>CM062808.1:268259432-268859432 GCA_031772625.1 Pinus tabuliformis | reverse complement strand
ATGGACTGGATACCTACGTTCTCTATCCTACAACTTCCGACTCTCATATGCCACCGGATGCCCATCCTGCATAAGAACTCCTCCTATGGCAAAAATCTGAAGCATCTGTGTGTACCTCAAACGGTCTCTCGAAGTCAGGCAACTTCAGTATCGGTGCTATAACCATCCTCTTCTTCAAGTCATCAAATGCCTCTTGACATTTGTTCGTCCAACTCCACCTCTTGTATTTCTTCAATAAGTCTGTCAGTGTCGATGTCACCTTGGAGTACCCCTCTACAAACTTCCGTTGGTAGTTGGTCATGCCTAAAAACACCCTCATCTCATGGACATTCTTCGGTTCAACCCAGTCCTCAATCGCCTTCACCCTGCTCGGCTCCATCCGTATGTACCCTTGACCAACAATATGTCCAAGGAACGGAATCTCGGTCTGAGCGAACACACACTTAGACTTCTTCAAGAACAACCGATTTGCCCTCAGTGCCTCGAACACCATCGCCAAGTGCTTCTTATGATCCTCCATGTTGTCACTGAACACCACTATATCGTCCAAGTATACTACTACGAACGAATCCAAGTATGGTCGTAGAACATCGTTCATCAAAGTGCAAAACGTAGGAGGAGCATTACACAAACCGAATGGCATAACAAGGAACTCAAAGCTACCATACCTTGTTACTATCACGGTCTTCTTCTCGTCTCCTTCAGCTATCCGCACCTGATAATACCCATGCCTCAAGTCCAGCTTGGAAAACACTCGGGCTTTCGCAAGCTTGTCAAAGCAATCAGCATCCAATGGCAAAGGATACCTGTTCCTTACCGTCTGCTTGTTCAATGCACGGTAATCACAGCACATCCGTAGCTCATTCGAATCCTTCTTCCGCTAGAATAATACCGGAGCTCCATAAGGGGACCTTGAAGGTGTAATGAAACCTGCCTCAGTTAACTCCTTTAATTGTCGTTTCAATTCCTCCAATTCAGGCCCTGACAATCGATAAGGTGCTTTAGCCGGGGGTTGCTTTCCTGGCTCAAGCTCAATGCTATGGTCCACTGCACGCCTTGGTGGAAGTTTCTTCAGAAGCTCATCAGGCATCAAATCCGCATACTTGGTAAGCACATGAGATATCTCAGCTAGAACAGGTGTCCCCACTCCATCACCTTCGACATCCTTGAACATCACCGCATATGTCTCCATATCTGACTCCTTCATAGCCTTCTCCAAACTTAGTGCCGAAACATGCTGCACCTTGACTTCCCTCCTTTGCCTATGAGTGGGCAAAGTCCAAGTTTGTGACTGTCCAACCAGCACCACCTCATCACATAACAGGAAAACAATAGCCTTGTTGCCCTTCAAGAAATCCTGTCCGAGTATCACATCAAAGTCATTCATCTCCATCACCGTGAAGTCCAACTGACCCTTCCAGTCTTTTATCTGCACAGGTACTTCGTGTACCAACCCTGCCACTTTAGCTCTAGAGTTCACTGCCTTGACTTCCATATTCAATGGGAAGATCATCAGTCCAACCTCTTTTTCCAACCGTGTCGTCATGAAGTTATGGGTGCCCCCCGTGTCCACTAGAGCTTGAATGGTCTTGCCATGAACCATCAAGTCCACGAAACCCAGACTGTTCATCCATGATTTCTCCATAACTTTTCCTTGTTCATCAAGCTTCTTCAACCCTGAATCAGCTTCACCTGTCATCAACTTCAAACCTTCACGAGCAAACCTTGCTTTGATACCAACTGTCACGCCCCCAATTCTTTTTTCGTTTAATTGAGCGGGTGCGCACTCCCTAAGTTAATAACTTGTTCAGCGTTAGTTAACTTTGCAAACTACGCCTTCAACAATTCATAATAAACATGAATTCATATTATTAATGTGCGGAAACCATCAACAATATAAGAATAATAACAACTCGACAATAATATAAAAGAAGAGATCTTTTATTATATAAGAGGAATTACAATGGCCGGGAGCCGCGCTCCACCAGCGTTAATAATACAAGTGGGCGCCCGCCCGTGCAAGAGCGCACGGCGGTCTGCCTCAACCATCCACCGAATACAATGATAACAATACAAGTCTAGCATTGGGCGGGCGGGCGCACCCGTGCACGACCCGTGCCCAAGCCTCAACCTAAACCAAGTATTCACCGTGCGGGTGGGCGCCCGTGCGCACCACCGTTCACCCTACCACCGTTCCACACAATACCGTCGCCCGGCTCGGCGGGCACATCTACTTGTGCGACCTGTGGTAAACTACCTCACACCTTCGTGCACACTCAAGTCTTGTGCGAAGATGCTCTGCGAGGAGTTCGTTGTCAAATGAGCGTGCGCCTTCATGTTTATATACGCACATATGGAGGTGTCGCCCTCCATGCGGCCGACCTCCAATATACAATGAAATCGCCCAACCAATGCGCCATCTACCGTCGACTTGCCCCAACATGTAACTCGCTCCTTGGTCGGCTTGTTGTGTGGCGAGCTTCCTGCCTGCCTTATAAGTGGGCGAGTGCCCTCTCACATCTGCGCGCACATACACTTGTGCCTCGTCGTTTTGGAGCACTCGCACATCGACACTTAGTCGCATTTCGCAATGGGAGGGGCGCGCGCCTTCGCACAAACCTACAAGGCGTTACAGTTTCCATGCAAAGAACACGATTAGCTGAGCAGTAGTTAATGGTGTCATAGGATAATGTGCAGGGCTCTCCTACAAATCCCAAAAAGAAATGGATCCCAAAAAGAAATGTGAACGTTGTACTTCCCAAAAAGAAATGGATCCCTATGTCTACGTTTTATTTATGTGTTTGTTTTTTGTAAATGAACACACGTCCACATACCTTATGTCATAAGGTCATATGACTATGAGCCTATGTGCACACCATATTTGAGAGATATAAGTAACTTTATAATCACAAGATAGATTTTTATGCACACAGTTGTTAGCTTGAGACTTTATAGAATATACAAATAGTATTTTTAACATGGCGCAATTGAGTAGACATCTTTGCAAAAAAATAATTATCAATGGATATTCAATTCGAGTCTAGACTAAAGTCTCAGGATTGATATATTGCAAATACATGATCGTGAATCTTCAATTACTATACAGGGAACTTTTAATGATGTAAATACCATTTTCAGAAAGTTTTAATTGTATTTTATTTATCCGTCTAGCGAGAATTCCGAACAATATTGCAAGTCTTTTTTTGATTTGAAATTTTGTAAGAATAGTTAATAAGCGTGGACATGTTTGGGGCCTTTGGCTGCTATGTGTAACAATAATACATGTTGTGAATAAACTTAATTGTCTATACTTGGGTTAAAAATCTTCTATGATGCGGGACGGGATTGCCATTTAAGTCATTAATAAACTTTGTAAAGAAGAACCTTAGCTTAAAGTCTCACGAGATTAGTTTGGTTGACAGAAAAGTAGATGACTAGTTTATTTTTAGTATATAAGTGGTCTAAAATTAAGCTTTGAAAAGCTTGCTTACAAATTGTCCAGAAGATGAAACCCGCATAAGTAATATGACTATTCACAAAATTCTCAGGTAAAGTATAATCATATTAAATATGTTATTTAATATGCTATAGCACGCTCTTATGTTTTTGAACATGTAAACCTCATTGAAGAAAAGAAAATTAAAAAATGAAGGACCATGTTTTAATTAAAAATTCTTATGGTATTAAAGGATGTTTTAATTAAAAATTCTTATGGTATTAAAGGATTAAAGAATTGAATCACTGATTTGTTAGAATATGTGATGGTTGCCTCTAGTCGAAAAGATGAGGATTGAGACAATTACAGAGTCTCACATGTAATATTGTTGATATTTCACCTATTATTGTTATCATATAGACTTTAGCAAATAGGTTTTGATTATAAGTAATGATCAAATGATGCTCAAAGGGGAATCTATCCAGTATATGGTTACAAGAAGTTGTTTTAGTATGTTTACATGCATAAAACATTGCTAAGTGAAGAAATAACATGTTATTGAGGTTAATAAGTTACTTTTATTAAGTCACCTTCTAATATAAGGAGCTTAAAATTTTATCATATATTGTGAAAGTTTCAAAACTTAAGCTATAGTTGAACGTTCATATGAGGACACAATGACTATATGTCATGATTGGAAAGTGATGATTGCAGATATGTATAGAAAATAATTAAACAATTGGTAACCATGATAAAGCATGGTCATCATATTAGTGCCTACTAAATCTTGATAACAAATAATACATGTACGAAAAAAAATGAGTACTTAAGTACACAAATACATGGATTCCTTGCATATACAACTCATTGCGGGGGTGCAATGAGTTGCATGGATATGCTTGCATGTGTGGTGGAATTGAGGTCAAATAGTAAACTATGTTTATCTTCAAATCATTAAACAAACCTCTAAACGGATGCCTATGTATAAAGGCAAAGTGGAAATTTAATCATTACACCTATGTTAATGCTATGATTAGTGAATATGGTCAACATTTTACTCATATTTTTTCGGAGATGGCATGGATGCTATGCAAGGGCAAAGGGTAATACAATACAAATTCATTGAGGTAAATTAGTAATATCATCACCTCATTCTAATCATATCCAAAATCAAATGATGAGTTGTATGGTTTCTAGTTAAGAACGTAACTTAAGGAAATTAAGTTATGCTTAAAGGATCCCAAGAAGGGATAGAGGATGTGAAAGACAAGTCTTTTATAAGTCTAAATACCCTAAAGTTGTTTTTCAAATTTAATGTGGTTGTGTTGATCAGCTCACATGCAAAGTAATGATGTAAATTACTTTGGACATGGTTTGTCAATAGATGAATAATTTTAGTAAGAAAATGATTCAATTACACATTGTTTAACGAAACAAAACCTTATCAAGACATTATGCATAAGTAAATAAGCATGCATAGGTTGGAACTTGAGGGATTCTAGTTAAGTAAGTTGATATCTTAACCTAGATATGAAAGAGGCATAAAGAACATATCAATTCATGGGATGAGATTGTGAAGTGGGTGCAAAGATGTAATACAACATCATGCATTAATAATGATCAACATATTTTTAACCAAGAAAGGTATACTTGGAAATTGAACATGATGGGGTTGATGCATTAGAACAATTCAGGGTGGCCTAATGATTGTTGCATAAACCATGAATTCTTAACCGATCTCTTGATTTAAGGGTGATTTAAGGCACTAATGTGTAAATACCTTGGGTCACACCTCGCATAAATATTTTAAGGGTGTGAAGTGATGAATACTATATATTTCATTTATAACTTTATATGGGAGATGTATGCAGATGCATATTATTTATTGGATGAGGTCATACCTGCACTGAAGTATGCATGAAGAACAAGATGTAGAGGTATAAAAAGGGAAAATAGTCAATCCTATGACATAAATTGTTTAAGTGTGGATTAATTGTTAAGAACTAACCAAATTTGTTCTGATGATCACGAGACTTCGAATATTATGATATATTGAGTATTAGTCAACAGTCTACCTTATGTTACATTTCATTGTTGTTAAAACCTGGTACAGGTGACAGATTTAATCCTAAAACTAAAAGTTATGGGTATGATTGAGTTATAGTGTGCATGATGATTGTTAATACATGACATATGGAATTGATTTATACATGACATGAAACTTTCTTAATTACATAGATGAACCATGATAAATGAATGTTGGTATGATACTAACATGGTGGGAAAATATGTGGATAAATTTTATGTCATGCAGGTGATACCACGAGGATGGTATTACAGGTTGTACCACAGCTGGACTATGTACAATAGTACATATGGGACCATATGACTACATATGCTACAAGGTTGAAAAATGAAAAGTGTATTGGTGTGTATAACATGTCGTGTATGCAGGTATGAAATATTCATTGAATGGATGTTTGGCCAGGTAAACAAACTTGGAGGTTACCCAGAAGAAGGAAAATAAGTTTAGTACAAGTAAATATGGTTAATCACAGTTTGGCGTACATACAAATTCAATGAATATATGTATATGAATATATATTGTGATGAGAAATAATCTGTTGTGACTTGTAGGCATATTAATGTGGAAAATATGCTAACGGATATATTGTATAAAGAGAGACTGCAAGAAGAAGGTGTTCAACAAGAACACAAAGGCTTGAAAGAATGGAAGAAGAGGACATGCATTCTTCATATAAAATAAATGATAAGCAATAGTTGCTTTAATAGTAACAGATTATGATATTTATCATAGTTAAACTTTGCATCAATAAATTATCACAAATGGTTTGAAAAAAATGTGTGACAGGTAGCTATGAAAGGAGAGATGTTGGAAGCACTCCTTGAGACCGATGTAGCTATTGGCTTGTTGGGGCCTGACCCAAGTTCAGAAGTGATTTAGCCAAACAAATCCTGAAACTACCGGCCCTTTCGGAAATAGTTCGCAAACCAATCCTGCGCGCTTGTGCTGCTTCGCGCAACCGTCTGACCTTCGCGTAGCTCTGTAAAGGGCACGAAGAGGCGTTGTCTTGATCCTTTATCCATACTGTGTTATTATTATAGATTTGACATAATTTTGTGGGTCCAATAGTCTTATCAATCATTCAATCATTCATAACAAGTGTGCGCAATTATAAACTGTAAAGAGATGCATAAGGCTATAACAAAAGCATAAACACACAAATCTACAAGAATATGCACAATATTTCAAAATCAACTTATCTTTTATTAACTTTTGTTTCGTTACAATCCCAACTCCGCCCTACGCACTCAGCTATAGGGTAATGCGCACACAGCTGCAGACTCTACAAGGCCTCTACGCACTCAGCTACAGAGCCTCTCTCTACTACTATGACCCAGGACTCAGACTTACAGACTCAGAGCGAATTCTTGCATTTAAAAACCCATCATACTTAATATCAAGACTAAAAACTTCCCTCTACACTTAGAGCCTTGCTCTATTTATACATTCCCATGGTCCGCGGACCATGGGTAGGCCGACACATTCTTTATTAAATTACAACATTATAGGGCGGACAACCCTAGACTCTCGCGCTCTGCACCCACATTTCATGAGGTCTTACATTACTTTTGACTAAACTTCAGGCTACAAGCCCCAAAAACCCGCTATGGGGGGATCCGCTGCCCAACAGTAACTATGGAAGGAGAGATGCTGGGAGCACTCCTTGTGGCATATGTACATCGTAAAGATTGCATCAGATGGTAGAGCCATGAAAGCTGTTAATTTGGAAACCAGCTACCTGTGAACGAGGATATGATGTAGTGATACACCAAGGTTGGTGTAAAATTTAAGGGGGGGTGTATGTAACACCCCTCCCTTGTGTACTAAATTATTGTAAACCTAAGGTAAGTTAAAGGTAGGTATGATATCGTCCCTTGTTTGTTAAAGGTTGTAGACCTAAGCTGAGGAAAGCTAGGTTTGATACCCTCCTTTGTGGGTTAAACTATTCTACACCTAAGCTAAGGAAAGCTAGGTGATATGTAATATGAAAATAAAATGTACTATTAAATAAATTAATAAAATAAATCACCTGGAGGGTGGAGCACCAAGAGAGAAGAGATTCTTGCCGAATCCCATGAGGAATGGGATAGAGATGAATATTTCATGATAAGCTTCTAGATGTGCTTCTAGATAAGCTTGGATGGATTGGATATCCATTGGATGGATGGGAGATAAATATCCATCGAACATAAAAGCTTTGAAAGAGATAAAGGCAAGCTTTTATGTGGAAAAGCATCATGGAGATAAAGACAAGCTTTTCTCGATAAGACCTAGGCAAATGGAAAAATCCATAAAGTGGGACGTCGCTAATGGTAACTAAATCATGAAAGAGGCTATTGAATACCCAGTGCATTGGTCAATTGAGGACAGTTTATCCTTGGCAAGATCCTCGGCTCAAGGGGAATCAGAGGTGATTCATGGCTAGGTGGTGGTGCTCCTCCCTCCAAGTGAGGTTTAGTTGGTATCAGTTGCATGGAATGTACTGTATGTTGTTTCTTTTCCTAGATATTACTTCAATTCTTTCAGCATATATGTTTAGTTGTAGGTGTGATGATAACTATACATGATAAATGATTTAGGTTCAATTGAGGTGTCCCAGATCTTTACTCATATTGTGTAAGATATATGTTGATGATATTATCTGTGTTCATGTAATTGGTTTCACTCTTATGCATGTGGATGAGTAAAATGTCCATTGAGTCTAAATCTGATCATCATTATGTTAAAGGAACATAGTTGTATTTAATGTTATATTACGTCTCTGGGCGGATAATGGGTACAAGACATAGATGCATGCATTTCATGGTATAGTCTATCATAGTTAAATTAACTATTATATGTGTACTCAAGGAGGCTGGCTTAGCCCTCCTACCTATTGTTAAGGATTGAGTAAGTCTGTCGAATTATGATTCTCATGCATGGTTGGGCTAACTGCATTAGACTTAAGTTAATTAATATTGGTAGCAAACTTAAACAATGAATGTTAGGGATTTCATGACAGAGCTAGTTTCTTTCTACAAATTTATAAAATCATGGAGCTCAATAATAGTGTTCATGAAGTGAATCAGATTAATGTACTAATGACTACGATTAAATTCTAACTGTAGTGAGACCAAATCCCAAGTTTAAGGGCCCTAGGAGCAGAATTTATGGGTAGGCTAAGGAGGTTCGTTATAGATGGGGATAAGAAGAACGTAGAGGATGCATAAGCATGGTTGCTAAGAATGAAGAATTTTTTCAAACTACATGACTATTTTGAGAATGTGAAGGCTAGAGTTGCCTCGTATAGTTTAACAGGGAAAGCCAACATATGGTGGGAAGACTTGAAGCATGTTACATCATCACTTGAAAGGATTTGACCTGGGAAGAGTTTGAGAAGCTCTTCAGAGGAAAATACATGTTTAAACGATACTATGATAGCAAGGAAAAATAGTTTTATGAACTCAAAATGGGGCAGTTAACCAATGATGAGTATGTCACCTAATTTTTGGAACTATTGAGGTATGTACCATATCTAAAGGATGAGAAAGTCAAGATTCAGAGGTTCATTAATGCACTGCCTATGGCATTCAGAGATAAAATCAAATTTTTGGAACCCCAAACCCTGAAGGATGCTATCAAGAAATTAGGACACTTCTATGAACAAGAAAAGCAGAAGTATGAAATAAGAGTAAATGGCAGGACAATAGGAATGTTGGATGTAATAATAATTGGCCCAAGAAAAACCCAACAACCATTGTTAGCACAACCCAAGTTTGAAGGTCGAGAAACACTCAATTGTTGTACCTATGGTGGGGAACATAGGAGGAGAGACTGTCCACATCAACAAAATGTTGGAATGAATAATTCCAATACTCGAGAGGCAAGTAAAGTGGGTGAAATCACTTGAATTATGCCAAGGATTTATGCAGAAGTGGAAAATCACCAAGTGGATCACTAGGAATCCATCCATCATTGAGATGGAAGGTAAGCTGCAACAATAAGTCATTTCTATTTTGATTGATCTAGTTTATAATTGTAATTATATCAACCCAAAAATTATTGAGAACTGTGAATTGGGAAAGGAGTTGCATCAAGAAACTTGGTTTATTAAATTGGTTACAGGAACAAGGAGAAGGATCAAAAATTGTGTAAGGTCATGTGTAATTGAGCTCAGTGGCATGCACACTACAACCCACTTGAATTTGTTTCCATTGGGTGGGTATGGCATATTATTGGGCATGTATTGGTTGTGCTTACATCAAACCAAGGTATATTTCTACCAGAAGGAGATAGAATGCTTGGATCCGAAAGGAAAAAAAGAATGTTACAAGGATAGAAAAAGCTTGTATCAATGAGTCTAATCAATGCTTTGCACACCAAACACAGCAACAGAAAAGGACGCATGTTGTTTGAAGTACAAGTTTCCAAGAATGAGGAAGTTGAATTACTTCAAGAGTACCCTATTTTGCAACAATATGCATATGTTTTTCCTATGTAGGTCCTTGGATTACCTCCTCACAGAGAGATAGATTTATCTATTGAGCTGGTACTAGGATCAACACCAACATCCAAGGCTCCATATAGCATGAGAACCCTAGAGTTGGTTGAGCTAAAATTACAACTGAAGTAAATTCTTGACAAGGGTTACATAAGGCCAAGTGTGTCTCCTTGTGGATCACCAGTATTATTTGTAAAGAAGAAATATGGAACCATTCAATTGTGTATTGATTCTAGATAGTTGAATAAGGTAACCATCAAGAACAAGTACCCATTACCAAGGATCGATGATCTCTTTGACCAATTAAGAGGAGCAACAATTTTCTTCAAAACTGACTTGAGGTTGGGCTACGATCAAGTGAGAATCAAGGAGGAATATATCCGTAAAAATACTTTCAGAATAAGGTATGGACACTATGAATTCGTAGTGGTACCTTTTGGGCTTACCAACGCCCCTTCCATGTTTGTGTTCCAGACTAATAGAGTACTATGTCATTACTTGGACAAGATTTTCATAGTATTTATTTATGACATACTAGTTTATTCAAAAATAGAAGAAGAACATGAAAAGCATTTGGTTGTAGCATTACAATTGTTGAGAGAACATAATCTCTATGCAAAACTCAGGAAGTGTAACTTTTTCTAGTCATAGAAACATTACATAGGGCATAACGTCTCTAAGTAAGGTGTACCAGTTGACCCTGAAAATATCAAATCCATAAGGAGTGGCCAACTCCAAAGAATGTGGATGAGGTTAAAATCCTTCATGGGACTGGCATGATAGTAGAGGATATTTATTTGATATTTCTCAAAAATTATTCATCCCATTACAAGTTTACAGAAAAAGGGGAAAATATTTGAGTGGACTGCATAATGTGCATAAACCTTTGAGCAGTTAAAACAATTTCTCACCAATGTGGTGGTGCTAAGAATCGAATATCCTGACAAGGATTTCATTGTTTTTACATATGCATGCAAATAGGGACTCAGTGGAGTATTAATGCAGAAAGGGAAAGTAGTGTGCTATGAGTCCATAAAGTTGAATTTGCATGAGGAAAATTATGTGACATGTGATTTGGAATTGGCTTATATAGTTCATGCTTTAGAAATGTGGAGGCACTACCTCCATGGAAATAATTTCACGGTCATGTCAGACCATAGTGGATTGAAATATTTATTTGGATAGATGAAGTTGAATGCTAGGCAAGGAATATGGCTAGCTACACTCAATAATTTTGGATTTGAGATTAAGTTCATAAAGGTAAGGAAAACAAAGTTGTTGATGCCTTGAGTAGAATCCAAGTAAATCACTTGACATCGGTAAGTTTTTGTGCAACAGATTTGAAAGAGAGAATCAAAAGCACTCGATAGCGGGATGAAAAATGCCAGAAAATGAAAGAAAATATGCATCAAATTAGTGAGGACGGGGGATATCATATCACCGAGGACAGATTAGTCAAGTTAAAGGGAAACATTTATGTGCCTAATAGTGATGAAATAAAAAGGCTAATAATGAGATGATTCCATGACAAGCCTTAATTAGGCCACCCAAGGTATCAAAAGACCCTCACGACCATTAAAAAGTGATATCGCTAGCCGAAATTAAAGAAATAAGTGGAATATTTCATGGAAAGATGCATATAATGCTAACAGGTAAAGGTTAAATGCAAACATCTGGTAGGATTATTGCATTCTATCCCTATTCTGGAATGGAAGTGGGAGGTATTTTCTATTGATTTCATTACACGATTGCCCAAAACATCTAAGCAGCATGATGCAATCATGGTAGTGGTGGATAAACTTAGCAAAGTAGCTCATTTTGTGGTAGTCAAATCCACCAATTCCGCTAGTGATATAGCACAAATCTTCATAAATGTGATTTATTACGCAACATGGTATTCCCAAGAAGATTGTGTCAGACGGAGAAGTTAAATCACCTCTAGGTTTTGGAAGGAGTTTTTTGCAGGATTTGGAATAGAATTAACATTCAGTACAACCGATCATCCAAAAACATATAGGAAAATAGAGAGGATCAATCAGATCCTTGAGTACATTTTAAGGATGTATGTGATGCATCATCCCAAGAAATGGGAAGAACATCTTCCACTTATGGAATTTTCATACAATAATGGACACCAAGAGTCCATAAATATGATCCCCTTTGAGGAATTGTATGGCACGATCTGTAATACTCCTATTAGATGGAGTGATCTAGTTAACAAAGTTCATGTAGAACCTAATATTCTCAAGAACATGGAACAACAATTTCAGATCATAAAGAAAATTTTGAAAGTGGCATAGGATAGACAGAAAATCTATGCAGATAAGCATAAGGTGGAGAAAGAGTTCCAATTGGGGGAACATGTCTACCTGAGAATTAAACCCTGTAAAAGTTCCCTAAAAATGGGGTCATGTGCTAAATTACCACCATCATATTGTGGGCCATTTGAAATTCTTGAGAGGATTAGACCAGTAGCATATAGGATGGCATTACTTCCATTAGTTAGCCTGGTTCATGATTTTTTCCACGTTTATTTACCTAAATGGTACGTACCAGATTCTAATCATGTGATTGATTGGTCTGTGCTATAGATGGAACCAAAGGGATATTTCCAACCAAACAATGTGCATTCTAGACCGAAGTATTCTCATGCTCCAGAATGGAGCCATAAATCAAGCCAAGGTGCAATGGAAGCACTTTGGGTCAGAGGAGGCCACATGGGAGATGGCTGATGCCATGAAAGTCAAATATCCTTTATTGTTTCATGGTTAAAGAAAGTGTGTATAATTGCAAATATTATATAGAGCTATGCGTATGAAGCTCCCTGAAACATTATGTGTCTTACTTTAAATTTTACATTGAATGTGTAAATCAACACCGAGGGTGGCGTCCTCTTAAGCATAAGGGGATTTAGACAGCCCCACCCAAGGTTCTTGTATGAGCCACATTGTAAATATAACGTAATATTATGCAATTTTTGAAATCAAATAAAAATGGGAATGATTCAAAGTGACATAGATTCCACAACTAGGGGAGGAGAATTGTTTCTTGCGATGTTATGATTTCTTGTGCAAAGAAGAAACTCGAATCTACAAGATAGCCATTAAAGGTCGGTTGTCAGATGAATTTAATGAATTCGTTCTTGAAATTAAATTGGCCAAGGAAAAGTATCCATGCCCATGCTTGCTTGAAAAAACATAACAAGAAAGGAGGACAAGAATTTACGAAAGGATGAAAAACAACAAGGGGCAGCAGTAAATAATGTGACATAAATGAAGGCCAGGCGGGGAATTCAAGGCTACATTCAAAACAAGAGAGAAAAATTCAACTAGAGGATTCAGATTCTTTAGGGAAAGACTGATTAGATCTCCTACCAGTAAGGAAGAAGAGACTTGGTTTGGAGGAAGACCAAGAAGGGAGTGAGAATCACACCTCCAGTAGAAGATGGCAACAGACAGTCTTGAAGAGAAGCGAAGAGAAGGGGATCAATTCTTTGTCCCTGGTGGTTGTGGGTTGAGTGCTAGTCTCTAGAACCTTACAACAACTTAGGGTCCCTAGAGGCTGTGGGTTGAGATATGATCCCTCGAGCCCTGTAACAGCTTGGGTCCCTTGAGGATGTCGGTTGAGATAGAGGTCTCTGGATCCCTATAACAGCTTAGGTCCATGGAGGTTGTGGGTTGCGATGAAATCTCTAGAAACCTATAACAACTTGGGTCCTATTATCACAATAAAATTATCTTTTAAAGATATTTTTTCAGAAAAGGCCGACAGTTTCAATGTCAGCTCTTTTGATGTAATTAATAGTGAAATTACCAATATCAGGGCTATCAATGTTTTAGTGATCCAATATAGTCTGCTGAAGAAATTTGTTGACAACGGGGTCAACAACAATTCCATTTTGACTAATAGGCAAACCTTTAACACCAAAACAAAATTTTGAATTTAAAAGGTTGTGATTATGCCGACCACGTCAGTGTTAGCAATATCATTAAAGCATGTCTCTACCTGGCTCGAAGGGTTAAAAAGTATTGTTTAATGTGTGTTCTTGACCTCTATGAGTGAATGTTATTGTAATAATTTTACCATATGATATGAACCTTGTTCGTAATTATCACCTCAACTCTGCAATCATTCACCTGCATAGTTGTAATATTATGTTCTCCATGTCAAGATACTTTATAGTGTAACGTCAATAATCATTGTTTTCAGTTTCGAGTTAATGACACTTGGCATTGCTGAACCTGTTTTACTCATAAGGATTTAGGATCAAATCCTAAGAATACCACACTCCGCAATGGGAAAATGAGGTGAAGTGAATCATTATGAGCCCAAAGAACCAGATTTATTGGAAATATCCCAATATCCAGGAACATTTTCAATAGGCCGGTTGGAGTGATCTTTTCCACCGCTATACCAACTACCACGATGCAATGGCTCGGTCTTTTACTCAAGTTTTTCATGGAAATCACGTCGAGGATAGGGGTATGTATTTTATAGTTATAGATCATTCAATTGCTGAGGCCATAGCCTTACCAACAGATGGAGAAAGGATTTTTCATAGTCACATGTTGGCAGGGGTTAATGTCCCTTTCTTTTTGAAAGAGGAGTTCAAGGGTCAGAACTAGAGGGCTAGAGTTCAGAAGGAATGGTTACAGGACAAATGGTAGGCCGTTATTCCCCTCTATTAGTACTAATTTACCTACAAACGGAGATTGATTTGGGTAAACCTCTATCACTTGTACTATCTTCCACATCTAGCTATTGAAGTTAGAACTAATTCATGTTTTTATCTGCTAGAAATTCTTAGACAAATGGATCTAGGTTTAGGGCCCGAACAAACCCCTCCTCCCATTTCATATATCACAAAGCCCTGATCAAACTTCTAATTGAAAACAAGATAGCCAAGGTAGAGAGGACTTGGAACCACTTCATGTTTTGGGGAGGTTTTCAACCTCAACCCTTTAAAAGGTTAAGAGGAAGGTGAAAGACCGCTAAAAAGGGAAAAAAAAACTGAAGGAAAATCCCTTGTTGAGCCAACTCCCACCCACAAAAATGCAAAGGTACCATCTACATCCTATAGCCCTAAAATTCCCAAACTCTACCAAAGAAAAGGTGTTAGGTTCAGTAAACTAGATCTTGCACTCCTGTAAACCCATCTGCTAATATCAGCCCTACCCAGGTTGTGAGTCCACCTGTTGAAGCCTCCCTTGCAGACACGACTAAACCAAAAAGTACTAAACGCAAGGAGGCTAATATTGAGGCCCAAGATGAGGAAACATTGTTTTAACTTTTTAAATGTGGCAAAAGAACTCGTACAAGGCTAATAAACAAACTAAGATATAAAATTAATCTCAGAGATAATCCAAATTTGGCCGAAGAAGTGATTGATGTTGGCAATGTGCCACTAAAGGACCTTATCATCAATAGGAAGAAGGTTGCAGGCTCTAAAAACAAAAGAAACAAAGAAAATATGAAGAAGGGTCCTATGGAGACAAGGCAGAGAAAGAAACAAAGACTGGAGAAGGTGGATGTACTTATTAGAGAAACTAGTACGCTCAGCTACAAGGTTTGGAGGTCAATTTGAAATTTTTACTTATGAACTTAAGAAACAATGTTTTACCTTTATTGCTGACAGCATTCTTAAACAATGTTTTATATACAACAGATAAGGGAGCATTGAATCTTCGTTGTCAGCGAAATTTCAATAGACCAAAATATCGACATTCCCATTGTCAGTGATTTTGAAAAAGATAGACGAAAATGCTGACATTCCCATTGCCAGTGATTTTAAAACAAGAAGAAAAGAAAAGTTGACAATCATATTTTTGGTGAAATCTTTAATCCAAAATAAGATAGAAGCTAGCAGTGATGGTATCAATGATTTTCATCTAAAGGCCCGAATGAAAGAAAAGATCAACGGAAAGGCAATTTTGGTGGAAAATTGATCATGTTTTTTAGAGAGATATTTTGCCTACTAGGATGATGTGTTATCAGTTAGGGGCCTATTTCTTTTTTCAAGGAAGACAGTTTGAAAGATATTTCACCTAACCTATATATCAATATATTTTCCAGTAGATATTTTTAGGAAAAAAATTAATGTATTTAAGTTTTTCTTCGCGTGCATGAACTTGGAGATATTTATATATTTTTAAATTATTGTAATTAATTTGAAGACTATTATTTTGTAATCAGTTGATCTAAGGTTTATAAAGACACTTTTAAAAGAATGGAAAATGGTTGGATTATACTGAAAACATTTGCATTATGGTATATTTGAGAAGTCTTAAATATATTACATTTTTGGATGAGAATTTTATATAAAATTCATGTGTTGTAGTTCACTGACAGTTTTCTCTTTGTTTATAAAAATTTTTGTTCATGTCTGGAAATTTCAGTGCGTGAGATCTGGATTCATTTATGTTCTTTCTCATAAATCTCATCCATTACTATTTGTTACCCCAATCAGCTATAATTTTATCTCACTTCATTTCTTTTCTTCCAAACTCTCAATTTGTCAAAGGATTTACTGCTATCATGTTTTTTGTATCCTGCTCATTAGATTTGTAGCATTACTTTTTGGAACTAGACTCCATGCCGAATGGTGTGTTTTGTAAACAACCCAACCAAATTTTATCCTATGAACTAAATCTGGCCATAGAATTTTAAAGGTGAAACCTTCTATTATAGTGACCTTTGGGTAGTTATGTTTTAGGGACAGATCCCTCTCCTAGTTGAAGGGCTAGCTTTCAACCTGTTGATGCCTCGAAAATCGCTGCAACAACATCGGGGATAACCACCCAGTCCGGACCTTAAAGGCAGCTCCTTTTCCGTTTGGTGTGGTGGCTCCGACTGGAAATAATGGGACCAGTTTCCCAATGATTGGTAAATAAGATGGATAAGTGGTTGATTCTCTGATATCTAATGATAATGGATGAATGATTTAATCTAAAAGTAAAATTATAAACAACTATCCTATCCCGGGAAATTTCTGCTTTTAGTGTAACTTTTGATGGTCTTCATTCACAAACAGGCATATAGATGACTCTATTGGTAAACAAAGATATTTCTTCATATGATAATTACTAAATTCTTTTTTCCGAAGAAAGAGAGCGCGTAATTTCCATTAATTCAGAATTGCAGAAAATTACATGTTGTAGATGCAGTAGCATATGCAGTAGTGTGGGTATACCACTTACAATAACCAATACTTCAGGGAAGTATGCAGATAGGCCCTCAAACAGGGCAACCAGAAAGAGGGTATGTAAACCCCAACAGGAGTGAACCCCTACCCTTACAAGCTAATAAAAGCAGAAAATAAAAACAGTAAATACGATAGCTCCTTCGAAAGGCAATACAGGAGTAAACCCCTGCCCAACGAAGCTAAAATAAACAGATATATACAATGGCTCCAGGGAGAGCGCAGTAGTTCGAAAAGCCACCAAGAAGAGGCATGAAATGGAAAGGAGCAGCCAAGGTAGCCACACCCCCCACCCCCTCAACTCTCCATCTGTGACTGAGGAAGGTACCGCCCAAATATCCATAGAAACCATAAGAAAAAACCCACGAGAAACAGCCATTGAAGAGACGGCACGAATTGGTGCAGAGATAGACTCCACACCACAGATCCCTCAACGCAACCAATGACTGCCGAGGTAAGCCAGCAAAAAACCAAAAAAAGAAACCCGCACCTCAGCAAGGGAACCCATCAGGACTCAACCAGAGCAGAGGCGTTTCGGGTCTGGGGGCAGAGGCGGCTAGGGCAGCCACCTCGCCCCCACGAGGCCTAACTAAGCCCCCGCTTCCTCACCACGGCTCAGTACAAACTGGGACCGACCACCAAAACAGAGTCGGAGTTGAGCCGAAATCCGCCGGAACCCAGAAGAGGTAGGTCGCACTCCGCTGCCTCCCCAAACACAAGGCGGCGAAACTCTGTCTATGAAAAAATCTGAGCAGGCACGCCAAAACTGGGACAACAGACGAAGATAATATATCAGAGCCTCGTAGAGGAAAGCACGCCGCAAGGGAAGAGGGCCGCCGGTGAGAAGGGAAACAGAGGCCGAAGACGAAACCGCACCCCCGGCTACCGGAACCGATGAACAGCAAACCCCACCCGACGAAGCAACCCCCGGCTTAGCCGCACGACGGGATGGAGCACCAAGGAAAGGTGGAAGGGCGATCTGAAAGCCTCACTAGAGGCAGGCCCTGCCGCCGCAGGCGCGAAAACAGCAGCTCAAAGCCGAGTAAACCCTAGCAGCAGCCGCCAGCGTTACCCAATATTGCTCTTCTTGTTTGTTGAGTGAATCTCCCATTGTCCCCTATAATTACTAAATTCAAATAGTTGAACAAAGCAATTAAGAAAGCATTATTACATTATCCTTCATATATATCATAGACATAAATATGATTGAAAGAATAACAGTCCTTAGACATTCAATAGTGAAAAGTACAAGGATTGTTGTTAAAACACATACATATATCCAATGATAGCAAGATTAAACAAATGTCGATTCACATAAAAGAATGACACAAGAGCATAGATAATAGTACCATATGTTATTTGGGTCACTCCCGATATCAATCGCATTCAAATTCCTTCTTCTAACTTAGAAACACTTCCACAAAAGGCAATAGTGCACATGTCATCAAAGCTTTCTTCAATAAAATTTAGAATGCTGGCCTAATCTTCATAAAAAATAGATCAGAAGCACAATAGTGTGACTTACTGATTTGAGTTTATACAAAAACTGAGGACCCTTTCTAAATGCATGAAAGGGCCTATAAATACTAATTAAGCTAACTAATTACAAAATAAAAATGCTATTAATTGGTACAACTAAATTATGAATATCTCCTCAAAATCGGCTTTTTTTTAGTCGACAACATGATTCATTGTTTCGGATGATCTCCCTTCGGCTTGAGCTGGCAGATAGCTAGCATCGGTTGCAATTTTGGAGGGCGACATAGATGAGAATGCAGTTGGGTTGAATATGTGGCATCATGGATCTCGGGAATCATGCAACTGATGGCATCAGTTAAACATTTGAGTGCAGCCCTCTGACTGTATGGTTTAATTAAGAAAAACCAAAAGGCATACCAAGTTAAACTTTGGATGCCAGCGATTAGTCTTCCATTATCCTCCAATTCTTGATTGCATGTTTGTTCCAAGGCTTTGGTTGATGTCAATTTACCTAGAGAGCACTATGAAATCATGTTAGATAGATAAAGGGTGTTATTGATTAACTCAATTACATTATTGGTAGATAATCGGCATCTTGAGGTCTCTCTCTCTCCTTTCATCAATTGTGACTGCCATTCTAGGAAAAGGATGTCTTTGTGTGACTCTAGAATTTTGGGCAGATTCGCGGCTTGTCCTTCACTAGTGTCTTGCCAAGCAAGAAAGCTGGTTAAGGTCTCATCGGCCTGTTCTAAATCCTGACTGATTTATCAATTATTGATGTAGTAATCTCACAAAGAGGCTCAACCAGAGAAATGTTATGACATAGCAGTCTTAGATGTGTAATCAATGTCTTATTGATTTTTAGAGCTTTGGTTCTGAACTCTGCTAATTGAGGAAGACTCTTGAACTTTTCTACTTATTGTGACAATTGAGCGATTTTCTCATCCTTGGTCTTGCTCATTTGTTCATTCATCGCCTTCAATCTAGACAATGCTTCAGACAATTCCTTTTGTTTCTGTACTGCGCTCAAGTCTATCCTCTGCTTCTCTTTGAGCAATTGCTCATTTAATTGATTGTTTGTCTGCCGCTATATTGATAATTGTTGTTCTAACTGTTCTATTTTTTTCTGTGCTTCGGACACCTGTGACTGCAATGAAACAATTGTTTGATCTCTTTCCTTAAGTAGATTTCTTACTTCTGAGGCTTTATCCATGGTGGCTGCCAAATAAGCTCCAACATACTGAGAAAGTTTTGTAAGGTCATCGGAAGGGTTAAATTCCTCCTTCCACACCACGTTAGCCATCTATGTTTGATCTGGAAAAATAGAAGATTGACCGAGTCTCCTCCTTTTCCTCTGTCTTTTCACCACAGCCCTGTGTTTGGGACTGTAAAAGACATCTAATGGTGGTATGTCTTCTATTTGCAAAACAATCTGATCGGATGGATCTTTAGGAATTATTTATGCATCTTTGCTGATGGATAGGCCGTTGGTCCCTTCAATTGGAATCGTAGATGTTATTGTCTGTTGACTGACTATTACTTGAGGTGTGCCGAATCCTTGTGAAGTCTCTGGATTGCTTATAATAGAGTCAAATTTTTGCCACTCTTTGAGGAGTTTGGGATCAATTTGAGCCTCTAGATCGATAATTTCATTGTCCTGTTTCTTCTTTTTCTCCTGCTCTGTTTCTTGTTCTGGCTCTTTTCCCTTTTCGGGAATTTTCTCTGTAGCAGGAGGTTTGTCAATAATCTTCTGTTCAGGCTCGCTTGACTTAGTTGTTGGTGTAGTAGCCAATAAGTCCAGAGGCAGAGTTTGCAACCTCTGTTCTCTGAGCCTATTGAATTCTACCAGTCCTTCATCATTATATTTCATCTTGGCCAATGTTTTCACCTCAGACAATGATTCTGCTGAAGAAAACAGGTCGTCAAATTCATCTTTTTCATGATCAAACTTTGTAAGTTTGGCTTGTTCAAGCACATTATAGGCAACCGTCCATGGATCGAATTACCTGTTAGGGATGGTTACAAGATTGAGCATATTTGTTTTTCCTATCTCCTTCTCTACATGTTTGTAATCATGTAGAGTATAAACACCGCATCTCAAAGGAAATATAGGCCAAGACTGCTTTTTAGAAGTCCTAAGAGTTTTGGATGTTCCTGCTGTTGTTAGTTGGTAAGCTAACTCTCGCGCCAACAACTTATCAGGTACATACAATGGAAGGACATGGGGTCTTGTGAGGCTACCATACACCCTTATATATGTGAACTTGTCTTCCCCGAACCAATTCCCCACAGAGGTCAAGTCAATCTCTGCCTCCTCGGAAATCCTTGGGGAAGGCTTATCAAAAATGGCATAATAGATGGGTAACATGAAACCATTACAGATCTGATACAAGTGGTCTTTATAATGCACCTTCCATAACATCTGATGATAAATGTAGATTGGCTTAGGGTCCTGTGGTGTCCATCTCCACCCAAGTACCAGGTATTCGGAATTAAAGAAAAGCATATCCATAACATAAGCACTGTAATAGAAAGGGGGAACGGTCCTGGTGGTTTTGCATGAATTGAATCTAAAATCAAGAATTGAAGAGGCTAATTTATCGGACAATATATTCGCCCAATCCATGACATAGCTAGTAACAACCACTTCCATTAAAGGAACCATTTCGATAGTAAACCTTGCTAAATCATGAATTCCCCATATGCTACACATCATTGCCCTAGCATAACAGTAAGGAGATGACAAGGAATCCATGGAGTACTTACCCGATGATTCATGTTTGTGCTTTGCAGGATTCTGTCTCCATTGCCTAATCGGGGCTGATTCCGTCTCGTTCTCCGCTGTGAATTTCTCCAGAAAAGCTTTGTTGTATTTCTTTTCAAGTTCAGGCAAATAATAAATCTTCCTTAAGTCATCAGGCTGGATTGAACCGAAAATTCTTCCGTCAACTGTGCAAAATGTTCTATTTGAAACTGGAATTTGTTCAACCACCCATCTGACTACATTAGTGTATGGAAGAATTTTCTCACAAGCTACTATCCTGTGCAAAAATGAGTCGGCTAAATCTTTCAGGGAGGCTTCTGATTTATTAGTTGAGCCAGCAGTATCTTCTTCCGACACTTCCTTAGGTTCTTCTACTTCAATTAAATTATATATGCTTTTCCAGCTTGTATTTCCAAGACCGAGACATGTAGTGTCTGAAATTAGGCCCTTTTTACTTGGTCCTGGGTCGCTGGTGGGCTGAACTGTTACTGTAGGGGCCGCTGCTGCTACGGATCTCTTAGATTTCTTTCCCATTTGCTTAAAACTTGTTATTTTGGCGGAATTCTTCACAAGAAATAAAACCAGCGTGATACAGGGAAATAGGGAGCATGAGCCAATATGAAAGAGTTATATCTATTAGCAAATAATTAGAGATTATGGTGAAATTGCCACAGGTAGAATCTAAGTGGAAAATCTCGGCATAACTGCTTCATTAATTGGCTGCTTCACCTGTCAATCATGATAAGGGAGCTTTTAAATATCCATCATAACATTTATATGGTGAATGATCGATTCAAGCATGGCTTAGATTTTTGGCGGATAATCGCATTTGATGATTGGTGACGTGAGCGGGAAGGTTTTAATAAGAGTCCAAAATATCATTCAATCACCAAAGGTGGTATAATGCATGCCAATCTTTAATATGCTTCGAAACACGCGCCTTGATTTAATGTATCACAATCGGGAAAGGGCTTGGGCACATTACTTATGCTATTGCGAAATCGTCGATCACCGATGGGGATACGCCTTATCACATTAGAATATTTGAAGGTGTCACAGTTAATGAATTAGTTGCTACGGCCGATTGCCGATAGCGATACCTTTTATCGCATCAGAGGAATGGGAGAGGTGCTTTTCATATATATGATGTGTTTTGCCTTTCCCCGATATCCGATAGCGATTTCCCTTTTCGGATCGGAGTGATTCAATGGGTCTTTCATATATGTTTTTCTTATTATTGTGATATGTGATCGCTTTATCGTAATAATAAAAATATTTGATTATTTAAAAGACCTATTTTTATTGTTGTTCAAAAAGGTTTATTTTAGAATATATCGTTTCCATTGGACCTTTTGATGAGGGTTTTTCTAATAATGAGTTAATACCAATTTATTCACACATCTATGTTTAAAAGGGACCCATTTCAAATTATGATTTTAAAGAAAAATTTTAAGAAATGGGGGGTTGTTGTACAGCACAACAATTGGCGATTCACTGGGAGAAACAGTTATCTCTGAGAAATGTTAAGATATTTAAACTTTCTTAATCTGAAAATCTTATCTGAGCGAAAAATTCTAATATAACTAGGTAATCATAAATTCTGAATGTAATGATAACTATTTCTGCTATTTTCTTCTTGTGTTTCAATTAAATACATTCTATGTTTTAAACTAGCCTTAATTGGTTGATAATGATAAAACAAAAACTTTTCCAACTTAGCTTTATAATGACTCCTCTTTCATAGGTAGAGCCAGTGCTGCTAGAAAACGTCCATAGTCTCAACAAGGATACCTTTTATCCATTTGATCGTTCATTATTCCATCCATTTCAGAGTATAATTAAAAGGAATGAATCCAAAAATATGTCTTCATATTTTTGTATCATTTTTTCCTTTTTTCTTATTTTGTAAGATAGAAAGCCATTGTCCTGGTTTGATGGCCAGTTGTTTAACAATGTCATTCACTGGTTGTGATTTAACTTAACAAGTTGGCTCGTGATGAAACCCCTTGTCTTATTATTATAAGCCATTACCTTGTTTTGATATGCAGTATTGGTAATGTCAGTTAAACTATTTCCCTATGATCATGGTAAGTAGGCTTGTAATAATACCTCTTATCTTTTATATCATACATATTTTAGAATTACACTCTGAGTAATTATAAACTTTGATGCATGGGATGAACAATTTTCTCCTTAAGAGAAGATGGATGACAGGATAAGAGTTGAAGATGCTAAGATTGAATCGGTTTCTATTTTGTATTGATAACCGTTTTTAGGCTGCTTACAAACATTAAAATGACTTACAGTAATTCTGAATCTTAAGAAGATTTCACAAAAATAAAATGGGGTTTCAGAATCTAAATTTACCTAATTTCCTAGAAAGTCTCCTTTCGTTTAAGGCTTCCATCTTTAAAAGCAAATATCAGAACTATTTCTTTTGAGAAATTTTTTCAATATAGCAAAGACCAATGGAAAGCTTCTTACAACTTTATTTTCTAAAATCCTAAAAAGTATAAGCTATATACAGAAATTTTGCTGAAAATTGAATATTTACAAAGGGAGAAGGGGTTACCTCCTCAATTGAAGAATTTTTTCAAGATAAGGCCGTTAACAGGAAGAGAGTCTTTCTTCCCTAATAGATCTTGCAATATGAAAGTAGAAGGGCCTATCTTCTCATTGATTTGAAATGGTCCAAGCCACATTTTCTGGAACTTAGTGTGTTTTCCTTTATCCTCACGGGCTTTGTCCCATTTCAAAACTAGATCACCAACTTGTAATTGTTTTGAACCGGTTGAAGTTGTATCAAAAGATGATTTGATAATTTGCTGGTGTTTTGCATATATAATCCTGGCTTTTTCCCTTTCTTCTTCTAATTTTAAAATTTGGTCATGTCTTAGTTGAATAGAAGATGAGGGACTTTCTTCAATAAACTGCACTAAAGTTAGAGATGGAAGTACTAGATTTGCTGGTATGATAGCTTCCTTTCCATACACTAGATTAAATGGAGAAGTGCCTATGGAGGCCTTTTGTGTTATTCTATCATCCCATGGCGCAAATATCAAAGAGTTATGCTAGTTTTTATGATTCTGCTCAATAATTCTCTTAATAATTCTAATAAGGTTTTTATTGGTGGATTCTGCCAAACCATTACCCTAGGGGTAGTAATTTGTAGAATACTTCAATTTAAATCCCCTTTTGATTGCAAACTCAAATATAGAATTTCTATAGAAATAAGATGCATTGTAAAAAACAAGAGCGTTTGGGACACCAAACCTGGTAATAATGAATTGGTCTATGAATTACATGATTGCCTCAGAGTTCGTTGTCTTTAAAGGAATTGCTTCAACCCACTTAGTAAAGTAATCAGTGGCAGTAAGGATATACTTATGTTGTTTGGAAGAATGGGGAGTGATTTCTCCAATGATGTCCAATCCCCATTTCTCAAAAGGTTGCTCAATGTTGACTGGTTGCAAAGGGAAAGCTGGCTTTCTTTGTCTTCCACTGGATGTTTGACAACTTTGGCATTTCCTTACATATTCATGAGTATCTCTGAACAAGGTGGGCCAATAATACCCAGCGTGAATGATTTTGTGAGCTGTTGTGTCAGCTCCAAAATGTCCTCTTGCTGGTCCATCATGTAGTTCCTGCAAAACCTTTTGTGCTTTAGGTTTTTCTATGCATCTTAATAAAATTGAATCATAATTTTGCCTAAACAATACATCATCTACAATTGTGAAGTTTTTCGCTTTTAATCTAATGGCACATTTGTTTTTATAGGAGAGATTAGAAGGAGCGTACCCATTTTTTAAATAGAAAATCAGATCTGCATATTGCAATTCAGGATCTGTGATACTTATCTGATTGATTTATTCAATATCCTTTGTACTTTCAGGTTCTTGAATGTTGGATGCTCCTGCTAACAACCTGCAAAAACCTTGGCCTTTGACAATCTTTGCTAGCTTGATTTCCAAGTCGTATTCTTGTAATGTTGTGACCCAATTTGCTCTCTTTTCTCCTAATTCCCTTTGAACTAGTAATTGTCTTACTGCTGAAAAAGGAACTATAACTTTTGTGTGAGCTTTCAAGAGGAAGGGCTTGTAGTGTTTAATGGCTTTGTACACAGCGAAGGCTTGTTTTTCAACTTCTGAATAGTTTAGTTCAGCACCTTGAAGATTTGAGTTGTAAAACGAAATTGGTGCTTCCAAGTTTTGATCATTAATTTGAGTCAACACTGCTACATAAGACGAAGTGGATGCGAGGGTATATAGTATAAAATGACTTGAAAAATTGGGAGTGCTTAAAGCAGGGGCGTTAATTATTGATTGTTTAATGGAATCAAATGCCTCTTTTTCTGCAGGTCCCCATTTAAACACTGAATTTTTCTTAATCATCATTTGCAATGGTAAAATAATCTGGGAAAAATCTGGAACAAACCTTTTGACAAAGTTAATTTGACCCAAAAATGAATGCATGGATTTTTTATTATGAGGGAATTAAATTTCAGAAATCTCTTTAATTCTGTCTGGATCAATATAGATACCATCCTTTGAAATAATGAAGCCTAAAAGCTTTCCTTGATTAAGAGCAAAAAAGGACTTCTTTGGATTAAGAGAGATACCATACCTTCTACAACGTTCAAAGATTTGTTTTAAATCATGTAAATGATTAGACATTTTCTTGGAAAATACAGTAATATCATCTAAATAGACAACTACTAATTTATTGAGTAATCCTTTGAATGCTACGTCCATGGATCTCTGAAATGTAGCTCCTGCATTGCTAAGTCCAAAAGGCATTTTTTGGTAAGCATAAGTTCCCCACTTAGTTCTAAAGGTAGTTTTAAGCCTGTCATCAGGATGAACCAGAATTTGGTTATATCCTGAAAAACCGTCTAAAAAGGACATTAGTTCAGAACCAGCTACTGAATGTAGTGTCTGCTCCATGGTAGGTAAAGGGAAGTTATCCTTTTGGCTTGCCTTATTAAGATTTCTGAAATCGATGCAAATCCTGATATTGCCACTTTTCTTTCTAACAGGCACCATGTTGGATACCCAATTTGAATGTCTAACAGGAAAAATTATCTTAGCCTTCAAGAGTTTATTTAATTCAGCCTTTATTTGACTCTCTAGGTTAGGATGAATCTTCCTTAACTTCTGTTGCACTGGTTTTTGTTCAGAAAACATTGGAATAGTATGTTGAATGATTGATGCATCGTATGTTTTCAAATCATCATATTTCCAAGTGAAGACATATTTATTTTTTGTTAACAGTCTAATGAATGTTGTTCTTTCTTCTAAAGAAATTCCTAGTCCCAAATTGATGTTTTGAGGATTTTCCTCAGTACCTAGGTTTATCAATTCAAATCTTAAAGTGGAACTCTGGAGTTTTGAATTGGTCACTTGTTTAAACCTGTCTTTAATATCATAAAGATCTTCAAGCTTGACCACTGGTTTTGGTATTGAGTTTTCCTCTTGCTTTTCTTTCATTTGAAGGTCATGATCACTTTCATCAATGATTTGGTCATCGTAGGACTTGTGAGAAGTCAAGAATTTTAAAATGTCTTCATCATGATTGAACACTCACCAATTGGTGACATTATCGGGAATTGATGGTCTAAAAATTAACTCTACTGAAAATCTATCTGGGCTGTAATCTTCGGATGGAAGGAGTTTGGAGGCAACATTAGCTAGTAGGTCTACTGCTGAATTTTGAGACCTAGGGATGGGAGAAATGTTGAATGCTAAAAATTGAGATATGAGTTCCTGGACCAAAGGCTGATAGTGTTTGAGATTACTATAAAGGAAAAGAATTGAATTTCTAACCTGTTTAATAACGATTTCTGAATCACCAAACACCTTCAAGTATTGAACCTTGAGACCAATTGCTTTGTAGAGTCCTTGAACTAAGGCCTCATACTCAACTGTGTTATTTGTGCATTCAAATTCCAATCTGCATGATAACATAGTTTTTTCTCCCTTAGGACTAACTAAAATACATCCTGCTCCTGCACCTTCACTAGATTTAGACCCGTCAAAATATAATGACCAAAATAAAGAATTATCAACAATTTTATTTACAGTTTCCTCA
Source organism: Pinus tabuliformis (assembly GCA_031772625.1). Classification (NCBI taxonomy): domain Eukaryota; kingdom Viridiplantae; phylum Streptophyta; class Pinopsida; order Pinales; family Pinaceae; genus Pinus; species Pinus tabuliformis. The sequence goes on along the minus strand of CM062808.1, from coordinate 268,831,902 downwards.
GCAGTATTAACACATCTAGACCTATCTGTTTGTGAAAAGTTTTCGATTTGAGATGTGAAATTATTAACCGGGAAAGGAGATGGTTGGGCAGTGAAATTGCCAAAGAATGATTCAGATGAATAGTTCCCCAAAATATTGTTATTAAATGCTATTGGTTGATTTTCTTGTTCAAACTCAGTAACAGTATGGGTCATGTGTTTCTCTCGATTGATCTTGATCTGATTTGGCCTTCCTTTATAAGGTAACTACATATGGGACCAATCGGTGGAAATATAACCATGGAATTTTCAGGCCAATCTCTACTTAAAATCAACCCATAGAATTCAGGTATATCAGCGATTAAAATATCAATTCTTTGAACCACTCTAGGATCAGATGATAACCTGATAGTCACTGATTTGATTTCCCCTAAAACCTGGACCTTAGTTCTATCCAACTGTACAATATGAATTGCAGACTTTTTGGGTTCAATGTTCAGTTTTGAACAAATTGAAGCTAGAATTATATTAGAGGAAGCCCTTGAGTCGATCAAACAGTTGTGTGTTAAGAGGAAAGGAGGAGTATGAGAATTTGATCTATCCCCAATTAAGACTGCATCAGTAGCTTCCACTCTACCAGGAGGTGGTTGGCCTGAATCATTAGCAGCTTTGGACAACACAGCATTAGGAAGAGGTGAAGAAGGCACGGCATTTAGCTCTTTGAGAAGTAATTTCTGTTGATGCTTGAGTTTGCTAAGTTCAAACATGGTAATATTTGCCTTAGTTTTCTTCATATCTTCGATAATATTGTAGTCCATAGAATCTGTAACTACCAATGTCTTAGATGTTGAAGGTAGATTTGAAGATGATGGCTGATTTTGGGATGGTATTGGTGCAGCTTTCTTTGTGGGAACTTTTTCTTTGGTAGTAGTGGTACCTGCATTCCTTTTCTTCGAAGTTTCCTGAAGAGGTTCAGGAGTACCTTTACTTCTGGTAGTCACAGGAAAAGCTTCTTGTTCACTTTCTGTATCGGAGTTGGGTAAAATAAAATCCCACATCCCATGGCATTCAACAGTCTCTTCTTCTTCAGGTTCTGTGGATGACAAGACTGCTTCATCTTCTTCTTCCTCTTCGGGATCTGAGTCTGCGTTGGATATAGTATTTGGTGGTTTTGATTCAGGTTTCTTAAAATTTCTAAATGGCCTTTTTGTTGAAGTTTCAGCTACTTGCTTCTTGATTTCGACCATTTCGTTTGACATAGTCTTGAGGACTTTTTGTAAACCTTCCATATCATATGGATCTTTAGGGGTTTTCTTCTTTGAATCATCTTTGAAAGAAACTTTTTTGGATTTTCTATCTTCAAGAGCAACCTTCTTTTCTAAAGCAATAATGCGTTTCTCTACAACAAGCGCCTCTTTCGAGTTTTCAGCTAAAGTTGGTTTTGCAGCCCTGTCTACGAAAATAGCTATATTTGAAGGCAAGGTTGTTATATACCATTCACTTATGATTTGCTCACTAGGTTTAGAGGCGGTTGGAATCTTATTCAAGAGTTTATTAAATCATGAGTTGAATTCCTTGATAGGTTCTTTAGATTCTATCCTAAGATTCAAGAGATCATTAATTAATGTTGCTAAAGATCTATCATCGCCATACTTAGTAAGAAACTATTCTTGGAAAATGTTCCAACTAGTGATGGATCCAAAGGGCAGGGAAAAATACCAAGATCTCGCTGATCCTTGTAAGGTATAAGGGAAAATCCTAATGACAACATCTTCCTCTGTCACTCCTTTTAAATTAACTGATAACATGAAATTATTAATATGTTCTTCAGCTTGTGTTCTAGCATCTGGATTAAATTTTGGTAACCATTTTTCAGGAGAATCAGGCAATGGGTGTAATGGTGCAGGCATGGTGACCACACCAGGACTATTCCATGGATTCTGAGCCATTGAAAAACTAATAGAAGATGATATTGCTGATGAAATTCCAGATGTTTGGGAAGGAGTTGATATTGAGGATCGAATAGGCTGGGATGTTGAAGTTGCTGATCCCTGTTGAACAACAATATGTAATGGAGGAGTGGATGGCTGACTTCGCACTGGCGAAGATGAGATGGAGGATGATGATGAGAAAGTTTCACTATTAGATCCTTCAGTATTCTTTTCTTCCCTTTTCCTTTTGGGTAAAGGCAACTCAGTGGGTTCAATACCGAGCTTTCCTCTTTGAAGTCTGGTGAGAGGGTGAGGTAGATTAAATTGCGAAGTCTCACTGCCTTGAGATACCTCATATTTCTGTGGTGATATCGAAAAGCCTTGAAGTTTATTGATGAGAGACTAAACTTCAGGGGACTCAGGACTTAATCGTTCTGAAGTATGGTGGGTTTGAGCAGTGGTGGTTGAATCCTCTTCTTCTCGTTTGAATACTGGGGTTCCAGTATGCAAACGGGAGGACAAGGTGAAGTGGAGGGACACTTACTCTCAAAATGGGTTATACGTTTAGAGTTGCTCGCCATTCACAGTTCATGCCCTCCTAGCGCCAAAAATGTTGATGCCTTGAAAATCACTGCAACAACATCGGAGATAACCACCCAGTCCGGACCTTAAAGGCATCTCCTTTTCCGTTTGGTGTGGTGGCTCCGACTGGAAATAATGGGACCAGTTTCCCAATGATTGGTAAATAAGATGGATAAGTGGTTGATTCTCTGATATCTAATTATAATGGATGAATGATTTAATCTAAAAGTAAAATTATAAAACTATCCTATCCCGGGAAATTTCTGATTTTAGTGTAACTTTTGATGGTCTTCATTCACAAACATGCATATAGATGACTTTAATGGTAAACAAATATATTTATTCATATGATAATTACTAAATTCAAATAGTTGAACAAAGCAATTAAGCAAGCATTATTACACTATCCTTCATATATATCATAGACATAAATATGATTGAAAGAATAACAGTCCTTAGACATTCAATAGTGAAAAGTACAAGGATTGTCGTTAAAACACATACATATATCCAATGATAGAAAGATTAAACAAATGCCGATTCACATAAAATAATGACACAAGAGCATATATAATAGTACCATATGTTATTTGGGTCACTCCCGATATCAATTGCATTCAAATTCCTTCTTCTAACTTAGAAACACTTCCACAAAAGGCAATAGTGCACATGTCATCAAAGCTTTCTTCGATAAAATTCAGAATGCTGGCCCAGTCTTCATAAAAAATAGATCAGAAGCACAATAGTGTGACTTACTGATTTGAGTTTATACAAAAACTGAGGACCCTTTCTAAATGCATGAAAGGGCCTATAAATACTAATTAAGCTAACTAATTACAAAATAAAAATGCTATTAATTGGTACAACTAAATTATGAATATCTCCTCAAAATCGGCTTGTTCTCAGTCGGCAACATGATTCATTGTTTCGGATGATCTCCCTTCGGCTTGAGCTAGCAGATAGCTAGCATCGGTTGCAATTATGGAGGGCGACTTAGACGAAAATGCAGTTGGGTTGAATATGTGGCATCATGGATCTCGAGAATCATGCAACTGATGGCATCAGTTAAACATTTGAGTGTAGCCCTCTGACTGTATGGTTTAATTAAGAAAAACCAAAAGGCATCCCAATTTAAACTTTGGATGCCAGCGATTAGTCTTCCATTCTTCTCCAATTCTTGATTGCATGTTTGTTCCAAGGCTTTGGCTGACGTCAATTTACCTGGAGAGCACTGTGAAATCATGTTAGACAGATAAAGAGTGTCATTGATTAACTCAATTACATTATTGGTAGATAATTGACATCTTGAGGTCTCTCTCTCTGCTTTCATCAATTGTGACTGCCATTCTAGGAAAAGGATGCCTTTGTGTGACTCTACAATTTTGGGCAGATTCGCGGCTTGTCCTTCACTGGTGTCTTGCCAAGAAAGAAAGCTGGTTAAGGTCTCATTGGCCTGTTCTAAATCCTGTCTGGCATCGACTGATTTATCAATTATTGATGTAGTAATCTCACAAAGAGGCTCAACCAGAGAAATGTTATGACATAGCAGTTTTAGCTGTGTAATCAATGCCTTATTGATTTGTAGAGCTTCGGTTCTGAACTCTGCTAATTGAGGAAGACTCTTGAACTTTTCTACTTCTTGTGACAATTGAGCGATTTTCTCATCCTTGGTCTTGCTCATTTGTTCATTCATCGCCTTCAATCTGGACAATGCTTCAGACAATTCCTTTTGTTTTTGTACTGCGCTCAAGTCTATCCTCTGCTTCTCTTTGAGCAATTGCTCATTTAATTGATTGTTTGTCTGCCGCTGTATTGATAGTTGTTGTTCTAACTATTCTATTTTTTGTTGTGCTTCGGACACCTGTGACTGCAATGAAACAATTGTTTGATCTCTTTCCTTAAGTAGATTGCTTACTTCTGAGGCTTTATCCATGGTGGCTGCCGAATAAGCTCCGGCATACTGAGAAAGTTTTGTAAGGTCATCGAAAGGGTTAAATTCCTCCTTCCACACCACATTAGCCATCTCTGTTTGTTTTGGTAAAAGAGAAGATTGATCGAGTCTCCTCTTTTTCCTCTGTCTTTTCACCACAACCCTATGTTTGGGACTGTAAAAGATATCTAATGGTGGTATGTCTTCTATTTGCAAAACAATCTGATCGGATGGATCTTTAGGAATTATTTCTGCATCTTTTCTAATGGATAGGCCGTTGGTCCCTTCAATTGGAACTGTAGTTGTTGTTGTTTGTTGACCGACTGTTACTTGAGATGTGTCGAATCCTTGTGAAGTCTCGGGATTGCTTATAATAGAGTCAAATTGTTGCCACTCTTTGAGGAGTTTGGGATCAATTTGAGCCTCTAGATCGATAATTTCATTGTCATGTTTCTTCTTTTTCTCCTGCTCTGTTTCTTGTTCTGGCTCTTTTCCCTTTTCAGGAATTTTCTCTATAGCAGGAGGTTTGTCAATAATCTTCTGTTCAGGCTTTCTTGACTTAGTTGTTGGTGTAGTAGCCAATAAGTCCAGAGGCAGAGTTTGCAACCTCTGTTCTCTGAGCCTATCGAATTCTACCAGTCCTTCATCATTATATTTCATCTTGGCCAATGTATTAACCTGAGACAATGATTCTGTTGAAGAAAACAGGTCGTCAAATTCATCATTTTCATGATCAAACTTTGTAAGTTTGGCTTGTTCAAGCACATTATAGGCAACCCTCTGTGAATCAAATTGCCTGTTAGGGATGGTTCAAGATTGAGCATATTTATTTTTCCTGTCTCCTTCTCCGCATGTTTGTAATGATGTAGAGTATAAACACCGCATCTCAAAGGAAATATAGGCCAAGACTGTTTTTTAGAAGTCCTAAGAGTTTTGGATGTTCCTGCTGTTGTTAGTTGGTAAGCTAACTCTCACGCCAACAGCTTATCAAGTACATACAATGGAAGGAAATGGGGTCTTGTGAGGATACCATACACCCTTATATATGTGAACTTGTCTTCCCTGAACCAATTCCCCACAGAGGTCAAGTCAATCTCTGCCTCCTCGGAAATCCTTGGGGCAGGCTTATCAAAAATGGCATAATAGATGGGTAACATGAAACCATTACAAATCTGATACAAGTGGTCTTTATAATGCACCTTCCATAACATCTGATGATAAATGTGGATTGGCTTAGGGTCCTGTGGTGTCCATCTCCACCCAAGTACCAGGTATTCGGAATTAAAGCAACGCATATCCATAACATAAGCACTGTAATAGAAAGGAGGAACAGTCCTGGTGGTTTTGCGTGAATTGAATCTAAAATCAAGAATTGCAGAGGCTAATTTATCGGACAATATAGTCGCCCAATCCATGACATAGCTAGTAACAACCGCTTCCATTTAAGGAACCGTTTCGACAGTAAACTTTGCTAAATTATGCATTCCCCATATCCTACACATCATTTCCCCAGCGTAACAGTAAGGAGATGACAAGGAATCCACAGAGTACTTACCCGATGATTCATGTTTGTGCTTTGCGGGATTCTGTCTCCATTGCCTAATTAGGGTTGATTCCGTCTCATTCTCCCCTGCGAATTTCTCCAGAAAAGCTTTGTTGTATTTCTTTCCATGTTCGGGAAAATGATACATCTTCCTTAAGTCATCAGGCTGAATTGAACCGAAAATTCTTCCATCAACTATGCAAAATTTTCTATTTGAAACTGGATTTTTTTCAACCACCCATCTGACTACATTAGTGTATGGGAGAATTTTCTCCCGAGCTGCTATCCTGTGCAAAAATGAGTCAACTAAATCTTTCATGGAGGCTTCTTATTTATTAGTTGAGCCAGCAGTAGCTTCTTCCGACACCTCCTCAGGTTCTTCTGCTTCAATTAAATTATAGATGCATTGCCAGCTTGTATTTCCAAGACCGAGACACGTAGTGTCTGAAATTAGGCCCTTTTTACTTGGTCCTCGGTTGCTGGTGGGCTGGACTGTTACTGTAGGGGCCGCTGCTGCTGCGGATCTCTTGGATTTCTTTCCCATTTGCTTAAAACTTGTTATTTCGACGAAATTCTACACAAGAAATAAATCCAACGTGATACAGGGAAATAGGTAGCATGAGCCAATATGAAAGAGTTATATCTATTAGTGAATAATCAGAGATTATGGTGAAACTACCACAGGTAGAATCTAAGTGGAAAGTCTCGGCATAACTGCTTCATTAATTGGTCGCTTCACCTGTCAATCATGATAAGGGAGCTTTTAAATATCCATCATAACGTTTATATGGTGAATGATCAATTCAAGCGTGGCTTATATTTTTAGCGGATAATCGCATTTGATGATTGGTGACATGAGCAGGAAGGTTTTAATAAGAGTCCAAAATATCGTTTAATCACCAAAGTAGGTATAATGCATGCCAATATTTAATATGCTTCGAAACACGTGCCTTGATTTAATGTATCACAACCGGGAAAGGGCTCGGGTCACATTACTTATGCTATTGCGAAATCTCCGATCGCCGATGGCGATACGCCTTATCGCATCGGAAGATTTGAAGGTGTCACAGTTAATGAATTAGTTGCTACGGCTGATTGCCGATAGCGATACCTTTTATCGCATCAGAGGAATGGGAGAGGTGCTTTCCATATATATGATGTGTTTTTCCTTTCCCCGATATTTGATACTGATTTCCCTTTTCGAATCGAAGTGATTCAATGGGTTCTTCATATATGTTTTTCTTATTATTGAGATATGCAAATTTGTGATCGCTTTATCGTAATAATAAAAAGCTTTGATTATTTAAAAGACCTATTTTTATTGTTGTTCAAAAAGGTTTATTTTAGAATATATCATTTCCATTGGACCTTTTGGTGAGGGTTTTTCTAATAATGAGTTAATACCAATTTATTCACACATCTATGTTTAAAAGGGACCCATTTCCAATTATTATTTTAAAGAAAAATTTTAAGAAAGGGGGGGTTGTTGTACAGAACAACACAACCTAAAAGAGGTTTAAGATTACCTTAGGGTTTTTCCTATAGCTAGGGTTTTCCCTAAGAGATAAAAGGTCCTCTAGAGGATGTGGGTTTAGATGGTTACTCTGGAGCCCCGTAACATCTTGGGAAGAGACCATCTTTAAGCAAAAGCATAGCAAGAAAGGAGAAAAGATAGTTGGATATTTTCCTATTGCTAGAGTGGATTTTGGACTCCCTACAAGAGGGTGAATCACTATGAGTGCACTTAGGCGTGAGGTGAGGCACTTCTAAACTCCTTGTACTGACAAAGCGAAAGCAACATTTTGATGGGACTAAGGAAGTAGGTCCTATGGAGTCCCTGTTTCAGTTGAAAACTGGTGTGTAATCCCATAAGCAAGAATTTCCTCCACGAACTCTAGAATCTCGCTTGAGGGTGACAATTGCAAGTAAAATTGGTTATAGTTGTCTATGCTTGGGTGCAGAGTCATTGTCCTTACTAAGCTTCCTTGCAAACTTAATATAAATATCTGTGTATCTTTGCTTACCCTCTAATGAATCATGTTGCATCGTTGTTAATATCATTTTGGATTTAAAGACTACATTTGTGCTATTAGTGCTTGGATATGTGGTGCATCTCATGGGAATATCCCATTGATATATGTGTTGATTACATATGTGGGTTTGTGCTTGAATCTAAGGGAAAATGTGTTAATTAACTTACTGATGGAAAATACAAAGTATCTGATGTACAAGAGGTGCAATAAAACCACATAATAATATTTCTTAATCTATGGAGCTGAGGTTGAGTCTAAATCTGAATGAAATGATTACTTATGCTTAGAATACTATAGTAATGAAGTGAAATAACTTCATGATATGTTATAGGCCATAACCAAGATTGAATTAAACCTTGAAAAGAAATGGGATCCGAGACCCCTTTATTAATGTACAATTTACATAAAAGAACTTATGCTAGTAGAGTTGATGATTGTATACAATTGATGTATTTACTTATAAGTTGTTGTGCCAACAGGAAAGGAGTGTATGAATGTCAAGGGGAGTTTACCGAGGTCATTCGAGCCTTGCAGCTTTACCTAAATGACCTCCAACCTTTTATTTGTAGCAACCTCCATTCCCACCACAAGGAATTTGGCCATGAGGGCTACATGTCCCTCACAATATCCAAATATCGTGAAAACCCTTGTGTGATGCTTTGAAGTTGCTTTCAGGCTTGCTTTGGAGCATGGAAACCCTAGCGTGTCACTAAAGAGGTGAAGTCCCTTTAGGAGTTCACTTCATGCCTTTAGTAGAGGGAGCCTGAAATGTTTTCAATGCCGACATGAATGGAATTCCCTATCCTTAAACAAAGAATACCTAAAGTCTGGGAACTCATTAGATTGGATTTCACCCAAAATCAGAAGGAGTAATGCCATGGAATGCTTTATATTGACATTGGTATAGTTTTGAGGTCTTTAAGTAGATCTAGAAGTTTGCCATACCTTTGAGACAGAGTCACAGTCAAGAAGACTAGCTTGAGGACGTCTATCAAATGATGGAGCTCATCTTCAGGGAGATTATAGAGATCTTTATCCAAGACATTGCATGAGGCAAATTAAAATCTCATTGATCGGGCCATAGCAAGAATCTAAGGCAAAAGGAGTCATCATGGAGTAAAGGAGAGAAACCCAAACCTTATGGAAAAATTTGGATGACCTTATTCCTTCATTGATTAGCACCCTAGATGAGAACACTCCCTATTAGAGGAGAAAAATTATCCTTTCACACAATCGATCGAGAAAATAATGGCGTTGCATAAAATTCTAGGACGGGTTGACCCCAGTAAGCTAATTTAATCAGTCGCTAGGAAGTTTGTCACTTGATGGACCAGGGATCGTCCCCAAATGGATCCTGTAACGGAAAACTGATGTTGGAAGTTTCGAGATGCCAACATCCCATAACCAAATGAAAATTTCAATTTAACTAAAGAGTCAGGATCTGAGTTTGAGGACTCCCAAGGACCAGTGGTAGTGCTTTATTGGTCATCAAGTAACTAACGTGGCCCAAAGATTTATTCCTAGAAAATCTCTGAAGTCACAATAAGGGAGATCCAATATGGAATCACAAAGACGATGCATGCCCAATAATGATGCTATTGGTGGGTGTGCCCCACAACCCACATAATCTGGTATGCATAAATTGGAGGGATAATAAGAAGGCGCAATGGGAAGCATTGGGCAAAGCCTAGCGATATGACGTAAAATGTGTACGTGGTCGAATCCGCACCATTGTGGCTGCACCATTGTAAGTGACCAGGGAAACTTTTAGGGGCTAATATTCACAGGTGGGCTAATTTTCTATACTTTTTCCAAAAATAATATTCTCCAATTTCCGTTTTTTCTAAAGATAATTTGCCCAAGTTTTATAGTATGCAACTAATTTACCTTAAAAATTGCCAAGATCTTATATATACTAATATAATGTAATCATAATTTTAGATATTTTTACAAAAATATCATCAAACATTTTACAATTTTTATATTATAGATTACTAATATTCGCCAAGGTTTCTAAACTTTAAAATAGATTTCCATCCTTAAAATTTTCCCTGTAAGTGACTGGCCCACTTGCCATGTCGGCCCGATGAAGTTCACCAGGAGGTATGTTGGTGCGGAAGAGTCGAAGGTGCCAGGTAAGCCCTGGTAAGGGGTGTGTGGTAGCACCCACCCTATTTCCGTGATGCTACTTTTCAAGGCTAGCTCACTTACCAAGTAAACCCAATAGGTTCACCCTAGGAGACTAAAGTTGGAAGTTGATTTCAAGCACCGGTAGATAAGCTAGTGGGATTGCATAAGTCACACCATGCATTGACATGCTCCCACATGATTGGTGGAGAAGGGTCTCACCATTCAATTCAACCACACGAGGCGACCCTGGAGGAATCAAAGAGCACATTCCTTTAATGGTAACCTAAGGGGTATGGTGATGTTACAAGATCATTATGATCAACACCTCATTGTCGAATAGTAAAAAATATGTCACAATTCATCAACTATTACCACCAAGGAGTAATTCAAACCCTGGAATATATACACGACTTCAATTAATCAAATTTGCATATATACATGTTTATCATCCATAAAACCCACTTATATATTTAAAAATACTTAATACCCAAATATATATCTGGCATCGATCTAAAAAAATATATATTAGAATATATACACGACTCCTGTGAGACATATTTGCGTATGTACGTGACTATCCAAAAGCAAAACTGCATGTACATAACTTTAAATTACTGAAAAACTTCGCTACAAATCACATGTGAAACCAAATTGTTTGTGCACATACTGTAATATATATATATAGTTCTACCATAAAAAAAAACATTCTACAACAAGCAAACCAATTAATAATATATTCAATACAACTTCAGATTTTTTAGATCTAAACCTTCTCCTTGCTCCATGGTGCACACTTGTTCCACATCATGTTACACAATAATAAACCATTACATTTCACACTTATCTCCTTAATCTCCTTCTCCTTAAATATCTTTTTCATTTGCCAATACCTTAAGCAAATTGTTTGGTAATGTTGATGGTATTCATTTGATTGGATCAAATAGACATTATTGTCACAATACTATCGGAGATTACAATGGTAATAGCTCCTGTTTTTTTATTTTCCATGGTTTGGATTAACCATGCAACTTTTATTCATAGAACCCACGTATGTACATGGCTCTTCTTCACATGTGTCATGTATACTTTTCAAACTTCACATTTTTTCATGCATCGTGTGACTAAGTTGTCAATTCTCTTCCATATCCTCTCTAACATTTGTACCATCAATCATGTCATCCATAATAGTTTTATAATCATCATATTACAACAACGTTGACATCATAGGCATACCTGTGACTAAGTTGTCAATTCTCTTCCATATACTCAATAACATCTATACCATTAATCATGTCATCTACAACAGTTCTATAATCATCATATTACAAGAATTTGATGTCAAGGACATATTTGTCAAGTAGGTTTCCATCAAGGAAAACACATTATCCATAATGCCAAAAATCTCCCCCTTTAGACTTGATGGTAACCTCTTTGGTGTTTGGAAACCAGTCGTAAACATCTGCAACACAATTGGAAACTACCTACAAACATTGGAAACCACGTACAACCACCAAGTATTCTCTCCCCATTTGACATCAAGGGCAAAGGGTTGAACCAAGCTTAATGAAGTACTTCATGTTGTAGAGCTCAATACAGTAAGTGTGATCATGAAATATGCATATGCCAGGCCTTATAAAGGTATGCAATAAAAGTACAAATCTTTATGACTCAAGTACATACATACTCATGACTTCTCCTATAACTAATGACTTTATGATTAGTCACCCAACATAATGGGGTTACAAAAGTGACCTAAATGTTATAACAATCACCCCAAAAAATGGGGTTGAAATACATAGCATGGCTTGATCCCAATAGCCCATACATGACTGAATTTTATAATGATTGCAACATGGGGCTTTTCATGGCCTTTACATGAAGAGACATCCATAATGATAAAAAAGGATCTCAACAATGAAATATCTTTTGGAAAAAAACCGTGACAACAATTACCATGCTCCAAATTGGCATTTGCAACGTAATTATCTGATAATAGAAACATAAATGACATAATAACAACAACATGAGTCATCATCAATAAGAAATATGTCATTAGGAAGATAATATAGTGTGGCTTCAATCTCTTCAATATCATCAATACCTGGAGAAATATACAATTCATCCAAGCATCACTAAGCAAAAATAACAACAACATAAGATTTTTTCAACAACTCCTCCCCTTGACCTCATGTCGTCAAGGTCAGCATACTTTCTCTATGCATTAATAATCCATTAAGTAGCATATCAACCATCATACATCAATATTTATACGACAGTAAAAATTAATATGGAACAAACCATAACTTCATCGTATGCAATCCAAGTAAGATTCATAACCCATGACATAGTGACAACAACACATATATAATATTGATGGAAACATCATGCAATAAGGAGATCCCATGAAAAGCATAACGCCTCAATGAATCATCATAAGCATAGAAGATTCTCCCCCTAAACTTGTGCCAACTTTTCATCATCAAACTTGGTCACATTATATCCCTCTTACCAATACCAAAGAGACAAACCATCGACAACAATTCATCACTCGTTAGGAACCATTACTCTTTCATACATTTTGAAACTTCATAAGGGTATTAACAATAGTCTATAACAAATGAATGTCAAAACCATAAAGTCAATAATGAACTCATGGAAACATATGAGGAGCTCCCCCTGAATTTGTGCTACTCCTTTATTATCACATAAAATAATACGTGACTGTCTAAGCCAAAAAGCATGTGCATACACATCTCTTCCTCATAAGAAACGTGTAAATAATGGAAAACACTGGTTTTTCATAATCACAGCTCCCCCTAAGGTCATATTTCGTTTTATGTTAGAGTGATTAGTAGAGTAAAGAGGCAGAAATCATTCCTAACTTTTCTTTGAGATACTCAAATGAATCACGTGGAAGAGGCTTGTTGAATAGATCTACAACTTATTCCTTTGAAGGAATATATTCCAACTAGATCTTATGTTTACTAACTTTCTCTCTAAGAAAATGTAATTTGATCAGGATGCGCTTATTTTTTGAGTGCGTGGCAAGATTTTTAGAAATATTTATGTCACTAGTGTTGTCACAAAGAATAGGTATAGGTTGGGGAGAAGTTACTGGAATGTCTTGTAATGTTTAGATCATCCATAGAAGTTGAGTACAACAAGAAACAACAATAATATATTCTACTTTAGTCGTTGATAAAGCAATAACACTATGTTTCTTACTAAACGAAGAAACTATGCGTGGTCCCAAATAAAATGCTCCACCACTAGTAATTTTTCGATCACCAACACTACCTTCCCAGTCTTTCTTTGTGTAAGCATGAAGTGAAAAATATATGTTTTTTGGATACCATTGTCCAAGATATTATGTGCCTTGTAGATACTTGAATATCCTTTTGACTACTTTGAGATGTGTTTCTTTAGGATTTGTTTGGATTCATCCAACTATGCCAACTACATGTATAATTTTTGGTCTTGTACTGGTAAGATAAAGAAATCTCCCAATCATAGATCTATATTCAGGTTGATTAACTGTAGGAGAATCATCATCTTGGTTGAGCTTACATTCAATTACCATGGGTGTGCAGAGAATTTTGCAGTCTTCTAATCCATATTTCTTCATGATCTGCTTGAGTTACTTAGTTTGAGAAAGGAAGATGCCATCCTTATTTTGATGAACCTGAATGCCAAGAAATAATTTTATCTCACCAAGTAAAGATATTTCAAATTCCTGTTGCATGGCTGAAGAAAATATCTACTCATAGATTCAACATTACTTCCAAATATGATGTCATCAACATAAACCACTACTGCAAAAGGTTTGTCTTTTTCAAATTTGAAATATAGATTACTATCTATAGATCCTTTCGTGAATCCCTATTGCTGAATATACCTATCAAGACGATAATACCATGCATTAGGAGCATGTTTTAACCATATAATTCCTTCTTAATTATGCAAAGAATATTTTTATCATTTCCAAGTATGAATCCTTCAAGTTGTTCAATATAAACTTCTTGTAGGTCCCCATTTAAAATTTCCTATTTAACATCCATTTGATATACCTTGAAGTTACGAAAGATGGAAAATTCTAATTGCTTCAAGTCTAGCTATAGGTGCAAATGTTTCTACAAAATTTATTCCTTGTTCTTGAGAATAGCCTTTGCATACAAGTATTTCTTTGTTCCAGATTTGTTCTTAAATACCCATTTTTCCAAATTATATTTTTATTGTGATGCCTTGGTACAAGCTCCCATGTATGACTCTTCTCTATTTGATCAATTTCTTCATTTGTTGCCTTAACCCAAAATTATTCTTTACTTGTTTGATTCACATTTTGAGGTTTAATTGTGGATAATAAGGTTAAGTGACTAGATCATCCAATAAATTTTCATATAGTTTGTATTCCAACTTCTTTATTAATTGGAATTTGAGATTTAGGACATTTTTTCTTAACATACCTTGATGGAGACTTTTCTGACACGCTTACATTTCCATTTCCTTATTTTGATGCTTCTATTTCTTCTTCTCCTACAATTTCTTGGATTTTAGTAGGGAGTCATTCATCCTCTATTTTTACTTCTCTTTTGGTAATTGTAGATGCTTCTTCAATCACAAGATCTATACTTTCAACATCCTTTTGGAGCCTCTTATATAACATTTATAACATTTACTTCTGGAAGAGTATCCAAGAAGTATACCTTCATCGGCTCTACGTTCAAATTTTGCAAGGTTATCATCATTTTTCTTTATAAAACATTTTCTTCGATAGATGCTCAAGTATTTGATAGTTGCAGGCTTTCCATACCAAAGTTCATACAAATTTTTATCACAGTTTACTCGAACATGGGCCTTGTTGAGTATATCGACAGTTGTTTGTACTGCTTCTCTCCAGAAGGTGTGGGGTGTTCCTAACTCATAAAGCATGTCACGTGCTAGTTTTTGAATTGTTCTATTCATTCTCTCAGCCACTTCATTTTCTTGAGGGTTTTTAGTTTTGGAAAAATTCCTTTTGATGCCATGCTACTCATAAAAATTGTAAAATTCATCTGAGATAAACTCTCCTCCTCTATCAGATCTAATTCATTTGATTTTTAATTCTAATTCATTTTCCACCGTAGCCTTGAATATTTAAAATTTTCCCCGGATGCGGGTGGTATATGAGCATTTAAGTCAAACATGTCGTCGGACAAGTAGGTGGCTGGAACAAATGGTAACCTTTCCCTTGTGGAAATTTAACGCAGACCACTGTCCCTCGGCTGATGCCATCATCTTATTGTGAGGATCGAGACATCCGCTGCAATTATAGAAACATGGAGCCTTACCCTCTGCAATTCTCCATTCGGCCTCTGAGCTGCTCTTGCCACCCTGCAGCAGCAGAGCCTAGCTTTTGCACCACTACGGGTAGACATTGCAGACTCCTCTACTGTGTCGACCTGGGTAATGGTCTGCACTTCTCTCAGTCCCTCCATTGTGCCCTGCAATTTGAGGTCTCGGCCCCTGTCTCTAGCCCAGACTTGACTTCACCTGTTCAACACAATTTTCCCTCCACTGTTCTTACCCCGCTCCCTGCTCCTCTGGCTCATTCCTCGCTGCAATTTCCAACCTAGAGAATCATGCGGCAATGCCATCGCATGTGAAGTAGGCGAGGTGGTAGTCGTGGTAGTGCCATCCGCCCCTCGTCTTCGCCTCCATCTGTTTTGACTTCCCCTTCAGCCTCCCCGCCCCCCAGCCCTTCCTCTTCCTGCTTCTAGGGGAGATATCCGGATACTCGCAGCGGCCGAGGTCGAGTTGGCTCCCGTGAAGCTCAGTGAACCTGTGGAACAACCCAGCACACGAATTTCTATGCTACATCCCAGCAGGCTCAATTCAGGTTTCTCTGCTCCATGGAACGATCGGTAATCGTCGCTACAGTCACGGTGGACTTCTAGGAAGTCACTAGCTCTTGCGGAGATCCAAAACACAGCCATGAGATGCACCAAGCCCCTCCTTCGCTCGTCAATATCCAGGGGGAGCCAAGCTCTAGCCGCCCGCCGATAGAAATGGACCATCCATCCAGCAGCAGACAGAAGACTCCGAGAGGCAACGCCACCCGCAAAGACAAAGGCATACAGGTGGAATACCATGAGCCTCAGGACACTGTAGGTGGCAGACAAGCAGCGGAAACTGACTCTGAAGATTATGGCTAGTGTCCGATCGTGGAAGAAAAGCCACCATCCTAAGACACCTTGCAGCTGCATGCTACAGGTCACGTGTCCAGCTAGGGTTCTGAGTTTTGTTTTTTTAGTTTTACAATGGTTAATTTTGGCCAGTGTTTTTGAATTTTACAGTGGTCAATTTTGGCAGACCTTTTTGAATTTTATAGTCTTTTCACAGTGGTCTATTTTGTTAGTAAATTTTGAGTTCTGGAACTGTCACCCCTGCGTGGGCAGAATGAATCGAATTTTATCTCGTTCTCGGACTGGTTTCCCCATCTGGGGCAGTCTAGATTTCAAGACTTGTTGTTTAAAATGGTCATATGGTTGACCTAGTCCCGTAGAGGCCGGTGCCTCATTGTACATTATGTTTTTATTAATAGATTAGTTTTACATAGAAAAAAAAAATATTTTAAAATTTTAAAATTTCTCATCTTTATACTTATGACCCAACACATTTTTGTAAATTCATCAATTAATAACATGAAGTATTGTTCGCCACAGGGAAACTTCCTTCTCATAGGTCCACATAAATATGTATGGACAAGTTCAAGGGGATTACTTGAAGTGAATTCTTTAGCTTTGAACTAAAATCTTTATTACTTACTAAATTAGCATGATTTGCATATATTATTTTCAGGTGGAGAGATGTTTAGCAAGTCACGAACTATCCCCCTTCTTGCTTCCCAATATTTTATGCCATAGCCAAATTTCTTTAGATTTTCTCAAAAACCAGTGTTCTTTGCCATCTTCTAGGATATAAACATTCCCTGGAGTTCTAGTTTTCCTTATGACAGTCTTATATATATCCAATTTTTTTACTAAACAATTCTTTGAGTAACACTAAAAAAGTTATGCTTTAGCCCATCAAAAAATAATATGTTCTCATATTTGACCTTTTTTTCAATACCATTGATTATTTTCCTTTAATAGTAGCAGGGGAATTATTACCAAAAGTAAAATTCTTTTCTTTCTTAATTTCATTAAAAGAAATAAAATTATCTCTGCCACATGTCATATGTTTTTAGCAGCCACCTTCAATCTACTATATATTCTCTTAATCTCTCTCTGCATAAAAGGCTAGACCACATTTTTCAGAGGAAGTAATTTTATTTTTCCATACCTTGGGAAGCTTTGACTCTCACTCATGTTGATAAGATAGATTCATCATTGCTTCTGCATTCAATTTCTTCATGACTAAATTTATTGCAAATAGAACATTCAGCTTCATTCTGAGAAGGGAGAAAGCATTATGAGAAGACTTCTTTGACCTGTTTGCATTATGTTGATTCCTTGCTTCTCTACTCATAATAGTTTTATAAGAAACATAAAGAATTGATTTGTGACCAAAGTTATGACAAGTGAAACATTGAACATTGAAGTAAGAATACCTGAGAGTATAGTAGCTTCTTGAGAAGCTTGCACTTTGTTTATGGAAACATCGCCTTTCCTGAGTATAGTTTGATCCTTCATTCTTTTTTTAGACTTACTATTCTGAAAATTGCTTCCTCTTACATCATTAGCATAGCTTTGATCCTTCATTCTTTTGTTTAGACTGATTGCTTCCTCTTACATCATTAGCGTAGCTTTTTGTACCTGCTTCAAAAGATTTCATAGGATCTGATGTTTCACACTTTGGATTTGGATTATATCCAAGACCTGTCTTGGTTAGTTGAGAACATTGAACCTTAATTATTTCCTCTAAAGTTTCCACAATTTCAAGTTCTAAATTTTCACAGTATTTTTCCTTTTCTTGGACTTGTTTCTTGAGAGCTTCTTCTACTAGTTTAACCTCTTCTAGGTAGATTTTTAATTGGGTTATTTCTTTAACTAGGTTGTTTTCTTTATACATACTGATTTTATTTTCTTGATTCTTGTGTATTACCTTGAGTCTATCAATTTCTTCTACAGAATCTTTAAAGTCATAATTACTATCAGATTCATAGGGACAGTTTTGTTAAAATTCCATAAGTAATTAACATTCTTTATCTGATTCATCATCTTCATTATTGGAAGAACACTCACTCTCTTCACTCGTATATGATGAAAATAGCAACAAGAAATGTTAAAAATAAAATCAAGAAATTCCAATTTAATTTGTCCCTAAATTAAATTGAGAATTAAAATTGTAATTATTTTCTTATAACAACTTGTAAATAGTTTATTAAATTTAATTAACTTAAATAACTTAGGAATTTCCTCATATATCAACAACGCTATCATACAAAATAAAAAACAAAAATTAAACATATTACAACCTTTGAAAAACAATCCTAAAACATACACGAGAGAGGACAAGAGTTGAGCATATTACAACCTTTGTAAAACAATCCCAAAGCAATGAATTCAAGGTGATCTTAACATATTACAACTTTGTAAAACAATCCTAAAGCAATGAATTCAAGGTACTTGGGCACGTGAATTGTATCCAAAGCCATATGTCACCCAAATGCTTTTTTGTTTTTCAATTATATTTTTCTAACAAATAAATAACTAATATAAAAACATATGCAAATTTATATAAAATAGATATTAATATAAATATAAAAAGTAAGTAATTAAAACAAAGGTAAAGTAGCAGGTGTTGCATTCATAATTAGAAATTAAGTGCATTCATAATTGAAATTTAATTGGATATTATTTGCATTCATAATTAGAAGTTCAATCACAGACTCATCTAATGGGTCATAAAGTAGTTCAAAGTTATTTCTGGTTAAATGAACTGAATTGATAAGGGTTTGATGGTGAAGGCGTCTAAGCGTGGGCTCAGTGTTAGTGGATAACATTTATCTGAGAGTGTTAAGTATATTACGGTGGCTATTGTTCGCCACAATGGGCTAATTTCATTTCTGGTGGTCGTTGGCTTAGGCTTACTTGTGCTTTTGGCGGCAGCGGCGGAGCAGGGTGCTGGTAATATCAACCAACCGAAGATCGACTTCATGGGTAAGAGATTATGAGTGCTGAGCAGGCGCGTATTCTCAACCAATGCATGTAGTCCTTCAATCCAAGCCTTTTAAGGGTCATTCTGCCAGAAGAAAACTTCAACCTCTCTCTTTCCGGAATTTATGCATGCATTCTGCCTAGACAAGCCTTCCTTCGTTTGGCTGCCCGGAGTTTTTTCCCTCCAGGGGAGGAGGCTATCAGAGCAACCTTATCCTGAGCGCCTATCCGTAAGTTCTTAATTCCCATTTCCATCCGGATGAGTAGATTACATTCTGCTGAAGAGTGTCAACCCTGTTTTGAGCATTTGTTTCCTTTTCTGGACGTGTCTTATATTACCGTTTTTGCACTCCGCTTCGGGCTTGCCTGCGTCTCTCCAGGTTAGTCACTCTCTCCGTCTTGATAGTATGCTGTTATGGGTTATTTTTGTTTGATTATTTTGGATTAAATGATCAGTTTTTAAATTCAGAATTTTTTTATCAGCATGGTAGTTTTCAATTATGGAATATCTTTCTATATGATTTATCTTCTGAAGTAAAGTAGAACGCTGAAGAAAATGAAAGGTTTTAGCGGGGTAGTATACTGTTAAAGGCATGTCTCTGAAGGAGCTTAGTAAGTAATATGTCTGAGAAACCTTTCCTATCTCGGTCATGGAAGTCGGTCTTTATGATACAGAAGTACTTTATTATCACCAAACCTTGTTCCGATTTCCGTTGTAAGCTGGGGCCAGGGTGGTGTGTTTGTGAGGTGTTCTGTTGTTGTATTGTCTGTCCAGAGGAAGCCTCGTAATGCCTCTGCCATAGTAGTTTTTCTGAGCTTCCATTTCCAGGAACCTCTGATCGAATCCTGTCGGACTCTTTTCTGTTTTTTTCGGACCGGATAATCTCTAACGGTACCGGATTTTGACCATTGACAACCTCCATATTTCCTCCATCAATCCTCACCTCACTTCAGGATCGGTCCGCTGGTACTCTATTTCGGGAAATTTATTTCTTCTTGGGACGAGACATGACACTCTGAATTAAGACAAGCCGCCTTATTTGCCAATTCCCTCTACACCAGACATATTTCTGTCCTGATGAAGTCATCTTTCTTAATATAGAGGGAGAGATGGCCTTCTAAATTTCCTCCTTCTGGTTTTTTCTGAAATCCCGAGGTGCTTTTAAAAGTATCGAGGTTGGTTGTGTATTTACTCTCCATATCTTTATCCTCTGGGGATCATATTCAGAATCTGTTGTACTTTCTGATGGTATAATCTGATGCATATCCTCTTTGGATTATTATTTGTACTCTGAAGGATAGAAGTAGGTGACTCTTTTAGTATGGAGTTATTATCTGACACAACTGCCATGGAGGAAATGATTCAGGCGGCCATCAAAGCAGAATCATCCCTTGAAAATGCCAGGCTGTCATACAACTGGCAGTCCACCTTGGAGGACATGGTTGTCCGCCCCTCGGCCCCACAGGAGAACGCGAATGGTCTAGATAGACCTACCGGAAAGCCTGAGCGTATTATAAGTCATGGCAAAAGAGACCCTATAGGAAAGGAAAACCAGAAACCTGTTAAGACGACTCCTCCTCCATCAGCTATCAAAATAGACAATATCCACCTGGTCGAACGCATTGAAAGCCTACAGGGAAACGCTCTGGTCGGGAGGTGGCATTTCCTGGAAATGGATGACCAGAAGATGCGAAGCTGGCTTGAATCTCAGTGGAAACTGATAATAGGATATGTCCCCATTATCGCCAGATTACTAAAGGAGTGGTATTGTTTTCATTTTCTGAACTCGGGTGATCTAGAAGTCATCTTCAGGCATCAGTGGGTTTACAAGAGAAGCTTTTTGGCATTGCACAGATGGTATTTGGGATATAACCCGCTAAGGAATACCCCAACAAACAATCTGATTTGGGTTAAACTTCCAGGCTTGCCTTTAGAATTATGGTCAAAAGAATCCTTGGCTGAGATTGGAAATGCTATAGGCAAATGTGTATATGTTGATCCATGGTGCCTTGGAGAGAAAGACAAACGTGTGGCGTGGGTTTTAATAGAAAAAGCATACAGAGGAGGCTTTCCGGAATATATTGACATCCAATGGAAGGAATATAAAATCAAGCAAAGATTAGATTTCTGGGGGGTTCCTTTTAGATGTGCTGCATGTCATCACACAGGCCATTTAATTAAGAATTGTTCTCGGCGCATTCCCAATAATCGAAAGCACCATAATCAGTTTTCAGCAAAATGGCGGAGGGTAAAACATCCTCATCCTGACCAGCAATGGCCTCCTTCCTCAAAGAGCCATGCCACATCTGAGTTGGCGGACCGGCATAAACCACCTTCGGAGGATATCCTGAGTTCTCCGTCTCCACTGAATTTCCCCACCCCGATGGAGCCCATTTCACCGTCCATGCCCCCGTTGGAACCCGCCTCTGATTTTGAAGCCCCTATCAAACAGTTATCTCTTCCTTTACCTCCACCGAAGCCAGCACTGGACAAAGAAATCCCCAATCCGCCCTCGATTCCTCATCCTTGTGAAAAAATCCGAAAAGAAATCCATGTCATTAAATCATCCTCTCCATCACCAAATAAGCATTTATCATCGCCCGGGAAAGGGAAGCAAATTATGATTTCGGCCACCCCTGCAAATTCTCCAACCTCCTCGCCCACAAACTCTATAGGCAGCGATTTGGACTTTCTTCTGAGCAAGAAATCACTGGAGCTCAGGGCTCTCACCATTCATAAACCTGGATCTCAAAAGTCTCCTCAAATCAGTCCAAAATCTGCCTGTAATATCACAGTCAAAAGAAAAAACAACAGGGGCAGTCGGCACTTTAGGGGTAGAGGAGATGGGGAGGGAAGGGGGATTCACAATTTATCCCTTATAGATGTTCCGGTCATAGATATGACAGAAGACAGGCCTCTTAGAGCAAGCATGGCCGAGAATCTTCCAAAATGAATTTTATTCTATCAATGAACATCAGGGGTCTGGGAGCAGACCAAAAAAATTTGGCGTTAAAAAATCTCTTTATCTCTGCAAATCCAAAGATTATCCTAATTCAGGAAACCATGCACGCTTCCTCGGTGGCAATCTCCTATTTCAGGAAGATGTTCCCCTCCTGGTACATATCTGCTGTTGGAGCAAAAGGTCTCTCGGGTGGTTTAGCGGTCCTTTGGGACCCGCTATGGATCAAAGCAAAAACTTATAGTTGTCTGGCCGGCATTCTAATCTCGGCTCATATGAGAGGACAAAAATCGCCCATAAATATTTTGAATATATATGCTCCCTACAGGAACAGACTGCCTTTTTGGGAAAAACTGTTTGCCTCTGAGATTTTTGATGTTGATTTTTTACTGATTGCAGGGGACTTGAATGTCACTCTAAACATGGATGAAATATGGGGCATCAATAGGAAAAGGGACCCACTGGCTGCGAGAATTAAAAACGAGCTGCTGAAAAGAAATTTTGTGGATATCCTCCCTCCCCAATTGTATCCGACGTGGGAAAATGGAAGAATTGAAAAGGCCTATATAGCAAAGAGACTTGATAGATTTATTCTTCATGCCAGCTTAATCGATGTGATGGGCATGCCTTTCTCAACGATAGAGAGGGTTTTCATTTCAGACCATAGACCGATTGTGCTTGGATGGAGGGCCAATGGTTTCAGGAAAGGATATTCCTTTAAATTTAACAGGACTTATTTGGAGGACCCTGAGTTTAATGAACTCATTAAAAATGCCTGGAGTGAGATGTTGTCGTCCAATCCCTGTTCGTTCTTAATGACGTTCAGGGACAAAATGGATCATATCCGAAGGGTGGTAAAAGAGTGGCAATACAATAAAAGACAATCAAACAAAATCGACCTCCGGAAAATCCAATTGGAATTGGATCAAGCAGCGGAAGCTATGGCTGCTCATCAACTATCTTTTCAGATGAGGATTCATATAAAGGAATTACAAAGGAAGAAAACAAAGTTATTGAAACAGGAGGAACTGTTCTGGAGGCTGAAGAGCAGAGCGCTGTGGCTAAGAGAAGGTGACAGGAATACAAAATTTTTTCATAACTTTGCAAACTCTAGGCGGGAAAAGAACTCTATTTGGAAAATAAGTGATGGAAAAGGTGGTTTTCTATATTCTCAACAGGAAATTTCAAAGGAGGCAGTAAGTTTTTTTGAGAGGCAGTATAAGAGATCTGAAGACAGCAGTTTCCAGGATATTCTATGGGGCATTGAAGTGTTTCCTCAGATGTTTGATGAGGCCTTAAATGATCAGATTTTTCAACCAGTTTCCGAGGAGGAGTTGCTAAGAACAATGAAACTTTTTAAAAGGGACAAATGCCCTGGCCCAGATGGCTGGTCAATAGAGTTTTTCATTCATTTTTTTGATCTAATCAAAATAGACCTGTTAAAGATGGTAGAAGCAACGAGGATGTCGGGCAGCATCAACCAAAAAACATCCTCCACAAATATTGCTCTCATTCCAAAAAAAGGGAATGCAGAGTCGTTCATGGATTTCCGCCCGATCTCACTGTGTAATATCTCCTATAAAATCATATCAAAAATAATTGCTGAAAGAATCAAAGGAATCCTATCGTCATCCATATCATCGGACCAGCATGCATTCCTACAGGGAAGAAATATCCTAGATGCGGTGGCAACAACTCAAGAAGGTCTTTTTGCTATTCATGCAAAAAAGAATGATGCAGTCATTCTCAAGATCGATCTTCGTAAAGCATATGATTGTTTGGACTGGGGATTCATTAGATGTCTGCTTGCGAAGATCGGGCTGAGGATCGGCATGATAAACTGGATCATGGCATGCGTGGAAAAGGTGAATTATGCGGTTATCATAAATGGGCTTCCATCGTCTTTCTTCCCTGCATCCAGAGGCCTTCGCCAGGGCTGCCCTTTATCCCCGCTGCTATTTATATTAACTATGAATTCTCTCAGTTTACATATAAACAAGGCTGTACAGGAAAATAGATGTCGGCCGTTGCACATCTGCAGAAATGTTGCGATCTCTCATAATTTGTTTGTGGATGATATCATTTTGTTTGGGATTTTATGCAGAATCACATGGCTTTCATACTATGAAATTCTCAAAAATTTCCAGAGGGCAACGGGGCTGCTGATAAACTGTTCGAAGTCTATTATCTATCATAATGACATTCAACAGGAAGATATAGACTGGTTATGTACTCTTTTCGGTATTGAGACTCGATCCATCAGTGGGGGAATCAAATATCTGGGGTTTTTACTGAAAGCAAATGCTTACTCATCTGCGGACTGGCAATGGATCCCAGAGAGATATTACAAGAAAATATCAGTATGGGAGTATAGAAGTCTCTCTTTGGCAGGTAGAGTAATATTGGCACAGTCTGTATTAAACCAGTTGGCTGTCTACTGGGCTCATTTGTTCTTCCTCCCCTCAAGCATAATAAAAACAATGAATAAGCTCACTGCTAATTTTATCTGGGGGGTCAGGCAGGAAAAAGTAAATATCATCTCACGAAACTGTCCCATATTACTTTGCCGAAGGATATGGGGGGATGGGGTCTTCTGGATATGCGATCTTTTGGTATGGCTCTCTTATGCAAATCATTATGGAGGGGTGTTTTCGATGAAGGGCCCTGGAGCAAAGCTATTCAAACGAAGTATCTAGGCAGAAAGGATTTATCTTTCTGGTTTAGGAAAGAAAGGATTGGTCCATCCTATGGATCGTCAATCTGGTTAAGTCTCCGTAAAATGGAAAACTTCTTTCTGAAGAATTTGATATGGCATTTTCAATCTGGAAAAAAGATCCTTATTGGAAAAGATACATTTCTAAGTGGCACGGAGGAGATCATTGTCCCGGAATCCTTCCTCGCTTTCCTCCACAGAAGAGGTATTTTTTTCTGGGACGGTTTAATCTCCGGGTGGCAGGGTCCTATTCCTCTGTGGTGCGAAGCGGATAGTTTGCAAATGCCGGATGACATTGCTGCTCAATGGGACCATCTCAGGATAAAGCTCAGGAACAGTGGCATTTTCCGCACGTCGGAACATGATGCTTTAATTTGGAAAAATGCAAAAGGGATGCAATCCATCCGGGTAAAGGATGTGTATCAGAGCTTGATCAAGCAAAAACAGTGTTCATGCAATTTTATTTTCCCTCCTGTTTTCTGGAAAGTGAGGTGCCCATCCAAAATGGTTTTTTTCTCTTGGTTGCTATTTCACAATAAAAACCTGTCGTGGGGGAACTTAAGAAAGAGGGGATGGCAGGGGCCAGGCTACTGCCCCATCTGCAGGTCTGCAGAGGAAGATAACTATCACTTATTCATAAGTTGTTTGGGTACTCAGAAACTGTGGTCATCTCTGGAGAATTTCTTCGGCATTCAGCATTTGTCTCATGCTTCTATAAAGGAAGCTTTCATTTGGTACAGTGAGCAAATAGAGTCATGGAGGACAATATTCATCATCTCTGTATGGAGCATTTGGAAATGGCGCAATAATTTCAT
The DNA here is from genome assembly GCA_031772625.1 of Pinus tabuliformis. Lineage (NCBI taxonomy): Eukaryota > Viridiplantae > Streptophyta > Pinopsida > Pinales > Pinaceae > Pinus > Pinus tabuliformis. The sequence continues at coordinate 268,806,150 of CM062808.1, read as the reverse complement.
ATTCAAAGGTAAAAGCCCCCCCCTCCTGGAAATCCTTCTTGACATTTCTTCTCTTTATGAAGCTGTCCCTCTCTCCTCCCCCAAGCATAAGAAACAGGTTGGCATTGATCCTTCTCTGGAAATCTCATCTATGCCGAGGGCGTGTTTTGATGGCGCCGAGCAAAACGGATCATGTGGCTGTGGTTTTCATATTATAGTAGATAAGGACACAAAATTTTTAATTTTTTGGAATGGGGGAAGAGGCACCAACAATTTGGCCGAGGCAATGGCCCTCGCTGGCCTTTTATACTTCTGTCTCTTTCTTAATCTTCAGGGTGTTTCTATCTACGGAGATTCAAAAATCATGGTGGAATATGTCAAGGGAAATAATACCATCTCCAGTCCTCACCTCATTGGATGGCTAGACAGGATAAAGTTCTACTGGAATCTTCTGAAGGATGGCTCAATCCAACACATCTACAGGGATAAAAATGGGCAGGCAGATGCTTTGTCGAAGAAGGGTCTTCTTGAGGCTCCTGGTCTTTGGCATCTTCAGGTCTCTTTTGAAAGGGATATCTACTTCATACAGGATTTTTATCCTTCTGACTTTTAATTTCTTGCTTGCAGAACTTTTGATCCTTTTAGTGTTGTTTTTCCTGCTTTATATATCCACAAGTTTGTGGCATTATGATGTGGTTTATCTCCATAGGAACATATCTCAATGTTTTATCTTTTTGTGACTGATTTTCTTTGGCTGATAGTTAAAAAATAATTAATATTATTTTGTATTAATGGAGAAAACCATTACATTGTTGTAACGTTCTCCCTAGTTTAGGATTAGTTCCTAAAGTTTAGGGTTTGGGTGAAACTTCCTAATTCCTAGTATTGTATTTAATGATGTAATATTTCATTGATGAAATAGAGTGTACGAGAGTGATCTCTCTGTTTTGTGAGTGTAGTCTCCAGGTGTAGGCCACACTTGAGAGCTACATCTCTTTCTTTTCAATTCTGTTCACATTTTATCTTGGTATTAGAGCTCAGATTGGGTGAGCCTGGTCTTTTGTCACCTTTGTGGCTGAAGTGCCTTTGTAGCTAGCTTACCTGTGTGGTAGAATTGCCTGTGTGGCTTGAAGTGCCTTTGTGGCCGCGTGTACAAAAGAGCTTGGTGCTCAATTGAGCAGGTGGACTGCATAACACCTGGCTCGGACTTGGATATTTTTTTTCTGAGGAGAAAGGAGATTGGCGCGTTTTTGCGCTGACAGAAGCGCCAGGAGGAGAATTGGTGCGGATTTTTTGGGATTAATCGCACCAGAGCGCCAGAACATCCAATTGGCATGGCATTTTACAGATTAATCGCGCCAGCAAAAATACTCTAACCGATTTTTAATTGGCGCGGATTTTTCGCTTGGGAAAGCGCCGACAAAAAGGGGATTTTTCGCTCGGGAAAACACCGATTGAGGACGTGCCAATCTTCCTTCAAGGGGATTTGCGGGAAGTCTCAACTTTGTTTGGCGGTTTGCAAGGGGTGCAGATCGGCGAAGTTGTAGATCTATCCGGGAGAGGTAGATCAGATCAATTTTGATAAGATCAATTCTTCAGCTATATTGGAAACGCCGAATTTGCTCATTGGAGCGGGATTGCGAGACACTATAGATCAGTGGCAGAGGTGATAGATCGATCTGACAGGTATTGTTTTTTTTGTTGTTGGGTAGATTCAGAATGAGTAATACGATGGAATCTTACCTTAACGAGTCTGGTAAACTCAATGGATCTAACTTCACGAATTGGAAGTTTAAGATCCAGACCTTTCTCGAGGGTGCGAATGCTTGGTCCATAGTTACAGGCGATGAGCAGAAGCCAAACGGAGGGCCACAAGAGCAAGATTGGGAAAAAAGAGAGAACAAGGCCAAAGTCTTGTTGAAGATGTCTGTGAAGGACAATGTTATTGCGCACATCAGAGACTGTAAAACGTCCACGGACATCTCGACGAAAATAAAAAATCTGTATGAGACCCAGAATACAAGCCGAGTCTTGGCACTTAAAAGCAAGTTATTTTCAATGAGGATGGACGAAAGGGAGACTGCTAATGCATTTGTTGCACGAATTAAAGATGTGAAAGACAGATTGGGGGACATCGGAGTGGTGGTGTCTGATGAAGATCTTGTTGCAATCACAATGAACGGGATGCGTGATGATTTTCAAACGTTCATCACTAGAGTGTCGGCAAGGGATAAAGCGCCCACATTTGATGATCTCACTGGGATCTTGAAGCAAGAGGAGGAGCGGCGGCAGAACTTGAACCCCCAGAGTGATGATCTTGCACTGATGGCGAAATGACGATCATCCAAAGGAAAGCAGCCACAGCAGCAATCAAAGCAGAAAGGAGGAACATCACATAAGAATCTGCATTCTCATAAATGTTGCTTGCAAATCATTCTGAAAAGAAATGTTATTATTGTGGAAAGAAGGGTCATATACAGAGTGAATGTTATAAGAAGCAGGCTGATGATGCAAAGAGGAGGCAGGAAAATGCAAAGCACAGAGGATACTTTGTTGAAGAAGAAGACTTCAGTCATGAATTTCGACTATTCACAATCGACTGAGCCCTTTCAACATCTAATGAAGATGACATTTGGTATGTCGATTCCGGAGCATCCTCTCACATGACAGGTAAAAAGGAATTTTTTGATAGTCTTGAAGAAAGTATAAATGGATCAAAAATATATCTAGGAGATGATAGTGGATACGAGATTAAAGGTCATGGGGTGATTTCAGTTAAGTTACCAAATGGAATAATTATTCACCTTACAAATGTTCTATATGTACCTGGAATTAAGAAAAATCAGATATCTGTATTCATGATGGCTAATCAAGATATGCAAGTCGAGTTCTTCAAGACTCATTGTGTGATAAAGGATTGCAAGAATGAAATAGTTGCAACAGGCATGCGAGTTGGAAGCCTATACAGACTGGATGCAAAAAGCATACCAAAGCAAGCCATGGTTGCAGGAGGATTGACAACCGAACAACTCTGGCATCAGAGGTTCGGTCATTTGAATTTGCAAGACCTCATGTTATTGCAGAAGAAAGGTATGGTCGAGGGACTCCCTATCTTTCGTAATATTCAGTTAAATTGTGATGGTTGTGCCTTAGGAAAAATGCATAGAGAACAGTTTCCTGTGCATGATAGGAGGAAGGAAACAGACATTTTAGAACTAGTGCACACTGATGTATGTGGACCTATGCAGACAAGGTCGCTAGGAGGAGCATACTATTTTTTTTTATTTACTGATGACTGCACTAGATATTCATGGGTTTATTTTTTGAACAAGAAAAGTCAGACTTTCCAGTGTTTTATAGAATTTAAAACCTTGGTGGAAAAAAAGTTTGGTAAGACTATAAAAATTCTCCGATCTGATCAAGGGGGAGAATACAAGCTAAAGGAATTCATGAAATTCTGCAAATCTCATAGGATTGTTCAGCAGTATACAGTGCCACACACACCACAGCATAATGGAGTTGCAAAGCGTAAAAACAGAACCTTGGTGGAGTGCGCAAGGAGTATGATACAAGGTAAGGGTCTGTCTAATAGTTTTTGGGTAGAGGCTATCAACACTGTTGTATATTTGAAGAACAGAAGTCCTACTAGGTATCTTGACTTCAAAACCCTTTTGAAGCTCTATATGGATTTAAACCAGTAGTAAACCATCTAAGAGTATTTGGGTCAAAATCATTTTCCCATATACCCAAAGCTGATAGGAAGAAATTAGACCCTAAAGCAGTTAAATGCATCTTTGTTGGTTATGGCACAGAATTTAAAGCATATAAATTATTCAATCCTGAGTCTCGTAAGACATTTGCAAGCAGGGATGTAGTGTTTCATGAACAGGTACAGGAAGGGAAGGATGACGTTGGTGATGACTAGGACATTCCATTGTTGTTGGAGGAAAGCAGCGAGGATGAAAGAGAGCAGGAGCATAAAGAAGAGCAAAAAGAAGAACAGCAAGAAGGTGATAATGCAAGCCCAGTTATGGCAAAAGAAAACAAATTTGAGGTAAGTCCCATACCAAGGAGATCAGGTAGGAAGACTCAATTACCATTAAAATTGAGAAAATATGCTTTGATGTCAAAGGTTTTGAACATTGTAGAACCCTCTAATTACAAAGAAGCTAGTCAATTTAAGGAATGGAGAACTGCAATGAATGAAGAGATGGAATCAATTCTTAGAAATGATACTTGGGATTTAGTTGATCTTCCTAAGAATAAAACACCTATAGGATGTAAATGGTTGTTTAAACCAAAAATGAATGCAGACAGAAGTATAGAGAAGTTAAAAGCTAGGCTGGTTGCAAAAGAATATTCACAGCAAGAAGGTATAGATTTTGATGATACTTTTGCACCTGTAGCAAAGTTAAATACAATCAGGATGCTTATTGCTTTAACTACTAAATGTAATTGGGAATTACACCAGCTTCATGTTAAATCTGCATTTTTAAATGGTGATTTAAAAGAGGAAATTTACTTAGTACAGCCAGAAGGATTTGTAAAGCAGGGGCAGGAACATCTTGTTTGCAGATTGAAAAAGGCTTTATATGGTTTAAAACAAGCACCCAGGTCTTGGTACGAAAAGGTTGATTCTTTCTTTGTAGAGCATGGTTTCCATAGAAGTTTAAATGACCCAGATTTGTATACTAGTACAATAATCAGGGGCAGATTATTTTGATTTCTTTGTATGTGGATGACATGATTATAACAGGAAATGAAGATGATTTAATCAGAGGAATCAAAAGGCTTATGGCACAAGTTTTTGAGATGAAAGATCTCGGAAACCTTCACTATTGTCTGGGATTAGAAGTATGCAGAGATACTGGGAAAACTTTTCTTACCCAAGGGAAGTATGCCAGAAATCTGTTGGAAAAGTTTGGTATGGATCAGTGTAGATTAGCAACGACACCTTTGCAGCAGAATCTAAAATTGAGCAGTGATGATGGAACTAAGGAGGTTGATGCCACTATGTACAGACAGCTGGTTGGCAGCTTGATATATCTTACAACAACCAAACCTGACTTGGCATACTTTGTTAGTGTGTTGAGACAATTCATGTCGAAACCGCTTGAAAGTCACTGGGTAGTAGCAAAGAGTGTGTTGAGGTATCTTTGTGGTACTGTTAATTATGGTATTCTATACACTGATGTATCTGATGTTACTTTAGCAAGTTTTTCAGACTCAGACTGGGCAGGTAACCTGGATGATCGGAGGTCCATCAAAGGTTACGCATTCAACATAGGTTCCGGGGTCATAGCTTGGAGCAGCAAGAAGCAGAGTACTGTAGCCTTGTCTTCATGTGAAGCTGAGTATCAAGCATTGTGTGCAGCAACGTGTGAAGCGATCTGGTTGAGAAGGCTTCTCAAAGATGCAGGAAAAGAACAGAAGAATCCCACTTCCATCAAAAGCGACAACCAGAGCACCATTAAATTAACATACAATCCAGTGTTTCACAAAAACACCAAACATATAAACACTCAATTTCATTTTGTTAAAGAGAAAATACAGTCAAAAGAAATTAATGTTGAATATTGTAAAACTTGTGACAATGTGGCTGATATTTTTACAAAGCCTCTTGCACAAGTGAAATTTGAATTGTTTAGAAAGATGCTAGGAGTCCAGGAGAACCCTTTCTCCATTAAGGGGGGGAGTTAAAAAATAATTAATATTATTTTGTATTAATGGAGAAAATGGTTACATTGTTGTAACGTTCTCCCTAGTTTAGGATTAGTTCCTAAAGTTTAGGGGTTTGGGTGCAACTTCCTAATTCCTAGTATTGTATTTAATGATGTAATCTTTCATTGATGAAATAGAGTGTACGAGAGTGATCTCTCTGTTTTGTGAGTGTAGTCTCCAGGTGCAGGCCACACCTAAGAGCTACATCTCTTTCTTTTCAATTATGTTCACATTTTATCTCTGATCCTATTTTTGTTTCCTGTCTACAGTCTTCTTCAGATGGTGGGAGTTCGGTCATTTTGGCCCTGTCTCCCCAGTATTGACTATGGTTTTATATGTTGATCCTGAAAATCCTTCCGGGGTCATATGCTATGTTTTTCAATATGTATATGTGGCTTTTTTATATATCTTATATAAATACAATAGTGCTTTTTCGTCCTGAAAAAAAAAAAAAAAATAAAAAAAAAAGAAGAAGAAGAAGAAGAATAAATAAATAAATAATAATAATAATAATAAAATTAAAAATAAAAATAAAATAATAACAATAATAATAATAAAAAAAAAAAAAAAAATCCAAAAACATTTATGCATTTAGAAAAATATAACAGTATATTATCTTATCCATAATAGGATTAATTAACAAAATTAAAAAAACATGAGAATTAATTAACTATATAGAATATTAATTTATGTAAATTCTAGACTGACACATCCAATATATGACATATGTATTAAGTTTTATTTTTATGAATTGGGATTTTTATGAAGCGAGCGCATCTGCGTCTGAACTATCCGCGCCGTCTGCTGGGATTTCCAAATATTTTCTGCGCGCCACTGCTTCTTCATCTCAGAGTACAATTTTAAACTTGGGTACTAGTATTAATCTGAATTGGTTTTAATTCAAATCTCTGCGCGCGTCTGCTGGGAATTCCAGATCTTTATATAATTTATATAATGTTTCGTGGATAGCTCTATACACGAGATCTTTTCTGCTGGGAATTCCAAATCTTTTCTGTGTGCATTTGATCTCTGCGCGCGTTTGGTCGACTGCTCTTCGAATTTTCAGAAAACTGCATTTTAAGACGCTTCTTCCAAATATTTTGAAGAGTGTTGAATTCGTTGTTTGCCGCCTCCCTCGCTAATTTGGTCTCTGGATCTGAAAGGTCAACCATATCCATGAAATAGGATGCTTGAAGGTATTCACATGAATTCGCGGCTCTTTCATAATTCCAGATATGCGGCTATTCATAGATCAGCGATTCTGGATATGCGGCTCTTCATCGATTGGGCCTTTTTCTGGCAGCCATTGCTAGAATACTGCAAAACGAAAATTCGTGGGGAATCTAAGGACAAGCCCACTGGTTGTTATATGAATAGTAGATCTTGTGGCTGCCGTAGATCTGCTGCTCTTTATTGTAACCAAGTCGTGATATAGATCTGTGGCTCTTCACTTCTCTTCTCACTGATTGGCTCTTTTTCTGTTTATAGATCTGCTGCTCTTTTTTATAGATCTACGACTTTTCTTTCTTTTCTCTTCGGCAATCTTATGTGGCTTTCTCTTCAGCAATTTTTTATACTGAACAGTAGAGCATTCTCGAGATGGCTCCCAGCTTCGCAAAAATAATTGCTGGATCAGTTCTGTCTGCCTCTGGGGGCAAGCTCCTGCCAACATCCTTAGTGAAGCCCCACCTCCCACTGTCCAGGTGGTCCAGGGCTCACTAGATGAGGCTTTGAAGTTCTCTGAAAGTGCCCTAATCTGCCGATTCAATGGTTTTTGGCCACGACTGACAGCTCTCCACAGTTAGATCTCGGAGGTATGGAAGCCTCTAATTCTTGATACAATTAATATCTACCCCTGTGCTAGGGGTTTCTTTATAGTAGATTTTGAAAACCCTGAAAGCAGACAATGTATTCTAGATTCTGGCCCTTGGTTTTTGGAAAAATCAGGGCTATTCATGAGGCCATGGAACCCATCATTCGATCCCTCAACAACAGTCATAGACTCAGCATCAGTTTGGTTGAGATTGCCAAACCTACCCTGCATCTCTAGAATTTCTCTTCGCTAGAAGCCATTGGAAATGCAATTGGAAAATTTTACTGTATGTGCCCAGAAATAGAGAAATATGTCAGAACCACCTATGCATGCATTTGTGTGGAAATGGACTTCAGCGAAATACACCTAACAAGTAAAGAATATGTGTGGAACCAGAAACTTGATTATAAAAGTGTCCTCTTCAGATGTCGATCCTGCTTTGAGACAAACCACCTAGCCAAAAATTGCCCAAACCCTCTGCTAGAAAAAATCACCACAGACCTACATGGTGGGAAGGAGTACAAAAAGAACACTACATTGTCATCAAGGAAAAATACTCTCATGAAAACTTTGAATCATAGGAAATCGGGCAAGAAAGAAACAACTCTCAAGACAAGCAGGTGGAAAGCCACGCCCAACAACAAAAAATTGAACTCGACAACCCCTCAAGCATCAACAATTATGAGGATTCGAATGCCGAACAAAATAAATCTTCATTTAATAACAAAGCAGATCTCCTAGACAAAATTGCTTGTCCGACTATCTTCAAAAATACAAACACAATAGATCACGAAACTAAGACCCCAATGTCTCAAGAACCAGAAGAGATGAAGGAGATGCAAGATAAAGAAAGTTGGAAGACCATAGAGAAGAAAAAGAAAGCTACAACACCAAGCTTGCCAAGAAAGATGAGGAGCCAGGCAATTAAAAACTAAGAAAATTATAGATCCGATAGACCAATTTGGTCTCAGTGGACGTTAACCACCATCATCATCATCATCATCAATAAGGTTTTGACATATCCAATCTGCTTAATGTCTCTTTTGGAATATCAATATTAGAAAGGAACCACCGTCATCATCATCATCAATAAGGTTTTGACATATCCAATCTGCTTAATGTCTCTTTTGAAATATCAATATTAGAAAGGAGCGAGAGCGATTAATAGAACTTAATGGAGACAAATATTTCATAATAGAAAATAAAACAAAAATAATATAATATGCAATTCAAAGTCTTGCTATCTAATTATTTAATTTCAATTCTTGCCATGTAATTATTTAATTTCTAATAATTGTTCCTGTATTTTATGCACATTGTCCCACTACAACTTTATGCAGGTACTCGTTTCGTTTCCATACACATTACCTTTAGGGTGACTCCCATCATGTTTTGGTTCCCAACCCCATGGGCTTATTTCCTTCATAGTTGTTTAACCCATTCAGTAGGTTCACTTGTTATCAGTTTCAGATCAGCCCACTACAACTTTATGCACATGGTCTCCTTTTCTATTACGATTCATGGGTTGAGAGTGACGGAGTACAAATTTTTCCCATTGTTCCATTTTTATCTTAGGCTTTCTGTAGGTGCAGTGAAATAGTAAAACTCATTTTTTATATTTTTATTTTAATACAAAAAAATATTTTGGTGCAAAGTTTAAATTCTTAAAATGTTTAAGTTAAAATTTCTTATTCTTAATATGGTACTATATGGAAAAATAAACCATGCACCATAATCTTCATTATTTGTATCTTTTGTATTCTCGTTTGAACTAGATTCTTATAGGACACAGGACTCTGCATTCACAGTGTTGATTGGTTAAATTATTTATTGATTTTGATACCAATCGAATAGAATATAGTATGCTTATTTGCAAAGTGTTGATGGGTTAAATTATTTATTGATTTTGATACAGATTGAATAGAATATCGTATGCTTATTTGCAAGGCGTTCCTCTTGTCATTTACCTTATAAGGATGACAACAATTTGTTTTAAGTTTTTTTTGAATCAATGATTTCTAGTAGCATAAGGATTTTATGGGTGGGTCTCTCGAAAGAATTTTTTTTGTTATGTATTAATAGAGGCTAAACTGTTTTTAGTAAATGTGGTCAAGAAACTTCAAGATTGAAGAATTCAAACTTATATAAGAGGTGCAAAATTGAAGAATGCAAACTTATATAAGAAGTGCGTTGCGTTTACATGGTCCATTGTTGGAAGCATTTCTCAATTCCCCAATAGAGATGGAATAGAATTTAGATGGTTCATTGTTGGAAGCATTTCCCAATTCCCCAATAGAGATGGAATAGAATTTAGATGGTTCATTGTTGGAAGCATTTCTCAATTCCCCAATAGAAATTGAATAGAATATGTATGCATATTATTTCATATTTGTGTGACTGTTATTAGTAAATGTGGTTAAGAAATTTCAACATTGAAGAATGCAAACTTATATAAGAGGTGCTTTGTGTTTAGATGGTTCATTGTTGGAAGCATTTCTCAATTCCCAAATAGAAATGGAATAGAATATTGCACGTATATTATCCTATATTTGTGTGATTATATATATATATAGAAAAAGCAGTTTCCATCATCATAAAAGTTCTAGAGATAAGAATGAAAAATATTGCTCCAATTTACTTTCAACTATTTTTAAAAATAGATCGTTGTTCGGAAAGAGGTCAATGACGAAAATTTTGAATTTTTCATTCTTGCAAGTGATGGATTGTGAGATATTGTTTACAATTGCAATGATCAATCTACCGAGGATCTAAAATTAGGTGCTTTAAAAAACATTTTACAAAAGAAACCTATCGAAAAGGAAGTGCAGATAGTGTGTGTTGTGGTGCAACTTAGTCATGGTTAACACCAGCAATGGAAATTTTAGCTAATGCAAAATCCACAATTGCAAGAGACTTATATGCTACTACTGCTCCAAATAAACCGAAATTGCAAGAGACTTGTATGCTGCTACTACTGCATATAAACCGATACATTTGTTTGAAGATCCATGTTGCTGAGATGACATGAAAGCATTGTTGACGATGATTAATCTTAGATAATTTTTTCCATGATCCACTGATTTGATTTGAGATTAAACTTAGATAAATTTTTCCCCTGATCCGTTGATTTGACGGAGGGCAATGTTTAAATCCCAGAATGGTATTGCTATTGCATTGTGAGGATTTTTGTAGGAATTTATAGGGTAAGTTCCTCAGATAGAACACCAAAAGGACACCGCTCACAACCAGATCACAGATCAATACACCAGTATTTTGACGTGGTTAAAACCCTCAAATAGGGAAACAGTCCACGGCCTGAGCCAACGCGGCCACTTCAGGCAATTTATTAATAAAAGAATGAAAATTTACATATGTTTCTATCACGCACGGATTACCCTACAAATGACCCTCCATGCGCTTTAAATAGAATTCATGGACCAATCGGATGTCAAGCCACGGATCAAGTGTCGGTAATACCGAGGAGAGAATGAACCGTCGGATCACTACATATCGTGACCGTTGGATTGTAAGTTACAAAATGTACAACGGTAAAGAAACACACTTTACCTAACTCTATACTAGACCAAGTTGTACTTAACTATTTCCTATGTGTCGGAATATCCTAACATCCCCCCTTAGTGACAACTTCCTGAACTCCAACCATAAATCGAAGTTTAGTGTACTTCGCCTCTGTGAGAGCCTTTGTGAAGATGTCTGCAACTTGATCATCTGTTGAACAATATTGCACTTCAAGAACATGGTCGTGAATGAGCTTTCTGATGAAGTGCATGTGCAGTTCAATGTGTTTGTCGCGCTGATGCTGGACTGGATCTTTGCATAGCTGAATGGCACTTTGATTATCACACCAAAGTGTAGTTGGATGCTGCTGCTCAAAGCCAAACTCTGACAGGATCTGATGAAGCCACAAGGCTTCCTTACTAGCTTCTACGGCACCACAATACTCTGCTTCTGCTGATGAAAGAGAAATGGCACCTTGTTTCTTACAAGCCCATGTAATAGGTCCTGAACCAAGAGTGAATACATGACCGGCAGTAGACTTCCGATCATCGGGGTCACCAGCCCAATCAGAATCAGTGAAACCAACCAATAGAGGAGCTGCTTCGGCACTGTAATGAATCCCAAACTAAACTGTACCTAGAACATAACGAAGTATTATTTTAGTTGCTTTCAAATGACTTTCACGTGGGTTTTTCATAAACCGAGCAACAAGACCAACAGCAAAGGAAAGGTCAGGACGAGTATGAGTTAGATACAAGAGTTTTCCTACAAGTTGATGGTATAATGTAGCATCAACTTCAGGAGAAGTACAAGTGACTGAAAGTTTGACTCCAGACTGGAAGGGAGAAGGGGCTAGCTTACAGTCTTCCATGTGAAAATGACGTAGAATATCACAAGCATACTTGGACTAGGAAAGGGAAATACCCTCCTTGGATTGCAAGACTTGAAGACCGAGAAAATAGTGTAAGTGTCCTAAGTCTGTCATTTCAAATTTCCTTTTAAGGCTAGACTTCACATGGTTTATAAGGTTGGGATCACTACCAGTAAGGATAATATCATCAACATAAAGAACAAGGATGATAAGAGAGTTGCCCACTTTCTTGGTGTAGACAGTATTGTCAGAATGACACCTCGAAAAGCTAGATTCTAAAATAAAGCTATCCATTTTGGTATACCAAGCCCGAGGAGCTTGCTTGAGACCATAAAGGGATTTCTTAAGTCGACATACAAGGTTGGAGTCTGTTTGTATGAAGCCAATGTGTTGTTCCATATAGATTTCTTCATGCAATTTCCCATGCAAGAAGGCAGATTTAACATCCATCTGATGGACTTCCCATTTGAAAGAGGCAGCAAGGGAAAGAACAAGGCAGATAGAGTTCATTTTGGCAACAGGGGAGAAGGTTTCAGTGTAGTCAATGCCTTCAACCTGTGAAAAACCTTTAGCAACAAGACGAGCTTTATGTTTATCAACTTTCCCATCTTGTCCATACTTGGTTCTGTAAACCCATTTGCATCTAACAAGTTTTCATCCCTTTGGTAGAGGAACAAGATCCCATGTATCATTTGCCAATAATGAATGATATTCTTCATTCATAGCTGCTTCCCAATCTGGATGGCCTGAAGCTTCTGTAGAGACCTTTACTTCTAAGTAAATCCTCAATGTAAGCCAACCATTGGAAGTAGTTGGTGCTGTCAAGGGTAACTTGGTATTGACTTTCCATTTCAATGGAAACTGAAGTTAAAGATGTTGAAAATAAGTGCTGCAATGGATAGATCTCGAAAAATTAGGCTGGTTTAAAAAAAACGGCTCTGAAAACGGCTTCCGGATGAAGAAGTTGTGGCTTTTTGAAAAAAAGTTGTTGAAGTTGCCAACGAAGTGCGGGAATGTGCGGAAATGAAAAAGTCCGCCCCCACAAAATGGAGACTTGAACCCAAGACCTCTACTCTCTTAAAATAGCTTTGAACCAATTGATCTATACAAAAAATTTGAGAGAGAGAGAGAGGGGGGTGCTTTGGGTTGCGTGCTTGCCTTGAGAAAGCTCTTTTTCCCTACAAAACAAAAAACACAAAACCCAACATGGACATGCAAAGAAAACGAACCTTATGGCTCGAAGTTAGCTTTAGCCGAAAAACTAAATATTTTCAAAAATGAACATTGCGGCTCAAAGTTAGCTTTGGCTGGAAACTAAATATTTTCCTCAATGTTTCTGATTTTCTGAGATCACCCTAACGCGCAGGGAAAAGAGCATACGCATGAGAAAAATCCTTCCTTTCTGTTTCTGATTTGCCCAGATCGCACAGAGTCGCAGGGCAAAGAGCATACGCAGAAATGAAAGGTATAGATCCGGTAATAAAAAAAGCTAAATAAACCGAAACCGAAATAAACAGAGAGAAAATAACAGTAAACTACAAATAAACACTGTATACCTCCAGATCTTTAAAAATGACGCAGCTAGGGCTACCGGAAACTTTTTCGAGTGAAACAGATGCTCCCAACACAACAGAGCAGTCCTCTCGGCCCGAAAGCAGTCAGAAACAACAGATCTAGGAAACAGCGGTCAGATGCAGTTCTACCGGCTTCAGATTTGGATCACCAACGGACGCGGCCCTCAAATAGCTCTGATACCATGTAGGAATTTACAAGGTAAGTTCCTCAGACAGAACACCAAAAGGACACCGCTCACAACCAGATCGCAGATCAATACACCAGTATTTTGACGTGGTTAAAACCCTCAAAGAGGGAAACAGTCCACGGCCTGAGCCAACGCGGCCACTTCAGGCAATTTATTAATAAAAGAATGAAAATTTACATATGTTTCTCTCATGCACGGATTACCCTACAAATGACCCTCCATGCACTTTAAATAGAATTCATGGACCAATCGGGTGTAAAGCCACGGATCAAGTGTCGGTAATACCGAGGAGAGAATGAACCGTCGGATCACTACATATCGTGACCGTCGGATTGTAAGTTACAAAATGTACAACGGTAAAGAAACACACTTTACCTAACTCTATACCTAACTCTATACTAGACCAAGTTGTACTTAACTATTTCCTATGTGTCGGAATATCCTAACAATTTTGGCAAACTTTATGAAAGGATACTTTTAGATAGGACAGATGTCACAGTTAAGGAACTGAATGGAAGGGCCCAGGTGCACTGGCTTTAAATTAAATCGTTCATACCTTCCAATGATAAGGCGGGATATGAAACAGTAATCAAAACAACATTTCGCATTTAGATTGTTGTGCTAGAGGGTCATTTCACGTTCTGCACACACTCAGAATACATTAAGCTTCTGAATACATTACCGTAGTGCAAGCATTTTTCAAACTTGTCTTTAAACAAAGAAACATTTTTCAAACTTGTTTTTAGACGGATTTTCAAACTTGTTTTGAAACAAAGAAGTGTTTTCAATGATACAACTAGATATAAGGATTTTAAACCCGGCAGGAAACAGGTATTTAAAATATATTATTATTCATTTACCAGGGATGTTGGGATAGAATATTAATGTTTCTCTGGGATTTTTTTATTAAAGATATGTCATTTTTATTTGATTAATAAAACTTTAACTAAAAAGTGAATATTTCACAATTATTTATATTAAGAGAATATTTTTTATGAAACTGTGTGGAAGAAGTTATCTAATTTTGTCCAACATTTCAAGTGGATACTCCACCTATTTTCAAGGAAAATTAAAATATATATATATATATATGATTTTAAAATATGTAAGTAATATATTTATATTATTTGAAATATAATTAAGTAATAACTAAAATAAAATCGAGTTCAAATAGTCAGATTACTATTTGTGGCTTTTGGATCATTACAACTCATGGTTTTGCTAATGATATCTTATGTAAGAAGAAATGGATATCCATGTTACCTACTGGAACAATAAAATCTTTTGAAGTGCAAACACTTTTTTGAAATGAAGAAATTTAACTTTGGGTAAATCCAGAATTAAGATAAATCTAACCAGTTATTAAAAAATTATTAGAAAACTATTTATTTAAATTTAAATTTTATAACTATAATCTTTTATTCATTTTCAAATAATATTTATTAAATATTTACTAAAAATATATAATAATATTTTAATCACTTTAAATTTTTATTTATTAAAAATATATAATAATATTTCAATCACTTTAAATCTTTTCATTTTTATCAATAAAAATAATTACTCTTTAAATTGATTAATTAACATAAACTCTAAAAATATTGAAAATGTTCTGGTAGGTTTGCGTACTAATTTGTTACACTAGCAAAATAAAATCAATTATTTTTTTTAATAAATATTAATTTTTTAATAAATATTATGAATTTTAATATGTCAAATGTGTTATTTTACAGTGGCCTGCGCAAAAAAATAGCTTTCCTATGTACAATGTGAAACCGAACTACTTTGAGTTCAAATTGAATCTATTGTTTGGGAGAGCCAAGTTATGCCAACTCTCCTTATCGACCTAATCATATTGGGGATTTTGCGTTACCAATATTCTTTGCACCTGTAAATGAAATACAAAATCATATTTCAAAAAAAATTAAAAGGTTAAAAAATTAATAGATTTAACACTCTTAAAATGTAACTATAAGTAGCTTTGTTACTTCACTTTTTTGTTTTAATGGCTAACATGACATCTACTTCAACTAACTTGATTATATGCTTCTATTTAATTTTATTTTAAATAATAAGTTTGAATACCCTTTCACTTGTTTGTTTTAATGGCCATCTACTTCAACTAACTTGATTAGATACTTCTATTTAATAAAAGCGTATTTCATACAGTAAGTTTGAAGAGTTAATAAGAATTAGATCCAAAGTTTTGGATTGCCCAGTGGGCACCCACCCTTCGTTGAACGTCGGATGTCTCTTGGACTTGCTCGAGGCCATCATGGTCAATATGCATCAAAGTGAGGAATCGATAAAAGTTCTCCAAGAAAGCTGCAAATTACATAGTCAACCAGGGGCCCGTGATTTCCCCAAAGAGCTACGAATTATAAACTCAACTAGGCCCGCCAACGCCACTGCACCCGATGTTTTCCTCATCCTCCATTTGCACTGACGTAAGACCTACGATGAAATTTGCTTTATTTTTAGTAAACTTAAAAGTCGGTTGATGCCTAACTGGTTTTTTCATGCCTCCATTAATTCCCAACTGTAAAACGTGTGGATGTAATCATGATCTGATGAGGAGAATACCGATAATGGGCGGCTGGTTGACTCGATCTTATATAGTCCTCCACGTCTCTCTTTTCTAGTCTATAAACACTGGTTTTACAATTTATGTAACACACCACTTCTGCGTTCTGCCCTTGCCGCATATTCATGTTTCGCTTGCTCATAAGAAACCAAATAAAATATGGGCAACCATGTCTGCTGTCTCACGGTGGGCAATCACAAGGAAACAATTCAGTTGGTTCCCCTTGCCGGCCCCGTTCAGATCCTTCACAAACCACTCTCCGCCGCCCAGATCATTCAAGAATTCCCTCAACATTTAGTCTGTCACTCCGATTCATTCTACATCGGGCATAAGACGCCCACTTTATCTCCGAGTGACAAACTGAAGTTGGGTAACAAGTACTTCCTTCTACCCCAACACTTCGTTCACTCTCCCTTGTCTCTTGTATCTTTGGCTTCCTTAATATCGCCGCCGCCGCCCACGCCCACAAAATCTCCACTTACTTCCGCCGCTCGCCTATCAGCTCCGCTTCGCAGTATCGAACGCGCTTCTGCTTTGTGTCAACCTTTTGAGATACAGAAAAGCGACGCTGGCAGAGGACTTCGGATCAGAGTCTGCCCGGAGTTTATTTCAAAGCTTTTTGAAGACGGATGGCATGACGCTGATGAACGTGGGTGTTCAGTAGGCGGGGATTCCGCAGATGATGAGAATAGACTGTTGAATACTCCCGATTTGCGGAAAGTCTATGCACAGTTGGTCAATTGCAAAGCCCAGTGTTGGAGACCTAGGCTTGAGAGCATCACGGAAATTGACAAGATGGTCGGCCACAGGAGATTCATGAAAATTAAAAGATTGGAACAGATGAACAATTCGTGCTCTTGATCAGTTCAATGTGTTGTGCTCTTTTTTTCTGGCACACCTTTCATTAATTCTGCCATAGCTTGGCCAAGAATTCTGGTGCAATATTATCTAGTGCTTCCTTGCAGAGTTTTTGTTTTTGCCACCAGCCATGATAGTTATTTCTGCTAAAGTAATGGAATTCAAGTAGATTTGATCTGTCAACAGTGCTGAACTCCAGTCAATCTAGCGGGCTCTCATGTCTGGAAGATAAAGAAATATGCATGTAACACATGAATTCATGCGCATATAAAAAATGGCTAAGAGCTCGTTGAATTGAATTTCCAACGGCAATTCTAAGACTTCGGCTTCCACTGCAAAGCCATAATGGCTAATCATATAAAAAAATGGCGAAGAAGCTCGTTGAATTGAATTTCAAACGGCTACTATTAAGACTTTTTCATCGACCGCAAAGCAATATCAACATGTGTTATGTTATAATTGGTATGATATTTAAATCATGACTAAGAATTTTTATGATAAAGTTCATTAAATTTCTATGGTGAAAATATTGTTATATATTTTTCAAAATGTGCGTTAAAGGTATATATTAAATTTTTTTATAAATAATAATAATAATAATTTAATTTAAATTTATAGTTTAATTAATTTTTATGATTTTTTAATCCAATAATGTGACATGTCATGGAGTAAGTGTTTTGATGTCTATTATAGATTGATAGTTATTAGTATCTACCAATTACTTAATTTATATGAAAGAGTTATTTATAGATTAGAAACAAAAAATCCAAAAATCACACGATAAATATTGAAGTGAGAAAGCAGTAAGTAATTTTAATATGTGGGCGAGTGTTTCGAGATATTGTAATGCCTTATTAAACATTTATTGTAGAGATAGTGTAATATCATATTAAATATTTTACCTTAAAAGTAATAAAATTAAATTAAATTAAAAATAAAATAAAATATAAAATTCTCTAATACAATATAGTAAAAATAAATTTATATTTATAATTTATTATAATTAATACATAAATGAATTTAACTCCACATAAAAAATCAAATCACTTTACATACCATGATTATTATATAAATATAAGTATAAATATGAATATGAATAAATAAAATTATTATTATATAAATATACACCTATAATTATATTTTGAAAAGATTATAATAAAACACTAAAATTCTCCTACAAATATTGGAAAATAATATTACAATTATATTTAAAAATATAATATTTATTTTTACAATTTAAACTAATAATAATCAAAAAACAAATTTATATAATATTTATTTTTACAATTTAAACTAATAATAATCAAAAGACAAATTTGGTTATACCCGTAGGTGGAGAGATAATGATAATAAACTTAGAGGAAAGCCTTTTCTTGTAAAGCCTTTTCTTGTTATATCTTTCGCGTAGAATATATGGTGAGAAATTTATAGGAAACCATTTTAAAGCCTATTAAAACTCAATAAATTATAAAATTTTCAAATAAATTTATATTAAAATAGATTTTAAAAAAATAAAAAATAAAAATTATATTTTAAAAAGATTTTTTTTATTGATGATGAATTTTAATTTTTATCTAATTTAAATTATAATATTAAAAAATAAAATTAAAAAATAAAGTATAATCCGTAATTAAAGGAATGTGAAATTTATAAAAATTTTATATACTTTATTTAAAAATAAAAAATAAAAAAATTCCCATAAGAACATACATGTTTCACAAAATCCAAGGTTCAAATCATCATGTTTGAGCCTTGGTTTATGGAGAGGGTAAAAAAAAAAACTCGTAATATCATATTGACATTATTATTGACTCTGCCCAATTTCCCGTCATCAGGTTGCAAGAAATGGATCTATAGCATTTCATGTGCCAGTGGCTTGTGACCATTTCCATTCAAATAAAGCATGATGCATCATTTATATTTATATATGGTATTCATTTCACACTCATGTGTAACTTTAAGAAGAGAGATTAAATTTTTTGAGGTGCTATTATTTTAAAATAGAAAGAAATTTGATAAATAATCTTAAAAAATTTTATCAAAATATATTTCTCATATTAAAATTTAAATTATTTTTTAATATATATAATTTAAATTTTATAATTAATTTATGCTATATAATTATTAATATAAAATAAAATAAAAAAAATGGTTTGGTTGAATTTTACAAGTGCACTTTTCTTATGGTTTTTTTTTTTTTTTCAAACAATATTAAATGGGGTTGTCTTTAGTGTGATTTTTTGGATTCAGACAAAAAAATAGGTGAAATCTTTATTTATGTTATTTAAACTGGTTTTTTGACTGTATATATGGATTCAACACCCTTAAAAAAATCTAGACTTCCGTTGGAGGAATCAGACATAAAATTTTGAGGTGAAATCTTCATTTGTGTTATTTACACTTTTTTTTTTGACTGTATATATGGATTCAGCACCCTTAAAAACTCTCAAGGCACTTGGATTGTGCACTGTTACCCATAAAACTTGATTTCAATGAAGTCTTGCCAGATTTTAGAGAAATTAGACTAGAAAAACCCATCGGAAAAACTTCCAAAAAATCACACTAAAAACAGCTAGTTTAATTTTTGAAAAATAATATAAAAATATTTTAATCTTTTTAACTATTTTTATTATATATAACAAAATATTTATATTTTAAAATGAGTATTTAAGATAAATTATAAAGATATTGAGAACGTTCTTGCGGGGAAAATTGCTTGATATGTTACAGTAGCCAAAAAATATTCCTACTCTGAGTTTAAAAAACATAGCCATGGAAGTGAGGACACTATGCCAGTCTTCTTTGCCACCTTCTATAGACATCCCCTGGAATTCTAGTTCCCATGGTTATAAACTTAACTATATCCAATTTTTTTACAAATAAATTATTTGACCAGAAAATAAGTTCATGGATATAACCACACATTTAACTAACACTCAAAAAGTTATGTTCAGCACATAAACAAATAGTAGATTCTCATCTTTGACCTTTTCTTTCAATACCATTTATCCTTTTCCTTTAATAATAGCAAGTGAATTATTACCATAAGTAACATTATTTTCTTTCTTAATTTCATTAAAAGAAACAAAATTATTTCTATCACCTGTCATATTTGTTGAGAAACCACTGTCAATGTACAATATATTTTCTTGATCTCTTGCGTACTAGGCTAGACCACATTTTTTTAGAGGAAGTTATTTTATTTTTCCATGTCTTGGGAAGTTCTAACTTCTGATCATGATGATAAGATGGACTAGACCACATTTTTTAGAGGAAGTTATTTTATTTTTCCATGTCTTGGGAAGTTCTAACTTCTGATCATGATGATAAGATGGATTCATCATGCTTCTGCATTCAGTTTATTCATGACTAATGTTATTGAAAATAAAGAATTCAACTTCATTATGAAGAAGGAAGAAAGCATTATGAGATGATTTCTTTGACCAATTTTCATTATGTCGATATCTTGATTCTCTAGTGATAATAGTTTTATAAACAACACAATGAACTTCTTTGTGACGAAATCTATGACAAGTGAAGCATTGACCATTGAAGTAAGAATACATGGGAGTATAGTGCCTTCTTGAGTATCTTTCCCTTTGTTCATGGAAAGGTTGTCTTTCTTGGGTATAGTTTGATCCTTCCTTCTTATGTTGAGTCTTACTATTCTGATGATTGCTTCCTCTTACAACATTAGCCTAGATTTTTGTACCTACTACAAAAGATTTCATAGGACCTAATGCTTCACCATTTTGATTTGGAATATATATAAGACCTATCTAGATTAGTGGAGAATGTTGAACCTTAATGATTTCCACCAAAGTTTGAGATTGTTTAGAAAATCTACAGTTTCAAGTTGTAGATTTTTACAGTGTTTTTCCTTTTCTTGGACTTGTTTCTTCAAATCTTCTTCTACAAATTTAGCCTCTTGTAGATAGATATTTCGATGGGTTATTTCTTCAACTATGTTTTTTTCATTATACATATCAATTTCCTTTTCTTGATTCTTTTTTATGACCCGGAGTCTACCAATTTCCTCTAGACCATCCATAAAGTCATAATTACTATCGTATTCATAGGAACATTATTCTTCAAATGACATAAGTAATTGAAATTCATGATTTGATTCATAAACCTATTTATTGGAAGAACACTCACTATCTTCATGTGTGTAAAAGCTTTTCTTGCTAGTAAAACTTATTTTGACATTATTTTTAAGAACATACATTCCTTTTTCATGATTTTCATTATAAGGGCACTTAGAAACATATTGACATACTCTTCCACAAGAAAAAAAAATTAAAAGGAAGTTTACTTTTGAACCTATTAGTTCCTACTTGCAGATTCTTCACAAAATTCACTTCTTCCTCATCTAAAATGTATCTTGTATCTTTAGGCTCTTCCTTTTCTTTTCCTTTGTTAATGGCTTTGAAGGTTTCTTCTCTAATAGCTGATGTATCCCATTTTCCCATTTCATAAGTTTTCAAGATCCCATGAAGTTCTTCAATGGTAAAATTCTTCAAATCCTACATTTCCTCAATGGAAGAGACTTTGGAATTAAACTTTGGGGTTAGTGATCTCAAAATATTTTCAACAACAATGAAATCCTTTATTTCATAACTAAGGCCTTTCATTGTGTCAATAATATCATCTACTCTAAGGAAAAATCTCGAAATTATTTCATCATCATGCATTCTAAGAGACTCATAATGAATTCTATATGATTGAATTTTATCATTTTAACCTTATAGTCACCTTCATAGCTTTGAACAAACTTATCCTATATCACCTTTGTAGTGTGCAACTGCATGAATTTCACATACTCAAATCCTGCCAATCCTCCCAAGATAGTGTTTACTTGCTTTGTATTGTTCTCATATTTTTTATTTCTTGCATCATCTGTGGGAATGGAGGTTGGATATTGATATCCAAATTCAACAATCACCGATACGTCATCTCATAGTGCCTGAAAATACGATCTCTTTCATACTTTCCAAAACATAAAGGTAGTTCCATTAAACACATGTGGCTTGGTGGAAAATACTCCCTCTTGACTGCTCATCTTGATAGATCTTCCTTTAAGTGATCAAGATTCTTATAAGGGACCTTCTCTGGTGCTAATTCTTGAGAAAAATAATAAGAGGGAAGGGGGTGGGGGGGAATTAGTATATTTAACTCACTTAATCTTTAATTTTAAATTCACAATTTTGTACGCAACTCTTACTGAGAGAACTCACATATATAGGTGACCTTAGTGAATGCAAATCATGTATATCCAGATAATTTATTTTTCATAAGTTCCAATAGATATTTATCTTTAACCAGTGCATCATTAATTAATTATTCATTTATTAAGAAGTAATTATGAGTAGTAAGAGAAGATAAACCATTACAGAAGAGAAACACGTCAATGACATATGAACGCCGAATTTTATGTGGAAACACAGTGTGGGAAAAAACCACCACCGTTGTCATTGTTTTATCTTCTTCTTTTATTATAAATAAATTCTTCATTACATCTTGGTATTGTATTGGCATAAACTCTTTCCATCACATGGGTTCCTACCTGTGAGAGGCTACAACCTCCACCCGTTCTCCAGTGCCCACTGGAAGGGAGATACAAACCCCTAATCTCATTTACGGGCTCCTACAGGAAGGGAGATACTACCCCATCACTAAAAGCTACAACCCTCGGCACCATGTGGACCACGTTTCACAATATTTCACACCAAATTTGTCTATTACTCAACCATAACAAAAAAGTACCCCACCTTTCATCGAATTTTCACACTGGATCCACACCAACAATAAGCACAAATTGAATGCAATTACTGAATCCAAACTAAATACTAATCATACCAATAAAATAAACCACTAAATATTGAACCAATACCAAGTTACCAATCAACCAATAACTGATAAAATCAAGACCAATCAACCATTCAAGCTAATACTCAACCATTCACTGGTTAATCACGCTATTAGATACAAAATAGTCATCACGGAAGCAATGTGCAATCATTGCAAACCTTAATCAAATTGACTTCAGTATATATATATGTGTGACTTCCTCGAAGAAAACCCACATATATACACGCTTCCTCTACATCAAACCTGTGTGCGGATCTCAATTCATTCAATACAGAAATAAATCAATTGAATCACAAAACCATTGAATCACTAAGTACAAATTTTAAATCATTGCAACATCTAATGAAAAACATAGAAATATTGAATCCGTGAATCCCCAATCACAGGTGTATAGCATCATCACTGATCAATAAACCACAATTAGTTAAATAAAATCGATACTGTCAAATACAGATTTGTGACAACCCCACCCAAGGTTCTCATATGAGCCACATTTTAAATATGATGTAATATTATGCAATGGTTGAAATCAAAGAAAAAGGGTACTGAATCACAGGTACATGGATTCCAGAGCTGGGGGAGGATAATTTTTTCTTGATATATTATGCTTTCTTGTGCAAATGAGAAACCTAATTTGTAGGCCAACCATTGAAGGTTGGTTGGCACATGAATTTAATGAGATGGTTCCTAAAATTAAGTTGGTTGAGGAAAAGTACTCAAACCCATGCTTTCTTGAAGAAACACAACAAGAAAGGATGATAGGAATTTGTGAAGGGATGACAAACAAAAAGGAGCATCAATAAATAATGTGATACAAATGCAAGTCAGGGGTAGGCATTAAGGCTGCATTTGGAATAGGAGAGATGGGTTCGACTAGAGAAGATGGTTGCTTTAGGGAAATACAAATTCAAGCTCCTCACAGCAAGGAAGTAGAGACTTGGTTTGAAGGGAGACTGAGAAGGGAGATGGAATTGAGCCTCTAGGAAAAGGTTGTATCAAGAAGAATTGAAGAGAAGAGAAGAGAATATAAGGGTTTCGTTTATCTATTCTTGGAGGTTGCCAGTTAAGTGCTAGTCTTTGGAACCTTGTAATAACCTGGAGTCCCTAGGGACTGTGGGTTGTGATAGGATCCTTGGAGCGATGTAACAGCTTGGGTCCTTGGAGGATGTGGGTCGAGACAAAGGTCTCTGAAGCCTTGTAATAACATGGGTCCCTTGAGGCTGTGGGTTGGGATGAAATATCTAGAACCCTGTAACAACTTGGATCCCATGGAGGTTGTGGGTTGAGATAGTTACTATGGAGCCCTATAACATCTTGGAAAGAGACCATCCTAAAGTAGAAGTAGACCAGGACATGAGAAAAGACAATGGATATTTCTTTCGTTGCTACAGTGGCTTCTAGACTCCGTAGAAGGGAGTGAATCACTGTGAGTTCACTTTCGGGGGAGACGTGGCACCTATGGACTCCTTTTGATAACAAAAATGAAGCAATCAATTTATGGGACTAAGGAAGGAAGTCATATGGGTTCTGTTGTCACTCACTGTTAAATGTGTTTCTAGCTGTGAAAAGGATGAGAAAGAGCAGTGACTTTTGAATCCATTTCCCAAGCCACAAAATCTCTCTAAGCTTAAGCAAACCCTCTCCATCGCATATTTATCAGAACAAGATTTCCAACGGTATATGGAAGTCTAAAAATGGACTCCTAGATTAGAAGTTAAAGCAGATTGAAGGGACCCTTTGAAAAACTGAAAACAAAGAGAAAATGACTAAGGGTCAGGCTCATCGCAAATCGCAATCGAGGCTCTTCTGAAGCAGCAGCGAGGAAAGACAACAAAATTTATGATCAACAATATCACAAATTGGCTATCGATGGGTCTAAGGCACGTCATATTGGCTTATCAACGATCACCGAAGCCCACACATATCGCATATACATGGTCAGAGGCCCATTACACATAGCATATCAGTGGTTCACGATGTAGAGCATCAATATCGCATATCCGTAATCGCAAGTCAAAAAGCATGCACACAATCACTTGGTCATAAAAATGATCAAACACCGATATCATGAAAATCGCTGAAAATTGGGCTTTAGTGTTAAAGCATTGGGAGGGGTCGTTTTTATCTAACAAATGAATTCAAGGAAAAACAAAGGGCGGACGGGCCCTTTTCTCTCTCCTCAGGGGGCCATGTGTCAAACCAAGATTGGTCCCGATAAAGACACGTGGTAGCTGACTCAGCATGACGTGGCAGTACGACTGACACATGGAAGTATGGAGGACACGTGGCATGTTGATTCGCCATTTTGAGGGTTCTAAGGGGACATTTTTGGGTGACACATGTCACCACTCATAAGGTGACACATGTCTGTGATGACATCACCCGTCGCAAATCGATGATTGGTGATTGCACAAAGCAAGGTCCCTCCTCCATCGAAGTCCCTTCTAACTTGCAATTGCGATATCCAAAGACCCCTCGGGATGCGATATTTTATGTGTTATACCTTATGAGGATTTCACGTCTTGACAATCAGGCATGCTATGTAAGGAGGTAAAGGGTCTCCCTCTCCTATATTGCGATTGTGATACCTTTGGTGGGCCCAACCCCACAAACCGGTGATCACAAGGGTCAAGGGGAGACATCAAAGGCAAGCTTCAGAAATCACCGAAGTGTGGGATTTTATATAACAAAGGGAAAAGGCCCCCAGACAAGAGTCTAAAGGCCCTAGTGCTAAGGGCTAAGAACCTACTTCTAGACCCTAGTCATATGAAGAGAATGACATAAATGGGTTAAACCAAAGGGGGCCAAGGAGCACTGGAACCTGTCGTTCTGTCGTGCCTTTCAGAGTAAAAGTCCCATTTTCATAGAGCCTCAATACTATGGTGTAGAACCTTTAAAGGCGGATGGGTCGGTAGCTGAAGCAGTGAATGAAGTATGGTGCAACAGTAAATCAGTATGGGGGGACTCAGGAATATTAACGGCTCAACATGGAGCCCCACTCAGTCATAAATGCAAAGGACATCCTAGGAAAAATATATTGTTGCTTTGTCACAAGCAAACTCAATTGCCCACTCCCAACTCCAAAGGATAAATACTTCAAGCAGTTAAGGTGAAAGTGACATAAACTGGTTGAGAAGCTAGAGGGACGCACGATGACAAAGACGTGGCATGATTGAGGGTCTTCACAGGAACAACAGAGGGACACTTCCTCCATCATATTTTTGTTTTTCCTTTTCCTTATTATTTCTGTAATTTCCATATTTCCAAGAAAGGGATCAAATCCCGATTGTAATCATTTTGGGTAGAAGAATCATGAAAGGCCGAGATAGCTAGTCAACTTGACAGCTGACCCTAGGCTGAGATATTTTGTAAATGTGACTCAAAGCCCCCCTTCTTTGTATAAATAAGGGGGACAAACACTTAACACAAGTTCTGGAATATCGCTCCTGCGAGGGTCTGAATTCTGAGATGCCATCATTGGTTCTATATGGCCTATTCATAAGGGATAAGAACGATACATGCTGAATGTAATGGACTAGTATTTGGACCCTTCAAGTATTAATGAAACTTCCTCGTGATTCCAAGAATATCAATGCACATTATGTCTTCCCTTCTCTGATCTCATTCCATATATGTTTTTCCTTCTCTGAAATAGTGTACTGAGACTATCAGTTTCTCCTTGGTTCATGGATTTATCCAGATTGCAAAATAGAGAATAGTTCCTGTGTATATTGCAGATTTACTTGTGTTATTCAATAACCTATAGTACCTGTGGTAATTATAGATTTACTTGTGTTATTGGATTAACTTGCAGTACCTGTATGGGCACAAATTTACTCACACTGTTTGGTGATAGAGGTACCCATGTTATACCTGGTATGAAACCCCAATAAGCACTTCGTTGTTTCTATCTTTCCACCTCCTCCCTCTTACATATTTCTGTTGTAACATCATTACTTAGGATTTTTTATTATTTACAGCCCTATGTATAGAATTCCACCCTTTAGGCGAAACATTGTTGCTTAGGACTTTGTCATGTTTACAACCCTATGCATTTAATTCCCTCCTTCCTTCCCTCCTCTTCACTTCACTACAAATTCAATATAAACCTGCCTATTATTGTGTGTTGGCCACTAGAACCAGAGATATCTCTTTGAGGTTGGCCAATTTACCCCATGAGCATTTTGCTCCATGTATCGGCTTGAGTTTACCTACATGACAGACTATTGAATCAAACCACCTTTATTCTCTTTTTACTTACTTGACAATTGGAGTGCAACATAAACCCCACTCATAATATTCCATGCACTCCTCTATTTAAGATGTCTTAGGAACTGGTCTACAATAAACCCAAAGGCTATCTCTAGGAAGCTTTCTATGTCCCCTGAAGCACTGTTGTTGGAGGTGCCATTAAAAGCCACAATAGCATCCCTGCTTAAGTTGGAAGCTAGTGTGTAGTCTCAGAAGAAAGCATTTCCCCATAATACTCTAGAATCTGGCTCGGGGTTGATAGTTGCACTAAAAATGGATGTAGTTGTTTATGGTTGGGTGGAGAGTTCTTGTCCCTACCTCAGTTTCCCTACAAATTTAAGATAAGTATTTGTGTATATTTTCTTACCATCTAATGAATCATGTTGCATTCCTGTTAATAATAGTTCTATATTCAAACACTGGATTTGTGTTGTTAGTGCATCCATATGTGGTGCATCTCATGGGAACGTCCCACTAATATATGTGTTGATTATATATGTGGGTTTGTGCTTGATCTTAAGGAGAATGTGTTTAATAAATTAGTGATGGAAAATACAGAGTATCTGAGGTATAAGACGTGCAATAAAACCACATAACAATATTGCCTAAGTTATCGAGCCAAGGATAAATCTAAATCTAAAAGAAATTCTTGCATGTGCTAAGAATAATATAATAATAAAAGTGAAAGAACTTCATGATATGTTACAGTACATAACCAATCTTGAATTAAACATTGAAAATAATTGGCCTCTGAGACTCTTTTATTAATGTACAATTTCATAAAAGACCCTCTACTAGCAAAGTCATCCATTATATACAATTGATGTATTTACTTATGACTTATTGTGTCGGAAGGCAAGAAATATATGAATGTCAAGGGGAGTTCCCTGAGACCAATCGAGCCCTATAGTTTTACGTAAATGGCCTCCAACCTTGTATTTGTATCAGCTTCCATTCCCACCACAGGGAATTTGGTGATGAGGGCTACATGTTCTTGACAATAGCTAAATGCCTTGGAAACTCTTGTGTGGCATTGTGGATCCACTTGTAGGCTTGCTTTGGAGAATGGAATCCCTTGTGTGTGGCTGAAGAGGTGAATTCCCTTTAGGATTTCACTTCATGTCCTTACTAGAGGGCAGCTGGAAGGTTTCCAATGTTGACATTGTGGAATTCCCTATCCTTAAATAGGTAATATCTAAAGGCTGGGAATGCATTGGATTGGATTTCACCCAAGCTCAAGAGGGGCAACGTTGTGGAAATGTTTATATTGACATTGGTAAAGCGTCGAGGTCTTGAAGCATCTCTCGAGGTCTACCATATCTTTGAAATAGAGTTTAGGAGACTAGCTTGAGGAAGCCTATGCAATGATGGAGCTCATCTTCGAGGAGATTATAGAGATCTCTTTCCAAAACATTACATGAGCCAAAGTTGAATCTCCTCGATTGGGCCATAGCAAGAAGGTAAGGCAAAAGGAGTTGTCATACTGGAAAGGAGAAAAGCCCCAACCTTATGTAAAAGATTGAGGGAAATTATTCCTTTGTTGATCAGAACCCTCGGTGGGATGTTTCCCTTGTGCAGGGATGAAATTATCCTTTCACTTGATTGGTCAAGAGAAAGACGACATGGCGTAAAAGTACGAGATGGGTTGAAAAGCGTAAGATAATTTAATGAGTCGCCTAGTGGGATGATACAAGTGGGTGTGTGTCAGGGCCCTCCCTATTGCCATTTTGTTATTGGTTAGGGTTGGTCCACTTGTCAAGTCAGCCTGACAGGTTCGTCCAGGGAAGCTAAAGTGGGAAGTCAATTGCAAGTGCCAGGAGATAAGCTAGTGGGATGACGTAACTCATGCCACGCAGTGGCATGCTCCCATCTAATTGGTGAAGAAGGGTCTTGCTAGCTAAGTCGGCTTGACAAGAATACCACAAAGGAATCAAGGAGCAAGCAAAGTATGCTCTAGGGTGAAGATAGTGGGATGACGTGAGAGTAGCTTCAGTGGCAAACACAAGCGAGAAGACATGCCAATGGGGGAGGAGGTCATATGACCCACCATCCATGAAATCCTAGTAGTATAGTCCTAGTGATCAATAAACGATGCTCTATGGAGTGTGCTGAGAGCGACTTAGTGGAATAACACTTGGTACTACGTTGGTCATACAAGAAAGACTAACAGTCACACCATTGGCGGGGAACGGACCCACGACCAGGTCATCTCTACGTCACGAACCCGGTAGAATAAAGGGGCATTGTAAGGGAAAGTGTCGAGATAGCGTGAAACGACATCGACGATTGGTGAATATGCTTTGGGCCAATGAGGAAGGGGCCCGCTGTCCAGGTAAGCACAAAGAAGAGAGGTTGATGAGTAAAAAAATGTGTAGATTCAAAATTCATCACTAAAGATTGAGCGAGGTGACATGTCTAGTGGGACCCACCCAGAAGGTGTCTGGCTAATGGGGAGAATGAAGGCCCATTGGGTTATATGGAAATGTTAACCCGAGTGTTTTATATCATAGAAAATATATGTGTGTATGTTGACCATTAATTTGGATATCTATATATATATATATATATATATATATATATATATATATATATATATATATATATATATATATATATATATAGAGAGAGAGAGAGAGAGAGAGAGAGAGAGAGAGAGAGAGAGAGAGAGAGAGAAATATATAATTACATCATTCCTCTAATGGTAGCGTGAGGGGTTGGGTGATGTTACAAAGTGGTATCAGAGCTATCCAGGTTCAAAATTGGACTGGATGGGCTTTTCCACGAGAAAGTGATATGTTGTATAATTAAAGGCCCTCGAGTAATGTTATAAAGTGGCTTTGGATACACGCCAAAGATTCATCCTAGTGCTAAATTCAATGCAAGGGCCGACGAAGCCTCTAGGAGAATCTCTGGGCAGACGTGACTGACGTGTAAGTCACAGGAAACAGTCATATTGGTCACAAGGTGGAACCCACCCATCAAAGTTATCCCGGCAAAAGGATAAGAGTGTGAAAAAGTTCAGCGTCCGGATGTAACCAAGTGGGCGGGGTCCACCCGACAGTAATGTGCCAGAAGGCACTTCGAGGGGGGTAACTAGTGTGGAAGATAAGTTGGCACTAGCCCCTAGAAATTCAAAGTCGACAAAGCAAATAGCGCTAATCAATGACCAGGATTGACTCAAGGGATCCAGCCCCACTCCCAACCATATTCATTCACCCCACTAGACCATGGGGACCACACTCACCATTAACACACCAACACAACACCAATGTGATGGAAAAGAAATAATAATAAAAAAATAATTTAGACTAATTAACTATGTAGTGTTAAAAAGTTGAACTGAATTATTGATCATTATGTTGCGGGTAAACTAGCATCCATGAAGGTTGTCTAAAAGTAGGACCATGTTCATGTTGTTTGTTTTGATGGTCATAGGTCATAAATGTGTTGTTTTCTTGGTTATCATGATTGAATGATTGATTCATATGATTTATAAATATGTTGGCACACTAACATGATTGTTTTGTCACAGTATAATCTCCATGATAAATCATGGCTATGAATGTGTGTATTTATTATTTTGAAACACCTAACAATGTGTATAATTGACATCACAACACAAGAAGCATAAATCAAAATAAGTTACAGTGATGGGGACCATAATGGTTGAATATAGTTCCAATCGGTCACAACATGGAAGATGTCGGGTCTGAGCTAATGAAGAAGAGAGATCAGTTGGCCAAAGGTGAGGGAGTCATTCCCTAGACTAGATGGAAAACTTAAGAATCCTAAGGGATGAAGTGAGAATATTTAAGGTCAATAATGAGAGGTTGGTAAGAGCCCAAGAAAGGAAATTTGAGATCAATGCAGTCATCTTGCAAAGTCTCTCAGATTGGCAGAGGTAAAGGAAATATAAGAGGGGGACGAGTCATAGTGATTAGAAAGGCCTTCAGGAAACAGAAGAAAACACCAATGGAGTAGATGGTGGCAGGTCTAGAAAAAAACATAGGCATGGAAGTGAGGACACTATGCCATGAGGGGAACCTATGTGCACTCCAAGAAGAGGAACCATCATGGAGGTGAGGTGTTCAAGAAAACCATCTAATTCAGATGCCTAGAGGCATTACCATTCTCACTATCACCATAAATCATTAAGCAAAGAAAAGGAACATATGTATAAATAATTTTAGAAGAAAAAACCACCTATATTTGATGGTGTAACACCCCTCCCTTGTGTACTACATTATTGCAAACCTAAGCTAAGTTAAAGCTAGGTATGATATCCTCCCTTTTGTGTTAAAGGTTGTAGACCTAAGCTGAGGAAAGCTAGGTTTGATACCCTACTTTGTGGGTTAAACTATTCTAAACCTAAGCTGAGGAAAGATAGGTGATATGTAATATGAAAATAAAATGTATTATTAAATAAATTAATAAAATAAATCACTTGGAGGGTGGAGCTAAGAGAGAGGAGATGCTTGCCAAATTCCATGAGGAATGGGATAGAGATGAATCTTTCATGATAAGCTTCTATATGTGATTCTAGATAAGCTTGGATGGATTGGATATCCATTGGATGGATGGGAGATAAAGATCCATCGAACATAAAATATTTGCAGGAGATAAAGGAAAGCTTTTATGTAGAAAAGCATCATGGAGATAAAGACGAGCTTTTTCGGATAAGACCTAGGCAAATGGAAAAAGCCATAAAGTGGGACACTGCTAATGGTAACTAGATCATGAAAGAGGGTATTAAATACACAATGCATTGGTCAATTGAGGATAGTTGATCCTTGGCAAGATCCTCGGCGTGTGGGGAATCAGAGGCGATTCATGGCTAGGTGGTGGTGCTCCTCCCTCCAAGTGAGGTTTAGTTGGTATCAGTTGCATGGAATGTATTGTATGTTGTTTCTTTTCTTGGATATTACTGGAATTCTTTCAGCGTATTGTTTAACTATAGGTGCGATGATAATTATACATGATAAATTATTTAGGTTCAATTAAGGTGTCCCATATCTTTACTCGTATTGTGTAAGATATATGTTGATGATACTATCTACATTCATGTAATTGGTTTCAGTCTTATGCATGTGGATGAGTAAAATGTATATTGAATCTAAATCTGATCATCATTATGTTAAAGGATCATAATTGTATTTAATGTTATATTACATCTCTGGGCAGATAATGGGTACAATACATAGATTCATGCATTTCATGGTATACTCTATCATAGTTAAATTAACTATTATATGTGTACTCAAGGAATCTAGCTTATCCCTCCTTCCTATTGTTAAGGATTAAGTAAGTCTATCGAATTATGATTCTCATGCATGGCTGGGCTAACTGCATTAGACATAAGTTAATTAATATTGGTAGCAAACTTAAACAATGAATGTTAGGGATTTCATGACAGAGCTAGTTTCTTTCTACAAATTTATAAAATCATGGAGCTCAATAATAGTGTTCATGAAGTGAATCAGATTAATGTACTAGTGACTTCTTTTAAATTCTAACTGTAGTGAGACCAAATCCTAAGTTTAAGGGGCCTAAGGGTGGAATTTTTGGCTAGGCTAAGGATGTTCGTTACAAATGGTATCAGAGCAAGTTCAAGCCTTGCGCCTATGGACTCATCTACCTCGGAGTAACCAACAGTGACAACACTTTGACTATTCAAAATCGAAGACAATTTTCCTTGTCAACACTTTGTTGATTTTATTCTTATGCTAACCAAATCCATGGTTTTTCACCAAATATGAGTACCAATATCACGTTGATTTATTTGATGAGAATAGATTTACCATATGCGGACTATTTGATAGAATGTGTCAATAGAGGTGCTAACGAAAGTTCACGAGTGTAATAATGTTGGAACATACAGATTGTGGTTAGCCTATGTGATATTAGTGATAAATATCAACATCGTTTACCTTAAATAAGTTGCCCATAAACCCCAAAGCTTCGCTAAACGGGTATTATTGCATAGGTCTTTAATACGCGCATATATATTATACAAATGGCATCGGTGTATTATACACTGCATTAGGCGTCACTGTATCATTGTGTTGGCTCCAATTTACATGTTAAATTGCATACTCAGTATTTATTATATATATGTGGCATATGGATGTCATTTTGTGACTACAGCACAGATATCAGTGCATAATTGAGTGCAGTTGCAACTTTACAATGTAGCACGGCATGGTTTGACGACATTACTCGGGCGCGCATACTAGTTTATCATGGTTTCATGTTGAACGTAGCAATTTAAGGAGGCGTCATTCATAAATATATGTCATAAGATATGAAAATATATGAGTACATGCGTTGACTTCTTGTTGACCTCATCGTCTTTAAAATAAGATCATACACTGCAGAGGTATACTACGTGAATCCACCTCTAGGAATAACCACTGTTGGGGATTTTTCTGTCAAAATCCCAAAAACACAATATGAAATGCACACAGAGAACAATGCTCTGTTTCTCTCCAGGATTTTTACACAACGGAAAGCTAAAAATTATTTATCAGAACAGAGTATTACACCCATAAACTAGGATATGTATTCATTAAAATGAAAAGCCTGATACAAAATTCTTCCTCTTCCTACTCAAAGGGATTAACCAAAAGAAAAACACAGAACTACTCTATTCATTCAGTTCCAACTACATTCTACGCTGCTGCGTATTGTAAAAACATACATCACTTGCGCTGCTGCACTTCTACACCCTTACACACACACTGTATCCACTAAAACAGACAACTACAATTACATACAAAATCTGAATGGTATTGATGAATAATTATGGAGTCCCATACTGTGAACTGCTCGAGGCTGTCCTTCACGTCCTTGACTGAGTTGAGCTTTTACTCTGGTAGTTGAAAATTCAATGTGCAGGAGCTTGAACGCAACCTACCTCCTTCTCGCCCATACTAAAAATTGAAAGCTTCTGCCTGCTATGTTGTACTGTTCCATGCTCACTTTAACTGCCTCCACGCCAATTCTCTGTTTCTCCATATATTTGAAAACATACATAAACGCTGCAAAACACAAATATGGCTTTGGGCGGACTTCAACCATTATACAATTTGACTTTGGAAACCCATCGGGTCCGTGCTTCATCGCATAGCGCTCATATATAAAAAAGTTGTGTACCCATGGTTTCCCCGATTGCGATATGCCGCTCGCACCATGGGCCGATCCTTTGCTTTTCCCTATATTTCGAAAATACATTAAATACATTGAAAATGCCCTGAGCGCGGACTTGTAAGTTTATCAAAAACTATTTATAATGTTGTCGGGTCCGCTCCATCGCATCGCAACATTACTCATGTTAAAAGCCCCGACCCTATGACATTGCCGATAGCGATGTGCCGATGCGATATCGGCGATCGCTCATCGCACAAAAACAAAACCACTTTGTAAGTCCTCCGCTGCGACTTCGCCGATGCGATATCGGCGATCGCTCATCGGCGATATTTCATATCGCTGCCGCTGCCTGCCTCCGATGCTCCAACCCGCCGATATGCCGACTTGCCGATACGCCGATACGATCTAGACCGTTGATCGGTTAGATCTGACGGCTGAGGTTAAAGCGGATCTTTAAGCCTGCAAATTTATTTTTGAAGCGATTTTTCTCCCGATCCTTGGTGATATGCACGGTTTATTGTCCTCATGCTGCCGCATGGCTCAACTGTTGCACAGTTGAAATTATATTTTCAACACTCCCCTTTAATTTCAACTGTCGGGCATTCAATCATACCCAAACACTTCCTCAAAAATTCAAAGCTTTTCTGATCCAAAGGCTTTGTTAAAATATCTGCAAGCTGTTCCTGAGTCCTGCAATGTTGTAAACTGATTTCTCCATTAACCACCAATTCTCTGATGTAATGGAACTTTGTGTCAATGTGTTTGGTTCGTTTGTGAAACACAGAATTCTTGGACAATGCAATAGCAGAGTTATTGTCACAATAAATCACTGTTGCTTTTGCCTGCTCTTGGCCTAGGTTTCTCAACATCCTTCTCATCCACACTGCTTGACATGCTGCTGCTGTAGCTGCCACATACTCTGCCTCTGTTGTAGACAACGCCACAATTGGCTGTTTCTTGGAAGCCCATGAAATGGCTCCTGAACCCATGTGAAAAACATAACCGGAAGTGCTTTTTCGATCATCTACACTTCCAGCCCAATCACTATCAGTGTATCCAACCAAATCTGAATTTTCTAAGACACTATATAATATGCCAAACATTTTGGTACCTTTGACATACCTTAAAATTCTTTTTGCTGCCTGCCAATGTGCCTCCTTTGGCCTCTCCATAAATCTGGAAATTAAACTAACAGCATACATTAAATCAGGCCTAGTTGCTGTTAAATACATAAGGCTGCCCACAATGCTTTTATACAGGCTAGGATCAAAATCCTTGCTGCTGTCCTCTCTGCTGAGCTTTAATCCCGTTACTGTGGGAGTGATGGCTGCCTTGCATTCTTGCATGTTAAATCTGCCCAAAACTTGATTTATATATCTTGCTTGAGATATAAAAATTCCTTTTTCATTTTGATCTACTTCTATGCCTAAGAAGTATCTCAACAAACCCATGTCAGTCATTTCAAATTCATCCTTCATGACTGATTTGAAATTCTCAATAAGATAAACATCATTGCCTGTGAAAATAACATCATCAACATATAAGACAACAATCAAAATTTTACCATCCTTTTCCTTGATGTAGACTGTGGTTTCTCCTTCGCATTTGTCAAATTCATTATCCAATAGATATGAATCTATCCTACTGTACCATGCTCTTGGTGCTTGCTTCAGCCCATAAAGAGCTTTCTTCAATTTGCACACTTTGTGCTCTTCTCCTTTCTTCTCATATCCGAGAGGTTGTTCAATGTACACCTCTTCTTTTAACACTCCATTTAGGAATGCTGACTTCACGTCCATTTGGTAGACTTTCCACTTGTTTTGAGCTGCTATGGACAGCACTGCTCTCACGGTTTCCATTCTTGCAACCGGTGCGAAAGTCTCCTCATAATCTCTCCCGTATTGCTGCTTGTATCCCTTGACGACCAGTCTTGCCTTGTGTCTTTCTATCTTGCCTTCAGCATTGCACTTGGTATTGTAGACCCATTTCACACCAATGACTTCTTTGCCTTTTGGTAACTCAACCAAATCCCATGTTTTGTTTCTCTCTATGGCATTCATCTCCTCATCCATAGCTTCTATCGATTTCTTATCTTTAATTGCATCTTCGAAATGAATAGGATCATCAACATGACAATACAAGGCAAATAAGGAATTCATTCCTTCATTATAAATGTCACTTAAGTTTCTGAACTTTTTACCTGTTTCACTTGGTGTGCGAGTGCTTGAAGATGCACTTGAATCTCCTCCTTGTGGCGTGCTTGGAGAAGCACTCTCATTTATCCTCAATGGTGTCCCTTGCTGTCCTTGTGTTGGCACTTCTGTTTGGGGATCCATTTCAGCCACCTCCTCATCATCTTCATCATGAGACAAACAGTTTTTAACATTCACTGTTTTCTCTATGCTTCCATCCCAAGCTTCCTCTTCAATGAATTGAACATCTCTGCTGACGAAAAACTTCTTGGTAGATGGGATATACAACCTGTAGGCTTTGGATTCCTCACTGTATCCAATGAAAATACATTTCTCCCCTTTGCTATCTAACTTCTTCCTCAGCTGATCTGGAATGTGTGCATAGGCCACACATCCAAAAACTTTCATGTGGGTGACTCCTTGCTTTTTCCCACTCCATGCTTCTTCTGGCACTTTGTTCATGACTGCTTTTGTAGGACACCTGTTCAAAATATACACTGCACAGTTTACGGCTTCAGCCCAATAATCATTTGGCAAATGCTTTGCCTTCAACATGCTCCTCGCCATATCCATGATGGTCCTATTCTTCCTTTCAGCAACTCCATTTTGCTGCGGAGTGTACCTTGCTGTAAACTGCTTGTGAATTCCATTTTCTCTACAAAACCGCAGGAATTCTTTGGAGATATACTCACCTCCTCTTTCTGTTCTCAAAACTTTGATGCGCAGCCCACTCTGATTTTCCACAAGTGCTTTGAAATTTCGGAATTTTTCAAACGCTTCCGATTTGTTCTTCAAGAAAGAAACCCAAGTCTTTCTTGTAAAATCATCAATGAATGTTAGAAAATATTGGCTGCCTGCTAAAAATTGATTTTGCATCGGTCCACATAAATCTGAGTGGATGATCTCTAAAGGTGCCTTTGCTCTTATGCTTTTACCTGATGGAAAACTTTCTCTATGTTGTTTCCCCAAAATGCAACCTTCACATAGGCTGTCCGGTTTTTCTATCAATGGTAATCCTCTTACCATTCCTTTCCTACTCAGCAAATTTAGACCTCCAAAATTGAGATGTCCAAATCTCAAGTGCCACAACCAATTTTCATCCTTTGGCACGCTTTGGAAAGCCTCTTGGGTAACTGCTGCAATTTCACCTTTGTTTTTCAAATCTGCCCTTATTCTAAGAGGGAACATCCTGTTCCTCGTCATCTTCACTTCAGCAATGCATCTTTTGCTGGGTGCTCTATCCATGATGGTACATACATCATTTTTAAAGAAAACATTGTAACCCTTATGGACAAGCTGTCCAATACTCAAGAGGTTACATCTCATTCCAGGGACATAGTAGACATCTGCTATGGTTTTCTTTTCTCCTTGCTTTGTAAATATTTTTACCTCTCCTTTTCCCATAACAGAGATTTTGTTATCAGTTCCTAGTGTGACTTCTGATTTCACATTTTTATCTAGGGCAGAAAAGAAGGCTATGTTTCCTGTCATATGGTTGCTGCAACCTGAGTCTAGAAACCATATGTCTTCACTGTTAGTTTCAGCCATGTTACAAGCTAACAGCACATTACCTTGGCTGACATTTTCTCTAGTATTATTTGCATTAGCTCTATTATTCACATCATGCTACTTCTTCCTACATTCACTGGCATAGTGTCCATATTTTTTACAGTAATAACATTGGACATTGGATTTTTCATACCTTTGTCCTTGAGCATGATGCTGTCCACTTTGTTGGCTGCTGCCTTGACCTTGGTTCTGATTTGGATTGCTGCCTCTTCCTTGAGCATTTGCTGGACTGTTCCTTCCACCTCTGTTCTGGCTTCTGCCTCTTCCTCTCTTGTTTCCTCTGCCTTGACCTCTTCCTCTTCCAAAGGACATCTGGGTCTTGAAGGCTTGCTCTAGAGATGAGTTTTCATTTCTACTCAACCTCTGTTCATGTGTTATCAGTGATGCATGAAGCTCATCAACTGAAAAGTTTGAGAGATCCTTTGTCTCTTCAATGGTGGTGACAATCGCATCAAACTTTGAGGGTAAGACCCTCAATATTTTCTCCACAATCCTCCTTTCTTCGAGTATCTCTCCATGAGATCTTATTTGTGTGACCAGGCCAATTACTTGAGTAAAGAATGAGTCAATATTGTCTGACTCCTTCATGTTCAGATTCTCAAAATCTTTCCTCAGCAATTGTAGCTTTGCTGTCTTCACTTTCTCCATGCCTTGATAGGCTGTTTTAAGAGTTTGCCATGCTTCTTTGGATGTCTTAGCTGCTGCTAACCTTGGAAACACACTTCCATGCACTGCTTGATACAGAAAGAAAAGGGCTTTTGAATCCTTCTTCTTGTAGCTCTTTAACAGATCCTTCTCTCCCTGAGTTAATGCATTAAACTCATTTTCATCTGCTGGTTCTTTAAAACCATCTTCGACTATTTCCCATAAGTCTTGGGAAGCAAACAAGGCTTTCATTGTAATTGCCCAATAGTCATAATTTTTGCCATCAAATAGTGGGAGTTGCATACCCATGTTATTGTTGGTGCTAGTGCCAGCCATTCTTACACTTTCAACTTGGATTCTTTTGCTGAGTCTTCACGCTGCTGGAGAAGCTGCTGTAGCAAAAGTCTTTTCTTCAGCTTCTTTGACACCTTCAAAGAGCCTGAACTTGGCTCCGATACCAATGTTGGGGATTTTTCTGTCAAAATCCCAAAAACACAATATGAAATGCACACAGAGAACAATGCTCTGTTTCTCTCCAGGATTTTTACACAGCGGAAAGCTAAAAATTATTTATCAGAACAGAGTATTACACCCATAAACTAGGATATGTATTCATTAAAATGAAAAGCCTGATACAAAATTCTTCCTCTTCCTGCTCAGAGGGATTAACCAAAAGAAAAACACAGAACTACTCTATTCATTCAGTTCCAACTACTTTCTACGCTGCTGCGTATTGTAAAAACATACATCACTTGCGCTGCTCCACTTCTTCACCCTTACACACACACTATATCCACTAAAACAGACAACTACAATTACATACAAAATCTGAATGGTATTGATGAATAATTATGGAGTCCCATACTTTGAACTACTCGAGGTTGTCCTTCACGTCCTTGACTGAGTTGAGCTTTTACTCTGGTAGTTGAAAATTCAATGTGCAGGAGCTTGAACGCAACTTACCTCCTTCTCGCCCATACTAAAAATTGAAAGCTTCTGCCTGCTATGTTGTACTGTTCCATGCTCACTTTAACCGCCTCCGCGCCAATTCTCTGTTTCTCCATATATTTGAAAACATACATAAACGCTGCAAAACACAAATATGGCTTTGGGCGGACTTCAACCATTATACAATTTGACTTTGGAAACCCATCGGGTCCGTGCTTCATCGCATAGCACTCATATATAAAAAAAAGTTGTGTACCCATGGTTTCCCCGATTGCGATATGCCGCTCGCACCATGGGCCGATCCTTTGCTTTTCCCTATATTTCGAAAATACATTAAATACATTGAAAATGCCCTGAGCGCGAACTTGTAAGTTTATCAAAAACTATTTATAATGTTGTCGGGTCCGCTCCATCGCATCGCAACATTACTTATGTTAAAAGCCCCGACCCTATGACATTGCCGATAGCGATGTGCCGATGCAATATCAGTGATCGCTCATCGCACAAAAACAAAACCACTTTGTAAGTCCACCGCTGCGACTTCGCCGATGCGATATCGGCGATCGCTCATCGGCGATGTTTCATATCGCTGCCGCTGCCTGCTTCCAATGCTCCAACCCGCCGATATGCCGACTTGCCGATACGCCGATACGATCTAGACCATTGATCCGTTAGATCTGACGGCTGAGGTTAAAGCGGATCTTTAAGCCTGCAAATTTATTTTTGAAGCAATTTTTCTCCCGATCCTTGGTGATATGCACGGTTTATTGTTCTCATGCTGCCGCATGGCTCAACTGTTGCACAGTTGAAATTATATTTTCAACAACATGCATTCACCACTGTTCAATAGATGTCGGTTGTTAGTAAGTTTCTTAATATCACTTCACAAGCAGGTGTGGCCAAGCTTAGAGATCTTTCTGAACATAGTCAGAGGACCAAGCCTTCTGTCGATAATCCGTTCATAGAAGATAACAACCATACATCTGGTGGTTAACCATCATGGAGTTGTAATTAGAACTAAGCGTTGGACGCTCCCCAAAGAAGAGAAGGGAAGCATGATGGTTTACTAGTTGAGGGGATATTCGGCATAAAACTGGGACTTGGGGACATGATGCGTAGATCATGGATCACGCCGCTTTATTCATGGATCATGGATCATGATGCTTTATTCATGGATCATGATGCTTTATGCGTGGATCATGGATAAGTGACTACAGAAAGTAGCATGTTTATTTTCTTCTTTTGGAAAGAATGCACCAAGAGGGTACATTACATTCTAACTACTGCTAAAAACGTTGCTTTTGGCTATTTTATAGCAAGAAAAAAGGGTGCGATAATGTTCTTTATGCCTATGCGAGGGGTGGAAAGATATAGGTGGGATAATGATTATCTTCGTAGGCGGATAGAGATAGTGTAAGAGGCAACTGGCTTTCATGCTATTTGAGAAAGAAAACTACTTTCGCCAACTTTCCCCTACGGCGCAGCAAGTGCCCCAACACTTGCTTGAAGTTTGAGCTATAACTTATGAACTGAAATGCTGCGTGATAATTTCGTAATTAAAAAAAAGAATGAAAATCACTATGATTGTATTCATTTACATGTCAATTGAATGGCTACACCATCCCATGAGGATAGAAAAGCCAAAGCATTGTTATCTTTGACAATCTTCTATTCACTTATATTGTTTCCTTGATAAGACTTCCCCTTCATTTTAAATAATAGTTTTTGACCTGTTGCACCACAGTTTCGGAGGGGTAACGAAGTCGTAACATTGCTGTTTATTTTTTTTACAAATGTGAATGCTTATCCGCCATGTGATAATGATTATCATCATTGGTGGCCATAGGTGGGTGCTCGAGGGTATCCATGCAGTAAATAGATGGGCGCTCGATGGTATCCATGCAAAGAACACGATTAGCTGAGCAGCAGGTAATGGTCTCATAGGATAATGTGTAGGGCTCTCATACAAATCCAATCCGACTGGTGGATGGGATACACCAAGCCTCAAGCAGGGAGCTCCGGTTTCGATCCTTGTTCTTATTATTTTTATGCTATGTTCACGGTTTAAGCCACTACTGTCGGGTTAGAAATCATACGATTTGGCAATAGAGGGGGCTCATCTCCACCTTGAGGAGCATACTCTTAGGCCTCTACATCTACGACGCAACAGAGTAACTAAAGTACATCCCGATCACGAGGGCGACCATGGGATTGTATTTTGAAATGTCAAAATCGAGAAAGGGACCCTTATCATCTCCAATGTCCACAAGCGAGCTGGTGCGTCTGCTATAAGAGTCGATGGCCTGCAAAAAAGACTGAGGGTTCCCCTCTATGCCGTCTGCATGACATGGTCGAGCAATGCTTTCTCTCGTCCATCCCTTGCTTGGCCCATCTAAAGGAACACCGTCATGTTGACTATCGCTCTCATGAATGCAAAAAGTCGTAGCCATTTGAATGTTTGGAATGGATTGGCAAGTAGTTTTACTCTGGATCTTTATCTTCATTTTCGCCAGATGGAAAATTCTGCATTTTCCTGTAAGCACACATCCTAAGCGGGTAGTAGATAGAGAAGCCTCTCAATAATTGGATGCGCTAATCTACGTTTCAATATTTATTTTATTTTCTTTTCCTGGACAAACCCTACCCGTGATAAGGTTGTCATTTCTGGCTACAATCCACAACGCAGGAGAGTAGAGGAGGGTTCATCTTTGTCACGATGCCGGACACCTTACTCAGTGGACAACTACCCTACCTGTTAAATTATTAATTTCAACAACGCGGTGGTTTTTGAAAACCGCCCCGATCTCCCTGCATCGCCTTTGGCAAAAGGCTGTATCCGCCGGAGGGGACCCGACACAATCAAGACGGGCCATGCGTCCCCTGTACAACACCAAATCCGCTTGCTCCCCGGACGTTAAAGTCCGTTTGGTTTGCCCGAGGTTGGCTCCCGAACCTCGTTGGATCAGCCAAGTGTTCTGGGCGCGGGATCTCCACCGTCGATCTCCGGAAGGTGCACGGGCCTGCGTCAAATCGATTTTTTGTCGTTTTCCTCGTTGACCGCCGTGGAGGAAACGTTGTGGTATTTAATGCATTTACGTAGTTTTGGTGGCGGCCTTTAATGAGATGATGGGCATACGTCCCATATATTTTTTTATATGTTTCATATATGTTATGAAAGGTGTGCGGTAGTAGTCGTGTGTGTAAGTTTTTTTTTTTTGTCGTTGTTGTGTGTGTATTGTGGCTGCGCGCAGTAGCGCATGAAAATCTTGTAAACGCACAGCAGTGCGAGATATGATACAGGGGATGTAATGTTTTTGCCCCCAATATAAAACAAATGTTTACGCGAGGGAGTTTTTAGCTTAGTTTTTTTGTGTGGATTGTGCCTGCGGGTGGCATATCTTTTGTGAAATGAATAGAACGCACAGCAATGCGAATAGAGTTTGAAAATTGTGATGTAATGTTTTATGCTCGCCATTGCAAAATAGAAGAACACTATGAAATTGGTTTTGTAATATCCACAGCAGTGGAAAATCTATGACTGCAACAGAGTTTGTTTTGTAAATTCCTCACTGCACAGAGGATGAAATATGTATCAGTTTTTTTTTGTTTTAAATCAATAGAAATGTGTTGTGACTGTGTAATGGACTGTGCTCTGAGTTAATTTTTTTTTTTTTAAAGAGGTTCTCTGCAAAAGATCCTGGACAGAGTAAACAGAGCATCGTCTCTGTGGTGGTTAATATTTAATTGGTTTTTGGTATTTTCTCCATTGAAAAATACCCAACAGTGGTATCAAAGCAGGACCAGGCTCTTTAAAGAAGTTAGAGAAGCTGAAGGGAGAAGGTTGTTGCTGCAGCAAAACTTCTCAGGCAGACAGAAGACTTAGACAACGAAGGATTCAGGTATTCTTCATAACTATCTTGTTTGTTACTGAAGAGACAGTCAGTTTTTTAAATACACAGTCAAGGAATGGCTAGCACAAGCACTGGTATGGGTATGTTTAATACCCAGCTCCCACAGTTTAATGGGAAGAACTATGACTACTGGTCAATAACTATGAAAGCCCTGTTTGCCTCTCAAGACTTATGGGAAATAGTTGAGGAAGGTTTTGAAGAACCAGCAGATGAAACTGAGTTCAATGCATTAACTCAGGGAGAGAAGGATCTGCTGAAGAGCAATAGGAAGAAGGATTCAAAAGCCCGTGTGTTGTTGTATCTAGCAGTAGACCAGAGTGTGTTTCCAAAGTTAGCAGCAGCTAAGACATCCAATGAAGCATGGGAAACCCTTAAGACAGCCTATCAAGGCATGGAGAGAGTGAAGACAACAAAACTACAATTACTGAGGAAGGATTTTGAGAATCTGAACATGAAGGGGTCAGATAACATTGACTCATTCTTCACTCATGTGATTGGTGTAATCACACAAATGAGAACTCATGGAGAAACCATTGAAGATAGAAGGATTGTGGAGAAAATATTGAGGGTCTTACCCTCAAGGTTTGATGCCATAGTCACCACCATTGAAGAGACAAAGGATCTCTCAAACTATTCAGTTGATGAGCTACATGCATCACTGATAACACATGAGCAGAGGTTGAGTAGGAATGAAAAATCATCTCTTGAGCAAGCCTTCAAGACCCAGATGTCCTTTGGAAGAGGAAGAGGTCAAGGAAGAGGAAACCGTAGAGGAAGAGGCAGAAGCCAGAACAGAGGTGGAAGGAACAACCCATCAAATGCACAAGGAAGAGGCAGCAATCAAAATCAGAACCAAGGCCAAGGCAGCAGCCAACAAAGAGAACAATATCATGCTCAAGGACAAAGGTATGATAAATCTAATGTTCAATGCTATTATTGCAAAAAGTATGGACATTATGCAAGTGATTGTAGAAAGAAACATCATGATATGAACAGTAGACAAAATGCAAATGTTAC
Organism: Pinus tabuliformis; assembly: GCA_031772625.1. Lineage (NCBI taxonomy): Eukaryota > Viridiplantae > Streptophyta > Pinopsida > Pinales > Pinaceae > Pinus > Pinus tabuliformis. The sequence goes on along the minus strand of CM062808.1, from coordinate 268,761,493 downwards.
AAGAGAAAACTGCAGTCAAGAAACTGTCCTGTTAGCTTGTAACATGGCTGAAACACATAGTGAAGACATATGGTTTTTAGACTCAGGTTGCAGCAACCATATGACAGGAAACATTGCCCTCTTCTCAGCCTTAAATCAAAACTTGAAGTCAGAGGTCACACTAGGAACTGATAGTAAAGTGTCTGTTATGGGAAAAGGGGAGGTAAAAATATTTACAAAACAAGGAGAAAGGAAAACCATAGCAGATGTCTACTATGTCCCCGGAATGAGATGTAACCTATTGAGTGTTGGACAGCTTATCCAAAAGGGTTACAATGTTTACTTTGTAAATGATGTGTGCACCATCATGGATATACCACCCAGCAAAAGATGCATTGCTGAAGTGAAGATGACAAGGAACAGGATGTTCCCTCTCCGGATCAGGGCAGACTTGAAGAACAAGAAGGAAATGGCAGCAGTCACCCAAGAGGCCTTCCAAAGCGTGCCAAAGGATGAAAATTGGTTATGGCACTTGAGATTCGGGCATCTAAATTTTGGAGGTCTAAACCTATTAAGCAGAAAAGGAATGGTAAGAGGATTACCATTGATAGAGAAGCCGGACAGCCTTTGTGAAGGTTGTATATTGGGCAAACAACATAGAGAAAGTTTTCCATCAGGGAAAAGCATAAGGGCAAAGGCACCCTTAGAGATTATCCACTCAGATTTGTGTGGACCAATGCAAGCTCCATCATTAGCTGGCAGCCTATATTTCTTGACATTCATTGATGATTTTACAAGAAAGACTTGGATATATTTCCTCAAGAACAAAAGTGAAGTCTTTGAGAAATTCCAAAACTTCAAAGCACTTGTGGAGAACCAAAGCGGGCTACACATAAAAGTATTGAGAACTGATAGAGGAGGTGAGTATATCTCAAATGAATTCCTAAAGTTTTGTAGAGAAAATGGAATACATAAACAGTTCACAACTCGGTACACCCCACAGCAAAATGGAGTTGCTGAAAGGAAGAACAGAACCATCATGGAGATGGCAAGGAGCATGTTGAAGGCAAAGCATTTGCCAAATGAGTATTGGGCTGAAGCTGTACATTGTACAGTTTATATTTTGAACAGGTGTCCTACAAAGGCAGTCATGAACAAAGTGCCAGAAGAGGCATGGAGTGGGAGAAAGCAAGTAGTCACCCACATGAGATTTTTTGGGTGTGTGGCCTATGCTCACATTCCAGATAAGCTAAGGAAGAAGTTGGACAGCAAAGGGGAGAAGTGTATCCTTGTTGGATACAGTGATGAATCCAAAGCCTACAGGCTGTATATCCCATCTACCAAGAAATTTTTTGTAAGCAGGGATGTTCAATTCATTGAGGAAGAAGCTTGGGATGGAAGCATAGAGAAAACAGTGAACATTAAAAGTTGTTTGTCTCATGATGAAGATGAAGAGGAGGTGGCTGAAATGAATCCCCAAACAGCAGCACCAACACAAGAACAGCAAGGTACACCATTGAGGATCAATGAGAGTGCTTCTCCAAGCACACCACAAGGAGGAAATTCAAGTGCATCTTCAAGCACTTGCACACCAAGTGAACGAGGTAAGAAGTTTAGAAATCTAAGTGAAATTTATGAAGAAGGAATGAATTCCTTATTTGCCTTGTTTTGTCATGTTGATGATCCTATTCATTTCGAAGAAGCAATTAAAGATAGGAAATGGATAGAAGCTATGGATGAGGAGATGAATTCCATAGAGAGAAACAAAACATGGGATTTGGTTGAGCTACCAAAAGGCAAAGAAGTCATTGGTGTGAAATGGGTCTACAAGACCAAGAGCAATGCTGAAGGCAAGATTGAAAGGCATAAAGCAAGGCTGGTTGTCAAAGGCTACAAGCAGCAGTATGGGAGAGATTATGAGGAGACTTTCGCCCCGGTTGCAAGAATGGAAACAGTCAGAGCAGTGCTGTCCATAGCAGCTCAAAACAAATGGAAAGTCTACCAAATGGATGTGAAATCAGCATTCCTAAATGGAGTGTTAATGGAAGAGGTCTATGTGGAACAGCCTCTCGGATATGAGAAGAAAGGTGAAGAGCACAAAGTGTGCAAATTGAAGAAGGCTCTTTATGGGCTGAAGCAAGCGCCAAGAGCATGGTACAGCAGGATAGATTCATATCTATTGGATAATGAATTTGACAAATGTGAAGGAGAACCCACAGTCTACATCAAGGAAAAGGATGGTAAAATTTTAATTGTTGTCTTGTATGTAGATGATGTTATTTTCACTCGAAATGATATGTATCTTATTGAGAATTTTAAATCAGTCATGAAGGATGAATTTGAAATGACTGACATGGGTTTGTTGAGATACTTCTTAGGCATAGAAGTAGATCAAAATGAAAAAGGAATTTTTATATCTCAAGCAAGATATGCAAATCAAGTATTGGGCAGATTTAACATGCAAGAGTGCAAGGCAGCAATCACTCCCATAGTGATGGGATTAAAGCTCAGCAGAGAGGACAGCAGCAAGGATTTTGATTATAGCTTGTATAAAAGCATTGTGGGCAGCCTTATGTATTTAACAGCAACTAGGCCTGATTTAATGTATGCTGTTAGTTTAATTTCCAGATTCATGGAGAGGCCAAAGGAGGCACATTGGCAGGCAGCAAAAAGAATTTTAAGGTATGTCAAAGGTACCAAAATGTTTGGCATATTATATAGTGTCTCAGAAAGTTCAGATTTGGTTGGATACACTGATAGCGATTTGGCTGGAAGTGTAGATGATCGAAAGAGCACTTCCGGTTATGTTTTTAATATGGGTTCAGGAGCCATTTCATGGGCTTCTAAGAAGCAGTCCATTGTAGCATTATCTACAGCAGAGGCTGAATATGTGGCAGCAACAGCAGCAGCATGTCAAGCAGTTTGGATGAGAAGGATGTTGAGAAGCTTATGCCAAGAGCAGGCAAAAGCAACAGTGGTCTTTTGTGACAATAGCTCTGCTATTGCTTTGTCAAAGAATTCAGTGTTTCATAAGAGAACGAAACACATCGATACAAGGTTTCACTACATCAGAGAATTGGTGAACAATGGCGAAATCGTCCTAGAACATTGCAGGACCCAGGAACAGGTTGCAGACATCTTGACAAAGCCACTGGTTCAGAAGAGTTTCGATTTTTTGAGAAAATGCTTGGGAATGACCGAACGTGCGGCTGTTAATGGCAATTCTAAGACTTCGGCTTCCACTGCAAAGCCATAATGGCTAATCATATAAAAAAATGGCGAAGAAGCTCGTTGAATTGAATTTCAAACGGCTACTATTAAGACTTTTTCATCGACCGCAAAGCAATATCAACATGTGTTATGTTATAATGGGTATGATATTTAAATCATGACTAAGAATTTTTATGATAAAGTTCATTAAATTTCTATGGTGAAAATATTGTTATATATTTTTCAAAGGTATATATTAAATTTTTTTATAAATAATAATAATAATAATTTAATTTAAATTTATAGTTTAATTAATTTTTATGATTTTTTAATCCAATAATGTGACATGTCATGGAGTAAGTGTTTTGATGTCTATTATAGATTGATAGTTATTAGTATCTATCAACTATTTAATTTATATGAAAGAGTTATTTATAGATTAGAAACAAAAAATCCAAAAATCACACGATAAATATTGAAGTGAGAAAGCAGTAAGTAATTTTAATATGTGGGCGAGTATTTCGAGATATTGTAATACCCTATTAAACATTTATTGTAGAGATATTGTAATATCATGTTAAATATTTTACTTTAAAAATAATAAAATTAAATTAAATTAAAAATAAAATAAAATATAAAATTCTCTAATACAATATAGTAAAAATAAATTTATATTTATAATTTATTATATTTAATACATAAATGAATTTAACTCCACATAAAAAAATCAAATCACTTTACATACCATAATTATTATATAAATATAAATATGAATATAAATAAATAAAATTATTATTATATAAATATAAATATGAATAAATAAAATTATTATTATATAAATATACACCTATAATTATATTTTGAAAAGATTACAATAAAACACTAAAATTCTCATATAAATATTCAAAAATAATATTACAATTATATTTAAAAATATAGTGTTTATTTTTACAATTTAAACTACTAATAATCAAAAGACAAATTTGTTTATACCCGCATGTGGAGAGATAATGATAATAAACCTACAGGAAGGCCTTTTCTTGTTACATCTTTCGAGTAGAATATATGGTGAGAAATTTATTGGAAATCATTTTAAAGCCTATTAAAACTTAATAAATTATAAAATTTTCAAATAAATTTATATTAAAATAAATTTTAAGAAAATAAAAAATAAAAATTATATTTTAATTTTTTTTTATTGATGATGAATTTTAATTTTTATCTAATTTAAAATATAATATTAAAAAAATAAAGTATAATCCGTAATCAAAGGAATGTGAAATTTATAAAAAATTTATATATTTTATTTTAAAAATAAAAATAAAAAAATTCCCATAAGAACATACATGTTTCACAAAATCCAAGGTTCAAATCATCATGTTTGAGCCTTGGTTTATGGAGAGGGTAAAAAAAAAACTCGTAATATCATATTGACATTATTATTGACTCTGCCCAATTTCCCGTCATCAGGTTGCAAGAAATGGATCTATAGCATTTAATGTGTCAGTGGCTTGTGACCATTTCCAATCAAATAAAGCATGATGCATCATTTATATTTATATATGGTATTCATTTCACACTCATGTGCAACTTTAAGAAGAGATTAAAATTTTTTGAGGTGCTATTATTTTAAAATAGAAAAAATTTGATAAATGATCTTAAAATTTCTGATTAAAACATATTTCTCATATTAAAATTTAAATTATTTTTTAATATATATAATTTAAATTTTATAATTAATTTATGTTATATAATTATTAATATAAAATAAAATTTAAAAAAATGGTTTGGTTGAATTTTACAATTACACTTTTTTTTATGGTTTATTTATTTATTTATATTTTATTTTATTTTTGTTTATTTTCAAACAATATTAAATGGGGTTATTTTTAGTGCAATTTTTTGGATTCAGACAAAAAAATAGGTGAAATCTTGATTTATGATATTTAAACTGGTTTTTTGAGTGTATATATGGATTCAACACCCTTAAAAAAAATCTAGACTTCCGGTGGAGGAATCAGACATAAAATTTTGAGGTGAAATCTTCATTTGTGTTATTTATACTGTTTTTTTGACTGTATATATGGATTCAACACCCTTAAAAACTCTCAAGGCACTTGGATTGTGCATTGTTACCCATCAAACTTGATTTCAATAAAGTCTTGCCAGATTTTAGAGAAATTAGACTAGAAAAACCATCGGAAAAACTTCTAAAAAATCACACTAAAAACAGCTAGTTTAATTTTTGAAAAATAATATACAAATATTTTAATCGTTTTAACTATTTTTATTATATATAACAAAATATTTATATTTTAAAATGAGTATTTAAGATAAATTATAAAGATATTGAGAACGTTCTTGCGGGGAAAATTGCTTGGTATGTTACAGTAGCCAAAAAATATTCCTACTCTGAGTTTAAAAAACATAGGCATGGAAGTGAGGACACTATGCCAGTCTTCTTTGCCACCTTCTATAGACATCCCATGGAATTCTAGTTCCCATGGTTATAAACTTAACTATATCCAATTTTTTACAAATAAATTATTTGACCAGAAAATAAGTTCATGGATATAACCACACATTTAACTAACACTCAAAAAGTTATGTTCAGCACATAAACAAATAGTAGATTCTCATCTTTGACCTTTTCTTTCAATACCATTTATCCTTTTCCTTTAATAATAGCAGGTGAATTATTACCATAAGTAACATTGTTTTCTTTCTTAATTTCATTAAAATAAACAAAATTATTTCTATCACCTGTCATATTTGTTGAGAAACCACTGTCAATGTACAATATGTTTTCTTGATCTCTTGCGTACTAAGCTAGACCACATTTTTTAGAGGAAGTTATTTTATTTTTCCATGTCTTGGGAAGTTCTAACTTCTGATCATGATGATAAGATGGATTCATCATGCTTCTGCATTCAGTTTATTCATGACCAATGTTATTGAAAATAAAGAATTCAACTTCATTATGAAGAAGGAAGAAAGCATTATGAGATGATTTCTTTGACCAATTTTCATTATGTCGATATCTTGATTCTCTAGTGATAATAGTTTTATAAACAACACAATGAACTTCTTTGTGACGAAATCTATGACAAGTGAAGCATTGACCATTGAAGTAAGAATACATGGGAGTATAGTGCCTTCTTGAGTATCTTTCCCTTTGTTCATGGAAAGCTTGTCTTTCTTGGGTATAGTTTGATCCTTCCTTCTTATGTTGAGTCTTACTATTCTGATGATTGCTTCCTCTTACAACATTAGCCTAGATTTTTGTACCTACTACAAAAGATTTCATAGGACCTAATGCTTCACCATTTTGATTTGGAATATATATAAGACCTATCTAGATTAGTGGAGGATGTTGAACCTTAATGATTTCCACCAAAGTTTGAGATTGTTTAGAAAATCTAATATTTAGAGCCTTTTTTTCTCAACTTCCTTTCCTGGACCTATAGTTTCAAGTTGTAGATTTTTACAGTGTTTTTCCTTTTCTTGGACTTGTTTCTTCAAATCTTCTTCTACAAATTTAGCCTCTTGTAGATAGATATTTCGATGGGTTATTTCTTCAACTAGGTTTTTTTCATTATACATATCAATTTCCTTTTCTTGATTCTTTTTTATGACCCGGAGTCTATCAATTTCCTCTAGACCATCCATAAAGTCATAATTACTATCGTATTCATAGGAACATTATTCTTCAAATGACATAAGTAATTGACATTCATGATTTGATTCATCAACCTATTTATTGGAAGAACACTCACTATCTTCATGTGTGTAAAAGCTTTTCTTGCTAGTAAAACTTATTTTGACATTATTTTTTAGAACATACATTCCTTTTTCATGATTTTCATTATAAGGGCACTTAGAAACATATTGACATACTCTTCCACAAGAAAAAAAAAATTAAAAGGAAGTTTACCTTTGAACCTATTAGTTCCTACTTGCAGATTCTTCACAAAATTCACTTCTTCCTCATCTAAAATGTATCTTGTATCTTTAGGCTCTTCCTTTTCTTTTCCTTTGTTAATGGCTTTGAAGGTTTCTTCTCTAGTAGCAGATGTATCCCATTTTCCCATTTCATAAGTTTTCAAGATCCCATGAAGTTGTTCAATGGTAAAATTCTTCAAATCCTACATTTCCTCAATGGAAGAGACTTTGGAATTAAACTTTGGGGTTAGTGATCTCAAAATATTTTCAACAACAATGAAATCCTTTATTTCATAACTAAGGCCTTTCATTGTGTCAATAATATCATCTCCTCTAAGGAAAAATCTCGAAATTATTTCATCATCATGCATTCTAAGAGACTCATAATGAATTCTATATGATTGAATTTTATCATTTTAACCTTATAGTCACCTTCATACCTTTGAACAAACTTATCCTATATCACCTTTGTAGTGTGCAACTGCATGAATTTCACATACTCAAATCCTGCCAATCCTCCCAAGATAGTGTTTACTTGCTTTGTATTGTTCTCATATTTTTTATTTCTTGCATCATCTGTGGGAATGGAGGTTGGATATTGATATCCAACTTCAACAATCACCCATACGTCATCTCATAGTGCCTGAAAATACGATCTCTTTCATACTTTCCAAAACATAAAGGTAGTTCCATTAAACACATGTGGCTTGGTGGAAAATACTCCCTCTTGATTGCTCATCTTGATAGATCTTCCTTTAAGTGATCAAGATTCTTATAAGGGACCTTCTCTGGTGCCAATTCTTGAGAAAAATAATAAGAGGGAAGGGGGTGGGGGGGAATTAGTATATTTAACTCACTTAATCTTTAATTTTAAATTCACAATTTTGTACGCAACTCTTACTGAGAGAACTCACATATATAGGTGACCTTAGTGAATGCAAATCATGTATATCCAGATAATTTTTTTTTCATGAGTTCCAATAGATGTTTATCTTTAACCAGTGCATCATTAATTAATTATCCATTTATTAAGAAGTAATTATTAGTAGTAAGAGAAGATAAACCATTACAGAAGAGAAACACATCAATGACATATGAACGCCGAATTTTATGTGGAAACACAGCGTGTGAGAAAACCACCACCGTTGTCATTGTTTTATCTTGTTCTTTTATTATAAATAAATTCTTCATTACATCTTGGTATTGCATTGGCATAAACTCTTTCCATCACATGGGTTCCTACCTGTGAGAGGCTACAACCTCCACCTGTTCTCCAGTGCCCACTGGAAGGGAGATACAAACCCATAATCTCATTTACGGGCTCCTACAGGAAGGGAGATCCTACCCCATCACTAAAAGCTACGACCCTCAGCACCATGTGGACCACGTTTCACAATATTTCACACCAAATCTGTCTATTACTCAACCATCACAAAAAAGTACCCCACCTTTCATCGAATTTTCACACTGGACCCACACCAGCAATAAGCACAAATTGAATACAATTACTAAATCCAAACTAAATACTAATCATACCAATAAAATAAACCACTAAATATTGAACCAATACCAAGTTACCAATCAACCAATAACTGATAAAATCAAGACCAATCAACCATTCACTGGTTAATCACGCTATTAGATACAAAATAGTCATCACGGAAGCAATGTGCAATCATTGCAAACCTTAATCAAATTGGCTTCAGTATATATATGTGTGACTTCCTCGAAGAAAACCCACATATATACACGCTTCCTCTACATCAAACCTGTGTGCGGATCTCAATTCATTCAATACAGAAATAAATCAATTGAATCACAAAACCATTGAATCACTAAGTACAAATTTTGAATCATTGCAACATCTAACGAAAAACATACAAATATCGAATCCGTGAATCCCCAATCACAGGTCTATAACATCATCACTGATCAATAAACCACAATCAGTTAAATAAAATCGATACTGTCAAATACAGATTTGTGACAACCCCACCCAAGGTTCTCATATGAGCCACATTTTAAATATGATGTAATATTATGCAATGGTTTAAATCAAAGAAAAAGGGTACTGAATCACAGGTACATGGATTCCAGAGCTGGGGGAGGAGAAATTTTGGTTGATATATTATGTTTTCTTGTGCAAATGAGAAACCTAAATTTGTAGGCCAACCATTGAAGGTTGGTTGGCACATGAATTTAATGAGATGGTTCCTAAAATTAAGTTGGCTGAGGAAAAGTACTCAAACCCATGCTTTCTTGAAGAAACACAACAAGAAAGGATGATAAGAATTTGTGAAGGGATGACAAACAAAAAGGAGCATCAATAAATAATGTGACACAAATGCAAGTTAGGGGTAGGCATTAAGGCTGCATTTGAAATAGGAGAGATGGGTTCGAGTAGAGGAGATGGTTGCTTTAGGGAAATACAAATTCAAGCTCCTCACAGCAAGGAAGCAGAGACTTGGTTTGAAGGCAGACTAAGAAGGGAGATGGAATTGAGCCTCTAGGAAAAGGTTGTATCAAGAAGAATTGAAGAGAAGAGAAGAGAATATAAGGGTTTCGTTTATCTATGCCTGGAGGTTGCCAGTTGAGTGCTAGTCTTTGGAACCTTGTAATAACCTGGAGTCCCTAGGGACTGTGGGTTGTGATAGGATCCTTGGAGCCATGTAACAGCTTGGGTCCTTGGAGGATGCGGGTTGAGACAAAGGTATCTGAAGCTTTGTAATAACATGGGTCCCTTGAGGCTGTGGGTTGGGATGAAATATCTAGAACCCTGTAACAACTTGGATCCCATGGAGGTTGTGGGTTGAGATAGTTACTATGGAGCCCTATAACATCTTGGAAAGAGACCATCCTAAAGTAGAAGTAGAGCAGGACATGAGAAAAGACAATGGATATTTCTTTTGTTGCTACAGTGGCTTCTAGACTCCGTAGAAGGGAGTGAATCACTGTGAGTTCACTTTCGGGGGAGATGTGGCACCTATGGACTCCTTTTGATAACAAAAATGAAGCAATCAATTTATGGGACTAAGGAAGGAAGTCATATGGGTTCTGTTGTCACTCACTGTTAAATGTGTTTCTAGCTGTGAAAAGGATGAGAAAGAGCAGTGACTTTTGAATCCATTTCCCAAGCCACAAAATCTCTCTAAGCTTAAGCAGACCCTCTCCATCGCATAGTTCTCAGAACAAGATTTCCAACGGTATATGGAAGTCTAAAAATGGACTCCTAGGTTAGAAGTTAAAGCAGATTGAAGGGACCCTTTGAAAAACTGAAAACAAAGAGAAAATGACTAAGGGTCAGGCTCATCGCAAATCGCAATCAGGGCTTTTCCGAAGTAGCAGCGAGGGAAGACAAAAAAATTTACTTTCAACCGATCAACAATATCGCAAATTGGCTCTCGGTGGGTCTAAGGCACGGCATATCGGCTTATCAGCGATCACCGAAGCCCACACATATCGCATATACATGGTCAGAGGCCTATTACAAATAACATATCAGTGGTTCACGATGTAGATCATCAATATCGCATATCCGTAATCGCAAGTGAAAAAGCATGCACACAATCACTTGGTCATAAAAATCGTCAAACACCGATATCATGAAAATCGTTGAAAATTGGGCTCTAGTGTTAAAGCATTGGGAGGGGTCGTTTTTATCTAACAAATGAATTCAAGGAAAAACAAAGGGCGGACAGGCCCTTTTCTCTCTCCTCAGGGGGCCATGTGTCAAACCAAGATTGGTCCCGATAAACACATGTGGCAGCTGACGTCAGCATGACGTGGCAGTACGACCGACACATGGAAGTATGGAGGACACGTGGCATGTTGATTCGCCATTTTGAGGGTTCTAAGGGGAAATTTTTGGGTGACACATGTCACCACTCATAAGGTGACACATGTTTGTGATGACGTCACCTGTCGCAAATCGATGATTGGTGATTGCACAAAGCAAGGTCCCTCCTCCATCCAAGTCCCTTCTGACTTGCAATTGCGATATCCAAAGACCCCTCCGGATGCGATATTTTATGTGTTATACCTTATGAGGATTTCACGTCTTGACAATCAGGCATGCTATGTAAGGAGGTAAAGGGTCTCCCTCTCCTATATTGCGATTGTGATACCTTTGGTGGGCCTAACCCCACAGACCAGTGATCACAAGGGTCAAGGGGAGACATCAAAGGCAAGCTTCAGAAATCACCGAAGTGTGCGATTTTATATAACAAAGGAAAAAGGCCCCCAGACAAGAGTCCAAAGGCCCTAGTGCTAAGGGCTAAGAACCTACTTCTAGACCCTAGTCATATGAAGAGAATGACATAAATGGGTTAAACCAAAGGGGGCTAAGGAGCACTGGAACCTGTCGTTCTGTCGTGCCTTTCAGAGTAAAAGTCCCATTGTCATAGAGCCTCAATACTATGGTGCAAAACCTTTAAAGGCGGATGGGTCGGTAGCTGAAGCAGTGAGTGAAGTATGGTGCAACAGTAAATCAGTATGGGGGGACTCAGGAATATTAATGTCTCAACATGGAGCCCCACTCAGTCATAAATGCAAAGGACATCCTAGGAAAAATATATTGTTGCTTTGTCCCAAGCAAACTCAGTTTCCCACTCCCAACTCCAAAGGACAAATACTTCAAGCAGTTAAGGTGAAAGTGACATAAACTGGTTGAGGAGCTAGAGGGACGCACAATGACAAAGACGTGGCATGATTGAGGGTCTTCACAGGAACAACAGAGGGTCACTTCCTCCATCATATTTTTGTTTTTCCTTTTCCTTATTATTTCTGTAATTTCCATATTTCCAAGAAAGGGATCAAATCCCGATTGTAATCATTTTGGGTAGAAGAATCATGAAAGGCCGAGACAGCTAGCCATCCTGACAGTTGACCCTGGGCTGAGATATTTTGTAAATGTGACTCAAAGCCCCCCTTCTTTGTATAAATAAGGGGGACAAACACTTAACACAAGTTCTGGAATATCGCTCCTGCAAGGGTCTGAATTCTGAGATGCCATCATTGGTTCTATATGGCCTATTCATAAGGGATAAGAATGATACATGCTGAATGTAATGGACTAGTATTTGGACCCTTCAAGTATTAATGAAACTTCCTCGTGATTCCAAGAATATCAATGCACATTATGTTTTCCCTTCTCTGATCTCATTTCGTATATGTTTTTCCTTCTCTGAAATAGTGTAATGAGACTGTCAGTTTCTCCTTCGTTCATGGATTTATCCAGATTGCAAAACAGAGAATAGTTCCTGTGTATATTGCATATTTACTTGTGTTATTCAATAACCTATAGTACCTGTGGTAATTATAGATTTACTTGTGTTATTGGATTAACTTGCAGTACCTGTATGGGCACAGATTTACTCACACTGTTTGGTGATAGAGGTACCCATGTTATACTTGGTATGAAACCCCAATAAGCACTTCGTTGTTTCTATCTTTCCACCTCCTCCCTCTTACATATTTCTGTTGTAACATCATTACTTAGGATTTTTTATTATTTACAGCCCTATGTATAGAATTCCACCCTTTAGTCGAAACATTGCTGCTTAGGACTTTGTCCTGTTTACAACCCAATGCATTTAATTCCCTCCTTCCTTCCCTCCTCTTCACTTCACTACAAATTCAATATAAACCTGCCTATTATTGTGTGTTGGCCGCTACAACCAGACATATCTCTTTGAGGTTGGCCGATTTACCCCATGAGCATTTTGCTCCATGTATCTGCTTGAGTTTACCTGCATGACAGACTATTGAACCAAACCACCTTTATTCTCTTTTTACTTACGTGACAATTGGAGTGTAACATAAACCCCACTCATAATATTCCATGCACTCCTCTATTTAAGATGTCTTAGGAACTGGTCTACAATCAACCCAAAGGCTATCTCTAGGAATCTTTCTATGTCCCCTGAAGCACTGTTGTTGGAGGTGCCATTAAAAGCCACAATAGCATCCCTGCTTAAGTTGGAAGCTAGTGTGTAGTCTCAGAAGAAAGCATTTCCCCATAATACTTTAGAATCTGGCTCGGGGTTGATAGTTGCACTAAAAATGGATGTAGTTGTTTATGGTTGGGTGGAGAGTTCTTGTCCCTACCTCAGTTTCCCTACAAATTTAAGATAAGTATTTGCGTATATTTTCTTACCATCTAATGAATCATGTTGCATTCCTGTTAATAATAGTTCTATATTCAAACACTGGATTTGTGTTGTTAGTGCATCCATATGTGGTGCATCTCATGGGAATGTCCCACTAATATATGTGTTGATTATATATGTGGGTTTGTGCTTGATCTTAAGGAGAATGTGTTTAATAAATTAGTGATAGAAAATACAGAGTATCTGAGGTATAAGACGTGCAATAAAACCACATAAAAATATTGCCTAAGTTATCGAGCCAAGGATAAATCTAAATCTAAAAGAAATTCTTGCATGTGCTAAGAATAATATAATAATAAAAGTGAAAGAACTTCATGATATGTTACAGTACACAACCAATCTTGAATTAAAAATTGAAAATAATTGGCCTCTGAGACTCTTTTATTAATGTACAATTTCATAAAAGACCCTCTACTAGCAAAGTCATCCATTATATACAATTGATATATTTACTTATGACTTATTGTGTCAGAAGACAAGAAATATATGAATGTCAATGGGAGTTCCCCGAGACCAATCGAGCCTTATAGTTTTACCTAAATGGCCTCCAACCTTGTATTTGTATCAACTTCCATTCCCACCACAGGGACTTTGGTGATGAGGGCTACATGTTCTTGACAATAACTAAATGCCCTGGAAACTCTTGTGTGGCATTGTGGATACACTTGTAGGCTTGCTTTGGAGAATGGAATCCCTTGTGTGTGGCTGAAGAGCTGAATTCCCTTTAGGATTTCACTTCATGTCATTAGTAGAGGGCAGCTGGAAGGTTTCCAATGTCGATATTTGTGGAATTCCCTATCCTTAAATAGGTAATATCTAAAGGCTGGGAATGCATTGGATTGGATTTCACCCAAGCTCAAGAGGGGCAACGTTGTGGAAATGTTTATATTGACATTGGTAAAGCGTCGAGGTCTTGAAGCATCTCTCGAGGTCTACCATATCTTTGAAATAGAGTTGTAGTTTAGGAGACTAGCTTGAGGAAGCCTATGCAATGATGGAGCTCATCTTCGAGGAGATTATAGAGATCTCTTTCCAAAACATTACATGAGCCAAAGTTGAAGCTCCTCGACTGGGCCATAGCAAGAAGGTAAGGCAAAAGGAGTTGTCATACTGGAAAGGAGAAAAGCCCCAACCTTATGTAAAAGATTGAGGGAAATTATTCCTTTGTTGATCAGAACCCTCGATGGGAAGTTTCCTTTGTGCAGGGATCAAATTATCCTTTCACTTGATTGGTCAAGAGAAAGACGACATGGCGTAAAAGTACCAGATGGGTTGAACTGCGTAAGATAATTTAATGAGTCGCCTAGTGGGATGATAAAAGTGGGTGTGTGTCAGGGCCCTCCCTATTTCCATCTTGTTATTGGTCAAGGCTGGTCCACTTGTCGAGTCAGCCCGACAGGTTCGTCCAGGGAAGCTAAAGTGGGAAGTCAATTGCAGGTGCTAGGAGATAAGCTAGTGGGATGACGTAACTCATGCCACGCAGTGGCATGCTCCCATCTGATTGGTGAAGAAGGGTCTTGCTAGCTAAGTCGGCTTGACAAGAATACCACAAAGGAATCAAGGAGCAAGCAAAGTATGCTCTAGGGTGAAGATAGTGGGATGACGTGAGAGTAGCTTCAGTGGCAAACACAAGCAAGAAGACATGCCAATGGGGGAGGAGGTCATATGACCCACCATCCATGAAATCCTAGTAGTATAGTCCTAGTGATCAGTAAACGATGCTCTATGGAGTGTGCTGAGAGCGACTTAGTGGAATAACACTTGGTACTATGTTGGTCATACAGGAAAGACTAACAGTCACACCATTGGCGGGGAACGGACCCACGACCAGGTCATCTCTACGTCACGAACCCGGTAGAATAAAGGGGCATTGTAAGGGAAAGTGTCGAGATAGCGTGAAACGACATCGACGATTGGTGAATATGCTTTGGGCCAATGAGGAAGGGGCCCGCTGTCCAGGTAAGCACAAAGAAGAGAGGTCGATGAGTAAAAAAATGTGTAGATTCAAAAGTCATCACTAAAGATTGAGTGAGGTGACATGTCTAGTGGGACCCACCCAGAAGGTGTCTGGCTAATGGGGAGAATGAAGGCTCATTGGGTTATATGGAAATGTTAACCCGAGTTTTTTATATCATAGAAAATATATGTGTGTATGTTGACCATTGATTTGGATATATATATATATATAGAGAGAGAGAGAGAGAAATATATAATTACAACATTCCTCTAATGGTAGCGTGAGGGGTTGGGTGATGTTACAAAGTGGTATCAGAGCTATCCAGGTTCAAAATTGGACTGGATGGGCTTTTCCACGAGAAAGTGATATGTTGTATAATTAAAGGCCCTCGAGTAATGTTACAAAGTAGCTTTGGATACACGCCAAAGGTTCACCCTAGTGCTAAATTCAATGCAAGGGCCGACGAAGCCTCTAGGAGAATCTCTGGGCAGACGTGACTGACGTGTAAGTCACAGGAAATAGTCATATTGGTCACAAGGCGGAACCCACCCATCAAAGTTATCCCGACAAAAGGATAAGAGTGTGAAAAAGTTCAGCGTCTGGATGTAACCAAGTGAGCGGGGTCCACTCGACAGTAATGTGCCGGAAGGCACTTCGAGGGGGGTAACTAGTGTGGAAGATAAGTTGGCGCTAGCCCCCATAAATTCAAAGTCAACAAAGCAAATAGCGCTAATCAATAACCAGGATTGACTCAAGGGATCCAGCCCCACTCCCAACCATATTCATTCACCCCACTAGGCCATGGGGACCACACTCGCCATTAACACACCAACACAACACCAATGTGATGGAAAATAAATAATAATAATAAAATAATTTAGACTAATTAACTATGTAGTGTTAAAAAGTTGAACTGAATTATTGATCATTATGTTGCGGGTAAACTAGCATCCATGAAGGTTGTCTAAGAGTAGGACCATGTTCATGTTGTTTGTTTTGATGGTCATAGGTCATAAATGTGTTGTTTTCTTGGTTATCATGATTGAATGATTGATGCATATGATTTATAAATATGTTGGCACACTAACATGATTGTTTTGTCACAGTATAATCTCCATGATAAATCATGGCTATGAATGTGTGTATTTATTATTTTGAAACACCTAACAATGTGTATAATTGACATCACAGCACAAGAAGCATAAATCAAAATAAGTTACAGTGATGGGGACCATAATGGTTGAATATAGTTCCAATCGGTCACAACATGGAAGATGTCCGGTTTGAGCTAATGAAGAAGAGAGATCAGTTGGCCAAAGGTGAGGGAGTCATTCCCCAGACTAGATGGAAAACTTAAGAATCCTAAGGGATGAAGTGAGAAGATTTAAGGTCAATAATGAGAGGTTGGTAAGAGCCCAAGAAAGGAAATTTGAGATCAATGAAGTCATCTTGCAAAGTCTCTCAGATTGGCAGAGGTAAAGGAAATATAAGAGGGGGACGAGTCATAGTGATTAGAAAGGCCTTCAGGAAACAGAAGAAAACACCAATGGAGTAGATGGTGGCAGGTCTAGAAAAAAACATAGGCATGGAAGTGAGGACACTATGCCATGAGGGGAACCTATGTGCACTCCAAGAGGAGGAACCATCATGGAGGTGAGGTGTTCAAGAAAACCATCTAATTCAGATGCCTAGAGGCATTACCATTCTCACTATCACCATAAATCATTAAGCAAAGAAAAGGAACATATGTATAAATAATTTTAGAAGAAAAAACCACCTATATTTGATGGTGTAACACCCCTCCCTTGTGTACTACATTATTGTAAACCTAAGCTAAGTTAAAGCTAAGTATGATATCCTCCCTTTTCTGTTAAAGGTTGTACACCTAAGCTGAGGAAAGCTAGGTTTGATACCCTACTTTGTGGGTTAAACTATTCTAAACCTAAGCTGAGGAAAGATAGGTGATATGTAATATGAAAATAAAATGTATTATTAAATAAATTAATAAAATAAATCACAAGATAGAGATGCTTGCCAAATTCCATGAGAAATGGGATAGAGATGAATCTTTCATGATAAGCTTCTATATGTGATTCTAGATAAGCTTGGATGGATTGGATATCCAATGGATGGATGGGAGATAAAGATCCATTGAACATAAAATATTTGTGGGAGATAAAGGAAAGCTTTCATGTAAAAAAGCATCATGGAGATAAAGACGAGCCTTTTCGGATAAGACCTAGGCAAATGGAAAAATCCATAAAGTGGGACACTGCTAATGGTAACTAGATCATGAAAGAGGGTATTAAATACCCAATGCGTTGGTCAATTGAGGACAGTTGATCCTTGGCAAGATCCTCGGCGCGTGGGGAATCAGAGGCGATTCATGGCTAGGTGGTGGTGCTCCTCCCTGCAAGTGAGGTTTAGTTGGTATCAGTTGCATGGAATGTATTGTATGTTGTTTCTTTTCTTGGATATTACTTGAATTCTTTCAACATATTGTTTAACTATAGGTGCGATGATATCTATACATGATAAATTATTTAGGTTCAATTAAGGTGTCCCATATCTTTACTTGTATTGTGTAAGATATATGTTGATGATACTATCTACATTCATGTAATTGGTTTCAGTCTTATGCATGTGGATGAGTAAAATGTCCATTGAATCTAAATCTGATCATCATTATGTTAAAGGATCATAATTGTATTTAATGTTATATTACATCTCTGGGCAGATAATGGGTACAATACATAGATTCATGCATTTCATGGTATACTCTATCATAGTTAAATTAACTATCATATGTGTACTCAAGGAATCTAGCTTATCCCTCCTACCTATTGTTAAGGATTAAGTAAGTCTATCAAATTATGATTCTCATGCATGGTTGGGCTAACTGCATTAGACATAAGTTAATTAATATTGGTAGCAAATTTAAACAATGAATGTTAGGGATTTCATGACAGAGCTACTTTCTTTCTACAAATTTATAAAACCATGGAGCTCAATAATAGTGTTCATGAAGTGAATCAGATTAATGTACTAGTGACTTCTTTTAAATTCTAACTGTAGTGAGACCAAATCCCAAGTTTAAGGGGCCTAAGGGCGGAATTTTTGGCTAGGCTAAGGATGTTCGTTACAAATGGTATGAGAGCAAGTTCAAGCCTTGCGCTTATGGACTCATCTACCTTGGAGTAACCAACAGTGACAACACTTTGAGTATTCAAAATCGAAGACAATTTTCCTTGTCAACGCTTTGTTGATTTTATTATTATGCTAACCAAATCCATGGTTTTTCACCAAATATGAGTACCAATATCACGTTGATTTATTTGATGAGAATAGATTTACCATATGCGGACTGTTTGATAGAATGTGTCAATAGAGGTGCTAACGAAAGTTCACGAGTGTAATAATGTTGGAACATACAGATTGTGGTTAGCCTATGTGATATTAGCGATAAATATCAACATCGTTTACCTTAAATAAGTTGCCCATAAACCCCAAAGCTTCGCTAAACGGGTATTATTGCATAGGCCTTTAATACGCCCATATATATTATACAAATGGCATCGGTGTATTATACACTGCATTAGGCGTCACTGTATCATTGTGTTGGCTCCAATTTATATGTTAAATTGCATACTCAGTATTTATTATATATATGTGGCATATGGATGTCATTTTGCGGCATAAATGAGTGCATAAATGAGTGCAGCTACAACTTTACAATGTAGCACGGCGCGGTTTGACGACATTACTCGGACGCGTATACTAGTTTATCATGGTTTCATGTTGAACATAGCAATTTAAGGAGGCGTCATTCATAAATATATGTCATAAGATATGAAAATATATGAGTACATGCGTTGTCTTCTGGTTGACCCTATCGTCTTTAAAATAAGATTAACACTGCAGAGGTATACTCGTGAATCCACCTCTACGAATAACCACTACATGGATTCACCATTGTTCAATAGATGTCGGTTGTTAGTAGGTTTCTTAATATCACTTCACAAGCGGGTGTGGCCAAGCTTAGAGATCTTGCTGAACGCAGTCGGAGGACCAAGGCTTTTGTCGATAATCCGTTCATAGAAGATAACAACCATACATCAGGTGGTTAACCATCGTGGAGTTGTAATTAGAACTAAGCGTTGGACGCTCCACAAAGAAGAGAAGGGAAGCACGATGGTTTACTAGTTGAGGAGATATTCCGCATAAAACTGGGACATGGGGACATGATGCGTGGATCATGGATCACGCTACTTTATTCATGGATCATGATGCTTTATGCGTGGATCATGGATAAGTGACTACAGAAAGTAGCATGTTTATTTTCTTCTTTTGGAAAGAATGCACCAAGAGGGTACATTACATTCTGACTACTGCTAAAAACGTTGCTTTTGGCTATTTTATAGCAATAAAAAAGGGTGCGATAATGTTCTTTATGCCTATGCTAGGGGTGGAAAGAGATAGGGGGGATAATGATTATCCTCGTAGGCAGATAGAGGTAGTGTAAGAGGCAATTGGCTTTCATGCTATTTGAGAGAAAAAACTACTTTCGCCGGCTTTCCCCTACGGCGCAGCAGGTGCCCCAACGCTTGAAGTTTGAGCTACAACTTATGAACTGAAATGCTGCGTGATAATTTCGTAATAAAAAAAAAAGACTGAAAATCACTATGACTGTATTCCTCTAAATATCAATTGAATGGCTACACCATCCCATGAGGATAGAAAAGCCAAAGCATTGTTATCTTTGACAATCTTCTATTCACTTATATTGTTTCCTTGATAAGACTTCCCCTTCATTTTAAATAATAGTTTTTGACCTGTTGCACCACAGTTTCGGAGGGGTAACGAAGTCGTAACATTGCTGTTTATTTTTTTTACAAATGTGAATGCCTATCCGCCATGTGATAATGATTATCATCATTGGTGGCCATAGGTGGGTGGTCGAGGGTATCCATGCAATAAATAAATGGGCGCTCGATGGTATCCATGCAAAGAACACGATTAGCTGAGCAGCAGGTAATGGTCTCATAGGATAATGTGCAGGGCTCTCATACAAATCCAATCCGACTGGTGGATGGGATACACCAACCCTCAAGCAGGGTGCTCCTTTTTCGATCCTTGTTCTTATTCTTTTTATGCTATGTTCATGGTTTAAGCCACTACTGTAGGGTTAGAAATCATACGGCTTGGCAATAGAGGGGGCTCATCTCCACCTTGAGGAGCATACTCTTAGGCCTCTACATCTACGACGCAACAGAGTAACTACAGTACATCCCGATCACGAGGGCGACCATGGGATTGTATTTTGAAATGGCAGAATCGAGAAAGGGACCCTTATCATCTCCAATGTCCACAAGCCAGCTGGTGCGTCTGCTATAAGAGTCGATGGCCTGCAAAAAAGACTGAGGGTTCCCCTCTATGCCGTCTGCATGACATGGTCGAGCAATGCTTTCTCTCGTCCATCCCTTGCTTGGCCCATCCGAAGGAACACCCTCATGTTGACTATCGCTCTCATGAATGAAAAAAGTCGTAGCCATTTGAATGAGTAAGCTCTAAATTTTGGTGTTTGGAATGGATTGGCAAGTAGTTTTACTCTGGATTGTTGAATGTGTAATTTCAACTGCGCAGCCGTACCATCGCCAGAAACCGTTCACGAAACTCGCCTGAAATATTTCGCACCAGCTTTCCGGCGAAGGGATATTCCGGCGATCAACTCCGATAAAATTTGGTGCAGACGCGTGCCTCTCCCCATACGTAAGCAAACGTAATTTTTCGGGAGCTATTGTTCAGTTATGTAATGCCTTCCGATATTCTCCTCCACCGTCAGATCTGCTCCCGCGCTCTCCACCGTCGATTGCCTGAAGCTGCATAAGGGTCTGCATCAAGTTAATGTTGCGTGAAGTAAAAGTCAAGTTTGATTGACCGCAGTTTTAATATGAAGGCATTTAATAAGATTGTCATAAGTGTTGGTAAAACATTTAAGTTTTTTTATTTTACGGCACGTAAAAGTAATTGTGCGTTTTGTTTTTTGTTTTCAAAAAAAATGAAAAGGGCTCGTGCATTGTAATATGTTTTTAAAAAAAAGAAATGTGTGTTGACTTTTTTTTGTAATGTGAGAGCTCGGGGGCAGCGAAAGAGAAGAGAGAAAATATGAAGACTTGAGCACAGCAGTGCAATACGAAGAATGAAGAACGAAGTTTGTATGAAGCATGATGCGAATATAGCACAACAGTGCGGAAAAGAACTAGAATCCTTTGTATGGTTTTGTAATTTTGTTTATGTGATATGCACAGAAGTGAAGCAGACGTTTAATGTTTTTGAGCTGCATAATGATGCGAATATAGCACAACAGTGCGGAAAAGAACTAGAATCCTTTGTATGGTTTTGTAATTTTGTTTATGTGATATGCACAGAAGTGAAGCAGACATTTAATGTTTTTGAGCTGCATATGTAAATTTTTATTATAGCAGTAACTGTAAAAGGGTTTTACAGCAGTAAACACAGCTCAGTAAATTCTCAGGGTGAAAACAGAGTTTTGGTTGAATGTTGTTTTTGGTAAATCTCTCTCAGTAAAAGAGGATGAATATGTATCAGTGATTTTTGTTTTAATCAATAGAAATGTTTTTATGGTGGTGAAATACTCTGTTCCTCAGTAATTTTTTTTAAAGCTTCCCTGTGCACAAAAGATCCTGGAAAGGTAGAAACAGAGCATTGCCTCTGTGGAGTTTTTTTTTGTTTTTGGGATTTTATCAGAAAAATCCCCAACAGTGGTATCAGAGCAGGTTTAGGCTCTTTGAAGGTGACAAAGAAGCTGAAGGGAGGAGTCTTTTGTTGCAGCAGTAGATCTTCTCCAGCAGAGTGAAGGCTCAGTCAAGAAAATATTCAGGTATTTCACAAAGTTTTTTTATGTGTTGCTGAAGAAGCAGTCAGTTGTTTTAAAATACACAGTCAAGAAATTGAAGCATAGTTGAGGCTGCAAGAATGGCTGGCACAAGCACCAGTAATAACATGAGTATGCAGCTCCCATTATTTGATGGTAAAAACTATGACTATTGGGCAATAACAATGAAAGTCTTGTTTGCTTCCCAAGACTTATGGGAAATAGTTGAGGAAGGTTTTGAACAACCAGTAGATGAAAATGAGTTTAATGCATTAACTCAAGGAGAGAAGGATCTACTGAAGAGCTGCAAGAAGAAGGATTCAAAAGCCCTTTTCTTCTTATATCAAGCAGTGCATGGAAGTGTGTTTCCAAGGTTAGCAGCAGCTAAGACATCTAATGAAGCATGGCAAACCCTCAAGACAGCCTATCAAGGCATGGAGAGAGTGAAGACAACAAAACTACAATTGATGAGGAAGGATTTTAAGAATCTGTGCATGAAGGAGTCAGACAACATTGACTCATTCTTCACACATGTAATTGGTTTGGTCACACAGATAAGAACTCATGGAGAAACCCTTGAAGATAGGAGGATTGTGGAGAAAATATTGAGGGTCTTACCCTCAAAGTTTGATGCAATTGTCACCACCATTGAAGAGACAAAGGATCTCTCAAAATTTTCAGTTGATGAGCTACATGCATCACTGATAACACATGAGCAGAGGTTGAGTAGGAATGAAAACTCATCTCTAGAGCAAGCCTTCAAGACCTAGATGTCCTTTGGAAGAGGAAGAGGTCGAGGCAGAGGAAACAAAAGAGGAAGAGGCAGAAGCCAGAACAGAGGTGGAAGGAACAGTCCAGCAAATGCTCAAGGAAGAGGCAGCAATCCAAATCAGAACCAAGGCCAAGGCAGCAGCCAACAAAGAGGACAATATCATGCTCAAGGACAAAGGTATGAAAAATCCGATGTCCAATGCTATTATTGTAAAAAATATGGGCATTATGCCAGTGAATGTAGGAAGAAGCAGCATGATATGAGTAATAGACAAAATGAAAATGTCACTAGAGAAAACATCAGCCAAAATAATGTGTTGTTAGCCTGTAACATGGCTGAAACAAACAGTGAAGACATATGGTTTTTAGACTCAGGTTGCAGCAACCATATGACAGGAAACATAGCCTTCTTTTCTGCTCTAGATCAAAATGTGAAATCAGAAGTTACACTTGGCACTGATAGTAAAATCTCTGTTATGGGAAAAGGAAAGGTAAAAATATTTATAAAGCAAGGAGAAAAGAAAACCATAGCAGATGTCTACTATGTCCCTGGAATGAGATGTAACCTCTTGAGTATTGGACAGTTTGTCCATAAGAGGTACAATGTTTTATTTAAAAATGATGTATGCACCATCATGGATATAGCACCCAGCAAATGATGCATTGCTGAAGTAAAAATGACAAGGAACAGGATGTTCCCTCTCAGGATCACGGCAGATTTGAAAAACAAAAATGAAATTGCAGCAGTTACCCAAGAGGCTTTCCAAAGCGTGCCAAAGGATGAAAATTGGTTGTGGCACTTGAGATTTGGACATCTCAATTTTGGAGGTCTAAACTTGTTGAGTAGGAAAGAAATGGTAAGAGGATTACCATTGATAGAGAAACCGGACAGCCTTTGTGAAGGTTACATATTGGGTAAACAACATAGAGAAAGTTTTCCATCAGGGAAGAGCATAAGGGCAAAGGCACCCTTAGAGATCATCCACTCAGAGTTATGTGGACCAATGCAAAATCCATCATTAGCAGGCAGCCAATATTTCCTAACATTCATTGATGACTTTACAAGAAAAACTTGGGTATATTTCCTTAAAAACAAAAGTGAAGTGTTTGAGAAATTCCGAAATTTCAAAGCACTTGTGGAGAACCAAAGCGGGCTGCATATAAAAGTTTTGAGAACTGATAGAGGAAGTAAGTATATCTCCAAGGAATTTCTAAGATTTTGTAGAGAAAATGGTATACATAAACAGTTTACAGCAAGGTACACCCCACAGCAAAATGGAGTTGCTGAAAGGAAGAACAAGACCATCATGGATATGGCGAGGAGCATGCTAAAGGCAAAGCATTTGCCAAATGATTATTGGGCTGAAGCTGTAAATTGTGCAGTGTATATTTTGAACAGGTGTCCTACAAAAGCAGTGTTGAACAAAGTGCCGGAAGAAGCGTGGAGTGGAAGAAAGCAAGGAGTCACCCACATGAGAGTTTTTGGATGTGTGGCCTATGCACACATACCAGATCAGCTAAGGAGGAAGTTGGACAGCAAAGGGGAGAAATGTATCTTCATTGGATACAGTGAGGAATCCAAAGCCTACAGGTTGTATATCCCATCTACCAAGAAGTTTTTCGTCAGCAGAGATGTTCAATTCATTGAAGAGGAAGCTTGGGATGGAAGCATAGAGAAAACAGTGAATGTTAAAAACTGTTTGTCTCATGATGAAGATGAAGAGGAAGTGGCTGAAATGCATCCCCAAACAGCAGCGCCAACACAAGGACAGCAAGGGACACCATTGAGGATAAATGAGAGTGCTTCTCCAAGCACACCACAAGGAGGAAATTCAAGTGCATCTTCAAGCACTTACACACCAAGTGAACGAGGTAAGAAATTTAGAAATCTAAGTGACATTTATGATGAAGGAATGAATTCCTTATTTGCCTTGTATTGTCATGTTGATGATCCTATTCATTTCGAGGATGCAATTAAAGATAGGAAATGGATAGAAGCTATGGATGAAGAGATGAATGCCATAGAGAGAAACAAAACATGGGACTTGGTTGAGCTACCAAAAGGCAAAGAAGTCATTGGAGTAAAATGGGTTTACAAGACCAAGAGCAATGATGAAGGCAAGATAGAAAGGCACAAGGCAAGGCTGGTTGTCAAAGGGTACAAGCAGCAGTATGGGAGAGATTATGAGGAGACTTTCACACCGGTTGCAAGAATGGAAACCGTGAGAGCAGTGCTCTCCATAGCAGCTCAAAACAAATGGAAAGTCTACCAAATGGACGTGAAGTCAGCATTCCTAAATGGAGTGTTAAAAGAAGAGGTGTACATTGAACAGCCTCTTGGCTATGAGAAGAAAGGTGAAGAACACAAAGTGTGCAAATTGAAGAAGGCTCTTTATGGGCTAAAGCAAGCGCCAAGAGCATGGTACAGCAGGATAGATTCCTATCTATTGGATAATGAATTTGACAAGTGTGAAGGAGAACCCACCGTCTACATCAAAGAAAAAGATGGTAATATTTTTAATTGTTGTCTTATATGTTGATGATGTTATTTTCACAGGTAATGATGACCAGCTCATTAAGAATTTTAAATCAGTCATGAAAGAGGAATTTGAAATGACTGACATGGGTTTCTTGAGATACTTCTTAGGCATAGAAGTAGATCAAAATGAAAAAGGAATTTTTATCTCACAAGCAAGATATGTAAATCAAGTATTGAGCAGATTTAACATGCAAGAATGCAAGGTAGCGATCACTCCCACAGTAATGGGATTAAAACTCAGCAGAGAGGACAGCAGCAAGGATTTTGATCCTAGTTTGTACAAGAGTATTGTTGGTAGCCTTGTGTATTTAACAGCTACTAGGCCTGATATTATGTATGCTGTTAGTTTAATTTCCAGATTCATGGAGAGGCCAAAGGAGGCACATTGGCATGCAGCAAAAAGAATTTTGAGGTATGTCAAAGGTACCAAAATGTTTGGAATTTTATATAATGTCTCAGAACATTTAGATTTGGTTGGATACACTGATAGTGATTGGGCTGGAAGTGTAGATGATCGGAAAAGCACTTCTGGTTATGTTTTTCATATGGGTTCAGGAGCCATTTCATGGGATTCTAAGAAGCAGTCCATTGTAGCATTGTCTACAGCAGAGGCTGAATATGTGGCAGCTACAGCAGCAGCATGTCAAGCAGTGTGGATGAGAAGAATGTTGAGAAGCTTAGGCCAAGAGCAGGCAAAAGCGACAGTGATTTTTTGTGACAATAGCTCAGCTATTGCATTGTCAAAGAATTCAGTGTTTCATAAGAGAACGAAACACATTGATACAAGGTTTCACTACATCAGAGAATTGGTGAACAATGGAGAAATTGTCCTAGAACATTGCAGGACTCAGGAACAGGTTGCAGACATCTTGACAAAGCCACTGGATCAGAAAAGCTTTGAATTTTTGAGAAAGTGTTTGGGTATGACCGAATGCCCAGCAGTTGAAATTAAAGGGGAGTGTTGAATGTGTAATTTCCACTGCGCAGCCGTACCATCACCAGAAACCGTTCACGAAACCCGCTTGAAATATTTCGCACCAGCTTTCCGGCGAAGGGATATTCCGGCGATAAACTCCGATAAAATTTGGTGCAGACGCGTGGCTCTCCCCATACGTAAGCAAACGTAATTTTTCGGGAGCTATTGTTCAGTTATGTAATGCCTTCCGATATTCTCCTCCACCGTCAGATCTGCTCCCGCGCTCTCCACCGTCGATTGCCTGAAGCTGCATACGGGCCTGCATCAAGTTAATGTTGCGTGAAGTAAAAGTCAAGTTTGGTTGACCGCAGTTTTAATATGAAGGCATTTAATAAGATTGTCATAAGTGTTGGTAAAACATTTAAGTTTTTTTATTTTACGGCACGTAAAAGTAATTGTGCGTTTTGTTTTTTGTTTTCAAAAAAAATGAAAAGGGCTCGTGCATTGTAATATGTTTTTAAAAAAAAGAAATGTGTGTTGACTTTTTTTTTGTAATGTGAGAGCTCGGGGGGCAGCGAAAGAAAAGAGAGAAAATATGAAGACTTGAGCACAACATTGCAATACGAAGAATGAAAAACGAAGTTTGTATGAAGCATGATGCGAATATAGCACAACAGTGCGGAAAAGAACTAGAATCCTTTGTATGGTTTTGTAATTTTGTTTATGTGATATGCACAGAAGTGAAGCAGACGTTTAATGTTTTTGAGCTGCATATGTAAATTTTTATTACAGCAGTAACTGTAAAAGGGTTTTACAGCAGTAAACCCAGCTCAGTAAATTCTCAGGGTGAAAACAGAGTTTTGGTTGAATGTTGTTTTTGGTAAATCCCTCTCAGTAAAAGAGGATGAATATGTATCAGTGATTTTTGTTTTAATCAATAGAAATTTTTTTATGGTGGTGAAATACTCTGTTCCTTAGTAATTTTTTTTAAAGCTTCCCTGTGCACAAAAGATCCTGGAAAGGTAGAAACAGAGCATTGCCTCTGTGGAGTTTTTTTTGTTTTTGGGATTTTATCAGAAAAATCCCCAACATGGATCTTTATCTTCATTTTTGCCAGATGGAAAATTCTGCATTGTCCTGTAAGCACACATCCTAAGCGGGTAGTAGATAGAG
The DNA here is from genome assembly GCA_031772625.1 of Pinus tabuliformis. Lineage (NCBI taxonomy): Eukaryota > Viridiplantae > Streptophyta > Pinopsida > Pinales > Pinaceae > Pinus > Pinus tabuliformis. The sequence continues at coordinate 268,733,944 of CM062808.1, read as the reverse complement.
AAGCCTCTCAATAATTGGATGCGCTAATCTACGTTTCAATATTTATTTTATTTTCTTTTCCTGGACAAACCCTACCCATGATAAGGTTGTCATTTCTGGCTACAATCCACAACGCAAGAGAGTAGAGGAGGTTTGTCTTTGTCACAATACCGGACACCTTACTCAGTGGACAGCTACCCTACCTTCGGTGTGCGACGGAATGCAAATTTGATGGATTTGTTATCAAAAGACCCTTCACTTGTATATTTAGTGACATGGCCTGCTGATAGGCTGCTTCAAGTGCAAGGATAGTTATCCTAAAACCGTCACAACTACTGCAGTGTACTAGTATCAGTTCTAATCCTGTGCCCTGCTGATAGGTTGATTCAAGTGCAAGGATAGTTATCTTAAAATTGTCACAACTACTGCAGTGTACTGGTACCAGTTCCAATCCTGTGTTCCATTTTAGATCTCTATCAAAACTGCAGTAAGAAAATATTCAATCAGTTGCATTTTCACTTTACAATTAGATGTTTACTATATTATCATAAAATTAGATTCTAGAATATTCTAGTTAATAATACACTCCTTAAAATTCTAGCGCATGCAGTGATTGACAATTATTGAAGTGTGAAAGGGTGATAAAAGGGCACCGTTGTTTCTTTTTCATTAATTCATCTCCAACATATGCTGCACTCTTCTGTCTAGTCTTTCCAGCGATATTTCGAGTTGGAGATCCTTCACGCGTCTCTCAGTTGTCACTTCTTGATATCATTTCTACCACCTGAGATTTTTCAACACAAGTAACCGGAGGAGCTTGATTTATCTTTTAATAAACTGAAAACTTTACCAAACAATAACGATGATTGGTAGTCGAAGGAATGTCTAAGCTCAAAAGGCTTGAGCTTGACATTGCATCTATCGCAGCAGGACAATGTCCAAAGAAAAGAGAACTCTTTCGACCAGAAGAACACGAAGTTTGGTATTTGATGTTACAAATTTCAGAGGTATGATTTATGATGAGAATGGTTTTGAATGATTTCCAATTGTTTGTGAACGTTGTATTTCCAAAAATGAATTGGATCCCTGTGTCTACATTTGGTTTCTGTATTTGAAATTTGTAAATGAACACACGTGCACATACCTTATGTCCTAAGGTTATATGACTATGTGCCTATGTACGCACCATATTTGAGAGATATAAGTAACTTTATAATCACAAGATAGAATTTTATGCACAAGGTTGTTAGCTTGAGACTTCATAGAATATAAAAATAGCATTTTTAACATGGCGCAATTGAGTAGACATCTTTGCAAAAAAAATAATTATCAATGGATATTCAATTCGAGTCTAGACTAAAGTCTCAGAATTGAGATATTGCAAATACATGATCGTGAATCTTCAATTACTATACAGAGAACTTTTAATGATGTAAATACCATTTTCAGAAAGTTTTCATTGTATTTTATTTATCCGTCTAGCGAGAATTCCGAACAATCTTGCAAGTCTTTTCTTGATTTGAAATTTTGTAAGAATAGTTAATAAGTGTGGAAATGTTCGAGGCCTTTGGCTGCTATGTGTAACAACAATACGTGTTGTGAATAAACTTAATTGCCTCGACTTGGGTTAAAAATCTTCCATGATGCGGGACGGGATTGCCATTTAAGTCATTAATAAACTTTGTAAAAAAGAACCTTCGCTTAAAGTCTCGGGAGATTAGTTTAGTTGACAAAAAAATAGATGAATAGTTTATTTTTAGGATATAAGTGGTCTGAAATTAAGCTTTGAAAAGCTTGCTTACAATTGTCTAGAAGATGAAACCCACATAAGTAATATGACTATTCACAAAATTCTCAGGTAAAGTATAATCATATTAAATATGTTATTTAATATGCTATAGCACATGCTTATGTTTTTGAACATGTGAACCTCATTGAAAAAAAAATTAAAAATGAAGGACCATGTTTTAATTAAAAATGCTTATGGTATTAAAGGATTACAGAATTGAATCACTGATTTGTTAGAATATGTGATGGTTGCCTCTAGTCGGAATGATGAGGATTGAGACAATTACGGAGTCTCACATGTAATATTGTTGATATTTCACCTATTATTGTTATCATATAGACTTTTTAGGAAATAGGTTTTGATTATAAGTAATGATCAAATGATGCTCAAAGGGGAGCCTATCCGGTATATGGTTACAAGAAGTTGTTTTGGTATGTTACATGCATAAAACATTTACCAGAAGTTGTTTTGGTATGTTTACATGCATAAAACATTGCTAAGTGAAGAAGTAACATGTTATTGAGTTTAATAAGTTACTTTTATTAAGTCCCCTTCTAAGATAAGGAGCTTAAAATTTTATCATATATTTTGAAAGTTTCAAAACTAAGCTATAGTTGAACGTTCCTATGAGGATACAATGACTATATGTCATGATTGGAAAGTGATGATTGCAGATATGTATAGAAATAATTAAACAATTTGTAACCATGATAAAGCATGGTCATCATATTAATGCATACTAAATCTTGATAACAAATAAGACATGTACAAAAAAATGAGTACTTAAGTACACCAATACATGGATTCCTTGCATATAGAACTCATTGCAGGGGTGCAATGAGCTGCATGGATATGCTTGCATATGTGGTGTAATTGAGGTCAAATAGTAAACTATGTTTATCTTCAAATCATTAAACAAACCTCTAAACGGATGCCTATGTATAAAGACAAAGTGGAGATTTAATCATTACACCTATGTTAATGCTATGATTAATGAATATGGTCAACATTTTACTCATATTTGTTTGGAGATGGCATGCATGCTATGCAAGGGCAAAGGGTAATACAATACAAATTCATCGAGGTAAATTAGTAATATCATCACCTCATTCTAATCGTATTCAAAATCAAATGATGAGTTGTATGGTTTCTAGTTAAGAACATACCCTAAGGAAATTAAGTTATGCTTAAAGGATCCCAAGAAGGGATAGAGGATGTGAAAGACAAGTCTTTTATAAGACTAAATTCCCTAAAGTTGTTTTTCAAATTTAATGTGGCTGTGTTGATCAGCTCACATGCAAAGTAATGATGTAAATTACTTTGGACATGGTTTGTCAATAGATGAATTATTTTAGTAAGAAAATGATTCAATTACACATTGTTTAACAAAACAAAACCTTATCAGGACATTATGCATAAGTAAATAAGCGTGCATAGGTTGGAACCTGAGGGATTCTAGTTAAGTAAGTTAATATCTTAACCTAGATATGCAAGAGGCATAAAGAACATATCAATTCATGGGATGAGATTGTGAAGTGGGTGCAGAGATGTAATACAACATCATGCATTAATAATGATCAACATCTTTTTAACCAAGAAAGGTATACTTGGAAATTGAACATGATGGGGTTGATGCATTAGAACAATTCAGGGTGGCCTAATGATTGTTGCATAAACCATGAATTCTTAACTGATCTCTTGATTTAAGGGTGATTTAAGGCACTAATGTGTAAGTAGCTTGGGTCACACCTCACATAAATATTTTAGGGGTGTGAAGTGATGAATAGTATATATTTCACTTATAACCTTTATATGGGAGATGTATGCAGATGCATATTATTTATTGGATGAGGTCATACATGCACTGAAGTATGCATGAACAACAAGATGTAGAGGTATAAAAAGAGAAAATAGTCAATCCTATGACTTAAATTTTTTAAGTGTGGAATAATTGTTAAGAACTAACCAATTTTTTTCTGATGAGCACGAGACTTCAAATATCTATGATATATTGAGTATTAGTCAACAGTCTTCCTTATGGTACATTTCATTGTTGTTAAAACCTGGTACAAGTGACAGATTTAATCCTAAAACTAAAAGTTATGGGTATGATTGAGTTATAGTGTGCATGATGACTGTTAATACATGACATATGGAATTGATTTATACATGACATGAAACTTTCTTAATTACATAGATGAACCGTGATAAATGAATGTTGGTATGATACTAACATGGTGGGAAAATATGTTGATAAAGTTTATGTCATGCAGGTGATACCATGAGGATGGTATTATAGGTTGTACCACAGCTGGACTATGTACAATAGTACATATGGGACCATATGACTACATATGCTACAAGGTTGAAAAATGAAAAGTGTATTGGTGTGTATAACATACCTTGTATGCAGGTATGCAATATTCATTGAATGGATGTCTGGCCAGGTAAATAAACCTGGATGTTACCCAGAAGAAGGAAAGTAAGTTTAGTACAAGTAAATATGGTTAATCACAGTTTGGCGTACATACAAATTCAATGAATATATATATATATATATATATATATATATATATATATGAATATATATTGTGATGAGAAATAATCTGTTATGACTTGTAGGCATATTAATGTGGAAAATATGCTAACTGATGTATTGTATGCAGAGAGACTGCAAGAAGAAGGTGTTCGACAAGAACACAAAGGCTTGAAAGAATGGAAGAAGAGGACATGCATTCTTCAGATAAAATAAATGATAAGAAATAGTTGCTTTAATAGTAATAGATTATGATATTTATCATAGTTAAACTTTGCATCGATAAAGTCTCACAAATGGTTTGAAAAAAATGTGTGACAGGTAGCTATGGAAGGAGAGATGTTGGAAGCACTCCTTGAGATTGATGTAGCTATTGGCTTGTTAGGGCCTAACCCAAGTTCATAAGTGATTTAGCGAAACAAATTCTGAAACTACCGGCCCTTTTGGCAACAATCTGTGGCGCGTAGACTGAGGTCTCACCCGAGGTAGTATGTGTTGGGCCTCAAAATAGTCCCTATTTTCACTCCATTATTCACCAATATATTCACATTTTACCTTCATGTCACCTCCATTCCACCTCCATATCATTACATTTACCTCATTATTGGGTTATAACAATGCTTTTCCAAAGTTTATTAATTCTTAACATTTTTAAGTGGATTTATGGCTAAACTTTAGAAAATAATATGCTTATACTTATACCTAACAATTAGAATGAGTTTTTTGACATGTGTAGGCACAAAGGAAGCTTCCAGGGCATCTTTATGTGGCCTTGAATGATCAAATTCGAATTTGATAAGATAAGCCTCATGGAAAAGATCATGATCTCATGGAGAAGATCATGGACCTCATGGAGGAAATCATGGAGGATAGGGTTATGTGTCTAGATGGTTGAGAAATGCATGGAACTAAAGAGAGATTAGTGGATCATCATTATGAGTTTGTTATCTCATCCCATTGTATAAATAGGAGTACCTCCTCGATTCCAAAAGGAGGACTCTTGGAGCATTGTATCCAACTTATGATGGAATAGAATAAAGCTTCATTTTACATATATTTTCATTATGTAGTTTTAGATATAAGTTGTACATATATTTCCATTATGTAGTTGCCTTAATGTAGTATATGGAATAGCTTGTCACTTTGTTCTTAGGAGAATTGAGCTCACTCTAGAAGGATCAAAGGAGCATGTTATTTCATATTAGATCTTATTTCATTTAATTGCTTAGATGTTTGATGTTTGAGGATTTGTTTGTGATTGATGAATGAGTTTTAAATTAGAATCTTATCAACATATGAGAGGACAACCAAGGGTCTAAGTTAGGCTCTCTCTCCATTTGATTTGCATGATAATTGAAATTCATTCTTTTGCTTTTATGTTTCAAGTATCATATGAGGAGATAACCAAGAGTCTAAGTTAGGCTCTCTCTCCATTGATTTATATGGTAATTGAAATTCATTCTTTTGTGCTTTTATGTTTCAAGTCATTTCATTTCTTATGCTTATGAATGAATCTTAGTTTAGTTTGGATTAGTACATGAGAGGACAATCAAGAGACTAAGTTAGTCTTTCTCTCTCTTTGAATCTGAACAACAATTAAAGTTCATTCTCTTGTCTTCATTTCAAAATTCTAGTTTTATGTAATCAATGATTTCTCTATGATACTGTAGGGAAGGACAACTAGGACCTCCTTAGTTAGGAGCCTCTTCCCTTGCATATTATATTGAATCATAAATCATTTAGTTAGACATAGAGTTAGTTGCCTACTCCTGCATATATTTTGCTGGCATCATCACAAGCTTACGAGTTTCCCTGGTTGATAATTTAATGCAGCAATTTAAGCCCAATAAATTGCCCAACATTTTGGCGCCGTTGTCGGGGATGGTGCTAAGGGATTAGGCATTAGGAATTTAATTCAGTACTAGTATTTTTCTTTAGACAAAATAACTTGTGAGACCTGGTGACAGCAAGATCTTCACAAAGGAAGTTCAAGTTTGAGTTTTTTGATGTTTTAGTGTTTAGCTAGTTTTAAATTCAATCCTTTTTGAAACCCCCCTCATAAAAAAAAACGAATCAATCGATTAGTATGCTCTCTTCCTGCACTTCGTGCGATCAGGAAAATCAGAAAATCTATTGATTTCGTTTGAATAAAAATACTCTTGCTGGAGAACTAATGTGCAACATGACAATAAAGAATTTTGTGAATGAAAAAAACATCTTTAAATTTTTTAAATGAAATTTAGTTCTTTTTTTTTTAATTTTAGATTTAAAAAATAAAAATTTTAATAATATATGTATCATATATACATATTATTATTAAAAATAAAAATAAAAAAAATAACCATTTCTTTTGGTTTTTTAGATATTTAAAAAAAAAACTAACTTCATTATAGTTATTGTTTAATAGTAGGTTTTAATAAAAAAAGTTTGTTGATTTTACAACTTAAAAAAAAATTTCAACTTAAATAACAAATTAAAAAAATTTGTTTTTTAATTTGTTGTTTAACAAAAAAATCTAAAGCAATAAAAAAATCAACATAAAAAAATACAAAAAAAAATATGTTTTCATTTCTTTTAATATTTTCATTTTAAGATTTGTTGTTTAAAATATATATATATATATATATATATAACTTCCCATGTAATAATAATATATATATCTCATCTATATATATATTATTATTATTAAAAAAAAAAATTCTGGGTTTTACTGAACGATGGAGTTGATTGCTTGAAAGGTCCTTGAGAAGGTCCAGTGTCTGAATCAGAGAAGGGACTGCAGCTCACTTTGTTTCTCCCTATCTTCCGAAGATAGTTTTGGTGTCTCAAGGGTTTCATTGAGTTTCATTGAGCTTGAGTAATCTTTATGGATACGCCAGATAACATGGCCCGAAAACCCATCAAGGACGAAACTCCCCGCTGCATCGCATGGTGGTGGGGCGCATGGCTGGTTTCGAGGAACCACTGTTGTGGCGGTTTGGGGAACATTGACTTGAATCCACTGCACTGCATCGCTCCCACTTATGGGCACCTCCATTACTCCTAGCCCTTCTGGCCTTGTTTTAGCTTTGATTCAGTTTAATGGCGGCGAAGAACTATGAGTTTTTGGCCCTGAAACAATCAGCCCAAGTGGTTATAAGAGCCTTGTCCTCCCACGGTAAACCCTTTCTTGCTGAAGGAAGTTAGAATTTCTGCTGGTACAGCCATCCGAGAGCCTCAGCGGGAGGTTTACAATAATCAGTATGGGAGGTAATCGGAAGTTTTTGTTGCATCGGCAATCAGGACCGACCTGGGGATTGATCTGACTCAACTGATTCCATGATACTCTTGATTTTCTAGATAAAAACCCAGATTTTCTGGACTTGACTTATTTTGAGTTAGTTTATTTTTAGAAATTTTCTTTATTAGTTTTCAATAGAATTAGTTTTTAATAGAATTTTCTTTATTAGTTTTTAATAAAATTTCTTTATGACTAATTCAAAATAAATAACAAATTAAAAAAAATTGGGCAATTTATTCTAATTTCTCAGAGGGTTGGCACTCAACTTGAAGCTCAACAACTTCTCGGTTTGGGGAGTGGTTGTAGAGCTTAATTTCTCAGTTTGAAGCTCAACTTCTCGTCTCGAGAGCTCAATTTCAATAAAGAGACTGCTCATGGCCTGAAGATGAATATGTCGATCTCTGTCCAAAAGAATTAGTCCGACCTGTTATTTGATGATGCTCTCTCTTTCGGAAGAGAATGGTCACCACAATGCTTTTAGCCTACAACAATTTACGATTTCACCAAGCATTTTGGTCATGGTGGCTCTGCAAGTTAGTTAGCTCAATCTTTACAAACAATGTGGCGCTAGGAACTCGGTCTTCAAAACTGCAGGATTTGTGGTTCTACTACCCCCGTTGGAGCAGTTTGGCCGAGTAAGTTGAAATGGTGGGGCCAACAATGGTGACCGTTTTCATGAAGCTCACTGACAGGTTAGAAGACTGCCCCTGATGAAAAAACAGCAGAAAATGAGATCCCCAGGCTGTCCGTTTTGAGCAGGACAGCTTACATTTGACTGAGTGATAACTCTGATGGCTTCCTGTGTATAATTAAGAGTGCATAATCTTCGATGCCCAAATCGTAAATCAGCCCAGGATCCGTAGCTCTCAGAGGATCCACATGACCTGCACCGAAAGCAAAAGGAATACAAATTCTTGGAAAAACTGGTAGCTAGCATCGTGAAAAATGGCGGTGCAGTGGATCTCTCGGCCATCAAGAAAGCCCAATCCATTATGGATAAATATCAAGAACAGGGACAGCTGCTCGAGCCGCACCTCGAGAGCATAGTTTCTCTTTTAATGCACATTGTTCGCACCAAAACAATTGAGTCAGGGATCGAATCCGGGGACATTCTAGAGGTCATCAAGCTGCTATGCATAATCATCTATACTCTGGTAACAAGACCGTTTTGAAGTTTTTCCCTCACCAGGTGTCCGATTTGGAGCTTGCGGTGTCTCTGCTAGAGAAATGCCATGACGTGACAACGGTTTTGAGCGTTATACGGCAAGAAAGCATCGGGGAAATGGAGACCAAGTGCACTATGCTTCTCTGGCTTTCGATTCTAGTATTGATTCCTTTTGATCTATCGTCAGTGGATACAGCTTTGGCAGAAGCAGGTTCTTCGGTTAAAGATGCGCCTCCGCCATTGGTTGAAAGGGTAATCGTTGTCTGCAAAGACTATCTTTCGAACCCCGGTCCCATGCGGAAGATCACTGGATTGTTGCTTTCCCGGCTTCTTACCCGACCTGACATGAAGCCTGCTTTGATCAGATTTATACAATGGACACACGAAGCTTTGTCAACATCCATGGATGGAACTGCTGATATCTTTTTGGTACCTGGCATTACCGAGGCAATGGCAGCTATTTTTAAGGTTGGTGGCCGAGATATCTTACTTGATGTGGCATCAACAGTCTGGCAGAGGCCTGTAATCTAATAAAGTCAACAGCTGTTGCTCGAAGTCCACTACTTCGTAAATTGCTGATCAAGTTAACGCAACGTGTTGGGCTAGCATACCTGCCTCAACGCGTTCCTTTGTGGCGCTATGTGGGAAGGAACAACTTGCTGGGAGAAAATCTTTCATCTGCAGCTCCCAGAATAGAAAATATTATTGAGTATGGATCGACCCAGGATTTTGTGCATTCGTTCCTATCACCAAACTTCGCAGACATGTTGGAAATTTCATTCACATGCTTTGAGTTTTTTTATTTTTGTTTTGCGTTGCGTTTTTGTTTTTATTTTTGTTATTGTATTTATTTTTATTTTTGTTATTGTATTTATTTTTGTTTTAATTTGTTTTGACATATATTTTTAATTGTAATGTGTTATTAAGTTTGTTATGTAATTTGTTGTTATTTGTTTGATTTTTAATGTTTGTTATTTAATTTTTATGTTTGGTATATTTGTATTAATATATTAATATATTAATTGTATTAACATATTAATATATTAATATAATTACATTAATTGTTATAATTATAGTTTGTTATATTTAATTGTAAATTGTTGTATATAATTGTTCTTATGTTTGTTATGTTATATGATATATTGTTTTATATTAGATATGATTTTCATGTTGTGATTAAAAAAAAAAACAAAAACAAAAAAAAATTGTTATGTGTTTTGTGATTGTTTTGAAATATTTAAAGAGTAAATATTGGCATGTGAAGGATATTGGCATAAAACACAATTTTGGTGACATGTAAATAGAGAGAATAATGGACTGAATGAAATTGCAACCGCTGGTACAGGGGAAAACATTAAAAAAAAAAAAAAAACACTTTTCACAAAATTCACGCAGGTTTGAAAATAAATAATGGAACTTTTGGAAGCATAATTTAAAAGAACATTTGGTGGATTTTCTCATTAACTTGCATAGAATTGACAATTTGATATTGTTGTATGCTTTTATAATGTACTAATCCGCAGGACACAGCAAATGCCAAACTTTTCGCCATGCACAAAAGTCAGCTGACACAAACAGGGAGTATTACTTTTCATGGTTATTTTAAAAACATGGATTGATATTAATATCATGATTAAGTCAATTTTAACACTTTGTTTGTCCTTAATTTGTTTTATTTGGTATGAAATTTTTGCGTAAGAATCATGAAGAAACTGGCCATTTCTTCTAGAACACACTTATGTTTTCTTTGTACCAAGTTTTTTTACAGGTTACAGGATAATCAAGTGATCATAAGGAGATTACATTGTGACAACAATTGGTCTTCAAATGACTAATTTCATGAAAAATTCTAAAGACAAATACATGTCCAGAATCATTATTTTGCACTCCCATTTTGCAAAAAGATTTTCCACCAATTGTCCATGTCCATAAAGCATACCATCTCCATGTCCATTTTTCACAAAAAGAGTATTTATTCATTTTTCATGTCATTACCATTCCCCTTCATTTCCGCAATAAAACCCTGCTTGAGTCAAAGTCCTAGAGTCTAAATATCATTGTAAAAAAAACACCTAGAGGCTTGCATGCCTTAATGGCAAGTACTCTTGCCAATGAACAATGGGAGTACATTAATATCCCTTGTTCGTTGGATCTTGTAGGTGACTCGACCACGACAAATTTATTCGTACCTACAAAGATGTGTTAGGCACCCTGACTCCCTTTGGAATCAATGGTGGGAGCTCTTGTGTTGGCTAGGGTCATTCATTAACGGCCACTAAGTCAACAACTTCTTGCTATGTTTGACATCGACACATTTAATCACATAGTAAGATTTGTGCCATCGAGCGTTAAAGACTTGAAGACCCATATTTTGTAGCAGATGAAGCCAATTTTGAAGCCAATTTCTTTTCATTGTTTTTCAGTTTGTCATCACTTGCGGACAAGTCAATCAATAAGGCTGGGAGGGAAATGTAACATCTATATTTTGTATACCTTCCAAGCCTTATAGATTTTCAGCCATATTTAGCAGACTCATCGGATTCATCATCCAGCAGCAGATACGACTTTCAGCCATGTTCAGCAGACTCCTCAGATTCATCATCTAGTAGCAGAGGATCTAACAGCCGATACGATAATACAGATCCATCTTTCATCCACAACTTGAAGAAGCAGCTTCAGAGCAGAATTGTGGCAGCTGAACATGCATGATTCATCCATGATTTTCCCAACCAAGTAAAGAGGACTATGAACAACAGTCTTTGCCGCCACACGTGCACAACTCTCATCCATTTTTGGAAGGGTAAGTTAAGGTATGATATTTTCTAACTTTTAACCATTAAATTCCTTGAAACGTTAGAATAATATTTTTTGGAAAAACTTCACCTCCTTTCCCCTTTCTTTCCCCATTTCACATAACCATCCAAACCATCCGTTTAAGGGGAAGGATACATTTACATACATACTTTGTCACATTCATATAGCATCCACATTCATATATCACATTCTAAACCCCACTTACCTTCAAAATATATTCGCTATTACATGAGCATACAAATGGCTTTGTCAAAAGTATTTAAAAGGTAATTGGATGCCAATACAATCATGGTTGTTACACAAGAACCAACCATGATGCATTCCAACAAAAATACTCTGCAATAAAAATCACATTATCAATATGCAAAGATCATACATTGAATGCAACAAACAAAATATGGTGGAAACACAAGAACCAACCAAGTTGTAGTTCATCAAAATAATGCTTTGCAAAAGTTATGTAAATGATATCATGCAGATTTTAAGCCAAAGCTCAAAAAGTAATGTAATAGATTGCATGAGGACATGCAATACCTTGAGTTTGGGGGAGATGTTGGGCCTCAAAATAGTCCCTATTTTCACTCCATTATTCACCAATATATTCACATTTTACCTTCATGTCACCTCCATTCCACCTCCATATCATTACATTTACCTCATTATTGGGTTATAACAATGCTTTTCCAAAGTTTATTAATACTTAACATTTTTAAGTGGATTTAGGGCTAAACTTTAGAAAATAATATGCTTATACTTATACCTAACAATTAGAATGAGTTTGTTGACATGTGTAGGCACAAAGGAAGCTTCCAGGGCATCTTTATGTGGCCTTGAATGATCAAATTCGAATTTGATAAGATAAGCCTCATGGAAAAGATCATGATCTCATGGAGAAGATCATGGACCTCATGGAGGAAATCATGGAGGATAGGGTTATGTGTCTAGATGGTTGAGAAATGTATGGAACTAAAGAGAGATTAGTGGATCATCATTATGAGTTTGTTATCTCATCCCATTGTATAAATAGGAGTACCTCCTCCATTCCAAAAGGAGGACTCTTGGAGCATTGTATCCAACTTATGATGGAATAGAATAAAGCTTCATTTTACATATATTTTCATTATGTGGTTTTAGATATAAGTTGTACATATATTTCCATTATGTAGTTGCCTTAATGTAGTATATGGAATAGCTTGTCACTTTGTTCTTAGGAGAATTGAGCTCACTCTAGAAGGATCAAAGGAGCATGTTATTTCATATTAGATCTTATTTCATTTAATTGCTTAGATGTTTGATGTTTGAGGATTTGTTTGTGATTGATGAATGAGTTTTAAATTAGAATCTTATCAGCATATGAGAGGACAACCAAGGGTCTAAGTTAGGCTCTCTCTCCATTTGATTTGCATGATAATTGAAATTAATTCTTTTGCTTTTATGTTTCAAGTATCATATGAGGAGATAACCAAGAGTCTAAGTTAAGCTCTCTCTCCATTGATTTATATGGTAATTGAAATTCATTCTTTTGTGCTTTTATGTTTCAAGTCATTTCATTTCTTATGCTTATGAATGAATCTTAGTTTAGTTTGGATTAGTACATGAGAGGACAATCAAGAGACTAAGTTAGTCTTTCTCTCTCTTTGAATCTGAACAACAATTAAAGTTCATTCTCTTGTCTTCATTTCAAAATTCTAGTTTTATGTAATCAATGATTTTTCTATGATACTGTAGGGAAGGACAACCAGGACCTCCTTAGTTAGGAGCCTCTTCCCTTGCATATTATATTGAATCATAAATCATTTAGTTAGACATAGAGTTAGTTGCCTACTCTTGCATATATTTTGTTGGCATCATCACAAGCTTACGAGTTTCCCTGGTTGATAACTTAATGCAGCAATTTAAGCCCAATAAATTGTCCAACAGTATGGGAGGGTGTTGGAACCAAGTTTCGCACCCTAGGGATGTCTTGATGATGTCTGGGAAGTTCCAAACCAATCCTGCACGCTTGCGTTGCTTCGCGTAGCTCTATAAAGGGCACGAAGAGGCGTTGTCTATATCCTTTGTCCTTACTGTGTTATTATTATAGATCTGACATAATTTTGTGGGCCCAGTAGTCTTATCAATCATTCAATCATTCATAACAAGTGCGCGCAATTATAAACTGTAAAGAGATGCATAAGACTATAACAGAAGCATAAACACATAGATCTACAAGTAGATGCACAATATTTCAGAATCAACTTATCTTTTATTAACTTTTGTTCCGTTACAATCCCAACTCCACCCTGCGCACTCAGCTGCAGGGGTTCGCGCACACAACCGTGGACTCTACCAGGCCTCTGCGCACTCAGTTGCAGAGCCTCTCTCTACTACTATGACACAAGACTCAGACTTATAGACTCAGAGCAAATTCTCACATTCAAAAACCCATATTACTTAAGATCAAGACTAAAAACTTCCCTCTACACTTAGAGCCTTGCTCTATTTATAAATTCCCATGGTCCGCAGACCATGGGTAGGCCAACACATTCTTTATTAAATTACAATATTCTAGGGCGGACAACCCTAGACTCTCGTGCTCCGCGCCCACATTTCGCGGGGTCTTACATTACTTTCGACCAAAATTCGAGCTACATGCCCTAAAAACCCGCTATGGGGGGATCCGCCGCCCAACAGTAGCTATGGAAGGAGAGATTCTGGGAGCACTCCTTGTGGCAGATGTACATCGAAAAGATTGCATCAGATGGTAGAGCCATGAAATATGCTAATTTATAAACCAACTACCTGTGAACAAGGATATGATGTAGTGATACACCGAGGACATTGTAAAATTTAAGGGGGGGAGTATGTAACTCCCCTCCCTTGTGTACTAAATTATTGTAAACCTAAGGTAAGTTAAATCTAGGTATGATATCCTCCCTTGCTTGTTAAAGTTTGTAGACCTAAGCTGAGGAAAGCTAGGTTTGATACCCTCCTTTGTGAGTTAAAATATTCTACACCTAAGCTGAGGAAAGCTAGGTGATATGTAATATGAAAATAAAATGTATTATTAAATAAATTAATAAAATAAATCACTTGGAGGGTGGAGCACTAAGGGAGAGGAGATTCTTGCCAAATCCCATGAGGAATGGGATAGAGATGAATATTTCATGATAAGCTTCTAGATGTGCTTCTAGATAAGCTTGGATGGATTGGATATCCATTGGATGGATGTGAGATAAAGATCCATCGAACATAAAAGCTTTGCGAGAGATAAAGGCAAGCTTTTATGTGGAAAAGCATCGTGGAGGTAAAGACGAGCTTTTCTGGATAAGACCTAGGCAAATGGAAAAATCCATAAAGCGGGACATCGCTAATGGTAACTAAATCATGAAAGAGGGTATTAAATACCAGTGCATTGGTCAATTGAGGACAGTTGATCCTTGGCAAGATCCTCGGCTCGGGGGGGAATTAGAGGCGATTCATGGCTAGGTGGTGGTGCTCCTCCCTCCAAGTGAGGTTTAGTTGGTATTAGTTGCATGGAATGTACTGTATGTTGTTTCTTTTCCTAGATATTACTTCAATTCTTTCAGCATATTGTAGAATCCAAGTAAATCACTTGACATCGGTAAGTTTGTGTGCAACAGATCTAAAAGAGAGAATCAAAAGTGCTAGATAGCAGGATGAAAAATGCCGGAAAATGAAAGAAAATATGCATCAAAGTAGTGAGGATGGAGGATATCATATCACCAAGGACAGATTAGTCAAGTTAAAGGGAAAAATTTATGTGCCTAATAGTGATGAAATAAAAAGGCTAATAATGAGATAATTCCATGAGAAACCTTAATTAGGCCACCCAAGGTATCAAAAGACCCTCACGACCATTAAAAAGTGATATCGCTGGCCAAAATTAAAGAAATAAGAGGAATATTTCACGGAAAGATGCATATAATGCTAACAGGTAAAGGTTGAATGCAAACATCTGGTAGGATTATTGCATTCTATCCCTATTCTGGAATGGAAGTGGGAGGTAGTTTCTATTGATTTCATTACACGATTGCCCAAAAAATATAAGAAGCATGATGCAATCATGGTAGTGGTGGATAAACTTAGCAAAGTAGCTCATTTTGTGGCAGTCAAATCCACCAATTCCGCTAGTGATATAGCACAAATCTTCATAAACGCGATTGTGAGGCTACATGGTATTCCCAAGAAGATTGTGTCAGACGGAGAAGTTAAATCGCTTCTAGGTTTTGGAAGGAATTTTTTACAAGTTTGGGAATAGGATTAACATTCAGTATAACTGATCGTCGAAAAACATATGGGAAAATAGATAGGATCAATCAGATCCTTGAGTACATTTTAAGGATGTATGTGATGCATCAACCCAAGAAATGGGAAGAACATCTTCCACTTGTGGAATTTTCATACAATAATGGACACCAAGAGTCCATAAATATGAGCCCCTTTGAGGAATTCTATGGCACGATCTGTAATACTCCTATTAGATGGAATAATCTAGTTAATGGAGTTCATGTAGAACCTGATATTCTCAAGAACATGGAACAACAATTTCAAATCATAAAGAAAATTTTGAAAGTGGCATAGGATAGACAGAAAATCTATGCAGATAAGCATAAGGTGGAGAAAGAGTTCCAAGTGGGGGAACATGTTTACCTGAGAATTAAACCTAGTAAAAGTTCCCTAAAAGTGTGGACGTGTGCTAAATTAGCACCATGGTATTGTGGGCCATTTGAAATTCTTGAGGATTAGACCAGTAGCATATAGGATGGCATTACTTCCATCAGTTAGGGTTCATGATGTTTTCCATGTTTATTTACCTAAACAGTATGTACCAGATTCTAATCATGTGATTGATTGGTCTGTGCTATAGGTGGAACCATAGGGATATTTCCAACCAAAAAATGTGCATTCTAGACCGAAGTATTCTCATGCTCCAAAATTGAGCCATAAAGCAAGCCAAGGTGCAATGGAAGCACTTTGGATCAGAGGAGGCCACATGGGAGATGGCTAATGCCATGAAGTCAAATATCCTTTATTGTTTCATGGTTAAAGAAAGTGTGTATAATTGCAAATACTATATAGAGCTATGTGTATAAAGCTCCTAGAAACATTATGTGTCTTACTTTAAATTTGACATTGAATAAGTGTAAATCAATACCGAGGGTGGCGTTCTCTTAAGTAGAAGGGGATCTAGATAGCCCCACCTAAGGTTCTTGTATGAGCCACATTGTAAATATAATGTAATATTATGCAATGTTTGAAATCAAATAAAAATGGGAATGAGTGAAAGTGACATAGATTCCACAGCTAGGGGAGGAGAATTGTTTCTTGTGATGTTATGATTTCTTGTGCAAAGAAGAAACTTGAATCTGCAAAACAACCATTAAAGGCTGGTTGGTGGATGAATTTAATGACCTGGTTCTTGAAATTAAATTGGCCAAGGAAAAGTACCCATGCCTGTGCTTGCTTGAAAAAACATAACATGAAAGGAGGACAAGAATTTATGAAGGGATGAAAAACAACAAGGAGCAACACTAAATAATGTCACATAAATGAAAGCCAGGGGGGGAATTCAAGGCTACATTCAAAACAGGAGAGACAAATTCGACTAGAGGAGTCAGTTTCTTTAGGGAAAGACTGATTAGATCTCCTAGCAGTAAGGAAGAAGAGACCTAGTTTTGAGGCAGACCAAGAAGGGAGCCAGAATCACGCCTCCAGCAGAAGTTGGCAATAGACAGTCTTGAAGAGAAGAGAAGATAAGAGAAGGGGATCAATTCTCTGTCTCTGGAGGTTGTGGGTTGAGTGCTAGTCTCTAGAACCCTGCAATAGCTTAGGGTCCCTAGAGGCTGTGGGTTGAGATATGAACCCTGGAGCCCTGTAACAGCTTGGGTCCCTCAAGGATGTGGGTTGAGATAAAGGTTTCTGGATCCCTATAACAGCTTAGGTTCATGGAGCTTGTGGGTTGGGATGAAATCTCTGGAACCCTATAACAACTTGGGTCCTATTATCACAATAAAATTATTTTTTAATGGTCTTTTTCAGAAAAGGTCGACAGTTTCATTATCAACTCTTTTGATGTAATTAATAGGGAAATTAGTGATATCGAGGCTATCAATGTTTTAGTGATCTGATATAGTTTGCTGAAGAAATTTTTTGACAACGGGGTCATCAACAATTCCATTTTGATTGATAGGCCAACCTTCAACACCAAAACTAAATTTTGAATTTAAAAGGTTGTGATTATGCCAACCACGTCAGTGTCAGCAATATCATTAAAGCACGTCTCTACCTGGCTCGAAGGGGTAAAAAGTATTGGTTAATGAGTGTTCTTGACCTCTATGAGTGAATGTTATTGTAATAATTTTACCATATGATATGAACCTTGTTCGTAATTATCACCTCAACTCTGCAACCGTTCACCTGCATAGTTGTAATATTATATTGTCCATGTCAAGATACTTTACAATGTAACGCCAGTAGTCATTGTTTTCAGTTTCAAGTTAATGACACTTGGCATTGTTGAATTGGTTTTACTCATAAGGATTTAGGGTCAAATCCCGAGAATACCACACTGCGCAATGGGAAAATGAGGTAAAGGGAATAGTTATGAGCCCAAAGAACCAGATTTGTTGGAAATATCCCAATATCTAGCAACATTTTCAACAAGCCGGTTGGAGTGATCTTTTCCATCGCTGCACCAACTACCACGACGCAGTGGCTCAGTCTTTTATTCAGGTTTTTCATGGAAATCACGTCGAGCTTGGGGGTCTGTATTTTATAGTTATAGAGCAGTCAATTGCTAAGGCCATAGCCTTACCAATAGATGGAGAAAGGATTTTTCACAGTCACGTGTTGGCAAGGATCAATGTCCCTTTCTTTTTGAAAGAGGAGTTCAAGGGTCAGAACTAGAGGGCCAGAGTTTAGAAGGAATGGTTACAGGACAAATGGCATGCCCCTCTTCGCCTCTATCAATAATAATTCACCTACGAAGGGAGATTGAATTGGGTAAACCTCTATCACTTGTACTTTCTTACACATCTAGCTATTGAAGTTAGAACTAATCCATGTTTTTATCTACTAGAAAGTCTTAGGCATATGGAAGCTAGGTTTAGGGCTCAAACAAACCCCTCCTCCCATTTCATATATCACAAAGCCCTGATCAAACTTCTAATTGAAAACCAGCTAGCCAGGGTAGAGAGGACTTGGAACCACTTCCTGTTTTGGGGAGGTTTTCAACCTCAACCCCTTAAAAGGCGAAGAGGAAGGCAAAATACTGCTAAAAAGGGAAAAAAAAAACTGAAGGAAAATCCCTTGTTGAGAAAACTCCCACCCACAAAAATGCAGAGGTCCCATCTACATTCTCTAGCCCTAAAATCCCCAAAGTCTACCAAAGAAAAAGTGTCAGGCTCAGTAAACTAGATCCCACACTCCTGTAAATCCATCTACTGATATAAGCCCTCCCCAAGTTGTGAGTCCACCTGTTGAAGCCTCCCCTACAGACACAACTAAACCAGAAATTATTAAAGGCAAGGAGGCCGAGATTGAGACCCAAGATGAGGAAACATTGTTTTAACTTTTTAAATGTAGCAAAAGAACCCGTACAAGGCTAATAAACAAACTAATATATAAAATTAATCTCAGAGATAACACAAATTTGGCCAAAGAAGTGATTGATGTTGGCAATGTGCCACTAAAGGACCTTATCATCAATAGGAAGAAGGTTGCACGCTCTAAAAATAGAAGAAGCAAAGAAAATATGAAGAAGGGTCCTATGGAGACAAGGCAGAGAAGAAACTAAGACTAGATAAGGTGGATGTACTTATTAGAGAAACTAGTACGCTCAACTACGAGGCTTGGAGGTCAATTTGAAATTTTTACTTATGAACTTAAGAAACAGTGTTTTACCTTTATCGCTGATAGCATTCTTAAACAACGTTTTATATACAACAGATAAGGGAGCATTGACATCTTCATCGTCAGAGAAATTTTGATATACCAAAATGTTGACATTCCCATTGTCAGTGATTTTGAGAAAGACAGACGAAAATGCTGACATTCCCATTACCAGTGATTTTAAAACAATAAGAAAAGAAATGCTGACAATCATATTTTTGGTGAAATCTTCAATCCAAAAGAAGATAGAAGCTGGCAGTGATGGTATCAATGATTTTCATCAGGAGGCCTGAATGAAAGAAAAGATCAACGGAAAGGCAATTTTGATGGAAAATTGATCATGTTTTGTAGAGAGAGATATTTTGCCTACTAGGATGATGTGCTATTAGTTAGGGGCCTATTTCTATTTTCAAGGAAGACAGTATGAGAGATATTTCACCTAACCTATATATCAATATATTTTCCAGCAAATATTTTTAGGAAAAAATAAATGTATTTAAGTTTTTCTTCACGTGCATGAACTTGGAGATATTTATATATTTTTAAAATATTCTAATTAATCTGAAGACTATTATTTTGTAATCAGTTGATCTAAGGTTTATAAAGACACTTTTAAAATAATGGAAAATGGTTGGATTATACTGAAAACATTTGCATTATGGTATATTTGAGAAGTCTTAAATATATTACATTTTTGGATGAGAATTTTATGTAAATTTCATGTGTTGTAGTTCCTTGATAGTTTTCTCTTTGTTTATAAAAGAAACTGTTCATATCTGGAAATTTCAGTGTATGAGATCTGGATTCATTTATGTTCTTTCTCATAATTCTCATGCATTACTATTTGTTACCTCAATCAGCTATAATTTTATCTCACTTCATTTCTTTTCTTCCAAACTCTCAATTTGTCAAAGGATTTGTTGCTATCATGTTTTTTGTATCCTGCTCATTAGATTTGTAGCATTACTTGTTAGAACTAGACTCCATGCCCAATGGTGTGTTTTGTAAACAACCCAACCAAATTTTATCCTATGAACTAAATCTGGCCATAGAATTTTAAAGGTGAAACCTTATACTATAGTGACCTTTGGGTAGTTGTGTTTTAGGGAGAGATCCCTCTCCCAGTTGAAGGGCTAGCTTTCAACCTAAAAGAGGTTTGAGGTTACCTTAGGGTTTTTCCTACAGCTAGGGTTTTCCCTAAGAGATAAAAGGTCCCCTAGAGGATGTGGGTTTAGATAGTTACTCTGGAGCCCTGTAACAGCTTAGGAAGATACCATCTTTAAGCAAAAGCATAGCAAGAAAAGAAAAAAGATAGTTGGATATTTTCCTATTGCTAGAGTGGATTTTGGACTCCCTAGAAGAGGGTGAATCACTATGAGTGCACTTAGGCATGAGGTGAGGCACTTCTAAACTCCTTGTACTAATAAAATGAAAGCAATATTTTGATGGGACTAAGGAAGGAGGTCCTATGGAGTCCCTGTTTCAATTGAAAACTGGTGTGTAATCCCATAAGCAATAACTTCCCCCTCGAACTCTAGAATCTAGCTGGAGGGTGAAAATTGCAAGTAAAAGTGGTTGTAGTTGTCTATGCTTGGGTGGAGAGTCCTTGTCCCTAACTAAGCTTCCTTTCAAACTTAATATAAGTATCTGTGTATGTTTTCTTACCCTCTAATGAATCATGTTGCATCATTGTTAATATCATTTTGGATTTAGAGACTACATGTGTGCTATTAGTGCTTGGATATGTGGTGCATCTCATGGTAATATCCCATTGATATATGTGTTGATTATATATGTGGGTTTGTGCTTGAATCTGAAGGAAAATGTGTTTAATAACTTATTGATGGAAAATACAAAGTATCTGATGTATAAGAGGTGCAATAAAACCACATAACAATATTTCTTAAGCTATGGATCTGAGGTTGAATCTAAATCTAAATGAAATGATTAATTATGCTCAGAATACTATAGTAATGAAAGTGAAATAAATTCATGATACGTTATAGGCCATAACCAAGATTTAATTAAACCTTGAAAAGAAATGGGATCTGAGACCCCTTTATTCATGTACAGTTTACATAAAAGAACCTATGCTAGTAGAGTTGATCATTGTATACAATTGATGTATTTACTTATAAGTTGTTGTGCCAACAGGAAAGGAGTGTATGAATGTCAAGGGGAGTTTACCGAGGTCATTCGAGCCTTGAACCTTTACCTAAATGATCTCCAACCTTTTATTTGTCGCAACCTCCATTCCCACCACAGGGACTTTAGCCATGTGGGCTACATGTCCTTCACAATATTCAAATATCATGAAACCCCTTGTTTGATGCTTTGAAGTTGCTTGCAAGCTTGCTTTGGAGCATGGAAACCCTAACGTGTCACTAAAGAGGTGAAGTCCCTTCAGGATTTCACTTCATGCCTTTAGTAGAGGGAGCCTGAAAGGTTTTCAATACCGACATGAATGGAATTCCCTATCCTTAAACAAATAATACCTAAAGTCTGGGAACTCATTAGATTGGATTTCACCCAAAATCAGAAGGAGCAACGCCATGGAATTCTTTATATTGACATTGGTATAGTTTTGAGGTCTTTAAGTAGATCTAGAAGTTTGCCATACCTTTGAGACAAAGTCACAATCAAGAAGACTATCTTGAGGACACCTATTTAATGATGGAGCTCATCTTGAGGGAGATTATAGAGATCTTTATCAAAGACATTGCATGAGGCAAATTCAAAGCTCATTGATTGGGCCATAGTAGGAATCTAAGGCAGAAGGAGTCATCATGGAGTAAAGGAGAGAAACCCAAACCTTATGGAAAAGGTTGGATGACCTTCTTCCTTCATTGATTAGAACCCTAGATGAGAACACTCCCTATTGGAAGAGAAAAATTATCCTTTCACACGATTGATCGAGAAAATAATCACGTTGCATAAAATTCCAGGACGGGTTGACCCCAGTTAGTTAATTTAATCAGTCGCTAGGAAGTCTATCACTTGATGGACCAGGGGTTGTCCCCAAATGGATCTTGTAACGAAAAACTGATGTCCGAAGTTTCGAGATGCCAACATCCCATAACCAAATGAAAATTTCAATTTAATTAAATAGTCAGGATCTGGATTTGAGGACTCCCAAGTGGACCGGTGGTAGTGCTTTATTAGTCATCAAGTAACTAACGTGGCCCAAATATTTATTCCTAGAAAATATCTAAAGTTGTAATAAGGGGGATCCAAGATGGAATCACAGAGATGATGCATGCCCAATAGTGATTCTATTGGTGGGTATGCCCCACAGTCCACATAATCTAGTATGCATAAATTGGAGGGATAATAAGAAGACGCAATGGGAAGCGTTGGGCAAAGCCTAGCGATATGACGTAAAATGAGTACACAGTCAAATCCGCACCATTGTGGCAGCACCATTGGTAAGTGACCAGGGAAAATTTTAGGGGCTAATATTCACAGGTGGGCTAATTTTCTATACTTTTTCCAAAAACAATATTCTCCAATTTCCATGTTTTCTAAAGATAATTCGCCCAAGTTTTATAGTATGCAACTATTTTACCTTAAAAATCGTCAAGATCTTATATATACTAATATAATGTAATCATAATTTTAGATATTTTTACAAAAATATCATCAAACATTTTACAATTTTTATATTATAGATTACTAATATTCGCCAAGGTTTCTAAAATTTAAAATAGATTTCCATCCTTAAAATTTTCCCCGACCCGTTGAAGATCACTAGGAGGTATGTTGGTGTAGAAGAGTCGAAGGTGCCAAGTAAGCCCTGGTAAGGGGTGTGTGGCAGGGCCCACCCTATTTCTATGATGCTACTTTTCAAGGCTAGCTCACTTACCAAGTAAACTCGATAGGTTCACCCTAGGAGACTAAAATTGGAAGTTGATTTCAAGCATCGATAGATAAGCTAGTGGGGTGGCATAAGTCACGCCATGCATTGACATGCTCCCATATGATTGGTGGAGAAGGGTCTCGGCATTCAATTCAGCCACAAAAGGCGACCCCGGAGGAATCAAAGAGCACATTCCTCTAATGGTAACCTGAGGGGTAGGGTGATGTTATAAGATCATTCTGATCAACACCTCATTGTCGAATAGTAAAAAATATGTCACAATTCATCAACTATTACCACCAAGGAGTAATTCAAACCCTGGAATATCTACACGACTTCAATTAATCAAATTTGCATATATACATGTTTATCATCCATAAAACCCACTTATATATTTAAAAATACTTAATACCCAAATATATATCTGGCATCAATCTAAAAAAAATATTTTAGAATATATACATGACTCCCGCGAGACATATTTGCATATGTATGTGACTATCCAAAAGCAAAACTGCATACATAACTTTAAATTACTGAAAAACTTCGCTACAAATCACATGTGAAACCAAATTGTTTGCGCACATACTATTAAAGGCTAAAAATCTTATATATATATATATATATATATATATATATATACCATAAAAAAAACATTCTACAACAAGCAAACCAATTAATCATATATTCAATACAACTTCAGATTTTTTAGATATAAACCTTCTCCTTGCTCCAAGGTGCACACTTGTTCCACATCATATTACACAATAATAAACCATTACATTTCACACTTATCTCATAGATCTCCTTCTCCTTAAATATCTTTTTCATTTGCCAATACCTTAAGAAAATCGTTTGGTAAAGTTGATGGTATTCATTTGATTGGATCAAATAGACATTATTGTCACAATACTATCGGAGATTACAATGGTAATAGCTCCTGGTTTTTTATTTTCCATGGTTTGGATTATCCACACAACTTTTATTCATAGAATCTACGTATGTACATGACTCTTCTTCACATGCGTCATGTATAATTTTCAAACTTCACATTCTTTCATGCATCGTGTGACTAAGCTGTCAATTCTCTTCCATATCCTCTCTAACATTTGTACCATCAATCATGTCATCCATAATAGTTCTATAATCATCATATTACAACAACGTTGACATCACAGGCATACCCGTGACTAAGTTGTCAATTCTCTTCCATATCCTCAGTAACATCTATACCATTAATCATGTCATCTGCAACGGTTCTATAATCATCATATTACAAGAAGTTGACATCAAGGACATATTTGTCAAGCAGGTTTCCATCAAGGAAAACACATTATCCATAATTCCAACACTCTCCCCCTTTAGACTTGATTGTAACCTCTTTGGTGTTTGGAAACCAACTGTAAACACAATTGGAAACCACCTACAAACATTGGAAACCACGTACAACCACCAAGTATTCTCTCCCCATTTGACATCAAGGGAAAAGGGTTGATCCAAGCTTAATGAAGTACTTCACGTTGTAGAGCTCAATACAGTAAGTGTGATCAAGAAATATGCATATGTCAGGACTTATAAAGGTATGCAATAAAAGTACAAATCTTTATGACTCAAGTACATGCATACTCATGACTTCTCATATAACTAATGACTCTATGATTAGTCACCCAACATAATGGGGTTACAAAATTGACCTAAATGTTACAAAAATCACCCAAAAAAATGGGGTTGAAATACATAGCATGGCTTGATCCCAATAGCCCATACATGACTGAATTTTATAATGATTGCAACATGGGTCTTTGCATGGCCTTTACAACAAGAGACATCCATAATGATAAAAAAGGATTTCAACAATGAAATACCTTTTGGAAAAGAACCATGACAACAACTACCATGCTCCAAATTGGCATTTGCAACGTAATCATCTAACAATAGAAACAAAAACGACATAATAACAACAACATGAGTAACATCATCATCAATAAGAAATATGTCATTAGGAAGATAATATAGTGTAGCTTCAGTCTCTCCAATATCATCAATACCTAGAGAAATATACAATTCATCCAAGCATCACTAAGCAACAATAACGAAAACATAAGATTTTTTCAACAACTCCTCCCCTTGACCTCATGTCGTCAAGGTCAGCATACTTTCTCTATGTATTAATAATCCATTAAGTATCATATCAACCATCATACATCAATATTTATACGATAATAATAATTAATATGGAACAAACCATAACTTCATCGTATGCAATCCAAGCAAGATTGATAACCCATGACATAGTGAAAACAACACATATATAATATTGATGGAAACATCATGCAATAAGGAAGTCCCAAGAAAACCATAATGCCTCAATGAATCATCATAAGCATAGAAGATGCTCCCCCTAAACTTGTGCCAACTTTTCATCATCAAACTTGGTCACATTATATCCCTCTTACCAATACCAAAGAGACAAACCATCAACAACAATTCATCACTCGTTAGGAACCATTACTATTTCATACATTTTGAAACTTCATAAGGGTATTAACAATAGTCTATAACAAATGAATGTCAGAACCAAAAAGTCAATAATGAACTCTTGGAAACATATGAGGAGCTCCCCCTGAATTTGTGCTACTCCTTTATTATCACATAAAATAATGCGTGATTGTCTAAGTCAAAAGCATGTGCATACATGTCTCTTCCTCATAAGAAATGCATAAATAATGGAAAACACTGGTTTTTCATAATCACAACTCCCCCTAAGGTCATAGTTCCTATTATGTTAGAGTGATTAGCATAGTAAGAGGCAGAAATCATTCCCAACTTTTTTCTGAAATACTCAAATGAATCACGTGGAAGAGGCTTGGTGAATAAATCTACAACTTATTCCTTTGAAGGAATATATTCCAACTAGATCTTATGTTCAATAAATTTCTCTCTAAGAAAATCTAATTTGATCGGGATGTGCTTAGTTGTGAATGTGTGGCAAGATTTTTAGAAATACTTATGTCACTAGTGTTGTCACAAAGAATAGGTATAGGTTGGGGAGAAGTGACATGAATGTCTTGTAATGTTTAGATCATCCATAGAAGTTGAGTACAACAAGTAACAACAATAACATATTCTACTTCAGTGGTTGATAAAGCAATAACACTATGTTTCTTACTAAATGAAGAATATATGCGTGGTCCCAAATAAAATGCTCCACCAATAGTACTTTTGCGATCACCAACACTACCTTCCCAGTCTATATTTGTGTAAGCATGAAGTGAAAAATATATGTTTTTTGGATACCATTGTCCAAGATATTATGTGCCTTATAGATACTTGAATATCCTTTTGACTACTTTGAGATGTGTTTATTTAGGATTTGCTTGGATTCATCCAACTATGCCAACTACATGTATAATTTCTGGTCTTGTACCGATAAGATAAAGAAAGCTCCCAATCATAGATCTATATTCGAGTTGACTAACTGTAAGAGAATCATCATCTTGGTTGAGCTTACATTCAATTACCATGGGTGTGCAGAGAAGTTTGCAGTCTTCTAATCCATATTTCTTCATGATCTGCTTGAGTTACTTAGTTTGAGAAAGGAAGATGCCATCCTTATTTTGATGAACCTTAATGCCAAGAAAGAATGTTATCTCACCAAGTAAAGACATTTCAAATTCCTGTTGCATGGCTGAAGAAAATCTCTACTCATAGATTCAACATTACTTCCAAATATGATGTCATCAACATAAACCACTACTGCAAAAAGTTTTTATTTTTCAAATTTGACATATAGATTACTATCTATAGATCCTTTCGTGAATCCCTATTGCTGAATATACCTATCAAGATAATAATACCATGCATTAGGAGCATGTTTTAACCCATTTAATTCCTTCTTAATTTTGCAAAGAATACTTTTATCATTTCCAAGTATGAATCCTTTAGGTTGTTCAATATAAACTTCTTGTAGGTCCCCATTTAAAAATGCATATTTAACATCCATTTGATATACCTTGAAGTTACGAAAGTTGGAAATGCTAGGAAAATTCTTATGGCTTCAAGTCTAGCTATAGGTGCAAATGTTTCTACAAAATGTATTCCTTGTTCTTGAGCATAGCCTTTGCATACAAGTATTTCTTTGTTCTAGATTACATCTCCATTTTCATTTAGTTTGTTTTTAAATACCCATTTTTCCGAATTATATTTTTATTGTGAGGCCTTGGTACAAGCTCCCATGTATGATTCTTTTATATTTGATCAATTTCTTCATTCATTGCCTTAACCCAAAATTGTTCTTTACTTGTTTAATTCACATTTTGAGGTTTAATTTTGGATAATAAGGTTAAGTGACTAGATCATCCAATAAATTTTCATATAGTTTGTATTCCAACTTTATTCATTGGAATTTGAGATTTAGGATGTTTTTTCTAAACATACCTTGATGGAGACTTTTCTGACACACTTACATTTCCATTTCCTTCTTTTGATGCTTCTATTTCTTCTTCTCCTACAATTTCTTGAATTTTAGTAGGGAGTCATTCATCCTCTAATTTTACTTCTCTTTTGGTAATTGTAGATGCTTCGTCAATCACAATATCTATACTTTCAACATCCTTTTGGAGCCTCTTATTATAACATTTATAACCTTTACTTCTAGAAGAGTATCCAAGAAGGATACCTTCATCGGCTCTACATTCAAATTTTGCAAGGTTATCATCATTTTTCTTTATAAAACATTTTCTTTGAAAGATGCTCAAGTATTTGATAGTTGCAAGCTTTCCATACCAAAGTTCATACAAATTTTTATCACAGTTTACTCAAACATGGGCCTTGTTGAGTATATCGACAGTTATTTGTACTACTTCTCTCCAGAAGGTGTGGGGTGTTCCTAACTCATAAAGCATGTCATGTGCCAGTTTTTGACAAGTTCAAGGGGTTTACCTGAAGTGAATTCTTTAGCTTTGAACTAAAATCTTTATTACTTACTAAATTAGCATGATTTTCATATACGATTTTCAAGTGGAGAGATGTTTAGCAAGTCACGAACTATCCCCCTTCTTGCTTCCCATTATTTTACGCCATAGCCAAATTTCTTTAGATTTTCTCAAAAACGAGTGTTCTTTGCCATCTTCTAGGATATAAACATTCACTGGAGTTCTGGTTTCCCTTATTATAGTCTTACATATATCCAATTTTTTTACCAAACAATTCTTTGAGTAACACTAAAAAAGTTATGCTTTAGCCCATCAAAAAATAATATGTTCTCATACTTGACCTTTTTTTTTAATACCATTGATCATTTTCCTTTAATAGTAGTAGGTGAATTATTACCAAAAGTCAAATTCTTTTCTTTCTTAATTTCATTAAAAGAAGCAAAATTATCTTTGCCACATGTCATATGTTTTTAGCATCCACCTTCAATCTACTATATATTCTCTTAATCTCTCTCTGCATATAAGGCTAGACCACATTTTTTAGAGGAAGTAATTTTCTTTTTCCATTCCTTGGGAAGCTTTGACTTCCGCTCGTGTTGATAAGATGGATTCATCATTGCTTCTGCATTCAGTTTCTTCATGACTAAATTTATTGCAAATAGAACATTCAACTTCATTCTAAGAAGGGAGAAAGCATTATGAGAAGACTTCATGAGAAGACTTCTTTGACCTGTTTGCATTATGTTGATTTCTTGCTTCTCTATTCATAATAGTTTTATAAGAAACATAAAGAATTGATTTGTGACCAAAGTTATGACAAGTGAAACATTGAACATTGAAGTAAGAATACTTGAGTATAGTACCTTCTTGAGAAGCTTGCACTTTGTTCATGGAAACATCGCCTTTCCTCAGTATAGTTTGATCCTTCATTCTTTTGTTTAGACTTACTATTCTAATGATTGCTTCCTCTTACATCATTAGCGTAGCTTTGGTCCTTCATTCTTTTGTTTAGACTGATTGCTTCCTCTTACATCATTAGCGTAGCTTTTTGTACCTACTTCAAAAGATTTCATAGGATCTGATGTTTCACACTTTGGATTTCGATTATATCCAAGACCTATCTTGGTTAGTTGAGAACGTTGAACCTTAATGATTTCCTCTAAAGTTTCAGATCCACAATTTCAAGTTCTAAATTTTCACAGTGTTTTTCCTTTTCTTGGACATGTTTCTTGAGAGCTTCTTCTACCAGTTTAGCCTCTTCTAGGTAGATTTTTAATTGGGTTATTTCTTCAACTAGGTTGTTTTCTTTATACATAATGGTTTTCTTTTCTTGATTCTTGTTTATTACCTTGAGTCTATCAATTTCTTCTAGAGAATCCTTAAATTCATAATTACTATTAGATTCATAGGGACATTGTTGTTAAAATTGCATAAGTAATTAACATTCTTTATCTAATTTATCATCTTCATTATTGGAAGAACACTCACTCTCTTCACTCGTATATGATGAAAATAGCAGCAAGAAATGTTAAAGATAGAATCCAGAAATTCCAATTAATTTGTCTTTGAATTAAATTGAGAATTAAAATTGTAATTATTTTCTTATAACAACTTGTAAATAGTTTATTAAATTTAATTAACTTAATTAGCTTAGGAATTTCTAGATATATCCACAACGTTGTCATACAAAAAAACAAAAATGAAACATATTACAACCTTTGAAAAACAATCCTAAAACAATGAATTCAAGGTGACTTTAACATATTACAACTTTGTAAAACAATCCTAAAGCAATGAATTCAAGGTACTTGGGCACGTGAATTGTATCCAAAGCCATATGTCACCCAAATGTTTTTTTGTTTTTCAATTATATTTTTCTGACGAATAAATACCTAATATAAAAACATATGCAAATATATATAAAATAGATATTAATATAAATATAAAAACTAAGTAATTAAACCAAAGGTAAAGTGGCAGGTGTTGCATTTTTTTTTGTTTTTCAATTATATTTTTCTAACAAATAAATAACTAATATAAAAACATATGCAAATTTATATAAAATAGATATTAATATAAATATAAAAACTAAGTAATTAAAACAAAGGTAAAGTAGCAGGTGTTGCATTCATAATTAGAAATTAAGTGCATTCATAATTGGAATTTAATTGGATATTATTTGCATTTATAATTAGAAGTTCAATCACAGACTCATCTAATGGGTCATAAAGTAGTTCAAAGTTATTTCTGGTTAAATGAACTGAATTGATAAGGGTTTGACGTGGGCTCAGTGTTAGTGGATAGCATTTAGCTGAGAGTGTTAAGTATATTACGGTGGCTATTGCCCGCCACAACGGGCTAATTTCATTTCTGGTGGTCGTTGGCTTAGGCCTACTTGCGTTTTCCCATTTCATCCTATAAAAACCTCTTTACAGATACATAAAAAAAAATTAAAAATTTCCAAATGCATTTATGCATTCAGAAAAATATAACAGTATATTATCTTATCCATAATATGATTAATTAACTAAATTAAAAAACATGAGAATTAATTAACTGTATAGAATATTAATTTATGTAAACATGAGAATTAATTAACTATATAGAATATTAATTTATGTAAATTCTAGAGTGACACATCCAATATATGACATATGTATTAATAAGGTTTTGACATCCGATCTGCCTAATGTCTCTTTTGGAATATCAATATTAGAAAGGAGCGAGAGCGATTAAAAAACATGAGAATTAATTAACTATATAGAATATTAATTTATGTAAATTCTAGACTGACACATCCAATATATGACATATGTATTAATAAGGTTTTGACATATCCAATCGGCCTAATGTCTCTTTTGGAATATCAATATTAGAAAGGAGCGAGAGCGATTAATAGAACTTAATGGAGGCAAATATTTCCTAATAGAAAACAAGGGAGGCTGCATCGCAGCTAGTCCCTGCACATAGTTCGCATAGTACCACTCTATCTAGCCCATTTAGCTTCCGAGAATATAGCCTGTTTCGTAGTGGCATTGGCCTCAATTTAGCTTATTGATCCAGTTGTTAGCTTCGTTAGTTGAGTGGGCATAGTTTGCTTAGTTCACATAGTGAGTCCTATAGCCTGGCAAGCTTCCGAGAATATAGCCCATGTTCTTCGTTCATCAGTAAGTAAACCATTCCTGTTAGCTAATTCATTCATTCTTTGGTATTATATTAGTTAGCTCGTGTAGTTCTTGTTAGTTGGCTTCGTGTTAGTCCTTTAGTGGCTTCTTAGTAATTAGCTTAGTTGGCTTAGGTTGTTTGGTGAGTATGATGAATCATCAAATTCCCATGTAAGCTCGCCCTTTGTTCGGTAGCAGCGCTTTGTTCGCCAGCATAAGAACACGCAAGGTTTATGTTTTTTATATGCAATATTATATATTGCAAACAAAGAATTTTCATATGTGATATTATATATTACAAACAGAGAACCGAGTTCCTTTTATAATTTAATAACAGCTTCTACATTTTGACACGCCTGCGCTAATCAATAATATCTCGACGCAATTATGTTGAATGATTTCTTATTCAAATTCGTTTTACATGGTTATTTTTATTGATGGACGTGCAAATTTATCACTTGGTAACCACTCTAGACGCATAAAATATGGTAAAGATGAAAAAACAAGTATAGCTCTTGTTACATATACATAGAACGGGGTAAGGTGTTTGAACGGGGGCCTTATAGGTTGAATGGGAACGTAGCCACGTTTCGTATATTCTGCATGCAAATATTTTATGGTCGACTCTCCATTGGAAAGGATGTTAGGCAAGTGGTAGAGCCATAACACGTGGCTTGCATGCTCGCTTTCAGCTCACCAACTTTATTGTAACAGCCCAAGACGAAAATGAAGTGGCTCGAGTAATTCTGGCATGAAGAAATCACCGAGCAATATTTTCCAGTACCCGGCTAGTAGTTGCCCGCCATCTCACAGAGTACCAACGATATACCAAACACTCCAGCATTTCAAGTGCAAAATCAAAGCGAGTAGTTCCACCAGATGCAGCAAGTTCCAGAAGCAGGAGCAAGGCCACCACAGAGGTTACAGATGCTGGGACAAAAGCAAAGGTAGCTCGTAAAATAAGACTTCCATGGACGACACAGCGCTGCTCTAATTAATCTCCAAGTTCCCCATACTGTATTTGATTTCTGACATTTCCACCAGATATTGATAGTTTTAGTTGTCATCCCTAGTCTCAAGTTCGGTCTGGGCACAAAGTGCAAATACTAAATTGAAATGTGTATTCTAATTCCTTCTCATGTCCGCTTTTAAAAAGATCTGTTTCATCTTCAAATCCACCGTCATTGAGTCGCAGCTCAAGGCTTCTACAAAAGATTAGGCGGTATACAAAATTCACAGGAATACAAGCGGTTTTGTGCTTTTGTGCTTTTGTGCTTTTGTAGCTTAAACGGGCAGTATAAAAAAGTCAGAGCAATCCAAGCAGTTTTGTGCTTTTCTGCTTTTATAGCTGAATTGGTGCGCGTTTTGTGCTTTTATGCTTTTATAGCTAAATTGGGCAGCGCACCAGTATACAATATGCAGAGCAATCTAAGCAGATTTGTGCTTTTGTAGTTTCAATGGGCGGTGCACAACTCCGAACCCATTGCTAATTCTCTTTATTGACTATATTCCAGCCGCCTCTCTCCAATCGATCCTACCTACTCTCGGCTAGTGGCTCTATCGTTGCTCAGGCAACCTCTCGCTCAGGCAACGTAGCAACGTAGTGGATGTAGAGAAAGAATGAAACTCTCTCTCTCCAGCATACGATGGTGCAGGGTGCGGGCAGAAGAAAGAGTGGGCACAAGAAAGAGACAGGAAGCTTCGTGGGTGGGCCAGGCAGCATCTCTCTGGTCCCAGGCCTATCTGCCTATGGTGAAATGGTGGCAGTGAAGCGACTCTCTTCTGAATCTAGACAAGGGAAACGCGAGTTCATAAATGAAGTTGTTGTAATATCTGAACTGCGAAATAGGAACCTTGTAAAGTTGCATGGATGTTGTCTAGAAGCAGATGATCCACTCTTGGTCTTTGAGTACTTGGAGAACAAGAGTCTCGATCAAGCTTTATTAGGTAAGTGCATCAGTTACTCTGAATTGAAAATTTTCATTTTCTGCTCATTCACCACATAGCAACAAATACGCTGGCGTCTTGTATGTTGCAGGTAGTAAGGAACCTCATGTACAACTGGATTGGCCTACCCGATACAATATCTGTATTGGCACTGCACGCCTGACCACTATGAGAAAAAAGGAAAAGGACAGAAGCTGGAAATGTTGCTGGAAGACAGGTATTACCTGCGAAAAGAAGCCTGCAAAAAAGAGCCTGCAACAAAGATAGGAAGAGAATGCCTCTGCGAAACGAAGCCTGCAAAAAAGAGCCTGCAACAAAGATAGGATTTTCTAATTAGAATCTGGAATCTACCAGAGCTTTTGTGACATTTATTAGCTGCTGCAATCTGCCATCAACTTGCATGCATGGCAAAAGCGCTTCTGTTATTGAAGCCATCAACTTCCATGCATCATCTTGCCATCAACTCGCAGGCATGGCAGAAGCGGTTCTTGTTAATCAACTCCCACGCAGTTCGGAAGTTGTCCTCTTATCAAGATGCCATCACCGCCCGTATGCTCGACAGCGCCCGTATGCTCGACAGCTGATAACAACATGCACCACCCATGGCATGGCATGCACCAGCTGCCAACTTCAACCATTGGCACCTCAACAACAACATGCATGCACCACCTTGTAACCGGGAACTTGCTTTAGCTTATATCCATAGCATTTAATGTCTGTTAAACTGTGAAACTAATGCTAGCATTAGTTTACACAGTGAAACATGTTTCCGAAATAGAGGGACTAATAAGATCATATAATATGCTTTTGGCCTCTCCGCCTCGGGAAGAGGCCAAATAATATGGTGAAACGATATGCGACTAAAAAGTTTGGTTATAAGTGATCGCAGGGACTAATAAGCAGGTTAAATTAATTACTTAGCATCGCTAACTGATTCCTATAGTCCCTGGCCATTGCCAGATGGCGCAGGGACTAATAAAACAGAAATAATATAATATGCAATTCGATGTCTTGCTATCTAATTATTTAATTTCAATTCTTGCCATGTAATTATTTAATTTCTAATAATTGTTCCTCTATTTTATGCACATTGTCCCACTACAACTTTATGCAGGTACTCGTTTCGTTTCCATACACATTACCTTTAGGGTGTCTCCCATCATGTTTTGGTTCCCAACCCCGTGGGCTTATTTCTTTCATAGTTGTTTAACCCATTCAGTAGGTTCACTTGTTATCTGTTTCATATCAGCCCACTACAACTTTATGCACATGGTCTCCATTTCTATTACAATTCATGGGTTGAGGGTGACGGAGTACAAATTTTTCCCCTTGTTCCATTTTTATCGTAGGCTTTCTGTAGGTGCAGCGAAATAGTAAAACTTATTTTTTATATTTTTATCTTAATACAAACATATTTTGGTGCAAAGTTTAAATTCTTAAAATGTTTAAGTTAAAATTTCTTATTCTTAATATGGTACTGTATGGAAAAATAAACCATGCACCATAATCTTCATTATTTGTATCTTTTGTATTCTCATTTGAACTGGATTTTTATAAGACACAGGCGCTAGGACTCTGCATTCACAGTGTTGATTGGTTACATATTTATTGATTTTGATACAAATTGAATAGAATATAGTATACTTGTTTGCAAAGCGTTGATTGGTTAAATTATTTATTGATTTTGATACAGATTGAATAGAATATCGTATGCTTATCTGCAAGGCATTCCTTAGGTCATTTAGACCTTATAAGGATGACAACAATTTGTTTCAAAGTTTTTTTTGAATTAATGATTTCTAATAGCATAAGGATTTTATGGGTGGGTCTCTGGAAAGAATTATTTTTTCTTTTTGTTATGTATTAATAGAGCCTAAACTGTTTTTAGTAAATGTGGTCAAGAAACTTCAAGATTGAAGAATTCAAACTTATATAAGAGGTGCAAATTTGAAGAATGCAAACTTATATAAGAAGTGCGTTGCATTTAGATGGTTCACCGTTAAAGCATTTCTCAATTCCCCTATAGAGATGGAATAGAATTTAGATGGTTCGTTGTTGGAAGCATTTCTCAATTCCCAATAGAGATGGAATAGAATATGTATGCATATTATCTCATATTTGTGTGACTGTTATTAGTAAATGTTGTCAAGAAATTTCAAGATTGAAAAATGCAAACTTATATAAAAGAGATGCTTTGCATTTAGACTGTTCATTGCTGGAAACATTTCTCAATTCCCAAATAGAAATGGAATAGAATATTGCATGTATGTTATCCTATATTTTTGTGATTATATATATATATATATATAGAAAGAGAAGTTTTTATCATCGTAAAATTCTAGAGACAGGAATGCAAAATAGTGTTCCAATTTACTTTCAACTATTTTTAAAAATAGATCGTTGTTCGGGAAGAGGTCAATAATGAAAATTTTGAATTTTTCATTCTTGCAAGTGATCGGATTGTGAGATATTGTTTACAATTGCAATGATCAATCTACGGAGGATCTAAAATTAGCTGCTTTAAAAAACATTTTACAAAGGAAACATATCGAAAAGGCAGTGCAGATAGTGTGTGTTGTGGTGCAATTTAACCATGGTTAACACCAGCAATGAAAATTTTAGCTAATGCAAAATCCACAATTGCAAGATGCAGATAGTGTGTGTTGTGGTGCAATTTAACCATGGTTAACACCAGCAATGAGAATTTTAGCTAATGCAAAATCCACAATTGCAAGATGCAGATAGTGTGTGTTGTGGTGCAATTTAACCATGTTTAACACTAGCAATGAAAATTTTAGCTAATGCAAAATCCACAATTGCAATGTCACACTCACGTTACATACATAATAAATAAAAAAATTTACTGTATAACTTATATATGCTCTTGTTATATAGTGCATGATTTTTCAATCTACATATACGCACCTAGGCTTAGCGTTTATCATGCATATGCCACGTATTCACAGCGCTTAACATATGTTTTGATGACTGTTATAACCCTGGTTTGATTGAGCTACGTGGCCACACATAACACTATCGTATTGCTCTGTCAAACGGGTTTTTAAAGTGCGCTTTGACTTCACCTACGAACCAACTATTAGACCGCCAGTTCTACGGTGTAACTTAATGAAGTTCGGCCTTGGCGGTTTCACCGCAGCTCTTGCAGGTGCCAGCTTGCTCTTACCTTAATGACTGCAGTACTTGTCGAGGCAGGTGGCAAGGCTTGGCTACTTGGCCCATGTGACTTCTCGGTCACAGTGATCTCAGCCTTTACCCCTGGTATTCCCACCTTGCATCGACGGTCAGGATCTCGCCCTTGTATCCAAGGGCTGGAATGCACACTAGGGTTTAAGTCATTACAAAGTTCATTCGATCATTCTCGGGGTTCATTCGATCATTCTCGGGGTTCATTCATTTGTTCGGCCCCTTTCGACTCCGTCTCAGCATTCATCCTCTAGTTTGATCTCACCAGCACCACATACCTCACCTGCAGTTGCTCCGAGAGCGGGAAAGTGCCTGACATTAAACCTGCACAGGTATGGAACCTCGTCTCCCAGGTTTACAGCTTGTTTATACTTGCGGTGTTAAACATGGATAACGATTTCTTATGTCTCGATGTTCACTTGCTTACAGGGCGCACTGTTGGGCTATCTGAACCTCTCCGGTGGTGCCACGACGATTATACATGATGTTTCCACCCTCTCGGCGACTACAGGTATGCCTTTAGATTTTTGCGTTTCTCCTGCTCACAAAAGCTCATGGACCACCGATTTGAGTTGTTCGGTTATGGGTATGCAGACCGCCGTGCGAACGAGGGTTTCTTTGCATCATTTGCTGAGGTATTCCACTCAGAGAACCCTCACAGTTTGTATTTAGGTTTTCTTTGTCTTCTGGTCAAGTCAATGACCCGTCCTATGGAGTGGTTATCCACAGCAGAACCTTTCTGAGTTTTGATATATGTATTTAAGAATCTTATTTTTGTTTTGTAATGCAATCCTTGACGGCACACTCAGTAATTGATTTACCATGTCCGTTCCTGGACATGTGACTTCGGTTCTGGCTGTAACACGCTAATTTGACAAACGGGTCCAGGTTCTTGTTTTGGGATTTTCCATTGTTTAATGTATGACAGGCATTACCCTTACGGTTCTCCACCGGGTATTATATTTTTTGTAATTTTATAAACAGAACTGTGCACTGTCTATATTTCCATGGTCACAGGACCTTTGTATACTATGAATGTATTTGAATATATAACAGTCCTCAGGACAAGGTGTGAAGGTTATTTACTACCCAGGTTCTGTTTATTCTTTCGATTCATCTGTCTGTCATTTATTATACAGATTTCTGTCTTGATGAACTTGTATGACTTTGATTAGAAGAGTAGCTGTACATACATATTCTTTTCCTTAGGAAATGCCGTAGTTTTTATTTATATACATTCAGGGTTAAGTTCGTGATGTGTACAAGGTTCAATAAAGGGGTTTTGTCTTTCCCTTGCGGCACTGTTTTCTTATCTAATGTATCAACGAACGTTTATAACTTCGTAACACTAATGTACTGGAAGGAATATACAGTTTTTCGCTCTCTGTTTACACAGTTCACCTTATAAATTTCCCGGTCGGGATGATTCATTTGTTTTCTTTCCATATTAACAGTCTTAATATGATAGCAGTGAGTTTTATCTCCTTCCGTCGATGTGTTGGAATCCGACCATTGTCGGCGCTCTCACTCAGACTTAGAGCGTTCCGGCACGTTTTATCGACACATAAAGGTAGTGCTTGCCTGCATGCATGAGACTGCACTGTTGTTTCTATTATTCACTGTTCTGATGTTAGTACAGTGTCTCTGTCTTTCCGACGAGGTTATGACATAATAATGATTGTTCAATAGCCGGTTTCTCTCTTCTTATTCTTAACCTATCTTTAGTATAACTACATTTGCGGCAGCTCTATTTACTATCAGGTTTGTAGCTTTGTTTACTACACGGCTAATTTGCTTTATGTCTCTGGTTTGTAACAGACCTTTCGTTTACAACTACACTTATGCAGTTACTTAATAACATAACAGTGTTTAGAAGAATAATTTCCTACTGTAAAATCACTGAATACAATAACAGTATTTAGGAAATAAACATAGTCCTTATTTACATACCGTAAATTTCACTGTATATCTATATTCATTCATGGACACTGCAACTAGAACCGTACCTGGTTCACCAGTATCAGGAATGGTTTCTTCAAGCAAGTCACCTGTGCTTGTTTCTGCTCTTCCACCCAGCCATGAGATCCATCCCTCAGACGGAATTCTCCCCCCGAGCCATCTTGCAGACCTCAAGTCCTCAACAAGATTTGTGCACTCTCTGTGCCTGGTTATCTGGTCCTAACCAGACTTAACCACTGTTTTTCTTTTCCTTTTCTTGGAAAAAGGTTTTTCCTTCTGTCTGTCCCCACAGCACAGAACTTCCTCCCCACAGCCAGGACTTTTCCTGTTCTGGGAGGGTAGTTTCCATCAGTTATTATAACTGAACTCTTTCTTTTAAATCCACCTCTTAGAGGCTACCAGCATTTCAAGAAAATATTTAAATTACTTTCATCAAAATAGTTTGTCACAGTTTTGTTTTTAAACATAAACAACAACTGTATTAATGTCTTTTACCACAGTAAATTTCATATTTACATAATCTGGGGTTATTACATCTCCCCCTCCTGTGATTGGACATCGTCCCGATGTCCGTTGTCCTTAAACAAATTCGGGTAAGCTTTTCTAAGGAGTTCCTCATCCTCCCAAGTGGCCTCTTCAGGCCCATAATGTTGCCACTGCACCTTAGCTTGGAAAATAACCCGTTTCCGCAGCTGCACTTCTCTCCGGTCGAGAATGGTCAGTGGTTCGACTAGAACCTCGCCTTCCGGCTCGACCTGCAATCAGCAACAGATTAAGTTATTTTCTTGTTTAGGAACAAAGCTTATCTAGGATGACCAGATTAATTCTTACCCGAACATTCTGCCATTGAATCACATGTTTAGGATCGTAGACGTATTGTTTCAATACGGAAACGTGAAAAACATTATGGATCCTAATGTGGCCTGGTAGAGTGAGTTGATAAGCTACTGGCCCCACTCTTGCCAAGATTTGAAAAGGTCCAAAATAGCGAGGTGCAAGTTTGGCACACCCGCTCCACTGCAAGGTACTTCTTCTGGGTTGGATTCTAACAAACACATGATCCCCAACTTGGAATTCTTTGAACCTTCTCTTTCGGTCAGCAAAACTTTTTTTTCTGTCCTGAGCAGCTTTTAAGTTAGTGCGCACTTTCTTTACCGTGTCTTCCATTTCTTTGAGCATTTCCGGACCAATTCGTAACCTGTCCTCAGGTCCACTCCAACTTGACGGTGTGCGGCACTTCCGCCCATACAGCACCTCAAAAGGACTCAGCTGCGTTGAGGAATGATACCCATTGTTATATGCAAACTCGACCAGGTGGAGGTATTCCTCCCATTGAGTTGGTTTCATCATAACACATGCTCTCAGCATGTCCTCCACTACCTGATTTACTCGTTCCGTTTGGCCATCTGTCTGGGGATGATAAGCTGTACTAAAGTTCAGCTGTGTTCCCAGTTCAGCAAACAATGTCCTCCAAAAGGTTGATGTGAACTTAACATCACGATCAGAGATAATCACCTTCGGAAGTCCATGCAATTTGAACACATTTTGCATGAAAATATGAGCAATTTGCACCGCCTTATACGTTGATTGTACAGGTATGAAGTGTGCTGCCTTACTTAACTTATCCACTACCACCATAATGGAATCATTATTTTTCTTTGTTCGAGGCAATCCGGTTATAAAGTCCATTGAAATGGTCTCCCATTTCCATTCCGGAATGGGTAAGGGTTGTAACAGCCCTGCTGGATGCAAATGCTCCGCTTTAATCTGCTGACATTCTAGACATCGCGCTAGATACTCGGCTACCTCCTTCTTCATTTTTGGCCAGTAATATTCCTTCCGAAGAGCGGTAACCATTTTCTGATACCCTGGATGCCCGGTGTAATGGCTGGAATGAAATTCGTCCAGAATCAGTCTTCTAAGACTGTCTTCATTGGGTACATACAGTTTTTTATTAAAATACAGCATTCCGGCATCATCTAGCTCATACCCCTGTTGTATTTCCTTACCAGAAAGTTGTTGTACTTGCTGTTTAATTTGCTGGTAAACAGCATCTTGATCAGCTGCTGTTTTTATCCTTTCAAGTAGAGTACTCTGCCACTTACTGACCGAAATCTTGCACACGCATTGTACCTTTCGACTCAAGGCATCAGCCACTCGGTTCTCCTTTCCCTTTAAATGTTTAATTTCAAAATCAAACCCACTTAAAAAGTCAGCCCAACGAGCTTGTCTCGCATTCAAAGTGGGTTGGCTGAAATAGTTTGTTAAACTGTGGTGGTCTGTTAGCAGCAAAAATTTTCTTCCCAAAAGGTAGTGCCGCCACATTTTCAGTGCATGAATAACAGCTGCCAGCTCCAAGTCGTAAGCAGAGTATTTCTGCTCATGTTCCTTCAATTTCCTTGATTCATAAGCAATGACTCTTCCTTCTTGCATCAGCACTCCTCCCACGCCTTCTTTACTTGCGTCCGTGCAGAGCACGTAATCCTTGTTAGGATCAGCTATACTCAATATGGGTGCGGTAGTGAGTAAATGCTTGAGCTGTTCAAAGCTCTTCTGACATTCTGATGTCCACTTAAATACTTTTCCCTTCTTTTATAAGGAGGTGATAGGGTATGCTACCCTTGAAAAGCCTTCCACAAATCTTCTGTAATAACCCGCTAGCCCCATAAAGGACCTAATATCTGCCATGTCCTTTGGTATGGGCCACTCCATTATAGTTCTGATTTTCTCAGGGTCTACTGTAATTCCTTCCTTTGTGATTACATGGCCTAAGTATTGTATCTCCTCCTTGAAGAAATCACACTTACTAAACTTTGCATATAATTGATGCTCTCGCAAAGTTTGCAACACCAACCTAAGGTGTTCCTCATGCTCCTTTCTTGATCGGGAGTAAATCAGAATGTCATCTATGAATATCAACACAAATTTGTCTAAGAATTTGTGAAACACACTGTTCATCAAACACATGAAAGTAGCAGGTGCATTGGTCAGACCAAAAGGTAGCACCACGAATTCATAATGCCCATACCGCGTTCTGAAAGCTGTCTTAGCGATATCCTCCTCTTTAATTCTGATCTGATGATAACCAGATCGCAGATCGATCTTAGAGAATACCGTCGCTCCCTTCACTTGATCAAAAAGTTCGTCGATCCGAGGCAAAGGATATTTGTTTTTAATCGTAAGCTTATTCAGCTGACGATAATCAATGCACATCCGAAAAGTGCCATCTTTCTTTTTGACAAATAACACTGGGGCTCCCCAGGGTGATACACTGGGGCGGATGTAGTTCTTATCTAGCAGCTCCTGCAGTTGCATTTTTAATTCTGTTAGTTCTGGTACACTCATTCGGTACGGTGCCCGTGACACGGGTGCTGCCCCTGGAATCAATTCAATAGTGAAGTCCACATCTCTTTTAGGTGGCAATCCCGGTACTTCCTCAGGAAAAACATCTACAAAATCTTGTACCACCGGAATGTTACCCAGCGTAGCAGTCTTTTCTTTCTGATTTGCGTATCCCACCTGAATAGCGTAAATTTGACATTTCTTTCTGATGCATTTAGCCAACTGGGATGCTATAATGGGTCGAATCTGATGCTTAATTCCTTGTAATCCTGTTGTTCTCCACGGTCATCCTTATAGTAAATGGTTTTTGTCTTGCAATTCACTAAGGACCAGTGTTTCTCCAGCCAATCCATCCCGATCAGGATGTCATATGAACCCAACGGTAGTACGTTTAAATCTGCCACTATTGGCTGCCCTGCTATGGTCAGAGAGCAGTTATTTATTTTGGCCAAGACCCGTCTCTTGGCTCCTGTAGCTAACTGTACCAACCATGGATTTCTGAACTTTTCAGATTGTAATTTACACTGTTCTACTATCTTTGGGCTAACATAACTTAAAGTAGCTCCTGGATCAATAAGAACAGCTATGGAAAGGTTTGAAATTTTACCTTCAAATTCAACCATAGATGGCTGGTACTCCGCTTGCCGGTCCTCCAAAGCTGCATTTATTCTGGGTACACTACGTGCCACGTCCCCAACGGTCGATGCTTCATGGATTTGGGATATCTGGTCTGTCCCCTTTCGCTGTGGGCAGTTTTTAACATAGTGAGGTCCTCCACAGCCCCAGCATTGAACTGGAGGTCTGGTCATCCCTTCACCTTCTGGCCTAACAGGCTGCTCACTTACTCTGTTTTCACTTACTTGCCTAGCTCGGGGCGCACTTCTTGTTACAGATCTACTGTTCAATCCTTTACCAGCTCCCTTACTTCCATTGCTGCGACCTCCCTTGCTGCTTCCAACCACCCGACTGCTCCTTTTTTCATTCCATCTTTTATTCGAAGTATCTCCCTTCTGTTTATTCTGCTGGTAGCAGATCCTTGCTTTACGAATAGCCTCATCCATGGTCCTAGGATTGTCAAACTCAATCCTCTCTCTTATATATGAAGGTAAGCTGCTCACAAACCTTTGGACTTTGGCTTTCTCCTCTTTGATATAAGGTACATAACGTAGTAGAGAGGTAAAGCGATTAATGAACTCATCCATTGTCTGCTGTCCCAATCTTAAATCATGGAACTCTCTCGCTTTTTCATCGTAGAAGCGCTCAGTTAGGTACCTTTCTTTGAAGTATTTCTGAAATTTCTCCCATGTAATGGTCCGTTCGCTTACCCCCTTGACAATCTTGATTTCCTCCCACCACAAGGTTGCCTTACCTTGTAACTGGAAGATAGCTAATCTTGCCTTCAAATTATGATCATACTCGTACAACTGAAAATACTTATTCATATTTATTAACCAAGCTTCAGCTGCTTCCTCCTGTTCGCCATCAAAATGTGGGGGTTTAATTTTTCGAAATTCTCCCTGCAGCTCCATTTTCTGTCGTTTTGAAGTTTGCTGCTCTGGTACATTGTCGGAATGATCCTCTTTGCCTGCTGAAATTTCAGGTTCAATCTGATAGTTCTGTTCTTCTGTCGTCCTCTGCTGTTCCGCGCTGGGGTTAGATAGAGGTGGATTTTGCCTGTCCGACAAACTCTTCAGAATCCTTTCTTGTTCAACTGTCAAACGCGCGTTGTCTTCTCGCAAACGTGCCATCTCATTTTTCAATTCTTGAATAGTTTCCAGTATTGCCAGATTGGTACTTCGTGTTGCCTCACCCAACTGTACCCACAGCTCCGGGTTCTCCTGAGGGTTACTGTCGGTTCCTTGCATTTTGTCTCCTTTCTGATTTAACTGTTAACTGTTGTAATCCTGTGTTTTACCCCTAAATAGACAGAACAACAGTTAGTTAAATTA
This sequence comes from Pinus tabuliformis, assembly GCA_031772625.1. Lineage (NCBI taxonomy): Eukaryota > Viridiplantae > Streptophyta > Pinopsida > Pinales > Pinaceae > Pinus > Pinus tabuliformis. Next base: position 268,690,133 of record CM062808.1, on the reverse strand, counting down.
TTAACTCACTTACTTATGCATGGTGTAGGCTTCTGCACAGTGAAACATGTTTGCTTGAGGCCACAGTGTTGAAACTGGGCTCTGATACCAATTTGTCACACTCACGTTACATACATAATAAAAAAAAAAATTTACTGTATACCTTATATATGCTCTTGTTATATAGTGCATGATTTTTCAATCTACATATATGCACCTAGGCTTAGTGTTTATCATGCATATGCCACGTATTCACAGCGCTTTAACATATGTTTTGATGACTGTTATAACCCTGGTTTGATTGAGCTACGTGGCCACACATAACGCTATCGTATTGCTCTGTCAAACGGGTTTTTAAAGTGCGCTTTGACTTCACCTACGAACCAACTATTAGACCGCCAGTTCTACGGTGTAACTTAATGAAGTTCGGCCTTGGCGGTTTCACCGCAGCTCTTGCAGGTGCCAGCTCGCTCTTACCTTAATGACTGCAGTACTTGTCGAGGCAGGTGGCAAGGCTTGGCTACTTGGCCCATGTGACTTCTCGGTCACAGTGATCTCGGCCTTTACGCCTGGTATTCCCGCCTTGCATCGACGGTCAGGATCTCGCCCTTGTATCCAAGGGCTGGAATGCACACTAGGGTTTAAGTCATTACAAAGTTCATTCGATCATCCTCGGGGTTCATTCATTTGTTCGGCCCCTTTCGACTCCGTCTCAGCATTCATCCTCTGGTTCGATCTCACCAGCACCACATACCTCACCTGCAGTTGCTCCGAGAGCGGGAAAGTGCTTGACATTAAACCTGCACAGGTATGGAACCTCGTCTCCTAGGTTTACAGCTTGTTTATACTTGCGGTGTTAAACATGGATAACGATTTCTTATGTCTCGATGTTCACTTGCTTACAGGGCGCACTGCTGGGCTATCTGAACCTCTCTGGTGGTGCCACGACGATTATACATGATGTTTCCGCCCTCTCGGCGACTACAGGTATGCCTTTAGATTTTTGCGTTGCTCCTGCTCACAAAAGCTCGTGGACCACCGATTTGAGTTGTTCGGTTATGGGTATGCAGACCGCCGTGCGAACGAGGGTTTCTTTGCATCGTTTGCTGAGGTATTCCACTCAGAGAACCCTCACAGTTTGTATCTAGGTTTTCTTTGTCTTCTGGTCAAGTCAATGACCCGTCCTATGGAGTGGTTATCCACAGCGGAACCTTTCTGAGTTTTGATATATGTATTTAAGAATCTTATTTTTGTTTTGTAATGCAGTCCTTGACGGCACACTCAGTAATTGGTTTACCATGTCCGTTCCTGGACATGTGACTTCGGTTCTGGCTGTAACACGCAAATTTGACAAACGGGTCCAGGTTCTTGTTTTGGGGTTTTCCATTGTTTAATGTATGACAGGCATTACCCTTACGGTTCTCCACCGGGTATTATATTTTTTGTAATTTTATAAACAGAACTGTGCACTGTCTATATTTCCATGGTAACAGGACCTTTGTATACTATGAATGTATTTGAATATATAACAGTCCTCAGGACAAGGTGTGAAGGTTATTTACTACCCAGGTTCTGTTTATTCTTTCGATTCATCTGTCTGTCATTTATTATACAGATTTTTGTCTTGATGAACTCGTATGACTTTGATTAGAAGAGTAGTTGTACATACATATTCTTTTCCTTAGGAAATGTCGTAGTTTATATTTATATACATTCAGGGTTAAGTTCGTAATGTGTACAGGGTTCAATAAAGGGGTTTTGTCTTTCCCTTGCGGCACTGTTTTCTTATCTAATGTATCAACGAACGTTTATAACTTCGTAACACTAATGTACTGGAAGGAATATACAGTTTTTCGCTCTCTGTTTACACAGTTCACCTTATAAATTTCCCGGTCGGGATGATTCATTTGTTTTCTTTCCATATTAACAGTCTTAATATGATAGCAGTGAGTTTTATCTCCTTCCGTCGATGTGTTGGAATCCGACCATTGTCGGCGCTCTCACTCAGACTTAGAGCGTTCCGGCTCGTTCTATCGACACATAAAGGTAGTGCTTGCCTGCATGCATGAGACTGCACTGTTGTTTCTATTATTCACTGTTCTGATGTTAGTACAGTGTCTCTGTCTTTCCGACGAGGTTATGACATAATAATGATTGTTCAATAGTCGGTTTCTCTCTTCTTATTCTTAACCTGTCTTTAGTATAACTACATTTGCTGCAGCTCTATTTACTATCAGGTTTGTAGCTTTGTTTACTACACGGCTAATTTGCTTTATGTCTCTGGTTTGTAACAGACCTTTCGTTTACAACTACACTTATGCAGTTACTTAATAACATAACAGTGTTTAGAAGAATAATTTCCTACTGTAAAATCACTGAATACAATAACAGTATTTAGGAAATAAACATAGTCCTTATTTACATACCGTAAATTTCACTGTATATCTATATTCATTCAGGGACACTGCAACTAGAACCGTACCTGGTTCACCAGTATCAGGAATGGTTTCTTCAAGCAAGTCACCTGTGCTTGTTTCTGCTCTTCCACCCAGCCATGAGATCCATCCCTCAGACCGAATTCTCCCCCCGAGCCATCTTGCAGACCTCAAGTCCTCAACAAGATTTGTGCACTCTCTGTGCCTGGTTATCTGGTCCTAACCAGACTTAACCACTGTTTTTCTTTTCCTTTTCTTGGAAAAAGGTTTTTCCTTCTGTCTGTCCCCACAGCACAGAACTTCCTCCCCACAGCCAGGACTTTTCCTGTTCTGGGAGGGTAGTTTCCATCAGTTATTATAACTGAACTCTTTCTTTTAAATCCACCTCTTAGAGGCTGCCAGCATTTCAAGAAAATATTTAAATTACTTTCATCAAAATAGTTTGTCACAGTTTTGTTTTTAAACATAAACAACAACTGTATTAATGTCTTTTACCACAGTAAATTTCATATTTACATAATCTGGGGTTATTACATGCAAGATGCAGATAGTGTGTGTTGTGGTGCAATTTAACCATGGTTAACACCATCAATGAAAATTTTAGCTAATGCAAAATCCACAATTGCAAGATGCAGATAGTGTGTGTTGTGGTGCAATTTAACCATGGTTAACACCAGCAATGAAAATTTTAGCTAATGCAAAATCCACAATTGCAAGAGACTTATATGCTGCTACTGCTACAAATAAACCGAAATTGCAAGAGACTTGTATGCTGCTACTACTGCAAATAAACCGATACATTTGTTTGAAGATCCATGTTGCTGAGATGACATGAAAGCATTGTTGCCATTGATTAAACTTAGATAATTTTTTCCCTGATCCATTGATTTGATTTGAGATTAAACTTAGATAATTTTTTCCCCTGATTTGTTGATTTGACGGAGGGCAATGTTTAAATCCTAGAATGGTATTGCTATTGCATTGTGATGATTTTGGCAAAACTTTATGAAAGGATACTTCTAGATGAGACAGATGTCACAGTTAAGGCACTGAATGGAAGGGCCCAGGTGCACTAGTTTTAAATTAAATCGCTCATACCTTCGAACGATAATGCGGGATATGAACCAATAATCAAAACAACACTTAGCATTTAGATTGTTGTGCTAGAGGGTCATTTCACGTTCTGCACACACTCAGAATACATTAAGCTTCTAAATACATTACCGCAGTGCAAGCATGCATTTTTCAAACTTGTCTTTAAACAAAGAAACATTTTTCAAACTTGTTTTTAGACGAATTTTCAAACTTGTTTTGAAACAAAGAAGTATTTTCAATGATACAACTAGATATAAGGATTTTAGACCAGGCAGGTACTATTGTTTATTACAGCTCTTGTTTTTATAGAAAGGAAACAGGTATTTAAAATATATTATTATTCATTTACCAGGGAGAGTATATTAATGTTTCTCTGTGATTTTTTATTAAAGATATGTCATTTCTATTTCATTAATAAAAAATGAACTAAAAAATGTATATTTCACAATTATTTATATTAAGAGAATATTTTTTATGAAACTTTGCAGGAAGATGTTATCTAATTTTGTCCAACATTTCAAGTGGATACTCCACCTATTCTCAAGGAAAATTTAAAAAAAAAATAAAAATATTAATTTGATTTTAGAATATGTAAGTAATATATTTATATTATTTGAAATATAATTAAGTAATAACTAAAATAAAATCGAGTTCAAATAGTCAGTTTACTATTTGTGGCTTTTGGATCTTTACAATTCATGGTTTTGCTAATGATATCTTATGTCAAAAGAAATGGATATCCATGTTACCTTAAGATCTATCAAGCCTCTGGAACAATAAAATCTTTTGAGATACAAGCACTCTTTTGAAGTGAAGAAATTTAACTTTTGATAAATCCAAAATTAAAATAAATCCAAGAGTTATTAAAATAATTATTGAAAAACTATTTATTTTTATTTAGTTTTTATAACTATAATCTTTTACTCATTTTCAAATAATATTTATAAAATATTTAATAATATTTTAATCACTTTACATTTTTATTTATTAAAAATATATAATAATATTTTAATCACTTTAAATCTTTTCATTTTTATCAATGGAAATAATTACTCTTTAAATTGATTAATTAACATAAACTCTAAAAATATTGAAAATGTTCTGGTAGGTTTGCGTACTAATTTGTTACACTAACAAAATAAAATCAATTATTTTTTTTAATAAATATTATGAATTTTAATAGGTCAAATGTGTTATTTTACAGTGGCCTGCGCAAAAAATAGCTTTCCTATGTACAATGTGAAACCGAACTACTTTCAGTTCAAATTGAATCTATTGTTTGGGAGAGCCAAGTTATGCCAACTCTCCTTATCGACCTAATCATATTGGGGATTTTGCGTTACCAATATTCTTTGCACCTGTAAATAAAATACAAAATCATATTTTAAAAGGTTAAAAAATTAATAGATTTAACACTCTTAAAATGTATCTATAAGTAGCTTTGTTACCTCTTCACTTTTTTGTTTTAATGGCTAACATGACATCTACAAGGTTAAAAAATTAATAGATTTAACACTCTTAAAATGTAACTATAAGTAGCTTTGTTACCTCTTCACTTTTTTGTTTTAATGGCTAACATGACATCTACTTCAACTAACTTGATTATATGCTTCTATTTAATTTTATTTTAAATAATAAGTTTGAATACCCTTTCACTTGTTTGTTTTAATGGCCATCTACTTCAACTAACTTGATTAGATACTTCTATTTAATAAAAACGTATTTCATACATTAAGTGTGAAGAGTTAATAAGAATTAGATCCAAAGTTTTGGATTGCCCAGTGGGCACCCACCCTTCGTTGAACGTCGGATGTCTCTTGGACTTGTTCGAGGCAATCATGGTCAATATGCATCAAAGTGAGGAATCGATAAAAGTTCTCCCACAGAGCTGCAAATTACATAGTCAACCAGGGGCCCGTGATTTCCCCAAAGAGCTACGAATTATAAACTCAACTAGGCCCGCCAACGCCAGTGCACCCGATGTTTTCCTCATCCTCCATTTGCACGGACGTAAGACCTACGATGAAATTTGCTTTATTTTTGGTAAACTCAAAAGTCGGTTAATGGCCAACTGGTTTTTTCATGCCTCCATTAATTCCCAACTGTAAAACGTGTGGATGTAATCATGATCTGATGAGGAGAATACCGATAATGGGCGGCTGGTTGACTCGATCTTATATAGTCCTCCACGTCTCTCTTTTCTAGTCTATAAACACTGGTTTTACAATTTAGGTAACACACCACTTCTGCGTTCTGCCCTTGCCGCATATTCATGTTTCGCTTGCTCATAAGAAAGCAAATAAAATATGGGCAACCATGTCTGCTGTCTCACGGTGGGCAATCACAAGGAATCAATTCAGTTGGTTCCCCTTGCCGGCCCCGTTCAGATCCTTCATAAACCACTCTGCGCCGCCCAGATCATTCAAGAATTCCCTCAACATTTAGTCTGTCACTCCGATTCATTCTACATCGGCCATAAGACGCCCACTTTATCTCCGAGTGACAAACTGAAGTTGGGCAACAAGTACTTCCTTCTACCCCAACACTTCTTTCACTCTCCCTTGTCTCTCCTATCGCTCGCTTCCTTAATATCGCCGCCCCCGCCCACAAAATCTCCACTTACTTCCACAGTTCGCCTATCAGCTCCGCTTCGCAGTATCGAACGCGCTTCTGCTTTGTGTCAACCGTTTGAGATACAGAAAAGCGACGCTGGCAGAGGACTTCGGATCAGAGTGTGCCCGGAGTTTATTTCAAAGCTTTTGGAAGACGGATGGCATGACGCTGATGAACGTGGGTGTTCAGTAGGCGGGGATTCCGCAGATGATGAGAATAGACTCTTGAATACTCCCGATTTGCGGAAAGTCTATGCACAGTTGGTCAATTGCAAAGCCCAGTGTTGGAGACCTCGGCTTGAGAGCATCAGGGAAATTGACAAGATGGTCGGCCATAGGAGATTCATGAAAATTAAAAGATCGGAACAGATGAACAATTCGTGCTCTTGATCAGTTCAATGTGTTGTGCTCTTTTTTTCTGGCACACCTTTCATTAATTCTGCCATAGCTTGGCCAAGAATTCTGGTGCAATATTATCTAGTGCTTCCTTGCAGAGTTTTTGTTTTTGCCACCAGCCATGATAGTTATTTCTGCTGAAGTAATCGAATTCAAGTAGATTTGATCTGTCAACGGTGCTGAACTCCAGTCAATCTAGCAGGCTCTCATGTCTGGAAGATAAAGAAATATGCATGTAACACATGAATTCATGCGCATATAAAAAAATGGCTAAGAGCTTGTTGAATTGAATTTCCAACGGCACTTCTAAGACTTCGGCTTCCACTGCAAAGCCATAATGGCTCATCATATAAAAAAAATGGCGAAGAAGCTCGTTGAATTGAATTTCAAACGCCTACTATTAAGACTTTTTCATCGACCGCAAAGCAATATCAACATGTGTTATATTGTAATTGGTATGCTATTTAAATCATGACAAGAATTTTTATGATAAAGTTCATTAAATTTCTGTGGTGAAAATATTGTTATATATTTTTTAAAATGTGTGTTAAAGTTATATATTAAACTTTTTATAACTAATAATAATAATTTAATTTAAATTTATAGTTTAATTAATTTTTATGATTTTTTAATCCAATAATGTGACTTGTTATGGAGTAAGTGTTTTGATGTTTATTGGATACTTATTAGTATCTACCAATTATGTAATTTATATGAAAGAGCTATTTATATATTAAAAATAAAATATCCAAAAATCACACAGTAAATATTGAAGTGAGAAAGAAGTGAGTAATTTTAATATATGGGCCAGTGTTTAGAGATATTTAGGCCGATAGGCCTTCCTATGCATCAACAATGGTCAGCACTTTTACCCTGCTCCATTCGATCAGGTGAGACACTTTCAACTGTTGATCTGAAGTGTGACTGCTTTTTCTAAATATCGATTGAGTTGCCTTACCGCTTTTTCCCATTCTTTTATGTCATTAAGGATATTTTTACTGCTTTTTCCCTGCTGGTTCTTCTTCTTCTTCCTCTTCCCTGGCTTTTGGCAAGCACTAATTAGTATTAAGCATCTCACAGAGTGCGTTCTCACTTTCATCTCATCATTTTCTTCAATACTCTGCATTGCATTGGCTTGCCCTGTTTCTTGTTCAAGTTTATTTTCTTTGTTGCATGGCCATGCATTTTGGATTTTACAGTGTTTTATTTTCGTTGTGTTTTTCTCTGTTTTGAATTTAATTTATGTTTTTTCTAAAAGAGTGTTTGCATGGTTTATCCTGGCAATTTTATTTTGTTGTTGTTATGTTGAGCAGAAGAATCGATAGAGATGAAATTCTTGATCCATTGGAATGAAATTCTCGAAATTTTTTATGGATAGAAGCAGGTATGCTTTTGGTTTTCAATATCTATGGGTTTTACTAATAAATTTGTACATGCAAAAACAGTGTGGTAGATAATGGCTATGCATGGAACCCAATTTTTTCAACAGTTTTATGCCCGAGAAAATCGCAAGCTCATCCGTCCCGAGTTGAGTTGAGGTCACAGGTTCGAATCCCGCACTACGAATGCAGGTAAATTGTGTTTTTTTTTGTCTTCTGATTATTCGACGTCTCTGTATTCAAGTCTCCAATGGAGCTGGAGAGGGAAAAGAGATAACCAAGGTGAGGAGTAAACACAATGCTGATATGCTACAGATCTGGCAGAGCCGACACGGGAGAGGCGGAGGGAGAAGCCCAATCCCAGGCTGAGAAATCCTCCCAAGCACGTACATGGAGAGCAAGTTGCTGCGGGATGGCCCGCCTGGCTTTCCGCTATTGCTGGAGAAGCTATCAAAGGGTGGATTCCACGCTGTGCAGACACCTTCGAGAAGCTTGATAAGGTAAGTGATAATAGTAATTATAGATTATATTGTTTGCATAATTGTTTAGGTTTGGACTTTGCAGTTGTCTATGAAAGCTGCTCCATATTTTTGTTTCTTCCATTAGTCCTGCACAAGAGAACCTTGTGGTAATTGCAGTTTCATATATCTCGCATTTACTCAGGTCGAGTTTATGGGTTCTTTTAATGCCTCATGACACAGAAAGTGTGAATATCCGATTCAATTTATTAAGAACAGGGCATGGTAAACTCATACATGAACACTTAAACAACTTGAGATTTCCATGATAATATATGTGTAACCAGATTTCCTTCCTGCTTTTTAGTCCACACAATATATTCTCGTTATTTGCTTAAATGTAAATATTGCTATTAAGTTACTATCAACAATTGTAATGAATTTCTGCTACATCTTCTGAAAATTCTGGCTTCCAATTACAAAACTAGTTCGAGTTTGCTATTTAAATTTTGTATTAAATTGGATTCCAAAACTTGTTAAACAATATCTCCAAATTCCCTGATTTATTATTCAAATATCCCCATGGTCTTAAGATAAATTAATGAAATGGTCTCACTAAGAGTTATTCTATTGTTAAGCAGCAAAGGCGGAACATGAAGTGTAACTGTCTGTTGAATATCTCGCTGCTTGCAACTATGTTGACATAGGGGAATGAGGGAGAAGTTTCCTGTCACATCCTTTACAGATGTTATGTCAAGAAAAGGGAAATGTATGTTTATAAACTGTCTTCCCATCATCGCGATGAAGCCCTTGGAAGGATTCCTTCTCACTTATTCCAAGCCCTATCATTCCAAAATCTATCTTTCATCCATCAGCTCTGTATATATTTTATTCCCATACTCCTAAAATTGTGAGCATCATGTAATCTACCCAGAAAGTTTTTGATTTGCAACTGAAACTGATACCTATCTTACTTACTGAAAATTATTAATGGTTTAGAATGAAGATGGAGACTGTATCTTCACAAAGGGAGTACTATCTGAGAAATAAAGTGATCTTAACAAAGGGGATGATACTGACTTGAATATTTTGTAATTGTGACCATTGATAGACCACTGGTTAAGGTAATTGTTAGAAACACAAGTTATCAATTGCTTCATAAATGGTATTACCGACCTTTTTAAATTTGTTTGGAAGATCCTATGTCTTATATTCTATGATGGAATTACCTTGTTGTTCATATACCATCACACAGTGGAAACTGTTAAATTAATTAATATGTTTCCATAGTATTTAATACAACTGAAAAGCCTAAATGTGGTAAGAGATAATAGTTATTCATTGCTGGGATTTAATAATTTTTCCTCTAATTGTTATAATCATATTGGTAATTGTGATTTGCTTTTAATCCTTTAATACACAAATTAATACATTTTTAAACATTTAAGCAATCCTGCCTGGATTGTTTACTGGTGGTATTCTTTTGCAAAGGTGATGTTTTATCTGTATTTGAGGTGGATGCATTTTGATTGTTTTAATATTGTGAATTATATGTCGTCTTAATTCTAGCAATGACTTAAGATCTCAAATCTTGTGTTTACTTTACAAACTTCATTTTATGTTTTAAGCATTTTTATTGCCATAGTGGCAATCATATTTTTTGTTGTTGTTTGAAAAATGTAGAATGCAATTTGACAAGGATATCATGTTGTTTTAGGCTTGATGGGAAATAATATTGTTCCATGACCCAAAAGAATATAAAGTAATGTTAAGATTGAGCTAACATGTGAAAGTTCCTTGCAACAAAATATTTTCAGCAAGCAATAAAGGATTAAGTAATTTGACTGTATATGTAGAATGAAATTTTGAACTCAGTTTCATGTGGGTTGGCCATCACACATTGCACTATAAAATTTAATTATGGAGTAACGTTCTTGTTGATTGGTTTATTGCCTGTGTTTGGAACTTTGTAAAATGTTTGTTACTGGTATTTATGTAAATAACCTGTTGTTGTTGTTAGTTTTACCATAACCTTCTTATCTTTTGAATGTTAATTACATGATGATTGAGGTTTGCTTCTGATTGTTGAGGGTGTTATCATTGTGCTGAATATTTTGGCCTGTTAGGTTGTATCCAAGCAATGAACGTAGCAACATCATTGTGCTTGTGTTTGCTAGCTCTGAATAGAATCTAGGAAACGCTTGAAAAATATTGAAGTATTTATATCATGTATTTACTTTTGGCATAAAAGGCAACCTGTTTCATTCATTTTCATATTGATTTTATTGATTAAAGTGAGTGGAAGGTTTCTTTCTTCAGACTAGTTCCACTAATCTTATACAGTTTATTGATTTAAGCAGCAGAATGTGTAATGTTATACATCCTGGAAGTAGACTATGATCACAGGTTGCCATAACAATGAAATATATGTGGGATTTGTCAGCACCCAAAGTGGTCCCTTCTTTTGAAGGGCCCCAAGTGGACAGCAAGCAATGTTGTCGCTGCCACCAACACCACTCTTCTCTCTTTGGAACTAGTGCGTGATAGTTCCAAGGGGGCAACCCTATTTAAAGCAAAAATCCATTAAAATCATCAATAAGACACTTCAAATGTACAATAGAAACTTGCTGCAATCTGCATTAAAACTTATATCCCTGCACAAACAAGCCTAAATTTCAGATTTGAAAGAAGATACTCGAAATTAGAAATTGAACTTCACAAATCTGTGACAATTTCCTCTTTAATCTGCAAAAAACTTGCAGATTGGCAATGTCTATGCTGTAGAACCACAAATAATTAATTCAAAATAGCAAACACATTATTCTTTTAAAACATATTATTAATTGGTGCTGTAATTAGATGGGCATGGGATATGGAAGAGAGAAGAATACTAGCAAGGCAACAAATTATTAATATGAATTATTAATTTGCAATTTAAAAGGATGGTGAAAATCAAATATGCCAGGGATCTTGGGGTTACATTGGTAGTCAATCTTCAACCAAACTTGAAAAAAAAAGGTCATATTTAAATCAGAAGGTTGTGCGGCCTTGTTTGACGTTTCAAACGTCAAATCATCATGCTAATTTCTCATTTTTGTTTATGCTAATTTAATAATCCTATCGGCTTTTCGAAATCACCATTCTTGATTTCCAATCTGTGATTGAAGCCTTTCCTTCTTGATTATGTTCTCTTTATGGGCTCATTTTTGGTATTTACAGTGTTACAATGCAAGCAAATTATTGTATTTAGAAAATAAATGAAGATTTATCAAGGCCTTATGGAGACATGAAACATCCGTAGCTAGTGATTTTCTTTAGTCTTACCTCAGAAGACAATGCATTAATGGGTCACGGGACGCTCCTCATCTCCTTCGGAGACATGGAGGATCCATAGACAATGATGTCCTTTCGTCTTACCTCTCTCTGAGTAGATAATGTATTAACGGGTCAGGGGGTTTTATTTTTTGTGGTTTTGTTATGGCTCATGAATGGATGTGTTTATGGATTGAAATTTAAGGAAAATATGGGTTTACTGTAGCATATGAATGGGATGCATCCAAGCATTGAAATTTCAGAAGTTGGGTTTATTGTGCATATGAAATGGCAGTGTCCATGCTTTTGAAATTTTACTCAGAGAAAAGAAAATATGGATTTGGTATTGCATATGAATGAGATGTATTCTTCGTATATGCTTAGCCATCTATAGAGGTTTCTTGATTTTGGGTAATTAACTTAACCTCTTGATTTTGGGTATTTAACTTACTCTAAAATGAAATAAGACATTCAATGTGTTCCTTGTAATATAGATATAAACAAAGCATCTAAATAAAAGTAATTGCACAATGATCCAGTCGAAGAAGACAAGGTTTTCCACAAACCAATTAACTCTTCTAAAAAAATTCAACAATTCCAATTTAATAATCCTATAGGCCTCTATTTGTACTTTTGGGACAATTTCTAGTGTAATGCCCTATTAAACATTTATTGTAGAGATGTTGTAATATCATGTTAAATATTTTAACGTAAAAATAATAAAATTAAATAAAAATTAAATTAAATTAAAAATAAAATAAAATAAAATATAAAATTCTCTAATACAATATAGTAAAAATTAAATTATATTTATAATTTATTATAATTAATAAATAAATGAATTTAACTCCACATAAAAAAATCAAATCACTTTACATAGAATGATTATTATATAAATATAAATATGAATATGTATAAATAAAATTATTATTATATAAATATACACCTATAATTATATTTTGAAAAGATTACAATAAAACAGTAAAATTCTCATACAAATATTGAAAAATAATATTACAATTATATTTAAAAATATAATATTTATTTTTACAATTTAAACTAATAATAATCAAAAGACAAATTTGGTTATACACGTGTGTGAGAAATAATGATAATAAACCTACAGGAAATTAGTTTCCTTTTATTGTTATATCTTCCCAGTAGAATATATGGTAAGAAATTTATCGGAAATCATTTTAAAGCCTATTAAAACTCAAATTATAAAATTTTCAAATAAATTTATATTAAAATAGATTTTAAAAAATAAAAATTACATTTTAAAAAGATTTTTTTTTATTGATGATGAATTTTAATTTTTATCTACTTTAAAATATAATATGAAATATATATATATAATCCGTCATAAAAAATGTGAAATTTATAAAAAATTATATACTTAATTTTTTACTCTACGTTATTTACTCTATATATACTTCGATGAAAGAGTTAAAAACATATTCTATATATTCTTGGCATATATTCTTACTCTATATATTCTTTGCATATATTCTTCGATGAAAGTGTTCTGAGGCTCGATGAAAAAGTTAAACACGTACTCTATATATACTTCGGTGAAAGAGTTCTGAGGCTCGGTGAAAGAGTTCTGAGGCTCGGTGAAAGAGTTAAAAACATATTCTATATATTCTTGGCATATATTCTTAGTCTATATATTCTTCGCATATATTCTTCGGTGAAAGTGTTCTGAGGCTCGGTGAAAGAGTTTGCGGGTTGCGGTGGGCACGGGCGATCTGCAGTCAGACCAAAGATTACCAAGGGCAGACAGGCGATCTGCAGTCAGGTTTTCTGATATCAGGTGCACACATTCCTTATCTTTTTCTTTTTCTAATACATATTTGCTCATATAATTTGAAGTATGAATATTTCACCACAATTACCAAAGATTACCAAGGGAAGACCTAGCACAGTTACTCTACAAGGCCTTTATGAGTATATAGAGTCTTTAGAGAAACGTAGAGAAGAAAGAGAAGCCAAGCTACAAAAAGAGTTAGAAGCCATGCTGGAAAATAAATTTGCATCTCTTGAAGACACGATCCAAAAACAAATAGAACTACTAGAGAATAAAATGGAGGCAATGGAGACTAGACTGCAGGTTATAGAAAAACATAACCAAGATACTAACCAACCATCCCAACAAGGAGATGTTGATACTTTAGAGAGCCTTAAAATGAAAGACATGATTAAAGAACTAGAAGAAAAAGTTAATAGCCGCCTCACCCTAAATAATGTGGTAGATAAATTAGATATCAAACCAATTAAAGATGAAATGAAAAAATTAATAGAATTAGACCACGAACGTAACAAAAGGGCCTTAAACCTTATAATATTCGGTTTAAAAGAGGAAGTAGATGAGGATACTTTAGCCTTAGTCCAGACAGAACTACATAATAGATTACAAATTGAAACATTGTGTCTCACAGAAGCAACAAGGTTGGGGAAATTAACCGAGAATAAAGGAAGACTAATCCGCATAAAGGTGAGCTCCACTGATCATAAGCACGCCATACTTAGTAAAACCTCAAGTCTAAAAGGAACGGGAATATTCATAAATGAAAATCTCATTCCAGAAGACCAAGCAGAATTAAGAAAGGAGGTTCAAAAGGTAAAAGAAGCTAGAAAGGAAGGAAAATGGGCAATAATCAGAAATAGAAAAGCCTTTATTCGAGATAGAAACCAAAAAGATAGTAATCAATAGCAATTAAACATGCTCCGGATCCTTTCTTGGAATTGTCGGGGCTTCCCATGGAACAAAGGCCCCAAGCTAAGTTGGATTTCAAATGATGTTGATATTATTTTGCTTGTTGAAACTTGGGAGCACGAAGAATCTAAGGTCCCTAACGTAGATGGCTTTACGCTATGGTCTACATGGAACAAGCGATCCTCCCGTAGAGGCATTGGGGGAATAGCTTGTTACATTAAGAAGAACATCTCCCCCCATGTTAGGATTTATAAAAACGACCCTCACAACCAATATAGTTGGATAGAGATCAAAGACATTAATAATAAAAAGTCCTACATAGCAATATGTTATTTTCCCCCCATTAATTCTAACTTCTATAAGAAGAAGAATCTAGATAAAACTAACCCTTACAATGGTTTAGAGAATGATATTTCTAGCCTAAGGAATGACGGTAATATCCTTTTAATAGGTGACTTTAATGCTCGAACTTCAAACAACCAAGCTATTTTTCTAAGCAATCATTCCAACCCTAATCCTCTTTGGTTAGACGAAGGCCCTACTCTGGCTAGCAGGTACAAAAGGAACTCTGAAGATCTAGGGGAAAATTTGTTTGGGTCGGAGCTAGTCAAGCTTTGTAGCGCTCAGGATCTCATAATTTGCAACAGTCTAAAGAAGTGGCCCAATTCTAGCAAGATGACCTGCATCCATGGACTTGGTAGCAGCGTGGTAGACTACGTTATTTTCGATCTCCCATTATACAACGAAATAATAAATTTTGACATCTTAAACGACCACGAACCTGACTCTGATCATAGGCCTTTATTTATAACTCTCAATTTTGTCATGCATAGAGCTCCCATAGAAAATAATACTTATAGCCAAAAGAACTTAATATTTGATAGAAATAAAAATGATCTCTTTCTAAATGAATTAAAAACTAATTTGCTTCCTTTATCTAATATAGACAACATAGAAGACCTCTATCATAATTTTACTACAACCCTCTCATATTCTATTAGCAAGTTCTCAATTGAAGTTTCAAATAATAAAAGAAATAGCAAAACCAATCCATGGTATGACAAAGATTGTAAAAGTGCAAGGAGAGCAATTAAGGAAGCTGTTGATGAATCTCTTAAAATGGACAAGATAAAAATATACAAAGCCCTAACTAAAAGGAAAAAGAGGCAGTACATTCGTCAAAGACAGGAGAATCTCTTACACCTCTCTAAGGTAGCTCCTAAGAAATTTTGGAGGCAGATTCTAACTAGGAAGACTAAGGATAATAATAAAATTGCTCTTCACGATTGGAATTCCTATCTTAAAAAGATTTATGAATCTCCAAATGTCATGGATAATTTGGAAACCCTTCTCACAACGAAAGAAGTTTTCTCTTTAGAAGACATTAAGTTTGGGGTTAATCGCCTCATTCCTATCTTAAAAAGCTTTATGAATCTCCAAATGTCATGGATAATTTGGAAACCCTTCTCACAACGAAAGAAGTTTTCTCTTTAGAAGACATTAAGTTTGGGGTTAATCGCCTCGCTAATGGGAAAGCTAAGGACATTGAAGGTTACCAAGTGGAAATCTTAAAAATTGGAGGTCCTGTCCTCATCCCCCACATCCACAAGCTTTTCAATCAAGCAGTCAAGCAAGGGTTCCCTAAACCTTGGACTAAGAGCCTCATTATCCCTATTTTTAAAAGTGGGGATACAAATAACCCCTCTAATTATTGAACAATTATGATCAGCCCTCTCTTAGCCAAGTTATATGGTAGTATTTTGGAAAAGAGGTTAAGAATATGGCTTGAAAGTGAAGGTAAGCGCGCTAAAGGCCAAGCAGGTTTCAGAAGGCATCACTCAACAACAGACCACCTTGTTACGCTTAGGATCATTATGGAGGAATGTCGTAATGATAAATCCAATTTATTTTGTTGCTTTGTGGACTTTAGAAAGGCTTTCGATATGGTTCCTAGATACAACCTTTGGAATAGATTAGAAGAGCTAAAGGTTCCTCTCGAGTTGAGAGTTACCGCTATAAGGTTATACGAGAATGTAATTGCCAAGCTAAAGAGCAATGAAGGGTGGTCGAAAGATATTAGTGTAACATCGGAGTTAAACAAGGTTGCCCCCTCTCCCCTACCCTATTTGGCATTTACATCGATAAGCTCGAAGGCTATTTAGAGGAAGCAGGATGTGATGGCACGATCTTAGCTGGGATAGTCGTCATCCTTCTTCTTTATGCTGATGATATTGTTCTTTTGGCAAGGTGCCCATCTGATCTTAATAAGCAACTCAGGCTTCTTAAGGATTTCTGCTCTACGATGGGTATGGCTGTTAACACTGACAAAACAAAAGTTATGATTATCAAATCCAAGAAGGACACTTACGCTAATTTTATGTATGACAATAATAACTTGGAGGAAGTGTATTATTACAAGTACCTAGGAATTGATATTCATCACAAGCTCAACTGGAACCATAGCATTGAGAAAATGATTAATGGGGGATGGAAAGCTTACTTTGGTCTTGAAAATAATTGTAAAATAGCAAACCTCGTAATGTGGGATAAAAAGAAGTTCCTCTTTGAAACTTTAGTCACTCCTGTTATCTTATATGGCTGTGAGGTTTGGGGTTGCAGCATCTCTAGAGAATCATGGAGAAAGATTGAGCAAATTCAGAAGCGTTTTATAACTTATAACCTAAAAATTAAAAGTAATACACCCTATCCTATTCTCCTTATAGAAGCAAGTCTTTCCCCTATTGAGAGCCTAGCTATGCTTAGGTTTCTGTTGTACAAGCACAAAATCAGTAACATAGACGATCATAGACTTCCTAAGCTAGCTTTAAATCCTAGCCAAAACCACCTAAGGCTCAATCGAGGGTGGCATAAAGACACAAGGGCCTGGTTAAACTATTGGGAAATCAACGAAAATGATGCATTGTAAAACATAAATAACATTAAAGATATTGTTACTTCTAAGTTCAAAAAAAAAATGTGGTGTGAGAAAGACTTAGCGGCTAAAAGAAAATTAATTTATTATAAGAAGGTCATCAACCCCGCCCTAGAAGATCAAAAGTATCTCTCTATTTTAACTAGCTCAAAGAAGAAAATTAATATAGCAAAGATTAGAACGAATTCTCATGAGCTCCATAGTGAAACAGGTCGTTGGGCAGTTCCTAAAACGCCATGGACGGAAAGGATCTGCCATATATGTGAGAATAGGAACATCGAGGATGAAAACCACTTCCACTTAGAGTGCCCCGCGTATAACCACATTAGATCTCAGTTTCACAATCTTTGCTACAATACTGACCTTCCTAGCCTTTTACAATGTCAAAATTATAGTGAGCTCAGGAGGCTTCTCTCCAAGCTTTTTGAGCATAGGAATAAAATCTTAAATCAAAATAGATAATTTGTTTCTTTAGGTCCGATAGACTATGATTTTGTCAATATATTATATATCCTAGATTATTGTAACTCTTCACGTATGAAGAAGAGAGATTAAATTTTTTGAGGTGCTATTATTTTAAAATAGAAAGAAATTTGATAAATGATTTTAAAATTTATGATTAAAATATATTTTTCATATAAAAATTTAAATTATTTTTTAATATATATAATTTAAATTTTATAATTAATTTATGCTATGTAGTTATTAATATGAAACAAAATATAAAAAATGGTTTGGTTGAATTTTACAATTGCACTTCTCTTATGGTTTTTTTGGCTCATTTTCAAATAATATTAAATGGAGTTGTCTTTAGTGCGACTTTTTGGATTCAGACAAAAAGAATAGGTGAAATCTTGAATTATGTTATTTAAACTGGTTTTTTCACTGTATATATGGATTCAACACCTTTAAAAAAAATTTGGACTTCCAGTGGAGGAATCAGATAGAAAAATTTGAGGTGAAATCTTCATTTGTGTTATTGACACTGGTTTTTGACTATATATATGGATTCAGCGCCCTTAAAAACTCTCAAGGCACACTCTCAAGGCACTTGGATTGTGCATTGTTACCCATCAAACTTGATTTCAATGAAGTCTTGCCAGATTTTAGAGAAATTAGACTAGAAAAACCCATGGGAAAAACTTCCAAAAAATCACACTAAAAACAACTAGTTTAATTTTTGAAAAATAATATAATCATTTTAACTATTTTTAATATTTTTATTATATATAGCAAAATATTTATATTTTAAAATGAGTATTTAAGATAAATTATAAAGATATTGGGAACGTTATTGCGGGGAAAATTGCTTGCTAATTTGTTACAGTAGCCAGAAAAACATTCCTACTCTAAAAAAACTACATATATAATTAATTCTATGAATTTTGACGAGACAAATGTGTAAATAGTAATTAACGCTCTCAAAAAGATAGTAATTAACGCTCTGAATTTTGATCAATCAAATGTGTTTTTTTCAGTAGCCTGTGCACAAAATGTAGCTTTCCCATCCGCAGTGCATTAAATTTCAGTGAAACCATTTTGAGTTTATTGTTTAGAGAAAACCAATTTAAGTCAGAGATTTGTTTATATTTGTTAATTTATTTTATCAATAGTAATTAGAAAAAAGATATTTAAAAATTTTAAACTAAGAAAATTAATACTTTAACCCAGTTAAAAATTAAGAAGTCCACGGTAAAAGTTTCAATTTGATAGGGACTTCAACTCACTTGAGTAGATGTTTCAATTTGATAAGAACGTATTTCAGAGTCCAGACAGTAAGTTTGAATAGTCTATACGAATTAGATTCGACGTTTTGGACGGCCAGTCGGGCACCACGCTTCGTTGAACTTCCGGTGTCTCCTGGACTCGCCTTGTTAAGTGGAAAGGTGTTCTCTAATAGAGTATTTAGAGACATTGTAATGCCTTGTTAACCATTTATTGTAAAAATATTGTAATGTCATGTTAAAAATTTTGACTTAAAAACAATAAAATTAAATTAAATAAAAAATACAATAAATAAAATTTAAAAATCTCTAGTAATATAATCAAAATAAAATTATTTTTATAATTTATTATAATTAATAATTAAATAAATTTAACTCCCAGCAAAAAAATCAAATCACTCTACATACAAAGATTATTATATAAATATGAATAAATAAAATTATTATTATATAAATATACACATATAATTACAGTAAAACACTAAAATTCTCATACAAATATTTAAAAATAATATTACAATTATATTTAAAAATATAATATTTATTTTCACAATTTAAACTAATAATAATCAAAAGACAAATTTGGTTATACCCGTGCGTGGCCGAGATGATGATAATAAACCTACAAGAAATTAGTGGCCTTTCTTGTTATATCTTCCGAGTAGAATATATGGTAAGAAATTGTCACACTCCATTACAGAAGTAAATTTTTTTTTTATTCTTCTTACCATCTTACAATAAGCATATACAC
Source organism: Pinus tabuliformis (assembly GCA_031772625.1). Lineage (NCBI taxonomy): Eukaryota > Viridiplantae > Streptophyta > Pinopsida > Pinales > Pinaceae > Pinus > Pinus tabuliformis. The sequence goes on along the minus strand of CM062808.1, from coordinate 268,670,344 downwards.
ATAAATTATATGGAGACTTCTCGTACCACTGACAAATATATTGACTCGCTCTTCATGAGCAATACAAACTAAATCTCCACTTGACATATTGCAAATGTTATGTTTTGGAATACATTCATGCAAGGGTTAATTTGTTTTCCCCATACTCGTGATTTAGAAATGTTTATATATGTTAACATTTATATGTGGCGATTATGGTTACGAATCCAAGGCATGTCCCGGTACAGTGGTCTGTTCACCTTCGTAAATATTTCCTTTATGGCATTTACTAAGCAGCGTACTGAGTTGTATCTCCGAGGCGTTGATGTGGTGATGCTCTGCCCGATTCCGGCGCTCACTTGCTGTGTGTCGTCCACCTGGCTTGATAAGCGGTCAGCCTTCGAGCTGCCATGTGCTGTAGCGTGCCCAAAGTTCCATGTGCCATGAGGCCGGATTCCTCGAACTTGCCATTTCGCGCTCGTATTTTTCCCGGTTCCTCCTTGCCGATCGAACGATGGGAAAGAGTTCAGTCAGATCAAGGGTTGGAGTTAAGCCACGAGGCAGGGTTTGCATTGAAATATTTAAGAGCCATTTCATTCCGGCTTGTTATTGTTTCATATTGAAGCGACTGTGTGCCGCTCGAAGTGTTGTGGTTCTCTGCCATACCCGGGGTTTCACTCTCAGTACCCAGAGCACATCGAAATGCCGCTGCCATTCCTTCCGACTCAGGTATAATCGCTCTCGTTTACTTATTATTCTCCGGAGTTTAACAAAGGCAGTCCTCATGCCTCCAGATTTAACTACTGTCTCTACTAAATTGTTTTGTCTTCTGCTCTCAGCATTTCCGAGTAAGGTTCTAAGTTCGTTGTGTTTTTTTTATGTTAATGTATTCAGGAGGGTGCTTCGGCGACCAGTCGGCATTGTGGAAATCTGGCTCCCTCCTCAGCCATCCCACTACAGGTAAGAGTTGGGCGTATACCATAGGACCTGCTTTCTTATGTTTTTTTTTAAAGGGTAATTGTCTGAGTCACTGTTCACCTGAACAGGGAAGCCGAGGGTCTTGCTCTTGTAATTGATCCCTCCGCCATGCATCCAGGGTTTCCTCGCTGAAAAGCTATATGACTCATTTCTAAATTGAGTGGTTATTAATAACTAGTTTTTTTTTTGCCCAAACTCAGGCGGAACCCCGCCAAAGGCGCCGTTCGCCGGCTTAAGTTGTATAAATGTTTTTCATTCTTGGTTCTGCCCTGTTCACAGACAATGCTTCTTAGTAAATGTTGTTACAGTATATATAATACTATTCCTTTACAGTTTGGTTACGAAATTGTTTTGTGATAATGGTATTTTGGTATGGCTCTGGTTCTGCATTAAGATGTTCTCAGGGTATCTCGCCTAACTCGATTTACATACGAGTCTCCATTCGATTTCTTTTCAGGTATATTGGTTATTCTATGGTGGCCCTATCTTGATTTTAATTCGGCAATGGTGCCCCTGCCGGCTAAGCACACGCTTACGCCCAGCGGCAGCGACACCTTTAGAGCCAGAACACTTGCAAATAACTGTGTGCATGCATAATGTTGTTGTTTCTTTTTCCTTTATTTCACGGAACAGGAATATCTTCGACTGTAAAAATATCTATACTCTGCATGTACATATTTTCAGTCAGCTGTTTCACTTATATAATAGCAGGGATATTATTATCATACCAGAGCTTGTATCTTAGTCTGCCGACGAATGTTCGGCCTGTTCTTTACTTCGATAAATGGTTTGGGCTCTCCATTGTTTAATGCTATTATGATTCGGTATAGGAAGCTATCTATTCTGCTTATGGTTCGATTTCTTTAAGTATTATTCGCATTAGAATACAGAGTAGGGTTAACCAGTTCCCTTCTGTTTAATATTTATTTTACCGCCTGTATTACAGAGTTTTCAGTTCATTATGTGTTCAACGCTTGCACTCTTGAATGAAGATACAGATTCGGTCTCTGCCGGATACATAGAGATTAGTTTTCTTCTCTAAGAAATAAATAGATTGCTTTCCACTATTTTATTTGCACACCACAGAACCATAAGGCAATTTCACAGTTAGTATGCTTAGTAAGCCAAACCTGTTTAGCAGCAAACCTGTGCGTAATGCTTGTCAACCACCTGTCCGTAGGAAGATCCTTCTCGATCTTCCACCCCCAAGCACATCTGCAGATCCTCTCGTCTGCAATCTCACTGGCTCTGCCAAATCTCGCTATTTGATCCTAACCAGACATAACGAATACAGGAATTCTCTTCCTCACAAACATGCCATCCGGTCACTACCAGACATAGCATTTTCTTTTTTAATTTTCCTTCTGCCATCTGATCCTAACCAGACTTGGCATTTTCCCCTTTTTCCTCCTGGGGTCTCAACTGCCTCCTGAAGGTAGTTAGGGTTTTTATTTAACCACCTCCACAGTGATTAGCCACAATTAATCATATACCCAAATTGAATAATGATAACACAATTAATTATCATAATGGTTAACAATACTAACAACAGAGTTTTTATATTTCATCAAACAGAGTTTATCTCACAGCTAAATTTACTAATTTACCAACATTAACACCTCACGAGGGGCATCACATCTCCCCCTCCTGAAGTTCTACATTGTCCCGATGTTGCTGTTCAGCCAAAAACAGTCTGGGATAAGCTTTCCTCATACTCTGCTCATCTTCCCAGGTGGCCTCGCCAGGCCCAAAGTGCTGCAATTGCACTTTAACCTAGTGGATGGTCCTTTTCCGCAGCTCGACTCTTCTCCGATCTAATATGTTCACTGGCTCGACCATGAACTCTCCTTCCGGTTCCACCTGAAACACACAGTATTCAGTTAGCTGCTTACTAGCATTCTATTTTAGTTTACGTTTATTAACAGCCTTTTCTTACCTGAATATCCTGCCAACTTATTATGTGCCTAGGGTCATAGACATATTTCTTTAAAACTGATACATGGAAGACATTATGAACCCGGATATGGCTGGGTAGGGCTAGCTGATAAGCTACTGGCCCCACTCGCGCCAAAATCTGGAAAGGCCCACAGAAGCGAGGTGCCAGTTTGGCACAAGCATTCCATTGAAGAGTACTTTTCCTAGCTCGGATTCTGACATACACATGCTCACCAACCTGATATTCTTTAAATGTCCTCTTCCGATCTGCAAAGTTTTTCTGTCTGTCCTGAGCTATTTTTAAATTAGCCTAGACCTTTTTGACCATGACTTCCATCTCCTCCAACATCTCAGGACCCAACAAGAGTTTGTCCTCCGGTCCACCCCAACTGGATGGTGTACGGCATTTCCGGCCATAAAGCACTTCGAATGGACTCATCTTCAAGGATGCATGGTATCCATTGTTATAGGCAAATTCCACCAGATGTAAATACTCCTCCCATCGAGTAGGTTGTTGCATCACGTAAGATCTCAACATGTCTTCCACCACTTGATTCACCCGCTCAGTCTGCCCGTCAGTCTGCGGATGATAAGCGGTGCTGAAGTTCAGTTGAGTTCCCAGACCTTCAAACAAGGTCCTCCAAAAAACTGATGTGAATTTCACATCACGATCGGATATTATTGTTTTTGGCAGCCCATGGAGTTTAAATATATTCTGCATAAAAACATTTGCGATTTGAGCCGCACGATAGGTGGATTGAACCGGTATGAAGTGAGCTGACTTACTGAGTTTGTCTACTACAACCATTATAGAATCATTGTTCTTTTTGGATTTTGGCAATCCCGTAATAAAGTCCATGGTAATGGTCTCCCATTTCCATTCTGGTATAGGTAATGGCTGTAGTAAACCCGCAGGGTGCTGATGTTCAGCCTTAACCTGCTGGCACTCTAAGCATCGCGCCAGATATTCCACCACATCCCTCTTCATGCCTGGCCAGTGGTACTCTTTCCGAAGCGAGGTGATCAATTTTTGGTAGCCCGGATGTCCCGCATAAGGACTTTTATGATATTCATCCAGAATCTTTTCTTTAATACCGCTTTGATTGGGTACATAAACCCTCTTTTTGTAGCACAAAATTCCGGCTGCATTCAAGGTGTACCCTTGTTGTATTATGTGGGTATTTAAATCCTGCACCAGTTGCTTCTTTTGTAGATAAATCTGATCTTGAGCAGCAACCTCTTCAATTTCTTTATCAAGGGTGGACCGTCCCTTACTAATACCGATTTCATAAAGGCAGTGCACTTTTCGACTCAGTGCATCAGCTACCCTGTTTTCTTTTCCTTTCAAATGCTTAATTTCAAAATCGAAACCTCCCAAAAAGTCCACCCATCTTGCTTGTCTCGTGTTTAAGGTTGGTTGACTAAAGTAGCTAGTCAAACTATGGTGATCAGTCATCAGCAAGAATTTTCTTCCCACTAGATAATGGTGCCACATCTTCAGCGCATGAACCACCGCGGTTAATTCCAGATCATAGGCGGAATACTTCTGCTCATGCTCTTTTAACTTTCGGGATTCATATGCGATCACCTTTCCTCCCTGCATTAACACCCCACCTACGCCCTCTTTACTTGCATATGTGCAAACTACATATTCTTTCTCTGGGTCTGCAACACTCAGCACAAGTGCGGTGGTGAGCAGGTATTTGAGCTGCTCAAAGCTCCGTTGACAATCTGCTGTCCACTTAAACACTTTCCCCTTCTTTTGCAAAGAAGTGATAGGGTATGCAACCCTGGAAAAACCTTCTACAAACCGTCGGTAATAACCAGCCAACCCCATGAAGGATCGAATATCTGCTACATCTTTGGGTGTTGGCCATTCCATTATGGTTTTGATCTTTTCGGGATCCACAACTATACCTTCTTTTGTAATGATGTGTCCCAAATACTGAATCTGTTCTTTATAAAAATCACATTTACTAAATTTGCCATATAGATGATGCTCCCGTAGTGTCTGTAACACTATTCTAAGATGCTCCTCATGCTTTTTAATATTCCGGGAGTATATAAGTATATCATCAATAAAGATTAACACGAACTTGTCTAAGTATTGATGAAATACACTGTTCATCAAGCACATAAATGTCGCAGGTGCATTAGTCAACCCAAAAGGTGGTACCACAAACTCGTCGTGTCCATATCGAGTACGAAAAGCGGTTTTGGCTATTTCCTCATCCTTAATTCTGATTTGATGATAGCCCGACCTCAGGTCGATCTTTGAAAAGATTGTCGCCCCCTTCACCTGATCGAACAGCTCATCAATGCGGGGTAGTGGATATTTGTTTTTAACTGTCAGTTTGTTCAGCTGTCTATAATCTATGCACATACGAAGAGTTCCATCCTTTTTCCTAACAAACAACACAGGAGCCCCCCAAGGAGATACACTGGGGCGAATATACTTCTTATCCAACAACTCTTGCAGCTGCATCTTTAACTCAGTTAATTCCGGCACACTCATCCGGTAGGGTGCACGGGATACTGGGGCTGCACCGGGTACCAATTCGATGGTAAAGTCCAAATCCTGTTTGGGCGGCAGCCCTGGGATTTCCTCTGGAAATACATCAGCAAAATCTTGCACCACCGGTATATTTTCCACAGTCGTAATTTTATCCTCAGACCCAGCGTACCCCACCTGTATTGCATATATTTGGCATTTCTTCCACACACTTTTAGCTAGCTATGAGGCCGTAATTGGCCGGATCTGCACCGGTTTTTGGATGCCTTGAATTTCTTTTTCCACTCCTAGTTCATCTCGGTAAGAAATTGTTTTTGTCTTACAGTTAATTACAGACCATCGCTTTTCCAACCAGTCCATTCCTATCAGCACATCATAAGATCCAAGAGGGAGTACATTCAGTTCTGTTGTTATTGTCTGACCAGCTAACCTTAGTGGACAGTTGCTGACCTTAGTCAGTACTCGTCTTTTGGCCCCCGTGGCCAGCTGTACTAACCAAGGATTTTTAAACTTAATAGTTTGCAAACTGCAGCTTTCCACGACTTTGGGACTTACATAGCTTAAAGTAGCTCCTGGGTCTACTAAAATAGAAACAGTTCGATCAAAGATCTTACCTTCAAACTCGATCATGGTTGGCTGGTAGTCAGCTTGTCGATCCTCAAGTGCTGCATTTATTCTGGGCATGGATTTGGCCACGTCTCCCACTGTAGAAGCTTCATAGATCTGGGACAACTGATCGCTTTCCTTCCGATGAGGACAATTTTTAATATAATGGGGTCCACCACAACCCCAGCACTGAACTGGTGGCCTTGCTGCACCTTCATTATCCATTCTAACCTGTTGTTCGCTATATTTAGATTCAGCAGGTGGCTTAAATCTGATCTGACTTCTCGATGGGTTTTTAGTGCTGGCCCCTTTCGAGAATCCCTTGTGAAAGCTGCTGCGAGTTCCCTTAGTTCCCACAGCCATTCTGCTGCTCTTCTTGTCTGCCCAACGCTTCCCAAAACCTTCTCCTTTTTGTTTGCTCTGCTGGTAACAGAGTCTAGCCTTCCGAATCGCTTCGTCCATCGTCTTCGGATTATCAAACTCGATTCTTTCTCGCATTGCCAGAGGTAGGCTGCTAACAAACCGCTGCACCTTAGCCTTCTCCTCTCGAATGTACGGTACATAACGGAGCAGGGATGTAAATTTGGTTATGAACTCATCTATGGTCTGCTGTCCAAGCCGCAGATCATGGAATTCTCGTGCTTTTTCATCATAGAAGCGTTCTGTCAGGTATTTTTCCTTAAAATATCTTTGAAAAGCCTCCCAAGTCACATCCTGCTCACTCACTCCCCACACCATCTTGACCTCTTCCCACCATAATGTGGCCTTGGCCTGCAGCTGGAATATAGCTAGCCGAGCCTTAAGATGGTGATCATACTCGTACACTTGGAAATACTTATTCATATTGATTAGCCATGCTTCTGCAGCTTCTTCTGATTCCCCATCGAATTGAGGTGGCTTAATCTTCCGAAACTCTCCTTGTAACTCTATTCGCGGTCTTTTTGGAGTTTGATATTCGGAAGCGTTAACAGACTTCTCTCCTCGCGTCTCTGCCCTTTCCTCTGCTTCCTCCTGTTCCGTATGATAGCTTTGTTCATCTGTTACTCGTGTCTGTTCAGGTCTAGGATGAGACTGTTGATGATGTTGTTTATCTGATAAACTTTTCAGAATCCTCTCCTGTTCCATGTTTAATCTCGCATTGTCCTCACGCAAACGGGCCATTTCGTCCTTCAGCTCCTGGACTGTCCTCAATATAGCCGAATCAGTATTGCGGCCTTCTGCTCCCAGTTGTACCCATAGCTCAGGATTCCCTTGAGGATGAGCTACATTATCTGGTTGTTCCAAGTTCCTATGAGGAGCGCTACTTGTTCTTCTCATTCAGCTGTTACCTGTACAAGATTAACTAATTCAACAGCTGTGATTATATATTTCAGTATACTCTTAGTTTGGTTGTCATGACACTATTTATGCATTTACTGTTTTATTAAAGTTTACCCGAGGTCACAGAGTTGTAGCCTGGGCTCTGATACCAATTTGTCACACTCCATTACAGAAGTAAATTTTTTTTTTATTCTTCTTACCATCTTACAATAAGCATATACATATAAATTATATGGGGACTTCTCGCACCACTGACAAATATATTGACACGCTCTTCATGAGCAATACAAACTAAATTTCCACTTGACATATTGTAAAAGTTATGTTTTAGAATACATTCATGCAAGGGTTAATTGTTTTCCCCATACTCGTGATTTAGAAATGTTTATATTTGGTAACATTGATATGTGGCGATTATGGTTACGAATCCAAGGCATGTCCCGGGTACAGTGGTCTGTTCACCTTCGTAAATATTTCCTTTATGGCATTTACTAAGCAGTGCACTTAGTTGTATCTCCGAGGTGTTGATGTGGTGATGCTCTGCCCGATTCCGGTGCTCACTTGCTGTGTGTCGTCCACTTGGCTTGATAAGCGGTCAGCCTTCGAGCTGCCATGTGTTGTAGCGTGCCCAAAGTTCCATGTGCCATGAGGCCGGATTCCTCGAACTTGCCATTTCGCGCTCGTATTTTTCCCGGTTCCTCCTTGCCAATCGAACGATGGGAAAGAGTTCAGTCAGATCAAGGGTTGGAGTTAAGCCACGAGGCAGGGTTTGCATTGAAATATTTAAGAACCATTTCATTCCGGCTTGTTATTGTTTCATATTGAAGCGACTGTGTGCCACCCGAAGTGTTGTGGTTCTCTGCCATACCCGGAGTTTTCATTCTCAATACCCAGAGCACAGCGAAATGCCGCGGCCATTCTTTCCGGCTCAGGTATAATTGCTCTCGTTTCACTTATTATCTTCCTGAGTTTACCAAAGGCAGTCCTCGTGACTCCAGCTTTAACTACTGTCTCTGCTAAATTGTTTTGTCTTTTGCTCTCAGCATTTCCAGGTAGGGTTCTAAGTTCATTGTGTTTTTTTTTTGTGTTAATGTATTCAGGAGGGTGGTTCGGCGGCCAGCCGGCATTGTGGGAATCTGGCTCCCTCCTCAGCCATCCCATTACAGGTAAGAGCCGGACGTTCCATAGGACCTGTTTTCTTATTTTTTTTTTTTAAGGGTAATGTCTGAGCCACTGTTCACCTGAACAGGGAAGCCGAGGGTCTCGCTCTTGTAATCGGTCCCTCCGCCATGCATCCAGGGTTTCCTCGCTGAAAAGTTATATGACTCATTTCTAAATTGAGTGGTTATTTATAACTAGTTTTTTTTTTTATTGTCCAAACACAGGCGGAACCCTGCCAAGGCGCTGTTCGCCGGCTTAAGTTGTATAAATGTTCTTTTTTATTCTTGGATCTGCCCGGTTCACAGACAATGCTTCTTAGCAAATGTTGTTACAGTATATATAATACTATTCCTTTACAGTTTGGTTACGAATTTGTTTTGTGATAATGGTATTTTGGTATGGCTCTGGCTCTGCATTAAGATGTTCTCAGGGTATCTCGCCTACTCCACAGCTTTACTTTAAACTCGATTTACATACGAGTCTCCATTCGATTTCTTTTCAGGTATAATGGTTATTCTATGGTGGCCCTATCTTGGTTTTAATTCGGCAATGGTGCCCCTGCCGGCTAAGCACATGCTTACGCCCAGCGGCGGCGACCCTTTAGAGCCAGAACTCTTGCAAATAACTGTGTGCATGCATAATGTTGTTGTTTCTTTTTCCTTTATTTCACGGAACAGGAATATCTTCGACTGTAAAAATATCTATACTCTGCATGTACATATTTTCAGTCAGCTGTTTCACTTATATAATAGCAGGGATATTATTATCACACCAGAGCTTGTATCTTAGTCTGCCGACGAATGTTCGGCCTGCTCTTTACTTTGATAAATGGTTTGGGTTCTCCATTGTTTAATGCTATTATGATTCGGTATAGGAAGCTATCTATTCTGCTTATGGTTCGATTTCTTTAAGTATTATTCGCATTAGAATACAGAGTAGGGTTAACCAGTTCCCTTCTGTTTAATATTTGTTTTACCGCCTGTATTACAGAGTTTTCAGTTCATTATGTGTTCAACGCTTGCATTCTTGAATGAAGATACAGATTTGGTCTCTGCCGGATACATAGAGATTAGTTTTCTTCTCTAAGAAATAAATAGATTGCTTTCCACTATTTTATTTGCACACCACAGAACCATAAGGCAATTTCACAATTAGTATGCTTAGTAAGCCAAACCTGTTTAGCAGCAAACCTGTGCATAATGCTTGTCAAACACCCGTCCGTAGGAAGATCCTTCTCGATCTTCCACCCCCAAGCACATCTGCAGATCTCGTCTGCAATCTCACTGGCTCTGCCAGATCTCGCTATCTGATCCTAACCAGACATAGCGAATACAGGAATTCTCTTCCTCACAAACATGCCATCCGGTCACTACCAGACATAGCATTTTCTTTTTTAATTTTCCTTCTGCCATCTGATCCTAACCAGACTTGGCATTTTCCCCTTTTTCCTCTTGGGGTCTCAACTGCCTCCTGAAGGTAGTTAGGGTTTTTATTTAACCACCTCCACAGTGATTAGCCACAATTAATCATATACCCAAATTGAATAATGATAACACAATTAATTATCATAATGGTTAACAATACTAACAACAGAGTTTTTATATTTCATCAAACTGAGTTTATCTCACAGCTAAATTTACTAATTTACCAACATTAACACCTCACGAGGGGCATCACATAAATTTATTGGAAATCATTTGGACATCTATTAAAACCCAAAAAATTATAAAAATTTTCAAATAAATTTATATTAAAATAAGTTTTAAAAAATAAAACTTACATTTAAAAAAGAGATTTTTTTATTAATGATGAATTTCAATTTTTATCTAATTTAAAATACAATATTAAGACAAATATAGTATAATAGCTAATTAATATCAAAAATTTCAATTTTCATTTTAATATTTAAAAAAATATAAATATAGTATAATAAATAATTAATAGGAAAATTTATATACTTAATTTTTAAATCTCCATATTTGCAACCTGCTTTAAGGAAAGAAACAAAAAAAGATCTTAAGAACATATATGTTCCACAAAATCCAAAGTTCAAATCACAAAATCACTGTTGTTTTGATTGACATTATTATTGACTCTTCCCAATTTCACGTAATCAGGTTGCAAGAAATGGATCTAATGTGCGAGTGGCTTGTGACCATCTCCAATCAAATAGAGCATCTGCATCGTTTAATACCTAGTATATGTTATTCATTTCACACTCACTAGCTTTGATAAACCATGCTCTATATATATGTATATTAGATTTTTGTAACTTCTCAATTATAAAGGAGAGATTAAATCTTCAGAGGTGCGATTTTTTTAAATAGAAAGAAATTTGATAAATGACGTTAAAAATTTTGATAAAACATATTTTTCATGTTAAAATTTAAATTATTTTTTAATATATATAATTTAAATTTTACAATTAGTTTATGATATATAATTATTAATATAAAGCAAATTAAAAGTTGGTTTGGTTGAATTTTACCATTGTAATTTTCTTATAGTTTTTTTTGTTCATTTTTATTTAATATTAAATGGAGTTGTTTTTAGTGAATTTTTGGATTTCAGGTGTCGGAATTAGGCAAAAGAATATCAGGTGAAATCTTGATTTGTGTTATTTAAACTAGTTTTTTTACTGTATATATGGATTTAGCACCCTTAAAAACTTTTTGGACTTCTGGTGTCAGACAAAAATTTGAGGTGAAATCTTGATTTGTGTTGTTTACACTGATTTTTTTGACTCTATATATAGATTCAGCACCCTTAAAAACTCTTAGGGCACTTGGATTGTTCAGGGGTTACCCTTCAAACTTGTGATTTCAATAAATTGTGCGGGATTTTAAAGAAATTAGACTAGAAAAACCCACCAAAAAAACTTCCAAAAAATCACACTAAAAACAACCTATGTCACATGGTTCGAGTTCGAATTCGAGTTCGACAACGATTAAGTTCGATTCGAATTCGAATTTTCCGATCAGGTTCGAATGAGGTTCGGCATTAGGTTCGACTATACATATTTTTCAATATATATATATATATATATATATATATATATATATATATATATATATATATATATATATATATATATATATATATATATATGACCTCGGTCTAATGGAGCAGGAATAACCTTTTATAATGGACGTTGCAAAGATTGAAGGATTAGACATTCTCGGCATATCTGTTTTAGCATACAAATCTACCTAGACATATCACAATTGCACAGCTAGTGATCTCGACATACTTGTGAGGATCTTAGCTGAATGGAGTAGCAAAGATCTAGGACAAAGGCACAGTGTCAATGGATCTCGCATAGCAGTGTTGGCATCAAGGCCTCGGTGATACTCCTGTAGAAGTCTAGACTCTAGAGAAAGAACAGTAGTGATAGAACCTCTCTCTCAGCCTAATAATATTGATGTTAGAAACTTAGACGTTGTCTCAATCACACACACACACACACAGATATATATATATATATATATATATATATATATATATATATATATATATATATATATATATATATACTACAATTGTGGCGCAATAACAAAGCCACAGAAATGATCATTCTCGGAGGATACAATCCCTGCATAACAAAGACCCACAGTAACCATTACAGTCTCGGAATAAATGAGACAGTAAGGACCTCAGTATAGTGAGGAATAGTATCTCATCTCGGTGGATCTATTTCTTAACAGTCAATGTATATATATATATATATATATATATATATATATATATGTAATGGAAAGATCTTCGGATCCCTCACTATCTTTACATGATCTCACTGTCTCGGTGTAAGAAAGATCACAATGATCCTGCAGTCATGGAATACACTCTCGCATGATCACAGTCAACATGATGGTCTAGAGTACAGTGATGAAGGTAGGATAAAACAACTATCATGGCTGTCATAATGAAGTTCTCAGTGCATCATTAAAAAAATCGAACCTTAAAAAATTCGTTAAAATTCGCCTTGACGTTCGTTGAGGTTCGTTTAGGTTCGAGTTCGTTCAGGTTCGACTTGAGGTTCGAATTTCAGGTTCAGCGAACCTGAACGAATTTCAAATTTTTTTTTTCAGGTTCGCCGAATTTCAAACATGAACCTTCAGGTTCGCCGAACCCTGTGACATAGAAAACAACTAGTTTAGTTTTTGAAAAATAATATAAAAATATTTTAATCATTTTAACTATTTCTCTTTTTTATATAACAAAATATTTATATTTTATAATGAGTATTTAACATAAATTATAAAGATATTGAGAACGTTCTTGCGGGGAAAATTGCTTGCTAATTTGTTGCAGTAGCCAAAAAAATATTCCTACTCTGAGTTTTAAAAGACTATATATATAATTAATTGTAACATTCGTATCCCAATTTTTTTTTTTTAAACTAATAAAGCAAGTTATTTGGTTGATGAAATAATGTAAAGGTTAAATGATTCGACACCAGGTCAAATTCCAAACACATTTAAGGGTTTTCTGGAGTTTACTCTACCCATATAGATCACAGGTCTCTTAATGTTGATATATGGTTAACACCGTGGAAACAAATATTCCTCGCTAGACTCCACGCCATATTCATTGTTGTACCTGCATTAATGCTCCCTGAGCATACCTGCCTCAGGATGACCCTCCTCATTAAGGCGGGAGAGCCCCGAGGCCCTCCTTTGTCATCACTGTCCCTCTCCCTGCTGGCCACATAGTCCGGAATTAATGAGCCTTACCTCAGCCACTCGGAAGAGTCTTGAACTCATGCAGATGACCAATCTACGTTCTTAACGATTCAGGGATGACCAAATATGATAATGTTTTTCTTCGGTGATGAAAGGTTCATTTGACTATTGGGTTTGGCTATATAGCTCTGTGACGGAAGGGGTAACCTTAGTCATCGATTCACCACAAGTATCGACAGACCTTAAACTAATAGCTCATGACCTTTCATTTAAAGCTTGTTTACAATGAATCTATGTGTATTTGATGGACAGCCAACGAGGATTCTTACTATTGCCCTTGCACAGATGCCTCTACCACAGAATGGACTTACATTTCAAGTGGAGTGGTCAATTTCGCATGGTAGCACGAGGTAATGCATAATTCTTTATAAGTTTATCTTGAAATTTATTTTCCAGCTTAATGCTAAGATTCTATGTGCACTTACAGGCTTCGGTTGCAGCTCCGAGGAATGCTAACGTCAACCCAGGAAAAACCTTCGGTGTTCAATGATAATCGATTCAGGTCTTCACACCCGTTATTCTCTATGTAGGTACATATTCCAGTGGTTCAAACTCTTCTTGCGGCATGGCTTTTTGGGTCGTGCCAGTGTTCAAAACTAAGCTTGTTGTTTCTCATTTTTCCAAGTGGGTTGGACTCAGAATCTCCCCCATTAGTTCGTGCTCTTTAGAGACAGATCTCCATGAACAGAGAGTTTTGGAAATGTAATTAAACTTAAGATTAGGCCTTGCGGCCGGAATACTTCTGCTATTAGGGTTATATTTATTTAGTTTTAACGGGTCGGCCTTTGCATTACCACTATGATAGCTTAGCTAGCGGCTTGGTTCCAAGAGTTTCCATGAGAAGTCGGACTGTACATTTTGGCATACAGAGTATAAGTTAAATGTTATGTCTAAATTTTTGTTATAGCTCAACTTCTAGTATATCTATATATATATATATATATATATATATATATATATATATATATATATATATATATATATATATATATATATATATATATATATATATATATATATATATATATATATATATATATATACATATATTGTGGTTGAATTTAATTCTGTAATGGCTTAATCCCGTGAACTGAGCATTTTTTGTTTTTAAGTGAATGATTTAAATGTTAATATGAATATGGTCATCATTACTCTGTTTCTATATATCAACGTTTCAAACTTGCTCGAAAATAGCCTATGGTTTAATAACTCAAGGGTCTTAGGGTTTTTAATAGAGTCTGGGTACTTGGCTCACGGTGGGTTCTCTCCAGAACTCAACCGAGAGCCGATAAACCCTAACTCCTTAGTTATTTACAATCCCAAGCTGTAATAAGGTTTGGGTCGATTATCTTGCATAGTTTTCTTTGTCATAAATAGATGGTAGATAACAATGAAAATTCTGGGAACTGATATTTTGTATATTGAAAATATTTTCAATAGACTCTGCAAAGTCCAATGATATAATAGGTATAGAAAGTCCAGGATAAAATATTGAATCTACGAAATAAGTCCTTCGCTGCTATGCTTAAAATGTTCCTTGTAATTATTCATTAGAACATTTAGTGTAGATATTACTGCCATATAAGTAGATATGTTAGTTAGCTCTTGTATGCTCTGGTTATATATATACCTCTGATAGCAATGCAATATATTAAAAGATTGTATTTCTATTACCTTTCAATAACCGAATAATGCTGACACAATATCATAGCCTGCTAACTTAATTTCTATTGTAACTGTAAACAATATATTCCTTCCTAATAATAATTTGCTAACACAGTAATATTACTTATCTGTTTCTCTATATGAGTGTGATTTATGCACGTAACTCCTTTATTTTGGAAGATCTCTCCACCGAGCCTCGAATCTGAAAATTACATCCAGAATCCCCCTCCAAGCTCTTCCACTTTTGTCAATGATAAACAGTCTAGTACCTTAATCGTCAGGAACATGTCCAGCCTCAAGTCGTGTACTCACAGCTGTTATCACAATTTCTTTCCCACTAGCTAACTTGCTCAGCTCTAGGAAGAAAATAATCATAGTACAATTTTTGCTTCCTTTTTCCAACCCCCTCAAGATTCTCTCCTTTTTCCTTTTCAAGGGAGAGGGTGAAAAAATAGTTTGCAACTGTTTTTCAGAAGTTAATTTAATTGATTCTACATTTCTTTTACAGACTGATTCAAAATCTTTTAGTTAATATTTAACAACCTCTATTCTAGCTTTTCAGCCTAAATATTTTAACAATTCAGATTAAACTAAATAAAATTAACAATGGTAAATTAAACTTGGTAAAAAAATTGTTGGTGTATCACTGGGTGTTACAGCCCCTCCCCTTGAGAGGAACACCATCTCTGGTGTTCTTTCCCTTAAGTAAATAGTGTAGGATAGACTTTCTACACGGCTTCCTCTTCCTCCCAAGTAGCCTCATGCGGGCCAAAATGCTTCCACTGCACTTTAACTTGGGTGATGGTTCACCTCTATAAGGTGGTTTCTCTCTAATCGAGGATATGTAGAGGCTCTGCTAGAAATTCTCTCTTGGGTTCTACCTGCACATTCATAATATGATGTTAGAAAATTTCTATAAACAACAATTATTAATATATAGAATTCATTCTATCATTACCTGAATACTTTCTCAGTTAATAATATGTCGAGGGTCATACACATATTTTTTTAATAAAGATACATGGAAGACATTGTGGACTCGGATGTGGCCCAGGAGTGCTATCTTGTATGCCGCAGGCCCAATCCGCTCCAAAATTTGAAAAGGCCCATAGTACCATGGTGCCAACTTCGCACAACCTTTCCATTGTAAGGTTCCTTTCCAGGGTTTAACCTTCAAGTACACGTGATCCCCCATCTGGAATTCTTTATGAGTTCTTTTCTTATCTGCATAAATCTTTTGCCTATCCTGAGAAGCCTTTAAATTTTGGCAAACATTCTTAACGGTGGCCTCAATTTCAGGTAACATATCACGACCCAATGCTAATTTATTATCCAGACTATTCCAGTCCATGGGTTCCCCACACTTTCTTCCATACATTACTTCAAAAGGGCTCATACCCAATGATTCGTGATGTCCATTATTGTAGGCGAATTCTACAAAGTGGAGGTAATCCTTTGATTTCTGTGGTTGTTGCATTACAAACATTCTCAACATATCTTCCAAGACTTGATTCACTCGCTCTGTCTAACTGTCTCTCTGTAGATGGTAGGCAATGCTGAATTGAATTTGAGTGCCCAACTCTACAAAGAAGGTTTTCCAAAATGTGGATGTAAATTTTACATCCCTGTCGGAGATCACCACTCGGGTATCCTGTGTAATCAGAAGATTTCTCTCATAAATATGTCTACAATCTCCACCATTTTATAAGTGGATTTTACGGGAATGAAATGAGCGGTCTTGCTCAGCTTGTCCACCACAACCATGATTGAGTCATGTTGCTTTTTAGTAGAAGGTAATCCATTGATAAAGTCTAAAGTGATTGTCTCCCATTTCCATTCCGGGATGGGTAATGGTTGCAATAGACCGGCAGGATGTTGATGTTCCGCCTTCACCACTTGGCACTCTAAGAATTTGGATAAATATTCAACCACATCTGTTCTTAAACCTAGCGAGAAATAACTTTTCTTAATAGCAGAAAACAGTTTTTGGTATCCCGGGTGGGCAGTGTAAGGCTTCCTATGAAACTCATCCAATAACAGCTGCTTAACAGAGTTTTGGTTAGGAATATAAATTCTATTTCTGAATGTTAACATTTTGTCTTGGTTAATCCCATACCCAGATTGTTTCCCTTTTGCCTGAGCTTCCGAAGCTTGCTGCCATAAGAATGTATATTCTTGGTCTTTGATGAATGCCTCTCAGGTAACCTCTGGTAGGTTAAATTGAGCTTGAATGAATTGTACTTCATAAATGCAATGTAGTTTTTGGCTTAAAGTGTCTGCTACCCGGTTTTCTTTTCCTTTGAGGTGTTTCATGTCAAAGTCAAATTCGCTCAAGAATGCGATCCACCTGGCATGTCGAGCATTTAAACTAGACTGGTTAAAGAAATTTTTAAGACTGTTGTGGTCAGTTAATAACAAAAATTTCTTTCCCAAAAGGTAGTGTCACCACATTTTTAATGCATACACTACCGTGGCGAACTCCAGATCGTAGGTAGAGTAGCGCTGCTCATAATCCTTCAGTTTACGTGATTCATAAGCTATGACCTTCACTTCCTATGTTAATACTCCATCGACACCCTCCTTACTTGCATCTGTACATACTACAAAGGATTTTTCTAGATCTGCTACTTCTAGCACTAGGGTGGTAGTAAGAAGTTGCTTTAGTTGCTCAAAACTTTGTTGACATTCCGTTGTCTAGTGGAAAGTAGACCCCTTTTTCTGAAGTGAAGTCATTGGAAAAGCTATTTTTGAAAATCTTTTAATAAATCGGCGATAATACCCTACTAGGCCCAAGAAGGATCTTATGTCGACAACGTTTTTCGGTGTGGTCCATTCCATAATAGTTTTGATCTTTTCTTGATCCAAAATATTTTGCTTATAGATGTGTTCAACAATTACATGCATAAATTGGAGCTTAACATAGAAAACTTAATGTGCACATGAGACAAGAGGAGCAACACATAAAGCATGAAATAAGACAACAAGACTTGATAATAAAGTTCGTCCAACTTGGATTACATCTTCGGGCCCTGCTTAATCAATGGGGAGACCTTCTTGCATTAAATGGCATGAGAAAGAAGAGTACAAGTATCAGTTAGAAAAAGGAGTCTTATACCTCCATACTGAAAAATGACCGAAAAATGCATAACTCTGATGGAGAAACGAACATTTCCATTGTATTCGTGGCATTGAGAAGAGATGAAACCATATAAAATTTTTCAAATTCTAACAAAGTGAAAATTCGGCCCTCCTGCAAAATTTTTCCTCGAACTGGGTGCACTTCCTCCTCTGCCTAGGCGCATTGACAAACTTCGTTTAAGTATAATATGGGTGGTAGATTTCTCAATAATGCTGTTGGTGGAGCTGGTTTGAGATCTGTTTAATAAGGAGGAGGTCGAGCGATCAAACCCCGCCTCCTCCTTTTTTAATACACCGAATCTCTTTAAAATTTAAACAACCTTTTTTTTTAACTATGGGTTGGTTCGGGCTCGCCTTGGGCGGCCCGCCCACTGTACCCACCTCCGCCTTTGCAATAATTTTTAACGTTCTGTTGGTTTGTTTGTTTAGAGTGGGTGTGGTTGGGTCCGTGCCCCAAGGGTCAACCCACCACCCGTTGTTGGTTACGGTGCCGAGGTGTGGGGTGGTGGGCTCATGGCTACCCACCCCGTGTTAATTGCTGCATGTCGTGGGCTGTGGGGAGGGGCCGGGGTTCATGGCCCACCCATCCATATTTAACAATGCAATTACGTTAGGGTGGCGGGGTTGGTGGTCTGCCACCCCCTTTTTTAAATATTTTTTTGTTAAATAAAAACAAAATGGCGTGTTTTTGAAAATTTGGTTTCGGACTGTAGGAGTCTTTTTAACTAGGCCACGATTTTGCTCGGAATCTAGCCGAAGTTGGTCGGATTCCGTCTATCAGAAAAGTGCAAATTGTGTCCTCGTTAAACCTGCCCAGTCATCAAAAGTCAACCCAACTTTGACTGCTTCTATCTCCTTCAGCCGGACTCAGATTGGAGTGTCATTCACACTGTTGGAATTAGGGCAACAATCACTTCAATTTGATGTCAAGTTCATCACCTTTCCACCACTTTGAATTTTGAGCTTTTCCATGCCAATGTGTTTGAAGATTCACCTAGATCAATCCTCCCCATTGAGGAGCTTTTGGACCGCCAAAAGCTTTATCAGTCAACTGGCAAGTGAGGGAATTGTTCCCTCAGGCTTTCTTTTTCCAGCCATTTTTCCTTGCTAGGGTGCATCCCATTGAGACCAATTCGAAGGTATTCCACGTCTCCCTGTCATGAAGTCCTGGTTCTTCTGTCAAGGGTGATGTCTTCAGGTAACTCATTGAGATACTCTGGTGAAAAGTCATCAACTGTAGGAACTGTGCCCACCTCTTCGGTGTCCATAATCAATGGTGGCTCATAAAGCTTTAAGTTCTCCACATTCACTATGAAGTACATCTGCATATATATCAACAAATCGAGATGAAAGGCATTGTTTCCAGTCTTCTCCAAGATGTTGAATGAACTATACTGGATTGATCGCAACTTCTTCCCTTCTCCCTTCATCCTGTCCTTGCTGATATGGAACCACACTTTGTCGTCCACTTGAAATTCATGGTCGACTCAGTGTTTGTCATGTCAAGCCTTGTAACGGGATTGACTTTTCTCTAACTGCTCTTGTACTGCTTGGTGAATAAACTGGATCCACTAGATGAACTGTTGCTCTTTGTCCCTATCATTACATCCATTGGAGTCATCTTCCCTTCCAAATACCATATCAAAAGGGTCCTTTGGCAGGTAACAAAAACATTTCTCAAATGGTGAACGTTGCGTAGGTGAGTGCACTACTCGGTTGTAGGAATGTTGCACATATGGAAGATGCTCATCCCATAACTTAGGATGTTTCCCACAATAGCCTCATAATAAGTGTACCATGGGGCAGTTGACAACCTCTGTCAATCCATTAGTTTGTGGATGGAATGTTGTGCTTCTTTTCAACTTGGTGTCCATCATCTTCCACAAGCTGGTCCAAAACTCTCCAAGAAAGCGAGAGTCCTAATCTAACACAATCGATGTGGGCAGCCCAAAAAGGACCCAGAAATGCTAAAGGAAAAGATAAGCAATTTGCTCTGCAGTGATCTGCTTTTTACAAGGCATTAAAATACACATCTTACTAAAATGTTCAACAACGACATAAAAATAGTCATGACTTTTTCTAGACAAAGGCAAACCTCATGCAAAATACATCGACACACTTTCCCATGGATGACTCAGAATAGGGAGTGGTGTGTAGAGCCCAAGTTTTCTATTAGAGGGCTTTGAAACAGAACACATCACACACCCCTTTACATAGCGAGTCACAATGTTTTTCATATGTGGCCAAAAACAAAATCTTTGTACATGAAACAAATATTTTTCAATACCAAAATGACCAGACACAAGGGAGGTGTGGGCCTCCCAGATTACATGTACCCTTTCTCCTGTGGGTATGCACAATTTGCCAAGGTGATACAAGAGTTTCCCCTACAAGTGATAGTTGTCCGCCTATGAACCATGGGTTAGTTTTGCATAAATCTCCTTAAAGTCATCATCGTTAGCATATTGTTTAGCATAACTTTCAAAAGATAATGAAGCATTATACAAAATAACAGAAGCAGAAATAAGAGGGCGAGATAACATATCGACCACTTTGTTGCTAGTGCCCTTCTTATACTTTATTACCATATAAAACTGCTAAAGACAACCCATCCACCTGAAATGACGAGATTGCTGCAACTTGGTTTGTGACTAAAGATACTGCAAGGGTTGATGATTCGTATGGATGATGGTCTCCTTGCCGATCAGGTAGTGTTTCCATTTTTTCACACTCTAGACCAAGGCATATAATTCCTTATCATAAGTGGGATAGTTTGTCACAGCTTGAGATAACTTCTCTGAATGGTAACATATCGGCTTCTTTTGCTGCATCAGTACAGCTCCCATGGCATATATGTTGGCGTCTGTCTCGATCTCGGATGGCTGTTGGAGATCTGGTAAGGCAAAGACCGATGCAGTGCTGATCTTTTCTTTCAATGTTTCGAACAACTTCTGCTGCTTTCCTCCCCATTGAAAGACTTGATTTACACTTGTCAATGTGTGTAAAGGTGCTACAATAATAGATAAATTAGCAATAAATCTCCTCCAATACTGTATTGCACCCAAAAATTTGTGAACCTCGGTTACACTAGTAGGTTTAGGCCAATTTACAATTGTTTCAACTTTAGAAGGATCAATTTTTAATTGACCATGACCAAAAATATGACCTAGGTAAACCAAAGAGGTTTTCCCAAACTCACACTTTGACAATTTTACATAGAGTTTTTCATTTTTCAATACATCAAACACTTTCTTCACATGACGTACATGTTCATTCCAACTTTTACTAAAGACAAGGATATCATCTAGATATACAAGAACAACTTCATCAATGAAATGCCTAAAAAGATCATTCATGACCCTCATGAAAGTGGTTGGAGCATTGCAAAGTCCAAATGGCATCCCTATCCATTCGAACAAACCCTGTTTGGTCCTAAAGGAGATTTTCCACACATCCTTCTCTCCAATTTGGACCTGGTGATAACCACTACACAAATCCAATTTGGTGAAATAGGTAGCATTCTTTAATTGATCTAATAAGTCATCAATGCATGGAAGAGGGTAACAATTTTTCACCATGATTTTGTTTAGTGCTCGATAATCCACGCACATCCTCCATGTGCCATCTTTCTTTGGCTCTAAGACAATCAGTGAGCCACATGGAGAAGTGCTCGGCCTGATGACCCCTTGGTCCAGCAATTCCTACACCTGCTTTTTGATTTCCTCCATCTCAATGGTCGACATCCTATACAAGCCAATATTTGGTAAAGGAGCATCATGCTGCAAGTGGATCCCATGTTGGATTTCCCTCTTCAGAGGTAATCCCCTCGATTCCTGAAACATCTCATCATAGTTAGAAATTAATTCACATAATTCCTTTTTATGTCCCTGATAACAACTCTATAAAGCATCAGCTAATTCAGAATCTTTTCCCCTTACAATCATAAGTATGCAACCCTTATTGGAATTCACCAACCTCTTCATTTGTCCTGCACTTACAAGGTTGGCACTGATTTTAGTTTGATGAGACTTTACAATATATTCTACCCCATCTTTTGTGTTTTGGTATTTGTTTTCATGACGGAAGAAGATTTCCTTTCTATCATATAGATATGGACTTCCTAACACCATGCCACAGATGTCCAATGGTATCACATCAAGTTTTACCTCATCCACTAACTTAGAAGCAATCACAAATTTAACCTTACACTGCTTAGTTAAATTCAATTTTGCTTTATCATGTATCCATCCAAATGGGTAAGGTTTTGGGTGTGGTTTGGTTTCCAAGCCTAGTTTCTTTACCAAGGAATCTGAAATTAAGTTTTCTTGGGATCTGATATCAAATAGAGTTTCCACTTTTGTATGATTTATGATAACTCTAATATGAAATAGCTCAATTCTCTTTCGTTCATTAGGAAGAGACTCATCTATTGAACTAGTGCCTTCATGTGATTCAGAATTAACATGAGGTGTAAGAGTACCTTCTGTTCATGCTGCTATGATCAATGATTCATCTCCAGAATTGGATCCAAGGTCCTATTACATAGTTGCTATTATCTTCTGCTTGCCTTTTCCTCCATACTTCTTTGGCCTCTTTTCCGAGTACTGTTTCCAACAATGATTGTCATCATGACCTTCCTTTTTGTAGTAATTATAATAAGGTCTTTCTCCTTCATCTTTCTTGGTTGATGTCGTCCTCTTCTCCTTTCCTTTTCCTTTCACTTTGGGTTTTCCATTTGGATGTTTGAAAGGTGTTTTCTTGAAATGATCATCTCTTTCAATTTTTCCCCTGTTCTCAAGATGAATTTCCTTCACACAAGTGGAGTCAATAGTAGTTGGTTCAAACAATAATAATGAATGTCTAAGGTAAATATGTAATGATCCAATATACTTAGTTACTACTTTAGGAGAGTCAAGTGCAATGCCCAAATTAAGTCCCTGTTTTCTAAATTCATCTATAAAGCTTTGAACATCCTAACCTCTGCCTTGCCTTAAGTATTGCCAATCCATTAAGGCTTTTTGTTTATAACCTAATGGATAGAATTGTTCCTTTAATGCAGAAATGAAACTAGGCCATGAGGAAAGAAGACTACCCACATTCTTACTACTTCACAATTTTCTCTCCCACCAAATGAGAGTGGTTCTACTTAACCGAAGAGAGGCCAGCTGAATCTTTGCCTCGTCCTCATTGATCTGTTGAATCCTGCAATAGATTTCTATCTTCCTAATCCAGTTGTTAAGCTTTTTTGCATTACTTTCACCGTTAAACATGGGAAGATCAAATTTGACATCTAATTTAAAGAAAGGTTTCTTAGATGCATCCCTTGAATTTCTATGATGATGGTGATGAGAGGAAGAAGAACTTTCACTCGTGGAAGGAGAAGGAGGGGGTTCTTCTCCACCATTTCCATGCGCTGAACCTTGTTCTTCTGGTTTTCTCTCTTCTACTTTCTCCAGCCTTGAAAGCAACTGACTGACATTATCTGTCATTGAATAAAAGGTTTTGTGGAAATTGTGCTCCTCTTCAAGATAAACCTCTTCATCTGCCATGTTTCTCCTTCGATGTGCACGCCCCGCTTCGGGATCGAAAGACTTTAGTTTCCCTTCACCTTTTCGGAGCCTGTTTCTTGCTAGCATATAAACATTTAATTCACATCTAAACAAATACCTGCTCTGATACCACTTGATCTAAAATATTTTGCTTATAGATGCGTTAAAGAATTACATGCATAAATTGTAGCTTAAAATAGAAAACTTAATGTGCACATGATACAAAAGGAGAAACACATAAACCATGAAAGAAGACAACAAGACTTGATAACGGAGTTCGTCCAACTTGGACTACGTCTCCAGGACTTGCTTGATCAATGGGAAGGCCTTCATTCATTAAGTGGCATGAGAAAGAAGAGTACAAGTATCAGTTACAAAAAGGAGCCTTATACCTCCATACTGAAAAATAGCCAAAAAATGCAGAACCTTGATGGAGAAATGGACAGCGCCATTGCGTTCGTGGCATTGAGAAGTGCTGAAACCATATTAAATTTGTCAAATTTTGACAAAGTGAAAATTCATCCCTCCTGCAAAATTTTGCCTCGAACTGCGTGCACTACCTCCTCAACCTGGGCGCACTAACAAACTCCGTTTAAGTATAATATGGGTGGCAGATTTCTCAATAATGATGTTGGAAGAGTTGGTTTTAGATCTATTTAATAGGGAGGAGGTCAGGCGGTCAAACCCCGCCTCCTCCTTTTTTAATACACCGAATCTCTTTAAAATTTAAACAACCTTTTTTTTAAAACAATGGGTTGGGTCGGCCCACCTTGGGTGGCCCGCCAACTGAAACCACCTCTGCCTTTGTAATAATTTTTAACGAGTTGTTGGTTTGTTTGTTTAGAGTGGGTGCAGTTGGGTTCGTGCCCCAAGGGTCGGCCCACCACCCGTTGTTGGTTACAGTGCCAAGGTGTGGGGTGGCAGGCTCATGGCTACCCACCTCATGTTAATTGTTGAATGCCATGGGCTATGGGGAGGGGTTAGGGGTCATGGCTTGCCCCTCCATATTCAACATTGCAATTAAATTAGGGTGGCGGGGTTGGTGGCCCATCACCCCCTTTTTTTAATATTTTTTTTGTTAAATAAAAACAAAATGGTGCATTTTTTAAAATTTGGTTTTGGACCATAGGAGTCTTTTTAACTAGGCCACGATTTCGCCTAGAATCGAGCCGGAGTTGGCCGAATTCCGCCTTCTGGAAAAGTACAAATTGTGTCCTCGTTAAACCTACCCAATCATCAAAAGTCAACCCAAATTTGACTGCTTCTATCCCCTTCATCCGAACTCGGATTGGAGTGTCATTCGCACTGTTAGAATTAGGGCGATGAGCATTTCGATTTGATGTCAAGTTCATCGCCTTTCCACCACTTTGAATTTTGAGCTTTTCCTATGCCACTGTGTCTAAAGATCCACCTGGATCATTTCTGGATCCACCGCTATTCCTTCTGCTGTTATAACATGGCCTAGGTACTAGATTTGACTTTTATCAAAATTACACTTGCTAAATTTTGTGTACAGCTAGTTTTCTCGCAAAATCTGCAATACTATTCTCAAGTGTTGCTCATGTTCCTCCTGATTTTTTGAATAGATTAGTATATCATCAATAAAAATCAGTACAAATTTATCTAGAAATGGCTAGAAAATGTCGTGCATCAGGCTCATGAAAGTGGCCGGAGCATTCATAAGGCCGAAAGGCAGTACCACAAACTCGTAATGTCCATAACAAGTTCAAAATGTGGTTTTGCAGATGTCTTCATCCTTTATTCTGAACTGGTGGTACCCGAACCTTAAGTCGATTTTTGAGAACACGCTAGCTCCCTGCACTTGATCAAATAAATCGTTGATACGAGGTAAAGGGTACTTATTCTTGATGGTCAGCTTATTTAGCTGATGATAATCAATGCATAATCTTAAGGTTTCGTCTTTTCATACAAATAGTACAGGGGCTCCCCAAGGGGACACACTAGGGCGAATGTATCCTTTATCTAACAGTTCCTGAAGCTGCATTTTGAGTTTTGTTAACTCAAGAATGCTCATGCGGTAGGGAGCTTTTGAAATAGGGGTTGCTCCAGGCACTAGTTCAATGGTAAAATCGATATCACGCCTTGGTGGCAATCCAGGGATGGATTCAGGAAACACATCCATGAATTCTTAAATTACAAGAATATTCTCTAAAGAGGTCATCTTATTTTTGTCATTATTGTACCGTACTTGGACAACATAAATCTAGCAGCTCGTCCTTATGCATCTTCCTAGCTGGTTGGCTGTAATAGGGCATGATTTGATATTTTTCTTGATTCCTTGAATTTCTTTTCGCTGCCCTGACTCAGTAAGATAAATTACAGATTTTTCTTTGCAATCCATAGGGACCGATGACCTTCCAACCAGTCCATCCCTATTAAAACATCATACGAACCCAGGGGAAGGATATTTAGATCAACACGGATGGGTTTTCCTCAAACTATTATAGGGCATTTTTTTGTTTTTGCATACACCTTCCTTTTTGTTCCAGTGGCTAGTTGAACTAGCCAAGACTTCTTAAATTTACTGCTTTGCAGCTGACATTTTTCTACCACTTTAGGATTAGTGTAGATTAGGCTAGCACCTAGATCAAATCAAATAGAAACAAGTTGATCAAAAATCGTACCTTCACATTCGATAATGGTGGGCTGATATTCTGCTTGATGATCGTCCAAGGCAGCATTAGTTCTAGGCATGCTCCTTGCAATATCTCCCACTGTGTAGGCTTCTTGCATGTTCGAAAGTTGTTCAGTTCGAGCTTTGTGCAGGAAGTTCTTGTAATAATGTGCTTCCCCACATCCCCAACATTGTAGTGGCGACTTTGGTGGCTGGTTAGTAGCAGTTTTGCTAACCCCCTTAGGTTGTCTATTCTCGGCATATGTCTGAACTCTCGGTAAATTTCTTGCAGATTTTCTGAAAGCCCTTTGTTGATTATTTCTGCCATTTGTGACTTTCGGTTGCCTGTTTGGTGGTAAGTTCTTCATTTTCTTGCCAATGGCTCCTTTAGGTCCTTCATTTTTCTGTTTCATCTACTGATAACAAATACATGCTTTTCATACTGCATCGTCCATTGTTCTAGGATAATCGAATTCTAATTTTTCCTTCATGAACTTGGGCAAACTACTAATAAACCGCTAAATTTTATCTTTTTCCTCCTGCATATATGAAACATATCACAATAGGTAAGTAAATTGTTTTGCATACTCATCCATGGTCAAGGCTCTCATTCTTAACTCATGGAACTCCTTTGCCTTTTCATCATAGTAACGTTCAGTTAGATATTTATCTTTAAAATGTTTCTGGAATTCTTTCCACGTTAGTTGCTCCTAATCAATCTTCGTCATTGTTTTAATTTCTTCCCACCACAGGGTGGCCGTTCCCTATAATTGGTAAACTACCATCTGTGCTTTAATTTTGTCAATATATTCATAAATATGAAAATATTTACCCATGTCGATCAGCCAGGCTTCCACTGCTTCTTCAGATTCTCCTTCAAACAACGAAGGTTTGATTTTTTTTGAACTCGACTTACAATTTTGTCATATGTGTTTTTGTCTTCCTTTGATCGGAAACATTATTTGAACGCCCTTCTTCCTCCTCCTTATGGCCTTCTGTTGATTCTACATTATCTTCCTCATTATTGGCAGTTGAGGTCTTCACCCTATTCTCTATATTGGGGTTTGGAGCCCGCTAATTTTGTCGGTCGGACATAATTTTAAGGATCTTCTCCTATTCCTGCCTTAGTCATTCATTACCCGTCCTTAAGTTCATCATCCTTGCTCATAATTGTTGCATTGTTTCCAGCAGGTTAGCATTGGCTTGTCGCGATTCTTCTCCCAGTTATACCCATAGTTCTAGGTTGGCCTTCACATAATGCACTTCCAATTGGCTTGCTTATCTGGGGCTCCTCTGCATTTTTAATTCTTGGTGCTGACCTCTATCTCTCTCTCTCTCTCTCTCTCTCTCTCTCTCTCTGTGTTCATATGCATCCAAACTTAGTTTTTTTTTTGCATCAATACACATACATCAAAACTTAATTAACTATACTAGTATATGAGCCTGGGCTCTAATACCATTTGTAACATCCGTATCCCAATTTCTTTTTAACTAATAAAGAAAATTATTTGGTTAATGAAATAATGTAAAGGTTAAATGATTTGACACTAGGTCAAATTCTAAACACATTTAAGGGTTTTTTGGAGTTTACACTACCCATATAGATCAGAGGTCTGCTAGTGTTGATATATGGTTAACACTGCAGAAACAAATATTCCTCGATGGACTCCACGCCATCTACATTGTTGTACCTACATTAATGTTGCCTGCGCGGGCTTACTTGGGGATGACCCTCCTCATTAAGGTGGGAGAGCCCCGAGGCCCTCCTCTGTCATCACTGTCCCTCTCCCTGCTGGACACACAGTCAGGCATTGATGAGCCTTACCTTGCCTGCTCGGAAGAGTCTCGAACTAATGCAGATGGCACATTCTTCATCCTTGGATCTAGACCAATCTACTGTCTTGATGATTCAAGGTCGACAGAATAGGATAAGGTTTTTCTTCGGCGATGAAAGGTTCAATTGATTGTTGGGTTTGTCTCTATAGCTCTACGATGGAAGGGGTAATATGTTTCATCAATTCAGCATGCCTGAATCCTTCACCTTACACGTATCAACAAAACTTAAAATAATAGCTGACGACCTTCCATTTAAAGCTTCTTTACAATGAATCTAAGCATATTTGATGAGTGACCGACGAGGGTTCTTACTGCTGCCCTTGCGCAGATGCCTCTACCACAGAATGGATTTACATTTCAGGTGGAGCGGTCAATTTCGCACGGCAGCATGAGGTAATGCATAATTATTTATAAGTTTATCTTGAAATTTATTTTTCAACTTAATGCTAAGATTCTATGTGCACATACAAGCTTCAGTCGCAGCTCCGAGGAATGCTAACCTCAGCCCAGGTAAAAACCCTTATTTTATTGCAAGATTCAATTCGGTGGTCAATGATAATCGACTCAAGTCCTCATACCTATTATTCTCTGTGTAGGTACATATTCCAGTGATTCAAACTCTTCTTGTGGCATGGATTTTTGGATGGCGCTAGCGTTCCAAACTAAGCTTGTTGTTTCTCATTTTTATAGGTGGGTTGGACTCAGAATCTCCCCCCTTAGTTCGAGCTCTTTAGAGACAGACCTCCACGAATAGAGAGTTTTGGAAATGTAATTAAACATGAGATTAGGCCTTACAGTCGGAATACTTCTGTTGTTAGGGTTATATTTATTTAATTTTAATTGGTCGGCCTTTGCATTACCACTATGATAAATTAGCTAACGACTTGGTTCCAAGAGTTTCTATGAGAAGTCGGACTGTACATTTTGGCATACAGAGTATAAGTTAAATGTTGTGTCTAAATTTCCATGATAGCTCGGCTTTTGGTATATATATATATATAATTCTGTAATGGCTTAATCCCGTGAACTGAGAATTTTTGGTTTTTAAGTGAATGATTAAAATGTTAATATGAATATGGTCCTCGTTACTCTGTTTCTATATATCAACATTTCAAACTTGCTCGAAAATAGCCTATGGTTTAATAATTCAAGGGTCTTAGGGTTTTTAATAGAGTTTGGGTACCTGCCTCGTGGTGGGTTCTCTCTAGAACTCGACCGAGAATCGATAAACCCTAACTCCTCAGTTATTTACAATACCAAGTCATAATAACGTTTGGGTCGACTATCTTGCATAGATTTCTTTGTCATTAATAGATGGTAGATAAAAATGAAAACTCTGGAAACTGTTATTTTGTATATTGAAAATATTTTCAATGGACTCTGTAAAGTCGAGTGATATAATAGGTATAGAAATTCCAGGACAAAATACTCAATCTCTGAATTAATTCCTTCATTGTTATGCTTAAAATGTTCCCTATAATTATTCATTAGAATGTTTATTGTAGATATTACTGCAATATAAGTAGATATGTTAGTTAGCTCTTGTATGCTCTAGTTACATATATACCTCTGATAGCAATGAAATATATTAAAAGACTGTATTTTTGTTTCTTTTCAATAACCGAATAATGATGACACAATATCCTAGCCTGCTAACTTAATTTCTATTGTAACAGTAAACATTATATTCCTTCCTAATAATAATTTGCTGACACAGTTTTATTACTTCTCTTTTTATCTGTATGAGTGTGATTTATGCACGTAACTCCTTTATTTTGGAAGGTCTCTCGAGCCAGCCTCGGATATGGCAATTACATCCAGAATCCCCTCCGAGCTCTTCCACTTTTGTCAATGATAAACAATCTGGTACCTTGGGCGTCAGAAACATGTCCAGCCTCAAATTGTGTACTCATAGTTGTTATCACAATTTCTTTCGCACTGGCTAACTTGCTCAACTCTAGGAAGAAAATAATCACAATACAATTTTTCCTTCCTTTTTCCAACCTCCTCAGGATTCTCTCCTTTTTCCTTTTCAAGGGAGAGGGTGCAATAAATGTCTGTAACTATTTTTCAAAAGTTAATTAAATTGATTCTCCAGTTCTTTTACAAATCGATTCAAAATCTCTTAATTAATATTTAACAACCTATGTTCTGTTCGGTTGTGTTATATTATTTCCACGACTAGCCCATGTAGTTAACCGGGGGTTAGACGGGGGGGAGGTTACAGGGGGTTTGAGGGGTACTCGTAACCCCACTCCATGGGGTCTGGGGCAGCGCCCCGAAAAATTTTGGTTTTGGACCCTAAGTTAGGTTAGGCGAACCCACCTATGGTTTTGTGCATGATTTTCGCACATGGTTTTGGACGCGATGGTTTTCGTTCCATGGTTTTGGACGCGATGGTTTTCGGTCCATGGTATTGGATGCTTCGACATGTATAAATATGTATTGTAACATTGAAAGGAAAATAATGAAAAATCAAGCTGGTAGTCCAGTTTTGGGATCCAGGGGAAAATCTTTGTGTATATGTGTTTTATGTGTTATGCTCTAGCATTGTTTATTTTCTATGTTTTAAAATTCGTATGCAGGTAATTTCTGTACGGGGTTAAAACCTACATTTGGTATCGGAGCAGTTTTGGCTTCAAGGGGACACCTTTGTTGCTAAGGGGTTTCACTCAGGCTTGTGGTAGACCCTGTTCAGTGGGAGATCTGTGAGATCGATTCTGGTGGTGAAAGAAGATGGGAAGCAGTGGAAAGATAGAGATCGAGAAATTTAATGGTCAAATTTTTGAGTTGTGGAAACTCAAGATGGAGGATCTATTGGTGGATAAAGATCAGTGGATCACGGTAGATCCGAGTACTAAACCAACGGGAGTGTCCGATGAAGAATGGAAGAAGTTGGGTCAAAAGGCAAAGAGCGTAATACGATTGTGTGTCTCAGATTCAATATTGCTAAATGTGTCAGGGGAAGCTACGGTGAAGGTTTTGTGGGACAAGTTAGGGACTTTGTACCAATCTAAGTCTCTGGTGAATACTCTGTTCCTGCGGAAGAAGCTGTATAACCTGAGGATGAAAGATGGAGACTCAGTGACAGAGCATCTGAACACATTTAATCCTGTGGTAAGTCAGTTAGCATCTATTGATATTAAAATTTCAGATGAATATAAGTGCATCAATTTGTTGTGTTCTCTAACATATTTATGGGATAGTCTGGTTATTGCAATAGGTAGCAATGCAACTGCCTTGCAATTTGATGAAATAGTCTTATCCTTGCTAACAGAGGAGATGAGGTGGAAAAATATGGAGAGCCAGAATGGTGATGCCTTCTCTGTACGAGGACGGTCCCGGAATAAAAACAAAAATAAGTTATCGAGTGGAAGATCTAAACCTAGAGGGAGATCTAAATCTCCAAGAAAACCTGTAAAGGTGGTGTGCTAGAAATGCGGAAAGGAAGGGCACTACAAAAGGGATTGTAAATCTAAAGCTCCTGATAAAGGAAAGGGATCTGATGATGCTCCTTCTGCAGAGGTGAAAACCACCTCAAATGAAGGTGGGGATGTGTACTTGGCTTCTTCAAGTACACATGTAGATCATGAGGCATGGTTGATTGACTCATGTGCATCCTTTCACTTCACTCCCCATAGAGAGTGGTTCTACGAGTATGAGAAATACGATGGTGGTGATGTCTTCTTAGGGGATGATAGGAAGTCTAGAATCATTGGTTGTAGAAAAATAAAGATGAAGTTGCAAGGTGGAAGGGTTAGTGGTCCAATTTACTTTCAATGTTCTTAAAGATAAATCATTGTTCGGGAAGAGGTCAATGATGAAAATTTTGAATTTCGTTGCTCAATAAGAGGTCAATGATGAAAACTTTGAATTTTTCATTCTTGCAAGTGATGGGTTATTGTTTAGGATGCAATTGCAATGATCATCTAGAATTAGCTTCTTTAACAATATTTTACAAAAGAAGCATATCAAAAAGCCACTGAAGATAGTGTGTGTTGTGGTGTAATTTAACCATGGTTAACATAAGCAATGCAAATTTTAGCTAATGCAAAATCCACAATTGCAAGAGACTTGAATGCTACTACTGCTATAAATAAACCAAAATTGCAGGAGACTTGTATGCTACTATTACTCCAAATAAACCGATACATTTGTTTGAAGATCAGTGTTGTTGAGATGACATTAAAGCATTGTTTCCAATCATTTGTGATTAAACTTAGATAATTTTTTCCATGATCCATTGATTTGATTTGAGATTAAACTTAGATATCCTTTTCCCTTGATCCGTATATTTGACGGAGAGCCATGTTTGAATTTCAGAATGGTATTGCTATTGCATTGTGATGATTTTTGCAAACTTTATGAAAGGATACTTTTAGATGGGACATGATGATACCCTTTCACTTGTTTGTTTTAATGGCTAACATGATATCTACTGCAACCAACTTGATTATATGCTTCTATTTAATAAAAAGGTATTTCAGATAGCAAGTTTGAATACCCTTTCACTTGTTTGTTTCAATGGCTAACATTACATCTACCTCAACTAACTTGATTAGATGCTAGTAAGTTTGAATTAGTGTATAAGAATTAGATCCAAAGTTTTGGATCCCAGTGGGTGCCCACCCTTCGTTGAACGTTGGAGGTCTCTTGGACTTGCTCGAGGGAATCGATAAAAGTTCTCACAGAGAGATGCAAATTACATAGTCAACCAGGGGCCCGTGATTTCCCCAAAGAGCTGCGAATTATAAACTCAACTAGGCCCGCCAACGCCACTGCACCCGATGTTTTCCTCATCCTCCATTTGCACGGACGTAAGACCTTTGATGAAATTTGCTTTATTTTTACTAAGCTGAAAAGTCGGTTGATGCCCAACTGGCTTTTTCATGCCTCCATTAATTCCCAATTGTCAAACGTATGGATGTAATCATGGATGTGATGAAGACAATATCGAGAATGGGCGGCTGGTTGACTTGATCTTCGATAGTCCTCCACGTCTCTCTTTTCTAGTCTATAAATATTGGTTTTACAATTTATGTGACACACCACTTCTGTGTTCTGCCCTTGCGGCATATTCATGTTTCGCTTGCTCATAAGAAACCAAATAAAATATGTGCAACCATGTCTGTTGTCTCACGGTGGGCAATCACAAGGAAACAATTCAGTTGGTTCCCCTTGCCGGCCCCGTTCAGATCCTTCATAAACCACTCTGCGCCGCCCGGATCATTCAAGAATTCCCTCAACATTTAGTCTGTCACTCCGATTCATTCTACATCGGGCATAAGACGCCCACTCTATCTCCAGGTGACCAATTGAAGTTGGGCAACAAAATGGAGTTGTTTTTACTGGGAATTTTTGGATTTCCGATGTCGGAATCAGGCAAAAAAATTTGAGGTGAAATCTTGATTTGTGTTATTTAAACTAGTTTTTTTACTGTATATATGCATTCAACACCCTTTAAAACTTTTTGGACCTCTGGTGTCAGACAGAAAATTTTGAGGTGAAATCTTGATTTGTGTTGTTTACACTAGTTTTTTTGACTTTATATATAGATTCAGCGCCCTTAAAAACTCTTAGGGCACTTGGATTGTTTAGGGGTTACCCATCAAACTTGTGATTTCAATAAATTGAGCTGGATTTTAGAGAAATTAGACTAGAAAAACCCACCCAAAAAACTTTCAAAAAATCACACTAAAAACAACTAGTTTAGTTTTTGAAAAATAATATAAAAATATTTTAATCATTTTAACTATTTCTCTTTTTTATATAACAAAATATTTATATTTTAAAATGAGTATTTAACATAAATTATAAAGATATTGAGAACGTTCTTGCGGGGAAAATTGCTTGCTAATTTGTTGTAGTAGCCAAAAAAATATTCCTACTCTGAGTTTTAAAAAACTATATATATAATTAATTGTAACATCGTATCCCAATTTTTTTTTTAACTAAGAAAGCAAGTTATTTGGTTAATGAAATAATGTAAAGGTTAAATGATTCGACACCAGGTCAAATTCCAAACACATTTAAGGGTTTTCTGGAGTTTACTCCACCCATATAGATCACAGGTCTCTTAATGTTGATATATGGTTAACACTACGGAAACAAATATTCCTCGCTAGACTCCACGCCATATTCATTGTTGTACCTACATTAATGCTACCTGAGCATACTTACCTCGAGATGACCCTCCTCATTAAGGCGGGAGAGCCCTGAGGCCCTCCTTTGTCATCACCGTCCCTCTCGCTGCTGGCCACACAGTCCGGCATTAATCAGCCTTACCTTGGCCACTCGGAAGAGTCTTGAACTCATGCAGATGACACATTCTTCGCCATTGGATCTAGACCGATCTACGGTCTTAACGATTCAAGGATGACCAAATATGATAATGTTTTTCATCGGTGATGAAAGGTTCATTTGACTGTTGGGTTTGGCTATATAGCTCTGTGACGGAAGGGGTAACCTTAGTCATCGATTCACCACAAGTATCGACAGACTTTAAACTAATAGCTCATGACCTTTCATTTAAAGCTTCTTTACAATGAATCTATGTGTATTTAATGGGCGACCAACGAGGGTTCTTACTATTGCCCTTGCACATATGCCTCTACCACAGAATGGACTTACATTTCAAGTGGAGTGGTCAATTTCGCATTGCAGCACGAGGTAATGCATAATTCTTTATAAGTTTATCTTGAAATCTATTTTCCAGCTTAATGCTAAGATTCTATGTGCACTTACAGGCTTCGGTCGCAACTCCGAGGAATGCTAACCTCAGCCCAGTAAAAACCTTCGGTGGTCAATGATAATCGATTCAGGTCCTCACACCCATTATTCTCTGTGTAGGTACATATTCCAGTGGTTCAAACTCTTCTCGCGGCATGGATTTTTGGGTCGTGCCAATGTTCAAAACTAAGCTTGTTGTTTCTCATTTTTCCAAGTGGGTTGGACTCAGAATCTCCCCCATTAGTTCATGCTCTTTAGAGACAGACCTCCATGAACAGAGAGTTTTGGAAATGTAATTAAACTTAAGATTAGGCCTTGCAGCCGGAATACTTCTGCTATTAGGGTTATATTTATTTAATTTTAACGGGTCGGCCTTTGCATTACCACTATGATAGCTTAGCTAGCGGCTTGGTTCCAAGAGTTTCCATGAGAAGTCGGACTGTACAATTTGGCATATAGACTATAAGTTAAATGCTATGTCTAAATTGTTGTGATAACTCAGCTTCCAGTATATATATATATATATATATATATATATTGCGGTTGAATTTAATTATGTAATGGCTTAATCCTATGAACTGAGCATTTTTTGTTTTTAAGTGAATGATTCAAATGTTAATATGAATATGGTCGTCATTACTCTGTTTCTATATATCAACATTTCAAACTTGCACGAAAATAGCCTATGGTTTAATAACTCAAGGGTCTTAGGGTTTTTAATAGAGTCTGGGTACTTCGCTCACAGTGGGTTCTCTCCAGAACTCAACCGAGAGCCGATAAACCCTAACTCCTTAGTTATTTACAATCCCAAGATGTAATAAGGTTTGGGTTGACTATCTTGCATAGTTTTCTTTGTCATAAATAGATGGTAGATAACAATGAAAATTCTGGGAACTGATATTTTGTATATTGAAAATCTTTTCAATAAACTTTGTAAAGTCCAATGATATAATAAGAATAGAAAGTCCAGGATAAAATATTGAATCTATGAAATAATTCCTTCGTTGCTATGCTTAAAATGTTCCTTGTAATTATTCTTTAGAACGTTAAGTGTAGATATTACTGCCATATAAGTAGATATGTTAGTTAGCTCTTGTATGCTCTGGTTACATATATACCTCTGATAGCAATGCAATATATTAAAAGATTGTATTTCTTTTACCTTTCAATAACTGAATAACGCTGACACAATATCCTACCCTGCTAACTTAATTTCTATTGTAAGTGTAAACAGTATATTCCTTCCTAATAATGATTTCCTAAGATAGTAATATTACTTATATATTTCTCTGTATGAGTGTGATTTATGCATGTAACTCCTTTATTTTGGAAGGTCTCTCCACCGAGCCTCGAATCTGGAAATTATGTCCAAAATCCCCCTCCAAGTTCTTCCACTTTTGTCAATGATAAACAGTCTGGTACCTTGAGCGTCAGGAACATGTCCAGCCTCAAGTCGCGTACTCACAGTTGTTATCACAATTTCTTTCCCACTAGCTAACTTGCTCAGCTCTAGGAAGAAAATAATCATAGTACAATTTTTGCTTCCTTTTTCCAACCCCCTCAAGATTCTCACCTTTCTCCTTTTCAACGGAGAGGGTGAAAAAATAGTTTGCAACTGTTTTTCAGAAGTTAATTTAATTGATTCTACATTTCTTTTATAGACTGATTCAAAATCTTTTAGTTAATATTTAACAACCTCTATTCTAGCCTTTCAGCCTAAATATTTTAACAATTCACATTAAACTAAATAAAATTAACAATGGTAAATAAAACTTGGTAAAAAAAAATTGTTGGTGTATCACTAGGTGTTACAGCCCCTCCCCTTGAGAGGAACACCATCTCTAGTGTTCTTTCCCTTAAGTAAATAGTGTAGGATAGACTTTCTGCAAGGCTTCCTCTTCCTCCCAAGTAGCCTCATGTGGGCCAAAATGCTTTCACCACACTTTAATTTGGGTGATGGTTCACCTCTACAAGGTGGTTTCTCTCCGACCGAGGATACGTAGAGGCTTTGCTAGAAATTCTCTCTTGGGTTCTACCTACACATTCATAATCTACTATCAGAAAATTCCTATAAACAACAATTCTTAATATATAGACTTCATTCTATCATTACCTGAATGCTTTCTCAGTTAATAATATGTCGAGGGTCATACACATATATTTTTAATAAAGATACATGGAAGACAGTGTGGACTGAGATGTGGCCCGGGAGTGCTAGCTTGTACACCGCGGGCCCAATCCACGCCAAAATTTCAAAAGGCCCACAATACCATGGTGCCAACTTCGCACAACCTTTCCATTATAAGGTTCCTTTCCATGGTTTAACCTTCAAGTACACGTGATCCCCCAACTGGAATTCTTTATGAGTTATTTTCTTATTTGCATAAACCTTTTGCCTATCCTGAGAAGCCTTTAAATTTTTCCGAACATTCTTAATGGTGGCCGCAATTTCAGGTAACGTATCACGACCCAATGCTAATTTATTATCCAGAATATTCCAGTCCATGGGTTCCCCACACTTTCTTTCATACAGTACTTCAAAAGGGCTCATACCCAATGATTCGTGATGTCCATTATTGTAGGCGAATTCTACAAAGTGGCGGTAATCCTTCCATTTCTATGGTTGTTGCATTACAAACATTCTCAACATGTCTTCCAAGACTTGATTCACTCGCTCTATCTGATTGTCTCTCTGTAGATGGTAGGCAATGCTGAATTTAATTTGAGTGCCCAACTCTGCAAAGAGGGTTTTCCAAAATGTGGATGTAAATTTTAGATCTCTGTCAGAGATCACCACTCGGCGTATCCCGTGTAATCAGAAGATTTCTCTCATCAATATGTTTGCAATCTCCACCATTTTATAGGTGGATTTTACGGGAATGAAATGAGCGGTCTTGCTCAGCTTGTTGACCACAACCATGATTGAGTCATGTTGCTTTTTAGTACGAGGTAATCCAGTGATAAAGTCTAAAGTGATTGTCTCCCATTTCCATTCAGGGATGGGTAATGGTTGCAACAGACCGGCAGGATGTTGATGTTTCGCCTTCACCAATTGGCACTCTAAGAATTTGGATAAATATTCAGCAACATCTTTTCTTAAAACTGGCAAGAAATAACTTTTCTTGATAATAGAAAATAGTTTCTAGTATCTCGGGTGGGCGGCGTAATGCTTCCTATGAAACTCATCTAATAACAGCTGCTAAACAGAGTTTTGGTTAGGAATATAAATTCTATTTCTGAATGTTAACATTTTGTCAGGGTTAATCCCATACTCATATTGTTTCCCTTTTGCCTTAGCTTCCGAAGCTTGCTGCCATAAGAATGTATATTCTTGGTCTTTGAGGAATGCCTCTCAGATAACCTTTGGTAGGTTAAATTGTGCTTGACTGAATTGTACTTCATAAATGCAATGTACTTTTCGGCTTAAAGCATCTGCTACCCGGTTTTCTTTTCCTTTGAGGTGTTTCATGTCAAAGTCAAATTCACTCAAGAATGTGGTCCATCTGGCCTGTCGAGCATTTAAACTAGACTGGTTAAAGAAATTTGTAAGACTGTTGTGGTCAGTTAATAACAAAAATTTCTTTCCCAGAAGGTAGTGTCACCACATTTTTAATGCATACACTACCGCGGCGAACTCCAGATCGTAGGTAGAGTAGCACTGCTCATAATCCTTCAGTTTATGTGATTCATAAGCTATGACCTTCCCTTCCTATGTTAATACTCCATCGACACCCTCCTTACTTGCATCTGTACATACTACAAAGGATTTTTCCAGATCTGCTACTTTTAGCACTAGGGCGGTAATAAGAAGTTGCTTTAGTTGCTCAAAACTTTGCTGACATTCCGCTGTCTAGTGGAAAGCAGGCCCCTTTTTCTGAAGTGAAGTCATCGAAAAAGCTATTTTTGAAAAGCCTTTAATAAATCAGCGATAATACCTTGCCAGGCATAAGAAGGATCTTATGTTGACAACGTTTTTCGGTGTGGTCCATTCCATAATATTTTTGATCTTTTCTCGATCCAAAATCTTTTGCTTATAGATGTGTTCAACAATTACATGCATAAATTGTAGCTTAACATAGAAAACTTAATGTGCACATGAGACAAGAGGAGAAACACATAAAGCATGAAATAAGACAACAAGACTTGATAATGGAGTTCGTCCGACTTGGATTACATCTTCGGGACCTGCTCAATCAATGGGGAGACGTTCTTTCATTAAATGGCATGAGAAAGAAGAGTACAAGAATCAGTTAGAAAAAGGAGTCTTATACCTCGATACTGAAAAATGGCCAAAAAATGCATAACTCTGATGGAGAAATGAACAGTGCCATTACGTTCGTGGCGTCGAGAAGAGCTAAAACCATATAAAATTTGTCAAATTCTGACAAAGTGAAAATTCGGCCCTCCTGCAAAATTTTGCCTCAAACTGCGTGCACTTCCTCCTCTACCTAGGCGCACTGACAAACTCCGTTTAAGTATAATATGGGTGGTATATTTCTCAATAATGTTGTTGGCGGAGTTGGTTTGAGATTTGTTTAATAAGGAGGAGGTCGGGTGGTCAAACCCCGCCTCCTTTTTTAATACACCGAATCTCTTTAAAATTTAAACAACCTTTTTTTTTTACTATGGGTTCGTTCGTGCTCGCATTGGGTGGCCCGCCCACTATACCCACCTCCACCTTTGAAATAATTTTTAACGTTCTGTTGGTTTGTTTGTTTAGAGTGGGCGTGGTTGGGTCCGTGCCCCAAGCGTCAGCCCACCACCCGGTCTTGGTTACGGTGCCAAGGTTTGGGGTGGTGGTCTCATGGCTACCCACCCCTTGTTAATTGCTGCATGCCATGGGCTGTGGGGAGGGGCCGAGGGTCATGGCCCACCCATCCATATTTAACATTGCAATTACGTTGGGGTGGCAGGGTTGGTGGCCTGCCAACCCCTTTTTTTAATAATTTTTTTGTTAAATAAAATCAAAATGGCGTGTTTTTGAAAATTTGGTTTCGGACCGTAGGAGTCTCTTTAACTAGGCCACGATCTCGCTCGGAATCTAGTCGGAATTGGCCAGATTCCGTTCGCCAGAAAAGTGCAAATTGTGTCCTCGTTAAACCTGCCCAGTCATCCAAAGTCAACCCAACTTTGACTGCTTCTATCTCCTTCAGCCAGACTCGGATTGGAGTGTCATTCGCATTATTGGAATTAGGGTGACAATCAATTCAATTTGATGTCCATTTCATAACCTTTCCACCACTTTGAATTTTGAGCTTTTCCCATGCCAATGTGTCTGAAGATCCACCTGGATCAATCCTCCCCATTGAGGAGCTTTTGGACCGCCAAAAGCTTTATCAGTCAATTGGCAAGTGAGGGAATTGTTCCCTCATGCTTTTCTTTTCCAGCCATTTTTCCTTGCTGGGGTGCATCCCATTGAGACCAACTCGAAGGTATTCCACGTCTCCCCGTCATGAAGTGCTAGTTCTTCTGTCAAGGGTGATGTCTTCAGGTAACTCATTGAGATACTCTGCTGAAAAGCCATCAACTGTAGGAACTGTGCCCACCTCTTCGGTGTCCATAATCAATGGTGGCTCATACAACTTTAAGTTCTCCACATTCACTACAGAGTACATCTGCATATATATCGGAAAATCGAGAAGAAAGGCATTTTCCAATCTTCTCCAAGATGTTGAATGAACCGTACTGGATTGATCGCAACTTCTTCCCTTCTCCCTTCATCCTGTCCTTGCTGATATGGAACCACACTTTGTCGTCCACTTGAAATTCATGGTCGACTCAGTGTTTGTCATGTCGAGCCTTGTAACGGGATTGCCTTTTCTCTAACTGCTCTTGTACTGCTTGGTGAATAAACTGGATCCATTGGATGAACTGTTGCACTTTGTCCCTATCATTACATCCATTGGAGTCATCTTCCCTTCCAAATACCATATCAAAAGGGTCCTTTGGTAGGTAACCAAAACATGTCTCAAATGGTGAACGTTGCATAGATGAGTGCACTGCTCGGTTGTAGGAATGTTGCACATATGGAAGATGCTCATCCCACAACTTAGGATGTTTCCCACAATAGCCTCGCAATAAGTGTACCACGGGGCGGTTGACAA
Source organism: Pinus tabuliformis (assembly GCA_031772625.1). NCBI lineage: Eukaryota > Viridiplantae > Streptophyta > Pinopsida > Pinales > Pinaceae > Pinus > Pinus tabuliformis. The sequence goes on along the minus strand of CM062808.1, from coordinate 268,629,455 downwards.
CCTCTGTCTATCCATCAGTCTGTGGATGGAATGTTGTGCTTCTTTTAAACTTGGTGTCCATCATCTTCCACAAGCTGGTCCAAAACTCTCCGAGAAAGCGAGAGTCTTGATCTGACACAATCGATGTGGGCAGCCCAAAATGGACCCAGAAATGCTGAAGGAAAAGATAAGCAGTTTGCTCTACAGTGATCTGCTTTTTACAATGCATTAAAATACGCATCTTACTAAAATGTTCAACGACGACATACAAATAGTCATGACTTTTTCTAGACAAAGGCAAACCTCGTGCAAAAATCCATCGACACACTTTCCCATGGATGACTCGAAATAGGGAGTGGTGTGTAGAGCCCGAGTTTTCTATTAGAGGGCTTTTAAACAGAACACATCACACACCCCTTTACATAGCGAGTCACAATGTTTTTCATATGTGGCCAAAAACAAAATCTTTGTACATGAAACAAATATTTTTCAATACCAAAATGACCAGACACTAGGGAGGTGAGGGCCTCCCGGATTACATGTACGCTTTCTCCTGTGGGTATGCACAATTTGCCAAGGTGATACAAGAGTTTCCCCTACAAGTGATAGTTGTTCGCCTGTGAACCATGGGTTAGTTTTGCATAAATCTCCTTAAAGTCATCATTGTTAGCATATTGTTCAGCATAACTTTCAAAAGATAATGAAGCATTATGCAAAATAAAAGAAGCAGAAATAGGAGGGCGAGATAACATATCGACCACTTTGTTGCTAGTGCCCTTCTTATACTTTATTACCATATAAAACTGCTGAAGACAACCCATCCACCTAAAATGACGAGATTGCTGCAACTTGGTTTGTGACTAAAGACACTGCAAGGGTTGATGATTCGTATGGATGATGGTCTCCTTGCCGATCAAGTAGTGTTTCCACGTTTTCACACGCTGACCAAGGCATATAATTCCTTATCATAAGTGGGATAGTTTATCACAGCCTAAGATAACTTCTCTGAATGGTAACATATCGGCTTCTTTTGCTGCATCAGTACAACTCCCATGGCATATCTGTTGGCGTCTGTCTCGATCTCGAATGGCTGTTGGAGATCTGGTAAGGCCAAGACCGGTGCGGTGCTGATCTTTTCTTTCAATGTTTCGAAGGAATTCTGTTGCTTTCCTCCCCATTGAAAGACTTGATTTACACTTGTCAATGTGTGTAAAGGTGCTACAATAATAGAGAAATTGGCAATAAATCTCCTCCAATATTGTACTGCACCCAAAAAGCTGCGAACCTTGGTTACATTAGTAGGTTTAGGCCAATTTACAATTGCTTCAACTTTAGAAGGATCAATTTTTAATTGACCATGACCAAAAATATGACCTAAGTAAACTCACACTTTGACAATTTTACATAGCATTTTTCATTTTTCAATACATCAAACACTTTCTTCACATGACATACATGTTCATTCCAACTTTTACTAAAGACAAGGATATCATCTAGATATACAAGAAAAAATTCATCAATGAAAGGCCTAAAAAGATCATTCATGACCCTCATGAAAGTTTTTGGAGCGTTGCAAAGTCCAATGGCATCACTATCCATTCGAACAACCCCTATTTGGTCCTGAAGGAGGTTTTCCACACATCCTGCTCTCCAATTTGGACCTAGTGATAACCACTACACAAATCCAATTTGGTGAAATAGATAGCATTCTTTAACTGATCTAATAAGTCATCAATGCGTGGAAGAGGGTAACAATTTTTCACCGTGATTTTGTTTAGTGCTCGATAATCCATGCACATCCTCCATGTGCCATCTTTCTTTGGCACTAAGACAATCGGTGAGCCACATGGAGAAGTGCTCGGCCTGATGACCCCTTGGTCCAGCGATTCCCGCACCTACTTTTTGATTTCCTCCATCTCAGTGGTCGACATCCTGTACATGCCAATATTTGGTAAAGGAGCATCATGCTGCAAATGGATCTCATGTAGGATTTCCCTCTTCGGAGGTAATTCCATCGATTCCTGAAACATCTCATCATAGTTGGAAATTAATTCACATAATTCCTTTTTATGTCCCTGATAACAACCCTGGAAAGCATCAGCTAATTCAGAATCTTCTCCCCTTACAATCGTAAGTATGCAACCCTTACTGGAATTCACCAACCTCTTCATTTGTCTTGCACTTACAAGGCTGGCACTAATTTTAGTTTGATGAGACCTTACAATATATTCTACCCTATCTTTTGTGATTTGGTATTTGTTTTCATGATGGAAGAAGATTTCCTTTCTATCATATAGATATGGACTTCCTAACACCATGCCACAGATGTCCAATGGTATCACATCAAGTTTTACCTCATCCACTAATTTAGAAGCCATCACAAATTTAACCTTACACTGCTTAGTTACATTCAGTTTTGCTTTATCATGTATCCATCCAAGTGGGTAAGGTTTTGGATGTGGTTTGGTTTCCAAGCCTAGCTTCTTTACCAACGAATATGAAACTAAGTTTGCTTGGGATCTGGTATCAAATAGAGTTTCCACTTTTGTATGATTTATGATAACTCTAATATGAAATAGCTCAATTCTCTTTCTTTCATTAGGAAGAGACTCATCTATTGAACTAGTGCCTTCATGTGATTCAGAATTAACATGAGGTATAAGAGTACCTTTTGTTCCTACTGCTGTGATCAATGCTTCATCTCCAGAATCGGATCCAAGGTCCTACTGCATAGTTGCTACTGTCTTCTGCTTGCCTTTTCCTCCATACTTCTTTGGTCTCTTTTCTGGGTATTGTTTCCAACAATGATCGTCATCATGACCTTCCTTTTTGCAGTAATTATAATAGGGTCTTTCTCCTTCATCTTTCTTGGTTGATGCCGTCCTCTTCTCCTTTCCTTTTCCTTTCACTTTGGGTTTGCCATTTGGAGGTTTGAAAGGTGGTTTCTTGAAATGATCATCTCTTTCATTTTTGCCCCTATTCTCAAGATGAATTTCTTTCACACAGGCAGAGTCAATAGTAGTTGGGTCAAACAATAATAATGAATGTCTAAGGTAAATATGTAATGATCCAATACACTTAGTTAGTACTTTAGGTGAGTCAAGTGCAATGCCCAAATTAAGTGCCTGTTTTCTAAATTCATCTATAAAGCTTTGAACATCCTGACCTCTGCTTTGACTTAAGTATTGCCAATCCATTAATGCTTTTTGTTTATAACCCAATGGATAGAATTGTTCCTTTAATGCAGAAATGAAACTAGGCCATGAGGAAAGAAGATTACCCACATTCTTACTGCTTCACAATTTGCTCTCCCACCAAACAAGAGTGGTTATACTCAACCGAAGAGAGGCCAGCTGAATCTTTGCCTCGTCCCCATTGATCTTCTAAATCCTGCAGTAGATTTCAATCTGCCTAATCCAGTTGTTAAGCTTTTCTGCATTACTTTCACCGTTAAACATGGGAAGATCAAATTTGACATCTAATTTAAAGAAAGGTTTCTTAGATGCATCCCTTGAATTTACATGATGATGGTGATGAGAGGAAGAAGAACTTTCACTCGTGGAAGGAGAAGGAGGGGGTTCTTCTCCACCATTTCCATGCGCTGAACCTTGTTCTTCTGGTTTTCCCTCTTCTACTTTCTCCAGCCTAAAATCAACTGATTGACATTATCTGTCATTGAATAAAAGGTTTTGTGGAAATTGTGCTCCTCCTCAAGACGAACCTATTCATCTGCCATGTTTCTCCTTCAATGTGCATGCCCCGCTTCAGGATCGAAAGAATTTAGTTTCCCTTCGCCTCTTCGGAGCCTGTTTCTTGTTAGCATACAAACATTCAATTCACATCTAAAAAAAGACCTGCTCTGATACCACTTGATCCAAAATCTTTTGCTTATAGATGCGTTAAAGAATTACATACATAAATTGTAGCTTAACATAGAAAACTTAATGTGCACATGAGACAAGAGGAGAAACACATAAACCATGAAAAAAGACAACAAGACTTGATAACAGAGTTCGTCCGACTTGGAATACGTCTCCGGGACTTGCTCAATCAATGGGAAGGCCTTCATTCATTAAGTGGCATGAGAAAGAAGAGTACAAGTATCAGTTACAAAAAGGAGTCTTATACCTCCATACTAAAAAATGGCCAAAAAATGCAAAACTTTGATGTAGAAATGGATAGCACCATTGCGTTCGTGGCATCGAGAAGTGTTGAAGCCATATTAAATTTTTCAAATTTTGATAAAGCGAAAATTCGTCCCTCCTGCAAAATTTTGCCTTGAACTGCGTGCACTGCCTCCTCGGCTTGGGCACACTAACAAACTCCATTTAAGTATAATATGGGTGGCGTATTTCTCAATAATGTTGTTGGAGGAGTTGGTTTTAGATCTATCTAATAGGGAGGAGGTCAGGCAGTCAAACCCCGCCTCCTCCTTTTTTAATACACCGAATCTCTTTAAAATTTAAACAACCTTTTTTTTTAAAACAATGGGTTGGGTCGGCCCACCTTGGGTGGCCCACCAACCGTACCCACCTCCGCCTTTGTAATAATTTTTAATGGGTTGTTGGTTTGTTTGTTTAGAGTGGGCGCGGTTGGGTTCTTGCCCCAAGGGTCGGCCCACCACCCATTGTTGGTTACGGTGCCGAGGTGTGGGGTGGCAGGCTCATGGCTGCCCACCCCGTGTTAATTGTTACATGCCGTGGGCTATGGGGAGGGGTCGGGGGTCATGGCCTACCCCTCGATATTTAACATTGCAATTACGTTAGGGTGGCGGGGTTGGTGGCCCACCACCCCCTTTTTTTATAATTTTTTTGTTAAATAAAAACAAAATGGTGCGTTTTTGAAAATTTGGTTTTGGACCATAGGAGTCTTTTTAACTAGGCCACGATTTCGCCTAGAATCTAGCTGGAGTTGGCTAGATTCCGCCTTCTGGAAAAGTGCAAATTGTGTCTTCGTTAAACCTGCCCAGTCACAAAAGTCAGCCCAAATTTGTCTGCTTCTATCTCCTTCATCCGGACTCGGATTGGAGTGTCGTTCGCATTGTTAGAATTAGGGCGACAAGCATTTCGATTTGATGTTAAGTTCATCGCCTTTCCACCACTTTGAATTTTGAGCTTTTCCCATGCCACTGTGTCTAAAGATCCACCTGGATCATTTCTAGATCCACAGCTATTCCTTTTGTTGATATAACATGGCCTAGGTACTAGATTTGACCTTTATAAAAATTGCACTTGTTAAATTTTGCGTACAGCTAGTTTTCTCGCAAAATCTGCAATATTGTTCTCAAGTGTTGCTCATGTTCCTCCTGATTTTTTAAATAGATTAGTATATCGTCAATAAAAATCAGTACAAATTTATCTAGAAATGGCTAAAAAATGTCGTTCATCAGGCTCATGAAAGTGGCCGCAGCATTCATAAGGCCGAAAGGCAGTACCACAAACTCGTAATGTCCTTAACAAGTTTAGAATGCGGTTTTGCAGATGTCTTCATCCTTTATTCTGATCTGGTGGTACTCGGACCTTAAGTCGATTTTTGAGAACACGCTAGCTCCCTGCACTTGATCAAATAAATTGTCGATATGAGGTAAAGGGTACTTATTCTTTATGGTCAGCTTATTTAGCTAACGATAATCAATGCATATTCTTAAGGTTCTGTCTTTTTTCATACAAATAATACAGGGGCTCCCCAAGGGAACACACTAGGGCGAATGTATCCTTTATTTAACAGTTCGTGAAGCTACATTTTGAGTTATGTTAACTCAAGAATGCTCATGCGGAAGGGAGCTTCTGAAATAGGGGTTGCTCCAGGCACTAGCTCAATGGTAAAATCGATATCACGCCTTGGTGGCAATCCAGGGATGGATGCAGGAAACACGTCCATGAATTCTTGAATTACAGTAATATTCTCTAAAGCTCGGTCATCTTATTTTTGTCATTATTGTACCGTACTTGGACAACATAAATCTAGCAGCTCGTCCTTATGCATCTTTCGAGCTGGTTGGCTGTAACAGGGCATAATTTGATATTTTTCTTGATTCCTTGAATTTCTTTTCGCTACCCTGACTCGATAAGATAAATTACAAATTTTTCTTTGCAATCCATAGGGACCAATGACCTTCCAACTAGTCCATCCCTATTAATACATCATACGAACCCAGGGGAAGGATATTTAGATCAACACAGATGGGTTGTCCTGAAACTATTATAGGGCAGTTTTTTGTTTTTGCAGACACCTTCCTTTTTGTTCCAGTGGCTAGTTGAACTAGCCAAGACTTCTTAAATTTACTGCTTTGCAGCTGACATTTTTCTACCACTTTAGGATTAATGTAGCTTAGGCTAGCACCTAGATCAAATAAAATAGAAACAGGTTGATCAATAATCGTACCTTCACATTCGATAATGGTGGGCTGATAAACCACTTGATGATCGTCCAAGGCAACATTAATTCTAGGCATGCTCCTTGCAATATATCTCACTGTGGAGGCTTCTTGCATGTTTGAAAGTTGTTCAGTTCGAGCTTTGTGTAGGCAGTTCTTGTAATAATGTGCTTCCCCACATCCCCAACATTGTAGTGGCGACTTTGGTGGCTGGTCAATAGCATTTTTGCTAACCCCCTCAGGCTGTCTATTCTTGGCATATGTCTGAACTCTCGGCAAATTTCTTGCAAATTTTTTGAAAGTCCTTTGTTGATTATTTCTACCATTTGTGACTTTTGGTTGCCTGTTTGGTGGTAAGTTCCTCATTTTCTTGCCAATGGCTCCTTTAGGTCCTTCATTTTTCTGTTTCATCTGTTGATAACAGATGCAGGCTTTTCATACTGCATCGTCCATTGTTCTAGGATAATCAAATTCTAATTTTTCCTTCATGAACTTGGTCAAACTACTAATAAACCGATAAATTTTATCTTTTTCCTCCTGCATATACGAAACGTATCGCAACAGGGAAGTAAACCATTTTACATACTCATCCATGGTCAAGGCTCCCAGTCTTAACTCATGGAACTCCTTTGCTTTTTCATCATAGTAACGTTCAGTTAGATATTTATCTTTAAAATGTTTCTGGAATTATTTCCACGTTACTTGCTCCTCATCAATATTCGTCATTGTTTTAATTTCTTTTCACCACAGGGTGGCCTTTCCCTATAATTGGTAAATTGCCATCTATGCTTTAAGTTTGTCAATATATTCATAAATATGAAAATATTTACCCATGTCGATCAGCCAGGCTTCCGTTGCTTCTTCAGATTCTCCTTCAAACAACGAAGGTTTGATTTTCTTGAACTCAACTTACAATTTTGTCATATGTCTTTCTGTCTTCCTTTGATTGGAAACGTTACCTGAACGCCCTTCTTCATCCTCCTTATGGCCTTCCGTTGATTCTGCATTATCTTCCTTATTATTGGCAGTTGGCGTCTTCACCCTATTCTCTATACTGGGATCTGGAGCCCGCTAATTTTGTCAGTCGGACATAATTTTAAGGATCTTCTCCTATTCCTGCCTTAGTCATTCATTGCCCATCCTTAAGTTCATCATCCTTGCTTGTAATTGTTGCACTGTTTCTAGTAGGGCAGCATTGGCTTGTCACGATTATTCTCCCAGTTGTACCCATAGTTCTAGGTTGGCCTCCACATAATGCACTTCCAGTTGGCTTGCTTATCTGGGGCTCCTCTGCATCTCTGCATTTTTAATTCTTGGTGCTGACCTCTCTCTCTCTCTCTCTCTCTCTCTCTCTCTCTGTTCATATGCATCCAAACTTAGTTTTTTTTTTGCATCAATACACATACATCAAAACTTAATTAACTATACTAAAATAACCCAGAAGTCTCAATATATGAGCCTGGGCTCTAATACCATTTGTAACATCCATATCCCAGTTTTTTTTTAACTAATAAAGAAAGTTATTTGGTTAATGAAATAATGTAAAGGTTAAATAATTCGACACCAGGTCAAATTCTAAACACATTTAAGGGTTTTTTGGAGTTTACACTACCCATATAGATCAGAGGTCTATTAGTGTTGATATATGGTTAACACCGCAGAAACAAATATTCCTCGCTGGACTCCATGCCATCTGCATCATAGAAAATTTTAGGGGCGAATGTTCGCCCTTTGGAGAAATTAAGGGGTTTTAAATTTTTAGTGGGGGAATATTTTGTATCATAGCACATTTTTACAAATCACCTCAAATAGCCCACCTTATTTTAAGGGAGAGGGTAAAAAAGGTAAATTTAGCCCTTGAAACTAGGAGTTACAACCTTCCATTCACCCATTTTCAAGAATAGGTTTTATTTAAGTGAATCCATTCGCCCATTTTCAAGATTAGGTTTTATTTAAGTGAATCCTATGGGCAAAATACCATATTTGTAAAAGAGGTATGGTAAATTAATAAAAATATAAATAAACGAGAGGTATGGTAAACAAATAAAATATTTTTTTATATTTACTCCATAAGTCACCTTATATTTACGAACACTCAAAAAATGCGTTATATTTAGGTGAAACCTATGGGCAAAATACTAAGGGACAAATACCATGGACTAGATTGTTATTAATACCATGCAAAAAAACATTATTAACCCTAATATTAGTATTAATAAAAATAAAAATGGCACATGGTATTGACCCATGGTATTCGCCAAAATAGCACATGGTATTGACCCATGGTATTCACCTGGAATGTAGCCTATTTAAATGGGGGAATTAAACCAGTATAGATCCATCTTTACTCTGGATCTACTAACCCCCGAGAGGTATCAAATATCGGGATATGCAAACTAGCATAGAGTGAAAAAATATTTGATCCCTCTCGAGGCTTGGTGGATCAAGAGTAAAAATGGATGTTATAATTTAATGTATGTTAAACATTTTAGCTTGGTTAAAATAAAAAATAAAATAAAATTCAACTATTAATTTTATTAATTTTTATAAATTATTAATAGTAATTTTTAAGCTTATGATAACCCATGGTAATACCATGGTATTCATGTGAGCATAGACTATTTAAAGGGGAAATTCTATCATCTTAGATCCATCTTAATTCTGGGTCTACCAAGTGCTCAGAGGGATAAATAGATTTCATCCCCCTAAGAGTGGTAGATGTGGAGTTAAGATGGATATAGGTTGCTTTTTATGACAATGAAGATATTAAATAGACTTAGGAAATTATATTGTAAAAACATCTTAAGGTGAATGGTTAAAGCATAGACATTGGACAAGTATATTTGTATACTTCTGTTTTAAACTGAAACAAATCCAGGGCTAAAAGGAATGGATTGATTGCACTAGTCATCCTTCTATAACTTTCCAACATATGCTGGAGTAAACAAATTGTAATTTGGGTAATTTTTCTAACTGCAAACAGGAACATACTTGTGTATTGGCAGGGTGGTTACGAGGTCCCTAGAGGTGATGAATTTGAATTTTTCTTGGTTTTATATATAGTATTAGGTTTTTTCTCATGCTTTCTGTGAATGACACGGGTGAATTTTATCCTACACCCACTAGGTTATTGATATGTAATTTCAGTAATTTTGATTTCAAAAGATATTTTAAAGAAATGCAATGATTTCATTTGTGTATTCAATAAACACAATATTCTAATAGAATTCTGCATTTGTGGTTTACCTATATAGATTCCATGGAGAAGTGTTAGTGGTGTGACATGAATTGTCCTCAAGCAGAGGCTTTAGTTTTACTCTTTTTGGAAGCAAATACTTTCTTCCAACATTTTTGAGTTCCATGAAAAATTTGAAAGTCCTAATAGTATTCAATTATGGGTTCAAGAGAGATATAGTATTCAATTATGGGTTAAAGAGATCCACACTGAATGATCTATCGGCCTTATCTTCACTTAGTTTAAGACTATTCACTTGGAGAGCCTGCACGTGCCCCCACTTCAAGAGCATAGTAAAGTCATGTAGAACTTCGAGAAGCTATCTTTAAGCTTTTAGTGAAGAATGGAAAAATGTCTTGGTTCAATAACAACGATTCGAACATTAAGCTTCCAATAATGCTAGATTTTAACCTGGAGAACTTTTGTGATTTGGAGGAGATGCCCCCTCATATTTGTGACACATATTCAGTTGTGAATTGGACTATTACCAACTGTCATTTCCTTCGAAAGTTACCTGATGACTTGGGGAACCTCAACTCTTTAAGAATGTTAAGGAAGGAAAGAAAGTACATTATGCTAAGTTCTCTTATGCTTTCCAAGTTTTTCTTGGATATCTACAACGTTTCAGGTAGGAAAGTACATTCTGTTAATGAAAATTTGTCTTGATAGAAAGGCCCAATTTCAAATTCTAATGCTTACAAAAAACATTGTATAACTGTAATGTTTCTAAAAGGAAAGCATATTTTCTCAATTTAAGTATCATGATCCCATATTCCAACTTATTTTTCAGTAACCCATTAGGCTTTGTAGCTTTGAATAAATCCATGTGTTTTGATAAGATCCTCTTCCAAATTAGAACGCAGTTTCCTTTTGGCAATAACCACATACAATGTCTTCATTTTGTTATTGAGAAAATAGAGGTTGTGAAACAAGCTTGTGCCATACAAGGACTTGATTCATTGATTATGTATCAATTATGGCTCTTGATGTAACAATGTCTTGATTTTGTTGCTTGAAAATAGAGGTTACGCTTTACTATTTCACAGAATTTCTTACAATCTTTCCATAAGTATTGATTTGTAATCTTAGTCATTGAGGGATGATAGTAATGACAAAGGTAATATTCCATGGTTTGAAGTTACCCTCTTACTAAATATTTAAATATATCACCACAATTTAATTGTTAGTTAAAGGAATTGTATTTGATTTGTAAACAATTCATTGTTTGATTTATAGATTTTGATTTTTTCCCTTTTTTTATTTTTTCTGAGATTTGGTATGAGATATCTTCCAATATTTGGGTTCCCTAGTTTCCCCACCATAGCTATGAGGTGTAGATGCTATCATTAAATATTCTCAGAACGTTACAACTTTTCTAGTAAGTGTACTTTGAAACATTGTTGTTGCTTTTCCATGGTGTTAATGCAAATAAGCACTACAACTAGTGCCATTATTTAGATCAAGTGCCGGAATCTAGGTGGTCTTGTAATGATGGAGTGATTGTTTTCTAGCTACTAAGGCCATATGCATTTTCATCTCTTATGTTTTCCTGAGATATTCAAATTCAGAATAAGAATTGAGGTCTTGTTTCCACTGTAGATTGCAGTCAGTTTCTTGAACATAATATATAGTAGATTATATTTTACTAATCAACTGTGGATGTGATCCCTCGTAGGAAAGGAAATTCAAAGTGACTTTGATTTCACATTGATTTGTCAAAACATCCACACAGGAAAGGAGATTCAAAGTGACACTGATTTCACACTGATTTGTCAAAATGGAGGCAAGAGAAAAGGAAACTTTGTATTCAACAATGCTCTTAATTTCATATGTACATGCATAGACATATTAGTAGAAAATATTGAAGGGTTGCCTAAGTAATATTTTCCATTCCACTACATTCTTTACAGCTTGTAAATAAATAACTCAGAACAATTCATTACACTACTTGTTATTCTTTATTAATCAGTGGTTAAGATTTTGATATTGAACTGGCTAAGATTTTTCTTCCTTCTGTGAAATTGTGTGTTCTATAATGATTCTTTTCCATTCACTATGTATAGCATATAAAGTGTGTCTAATGGAGTAGGAAGATTGGAATGTCTTGTGATCCTTGAACTATGTTACAAGGCAGAAACCCAACGGGGCAGGGTAGGTGCATCCCCACAAAGGGGTCACAAATACCAAAGTTGGTATTGGCTAGTGCCATGAGCTAGAAAATTTCCTTTACCCTTGTATTAACAGTGAATCCGGAGAGGATTCTAATATTATCTTTATAAGATTTATATTAGTTAAGATTGATGAATAAAATTCATGAGACGTGAGCTAGGATGTCCTTGCAATGTGGTTGTTGATTATTGGAAGCTATGATGGCCATTATGTAAGGCTAGGTGGTCGCACTCCCTTGATCGTGAGCACGATTGTGATAAAGATGGAAGACTTCATAGTTTGGATTGATTGTTTAGCAGTGATAATTAATGGGCTCATTCACAAAAGCTTCTATTTCACTAATCCTTTTTATAGAGTTGTCAGATTCAATTTCCAAAGGTTTTAATTACACTATAGAGTTGAGTTCTGAGAGAGTTGTGACTCTGTTATAAGCTTACCTGCATATTATAAGGGACTTGGTTGGCTTTTTTATAATTTTATAAACAAGTTCCATTTCGTGGAAATGTGAAAAAAACAGTGATATTGCCACCATGTGGCTCTTGTCATATATGGTTTTATACTTTTTCAAAAAATTCTCTAAGAGTTCACAATGCTAAGATTCACTAGGACCTTACAAAGTTTTATTATTTAGTGAAAGACTCACCCAGATCTTACAAGATTTTATAATTGAGTAAAATATTCTCCATGCCTGGTGAGAGATTCACCAAAAAATTATATATACATATTATATTATTGATAAAATCTCCTTCCATTTTTCCTATATACCATGGAGATTCGCCCATTTATTATACATATAAATTTGGGGGGGGGTTCTTAAATTTTCCTACATTAATGTTGCCTGCACGGACTTACTTGGGGATGACCCTCCTCATTAAGGCGGGAGAGCCTCGAGGCCCTCCTCTATCATCACCGTCCCTCTCCCTACTGGCCACATAGTTCGGCATTGATGAGCCTTACCTCGCCCGCTCGGAAGAGTCTCGAACTAATGCAGATGGCACATTCTTCGTCCTTGGATCTAGACCGATCTACGGTCTTGATGATTCAGGGCTGACGAAATAGGATAAGGTTTTTCTTCGGCGATGAAAGGTTCAATTGATTGTTGGGTTTGGCTCTATAGCTCTGCGATGGAAGGGGTAACATGTTTCATCAATTCAACATGCCTGAATACTTCACCTTACACATATCAACAAACCTTAAAATAATAGCTCACGACCTTCCATTTAAAGCTTCTTTACAATGAATCTATGCATATTTGATGAGTGACCGACGAGGGTTCTTACTGTTGCCCTTGCGCAGATGCCTCTACCACAGAGTGGACTTACATTTCAGGTGGAGCGGTCGATTTCACGCGGAAACATGAGGTAATGCATAAATATTTATAAGTTTATCTTGAAATTTATTTTCCAACTTAATGCTAAGATTCTATGTGCACAAACAGGCTTCGGTCGTAGCTCCGAGGAATGCTAACCTCAGCCCAGGTAAAAACCCTTATTTTATTGCAAGATTCAATTCGGTGGTCAATGATAATCGACTCAAGTCCTCATACCCGTTATTCTCTATGTAGGTACATATTCCAGTGATTCAAACCCTTCTTGCAGCATGGATTTTTGGATGGCACCAACGTTCCAAACTAAGCTTGTTGTTTCTCATTTTTCTAGGTGGGTTGGACTCAGAATCTCCCCCCTTAGTTTGAGCTCTTTAGAGACAAACCTCCACAAATAGAGAGTTTTGGAAATGTAATTAAACATGAGATTAGGCCTTGCAGTCGGAATACTTCTGTTGTTAGGGTTATATTTATTTAATTTTAATTGGTCAGCCTTTGCATTACCACTATGATAAATTAGCTAGTGCTTGGTTCCAAGAGTTTCTATGAGAAGTCGGACTGTACATTTTGGCATACAAAGTATAAGTTAAATGTTGTGTCTAAATTTCCGTGATAGCTCAGTGTTTGGTGTATATATATATATTTAATTCTATAATGGCTTAATCCCGTGAATTGAGAATTTTTGGTTTTTAAGTGAATGATTAAAATGTTAATATGAATATGGTCGTCGTTACTCTGTTTCTATATATCAACGTTTCAAACTTGCTCGAAAATAGCCTATGGTTTAATAATTCAAGGGTCTTAGGGTTTTTAATAGAGTCTAGATACTTGGCTCGCGGTGGGTTTTCTCTAGAACTCGACTGAGAATCGATAAACCCTAACTCCTCAGTTATTTACAATACCAAGTCATAATAATGTTTGGGTCGACTATCTTGCATAGATTTCTTTGTCATTAACAGATGGTAGATAAAAATGAAATTTCTGGGAACTGTTATTTTGTATGTTGAAAATATTTTCAATAGACTCTGTAAAGTCGAGTGATATAATAGGTATAGAAAGTCCATGACAAAATATTGAATCTCTGAATTAAGTCCTTCATTGTTATGCTTAAAATGTTCCCTATAATTATTCATTATAATGTTTATTGTAGATATTACTGCAATATAAGTAGATATGTTAGTTAGATCTTGTTTGCTCTAGCTACATATATACCTCTGATAGCAATGCAATATATTAAAAGACTGTATTTTTGTTTCCTTTCAATAATGGAATAATGATGACACAATATCCTAGCCTGCTAACTTAATTTCTATTGTAACAATACACATTATATTCCTTCCTAATAATAATTTGCTGACACGGTTGTATTACTTCTTTGTTTATCTATATGAGTGTGATTTATGCACGTAACTCCTTTATTTTGGAAGGTCTCTCCACCGAGCTTCGAATCTGGAAATTACATCCAGAATCCCCCTCCAAGCTCTTCCACTTTTTTCAATGATAAATAGTCTGGTACCTTGAGCGTCAGGAACATGTCCAGCCTCAAGTCGCGTACTCACAGCTGTTATCAGAATTTCTTTCCCACTAGCTAACTTGCTCAGCTCTAGGAAGAAAATAATCATAGTACAATTTTTGCTTCCTTTTTCTAACCCCCTCAAGATTCTCACCTTTTTCCTTTTCAACGGAGAGGGTGAAAAAATAGTTTGCAACTATTTTTCAGAAGTTAATTTAATTGATTCTACATCTCTTTTACAGACTGATTCAAAATCTTTTAGTTAATATTTAACAACCTCTATTCTAGCTTTTCAGCCTAAATATTTTAACAATTCAGATTAAACTAAATAAAATTAACAATGCTAAATAAAACTTGGTAAAAAAAATTGTTGGTGTATCACTGGGTGTTACAGCCCCTCCCCTTGAGAGGAACACCATCTCTGGTGTTCTTTCCCTTAAGTAAATAGTGTAGGATAGACTTTCTGCACGGCTTCCTCTTCCTCCCAAGTAGCCTCATGCAGGCCAAAATGCTTCCACTACACTTTAACTTGGGTGATGGTTCACCTCTGCAAGGTGGTTTCTCTCTGATCGAGGATACGTAGAGGCTCTGCTAGAAATTCTTTCTTGGGTTCTACCTACACATTCATAATCTATTGTCAGAAAATTCCTATAAACAATAATTCTTAATATATAGACTTCATTCTATCATTACCTAAATACTTTCTCAGTTAATAATATGTCGAGGGTCATACACATATTTTTTTAATAAAGATACATGGAAGACATTGTGGACTCGGATGTGCCCCGGGAGTGCTAGCTTGTACACCATAGCCCAATCCGCTCCAAAATTTGAAAAGGCCCACAATACCATGGTGCCAACTTCGCACAACCTTTCCAATGTAAGGTTCCTTTCCAGGGTTTAACCTTCAAGTACACGTGATCCCATAACTGGAATTCTTTATGAGTTCTTTTCTTATTTTCATAAACCTTTTGCCTATCCTAAGAAGCCTTTAAATTTTGGCGAACATTCTTAACGGTGGCCTCAATTTCAGCTAACATATCAGGACCCAATGCTAATTTATTATCCAGACTATTCCAGTCCATGGGTACCCGACACTTTCTTCCATACAGTACTTCAAAAGGGCTCATACCCAATGATTCGTGATGTCCATTATTGTAGGTGAATTCTACCAAGTGGAGGTAATCCTCCCATTTCTATGGTTGTTGCATTACAAACATTCTCAACATGTCTTCCAAGACTTGATTCACTCGCTCTATCTAACTATCTCTCTGTAGATGGTAGGCAATGCTGAATTGAATTTGAGTGCCCAACTCTGCAAAGAGGGTTTTCCAAAATGTGGATGTAAATTTTACATCTCTGTCAGAGATCACCACTCGGGGTATCCCGTGTAATCAGAAGATTTCTCTCATAAATATGTCTGCAATCTCCACCATTTTATAGGTGGATTTTACGGGAATGAAATGAGCGGTCTTGCTCAGCTTGTCCACCACAACCATGATTGGGTCATGTTGCTTTTTAGTACGAGGAAATCCAGTGATATAGTCTAAAGTGATTGTCTCCCATTTCCATTCAGGGATGGGTAATGGTTGCAACAGACTGGTAGGATGTTGATGTTTCGCCTTCACCAATTGGCACTCTGAAGACAACCCATCCACCTAAAATGACGAGATTGCTGCAACTTGGTTTGTGACTAAAGATACTGCAAGAGTTGATGATTTGTATGGATGATGGTCTCCTTGCCGATCAGGTAGTGTTTCCACTTTTTCACACTCTGGACCAAGGCATATAATTCCTTATCATAAGTGGGATAATTTATCACAGCCTAAGATAACTTCTCTAAATGGTAGCATATCGGCTTATTTTGCTGCATGAGTACAGCTCCCATGGCATATCTATTGCCGTCTGTCTCGATCTCGAATCGCTGTTGGAGATCTGGTAAGCCCAAGACCGATGCGGTGCTGATATTTTCTTTCAATGTTTCGAATGACTTCTGTTGCTTTCCTCCCCATTGAAAGACTTGATTTACACTTGTCAATGCGTGTAAAGGTGCTACAATAATAGAGAAATTGGCAATAAATCTCCTCCAATACTGTATTGCACCCAAAAAGCTGTGAACCTCGGTTACACTAGTAGGTTTAGGCCAATTTACAATTGCTTCAACTTTAGAAGGACCAATTTTTAATTGACCATGACCAAAACTATGACCTAGGTAAACCAAAGAGGTTTTCCCAAACTCACACTCTAACAATTTTACATAGAGTTTTTCATTTTTCAATACATCAAACACTTTCTTCACATGACATACATGTTCATTCCAACTTTTACTAAAGACAAGGATATCATCTAGATATACAAGAACAAATTCATTAATGAAAGGCCTAAAAAGATCATTCATGACCCTCATGAAAGTGGTTGGAGCATTGCAAAGTCCAAATGGCATCACTATCCATTTGAACAACCCATATTTGGTCCTAAAGGAGGTTTTCCACACATCTTGCTCTCCAATTTGGACCTGGTGATAACCACTACACAAATCCAATTTGGTGAAATAGATAGCATTCTTTAACTGATCTAATAAGTCATCAATGCGTGGAAGAGGGTAACAATTTTTCACCGTGATTTTGTTTAGTGCTCAATAATCCACATACATCCTCCATGTGCCATCTTTCTTTAGCTCTAAGACAATCAGTGAGCCACATGGAGAAGTGCTCGGCCTGATGACCCCTTGGTTCAACAATTCCTGCACCTGCTTTTTGATTTCCTCCATCTCAATGGTCGACATCCTGCACATGCCAATATTTGGTAAAGGAGCGTCATGCTGCAAATTGATCTCATGTTGGATTTCCCTCTTCGGAGGTAATCCCCTCGATTCCTAAAACATCTCATCATAGTTAGAAATTAATTCACATAATTCCTTTTTATGTCCCTGATAACAACCATAGAAAGCATTAGCTAATTCAGAATCTTTTCCCCTTACAGTCATAAGTATGCAACCCTTACTGGAATTCACCAACCTCTTCATTTGTCTTGCACTTACAAGGCTGGCACTAATTTTAGGTTGATGAGACCTTACAATATATTCTACCCCATATTTTATGATTTGGTATTTGTTTTCATGACGGAAGAAGATTTCCTTTCTATCATATAGATATGGAATTCCTAACACCATGCCACAGATGTCCAACGGTATCACATCAAGTTTTACCTCATCCACTAACTTAGAAGCGATCACAAATTTAACCTTACACTGCTTAGTTACATTCAGTTTTGCTTTATCATGTATCCATCCAAGTGGGTAAGGTTTTGGATGTGGTTTGGTTTCCAAGCCTAGCTTCTTTACCAAGGAATCTGAAATTAAGTTTGCTTGGGATCTGGTATCAAACAGAGTTTCCACTTTTGTATGATTTATGATAACTCTAATATGAAATAGCTCAATTCTCTTTCGTTCATTAGGAAGAGACTCATCTATTGAACTAGTGCCTTCATGTGATTCAGAATTAACATGAGGTGTAAGAGTACCTTTTGTTCCTACTGCTGTGATCAATGCTTCATCTCCAGAATCGGATCCAAGGTCCTACTGCACAGTTGCTACTGTCTTCTACTTGCCTTTTCCTCCATACTTCTTTGGTCTCTTTTCCAGGTATTGTTTACAACAATGGTTGTCATCATGACCTTCATTTTTGCAGTAATTTTAATAAGGTCTTTCTCCTTCATCTTTCTTGGTTGATGCCGTCCTCTTCTCCTTTCCTTTTCCTTTCACTTTGGATTTGCCATTTGGAGGTTTGAAAGGTGGTTTCTTGAAATGATCATCTCTTTCATTTTTTCCCCTGTTCTCAAGATGAATTGCCTTCGCACAGGCGGAGTCAATAGTAGTTGGTTCAAACAATAATAATGAATGTCTAAGGTAAATATGTAATGATCCAATATACTTAGTTAGTACTTTAGGTGAGTCAAGTGCAATGCCCAAATTAAGTGCCTGTTTTCTAAATTCATCTATAAAGCTTTGAACATCCTGACCTCTGCCTTGCCTTAAGCATTTCCAATCCATTAAGGCTTTTTGTTTATAACCCAATGGATATAATTGTTCCTTTAATGCAGAAATGAAACTAGGCCATGAGAAAAGAAGATTACCCACATTCTTACTACTTCACAATTTTCTCTCCCACCAAACTAGAGTGGTTCTACTCAACCAAAGAGAGGTCAGCCAAATCTTTGCCTCGTCCTCATTGATCTGCTGAATCCTGCAGTAGATTTCAATCTACCTAATCTAGTTGTTAAGATTTTCTGCATTACTTTCACCGCTAAACATGGGAAGATCAAATTTGACATCTAATTTAAAGAAAGGTTTCTTAGATGCATCCCTTGAATTTCTATGATGATGGTGATGAGAGGAAGAAGAACTTTCACTCGTGGAAGGAGAAGGAGGGGGTTCTTCTCCACCATTTCCATGCGCTGAACCTTGTTCTTCTGGTTTTCTCTCTTCTACTTTCTCCAGCCTTGAAAGCAACTGACTGACATTATCTGTCATTCAATAAAAGGTTTTGTGGAAATTGTGCTCCTCTTCAAGACGAACCTCCTCATTTGCCATGTTTCTCCTTCGATGTGCACGCCCCGCTTTGGGATTGAAAGACTTTAGTGTCCCTTCGCCTCTTCGGAGCATGTTTCTTGTTAGCATACAAACATTCAATTCACATCTAGAAAAAGACCTGCTCTGATACCACTTGATCCAAAATCTTTTGCTTATAGATGCATTAAAGAATTACATGCATAAATTGTAGCCTAACATAGAAAACTTAATGTGCACATGAGACAAGAGGAGAAACACATAAACCATGAAAGAAGACAACAAGACTTGATAACGGAGTTCGTCCGACTTGGACTACGTCTCCGGGACTTGCTCAATCAATGGGAAGGCCTTCATTCATTAAGTGGCATGAGAAAGAAGAGTACAAGTATCAGTTACAAAAAGGAGTCTTATACCTCCATACTGAAAAATGGCCAAAAAAGGCAGAACTTTGATGGAGTAATGGACAACACCATTGAATTCGTTGCATCGAGAAGTGCTGAAACCATATTAAATTTTTCAAATTTTGATAAAGTGAAAATTCGGCCCTCCTGCAAAATTTTGCCTCGAACTGCGTGCACTACCTCCTCGGCCTGGGCGCACTAACAAACTCCGTTTAAGTATAATATGGGTGGCGGATTTCTCAAAAATGTTGTCAGAGGAGTTGGTTTTAGTCTATTTAATAGGGAGGAGGTTAGGCGGTCAAACCCCGCCTCCTCTTTTTTTAATACACCGAATCTGTTTAAAATTTAAACAACCTTGTTTTTAGAACAATGGGTTGGGTCAGCCCACCTTGGGTGCCCGCCAACTGTACCCACCTCTGCCTTTGTAATAATTTTTAACGGGCTATTGGTTTGTTTGTTTAGAGTGGGCGCGGTTGGGTTCGTGCCCCAAGGGTCAGCGCACCACCCATTGTTGGTTACAGTGCCGAGGTGTGGGGTGGCAGGCTCATGGCTGCCCACCCCGTGTTAATTGTTACATGTCGTGGGCTGTGGGGAGGGGTCGAGGGTCATGGCCTACCCCTCCATATTTAACATTGCAATTACATTAGGGTGGCGGGCTTGGTGGCCCAACACCCCCTTTTCTTAATATTTTTTTGTTAAATAAAAACAAAATGGTATATTTTTGAAAATTTGGTTTTGGACCATCGGAGTCTTTTAAACTAGGCCATGATTTCGCCTAGAATCTAGCGGGAGTTGGCCAGATTTTGCCTTCTGGAGAAGTGCAAATTGTGTCTTCGTTAAACCTGCCCAGTCATCAAAAGTCAGCCCAAATTTGACTGCTTCTATCTCCTTCATTCGGACTCGGATTGGAGTGTCGTTCGCACTGTTAGATTTAGGGTGACGAGCATTTCGATTTGATTTCAAGTTCATCGCCTTTCCACCACTTTGAATTTTGAGCTTTTCCCATGCCACTGTGTCTAAAGATCCACTTGGATAGTTTCTGGATCCACCGCTATTCCTTTTGCTGATATAACATGGCCTAGGTACTAGATTTGACTTTTATAAAAATTGCACTTGCTAAATTTTGCGTACAGCTAGTTTTCTCGCAAAATCTGCAATACTGTTCTCAAGTGTTGCTCACGTTCCTCCTGATTTTTTGAATAGATTAGTATATCGTCAATAAAAATCAGTACAAATTTATCTAGAAATGCTAAAAAATGTCGTTCATCAGGCTCATGAAAGTGGTCACAGCATTCATAAGGCCGAAAGGCAGTACCACAAACTCGTAATGTCCATAACAAGTTCAGAATGCGGTTTTGCAGATGTCTTCATCCTTTATTCTGATTTGGTGGTACTCAGACCTTAAGTCGATTTTTGAGAACACGCTAGCTCCCTGCACTTGATCAAATAAATCGTCGATACGAGGTAAAGGGTTCTTATTCTTGATGGTCAGCTTATTTAGCTAACGATAATCAATGCATATTCTTAAGGTTCCGTCTTTTTTCATACAAATAGTACAGGGGCTCCCCAAGGGGACACACTAGGGAAAATGTATCCTTTATTCAACAGTTCGTGAAGCTACATTTTGAGTTATGTTAACTCAAGAATTATCATGCGGTAGGGAGCTTCTGAAATAGGGGTTGCTCCAGGCACTAGTTCAATGGTAAAATCGATATCACGCCTTGGTGGCAATCCAGGGATGGATTCAGGAAACACGTCCATGAATTCTTGAATTACAGTAATATTCTCTAAAGAGGTCATCTTATTTTTTTCATTATTGTACCGTACTTGGACAACATAAATCTAGCAGCTCGTCCTTATGCATCTTCCGAGCTGGTTCGCTGTAATAGGGCATAATTTGATATTTTTCTTGATTCCTCGAATTTCTTTTCGCTGCCCTGACTTGGTAAGATAAATTATAGATTTTTCTTTGCAATCCATAGGGACCAATGACCTTCCAACCAGTCCATCCCTATTAATACATCATACGAACCCAAGGGAAGGATATTTAGATCAACACGAATGGGCTATCCTGAAACTATTATAGGGCAGTTTTTTGTTTTTGCAGACACCTTCCTTTTTGTTCCAGTGGCTAGTTGAACTAGCCAAGACTTCTTAAATTTACTGCTTTGCAGCTGACATTTTTCTACCACTTTAGGACTAATGTAGCTTAGGCTAGCACCTAGATCAAATAAAACAGAAACAAGTTGATCAACAATCATACCTTCACATTCAATCATGGTGGGCTGATATTCCGCTTAATGATCGTCCAAGGCAACATTAATTCTAGGCATGCTCCTTGCAATATCTCCCACTGTGGAAGCTTCTTGCATGTTCGAAAGTTGTTCAGTTCGAGCTTTGTGCAGGAAGTTCTTGTAATAATGTGCTTCCCCACATCCCCAACATTGTAGTGGCGACTTTGGCGGCTGGTCAGTAGCAGTTTTGCTAACCCCCTCAGGCTGTCTATTCTCGACATATGTTTGAACTTTCGGCAAATTTCTTGCAAATTTTCTGGAAGCCCTTTGTTGATTATTACTGCCATTTGTGACTTTCGGTTGCCTATTTGGTGGTAAGTTCTTCATTTTCTTGCCAATGGCTCCTTTAGGTCCTTCATTTTTCTGTTTCATCTGTTGATAACAGATACGTGCTTTTCATACTGCATCGTCCATTGTTCTAGGATAATCGAATTCTAATTTTTCCTTCATGAACTTGGACAAACTACTAATAAACCACTAAATTTTATCTTTTTCCTCCTGCATATACGAAACGTATCGCAACAAGTAAGTAAACCGTTTTACATACTCATCCATGGTCAAGGCTCTCATTCTTAACTCATGGAACTCCTTTGCCTTTTCATCATAGTAACGTTTAGTTAGATATTTATCTTTAAAATGTTTCTAGAAATCTTTCCACGTTAGTTGCTCCTAATCAATCTTCGTCATTGTTTTAATTTCTTCCCACCACAGGGTGGCCTTTCCCTATAATTGGTAAACTACCATCTGTGCTTTAAGTTTGTCAGTATATTCATAAATATGAAAATATTTACCCATGTCGATCAGCCAGGCTTCCACTGCTTCTTCAGATTCTCCTTCAAACAACGAAGGTTTTATTTTCTTGAACTCGACTTACAATTTTGTCATATGTCTTTTTGTCTTCCTTTGATCGGAAACGTTATCTGAACGCCCTTCTTCTTCCTCCTTATGGCCTTCCGTTGATTCTGCATTATCTTCCTCATTATTGGTAGTTGGGGTCTTCACCCTATTCTCTATACTGGGGTCTGGAGCCCGCTAATTTTGTCGGTTGGACATAATTTTAAGGATCTTCTCCTATTCCTGCCTTAGTCATTCATTGCCCATCCTTAAGTTCATCATCCTTGCTCGTAATTGTTGCACTATTTCCAGCAGGGCAGCATTGGCTTGTCGCGATTCTTCTCCCAGTTGTACCCATAGTTCTAGGTTGGCCTCCACAAAAGGCACTTCCAGTTGGCTTGCTTATCTGGGGCTCCTCTGCATTTTTAATTCTTGGTGTTGACCTCTATCTCTCTCTCTCTCTCTCTCTCTCTCTCTCTCTCTCTCTCTCTCTCTCTCTCTCTATGTTCATATGCATCCAAACTTAGTTTTTTTTTTGCATCAATACACATACATCAAAACTTAATTAACTATACTAAAATAACCCAGAAGTCTCAGTATATGAGCTTGGGCTCTAATACCATTTGTAACATCCGTATCCCAATTTTTTTTTAACTAATAAAGAAAGTTATTTGGTTAATTAAATAATGTAAAGGTTAAATGATTCGACACCAGGTCAAATTCTAAACACATTTAAGGGTTTTTTGGAGTTTACACTACCCATATAGATCAGAGGTCTGTTAGTGTTGATATATGGTTAACACCACAGAAACAAATATTCCTCGCTGGACTCCACGCCATCTGCATTGTTGTACCTACATTAATGCTACCTGCGTGGACTTACCTGGGGATGACCCTCCTCATTAAGTTGGGAGAGCCCTGAGGCCCTCCTCTGTCATCACCATCCCTCTCCCTACTGGCCACAGTCCGGCATTGATGAGCCTTACCTCGCCCACTCGGAAGAGTCTCGAACTAATGCAGATGGCACATTCTTCATCCTTGGATCTAGATCGATCTACGGTCTTGATGATTCAGGGCTGACGGAATAGGATAAGGTTTTTCTTCGGCGATGAAAGGTTCAATTGATTGTTGGGTTTGGCTCTATAGCTCTGCGATGGAAGGGGTAACATGTTTCATCAATTTAGCGTGCTTGAATCCTTCACCTTACACGTATCAACAAACCTTAAAATAATAGCTCATGACCTTCCATTTAAAGCTTCTTTACAATGAATCTATGCATATTTGATGAGCGACCGACGAGGGTTATTACTGTTGCCCTTGCGTAGATGCCTCTACCACAGAATGGACTTACATTTCAGGTGGAGAGGTCGATTTCGCGCAGCAGCATGAGGTAATGCATAGTTATTTATAAGTTTATCTTGAAATTTATTTTCCAACTTAATGCTAAGATTCTATATGCACATACAGGCTTCAGTCACAGCTCTGAGGAATGCTAACCTCAGCCCAGGTAAGAACCCTTATTTTATTGCAAGATTCGATTCGGTGGTCAATGATAATCGACTCAAGTCCTCATACCCGTTATTCTCTGTGTAGGTACATATTCCAGTGATTCAAACTCTTCTTACGGCATGGATTTTTGGATGGCGCTAGCATTCCAAACTAAGCTTGTTGTTTCTCATTTTTCTAGGTGGGTTGGACTCAGAATCTCCGCCCTTAGTTCGAGCTCTTTAGATATAGACCTCCACGAATAGAGAGTTTTGGAAATGTAATTAAACATGATATTAGGCCTTGCAGTTGGAATACTTCTGTTGTTAGGGTTATATTTATTTAATTTTAATTGGTCGGACTTTGCATTACCACTATGATAAATTAGCTAGCGGCTTGGTTCCAAGAGTTTCTATGAGAAGTCGGACTGTACATTTTGGCATACAGAGTATAAGTTAGATGTTGTGTCTAAATTTCTATGATAGCTCGGCTTTTGGTATATATATATATATATATATATATATATATATATATATATATATATATATATATATATATATATATATATATACATATATATATATATATACATATATACATATATACATATATATATATATATATATATATATATATATATATTTATTTATATTTATATTTAATTCTGTAATGGCTTAATCCTGTGAACTGAGAATTTTTGGTTTTTAAGTGAATGATTAAAATGTTAATATGAATATGGTCATCATTACTCTGTTTCTATATATCAATGTTTCAAACTTGCTCGAAAATAGCCTATGGTTAAACAATTCAAGGGTCTTATGGTTTTTAATAGAGTCTGGGTACTTAGCTCACGGTGGGTTCTCTCTAGAAGTCGACCGAGAATTGATAAACCCTAACTCCTCAGTTATTTACAATACCAAGTCATAATAACGTTTGGGTCCACTATCTTGCATCGATTTCTTTGTCATTAATAGATGGTAGATAAAAATGAAAATTCTAGGAACTGTTATTTTGTATGTTGAAAACATTTTCAATGGACTCTGTAAAGTCGAGTGATATAATAGGTATAGAAAGTCCAGGACAAAATATTGAATCTCTAAATTAAGTCCTTCATTGTTATGCTTAAAATGTTTCCTATAATTATTCATTAGAATGTTTATTGTAGATATTACTGTAATATAAGTAGATATGTTAGTTAGCTCTTGTATGCTCTAGTTACATATATATCTCTGATAGCAATGCAATATATTAAAAGACTGTATTTTTGTTTCCTTTAAATAACCGAATAATGATGACACAATATCCTAGCCTACTAACTTAATTTCTATTGTAACAATAAACATTATATTCCTTCCTAATAATAATTTGCTGACACAATTGTATTACTTCTCTGTTTATCTGTATGAGTGTGATTTATGCACGTAACTCCTTTATTTTGGAAGGTCTCTTGAGCCAGCCTCGGATATGGCAATTACATCCAGAATCCCCTCCGAGCTCTTCAACTTCTATCAATGATAAACAATCTGGTACCTTGGGCGTCAGAAACATGTCCAGCCTCAAATCATGTACTCATAGTTGTTATCACAATTTCTTTCCCATTGGCTAACTTGCTCAACTCTAGGAAGAAAATAATCACAGTACAATTTTTCCTTCCTTTTTCCAACCCCCTCAGGATTCTCTCCTTTTTCCTTTTCAAGGGAGAGGGTGAAAGAAATGTCTGTAACTATTTTTCAGAAGTTAATTTAATTGATTCTCCAGTTCTTTTACAAACTGATTCAAAATCTTTTAATTAATATTAACAACCTATGTTCTGTTGGGTTGTGTTATATTATTTGCACGACTAGCCCATGTAGTTAACCGGGGATTAGGGGGGGGGAGGTTATACAGGGTTTGAGGGGTACCCGTAACCCCACTCTGTGGGGTCTAGGGCAGCGCCCCGAAAAATTTTGGTTTTGGACCCTAAGTTAGGTTGGGCGGACCCACCTATGGTTTTGTGCATGATTTTCGCACATGGTTTTGGACGCGATGGTTTTTAGTCCATGGTTTTCGGTCCGTGGTATTGGATGCTTCGACATGTATAAATATGTATTGTAACATTGAAAGGAAAATAATGAAAAATCAAGCTGGTAGTCCCAGTTTTGGGATCCAAGGGAAAATCTCTGTGTATATGTGTTTTATGTGTTATGCTCTCGCATTGTTTATTTTCTGTGTTTTAGAATTCGTATGCAGGTAATTTCTGTACGGGGTTAAAGCCTACATTTGGTATCGGAGCAGTTTTGGCTTCAAGGGGGCACCTTTATTGCTAAGGGGTTTCACTCAGGCTTGTGGTAGACCCTGTTCAGTGGGAGATCTGCGAGATCGATTTTGGTGGTGAAAGAAGATGGGGAGCAGTGGAAAGATAGAGATCGAGAACTTTAATGGTCAGATTTTTGAGTTGTGGAAACTCAAGATGGAGGATCTGTTGGTGGATAAAGATCAGTGGATCATGGTAGATCCGGGTACTAAACCAACGGGAGTTTTTGATGAAGAATGGAAGAAGTTGGATCGAAAGGCAAAGAGCACAATACGATTTTGTGTCTCAGATTCAATATTGCTGAATGTGTCAGGGGAAGGTACGACGAAGGCTTTGTCAGACAAGTTAGGGACTTTGTAACAATCTAAGTCTCTAGTGAATAAACTGTTCCTGTGGAAAAAGCTGTATAACCTGAGGATGAAATATGGAGACTCAGTGATAGAGAATCTGAACACATTTAATCCTGTGGTAAGTCAGTTAGCATCTGTTGATATTAAAATTTCAGATGAAGATAAGTGCATCAGTTTGTTGTGTTCTCTACCAGATTTGTGGGATAGTCTGGTTATTGCAATAGGTAGCAATGCAACTGCCTTGAAATTCGATGAAATAGTCTTATCCTTGCTGACAGAGGAGATGAGGCTGGAAAAATATGGAGAGCCAGAATGGTGATGCCTTGTCTGTACGAGGATGGTCCCAAAATAGAAACAAAAATAAGTTATCCAATGGGAGATCTAAACCTAGAGGGAGATCTAAATCTCCAAGAAAACCTGTAAAGTTGGTGTGCTAGAAATGTGGAAAGGAAGGGCACTACAAAAGGGACTGTAAATCTAAAGCTCCAGATAAAGGAAAGGGATCTGATGATGCTCCTTCTGCAGATGCAAAAACCACCTCAGATGAATGTGGCGATGTGTACTTGGGTTCTTCAAGTACACATGTAGATCATGAGGCATGGTTGATTGACTCAGGTGCATCCTTTCACTTCACTCCCCATAGAGAGTGGTTTTCCGAGTATGAGAAATATGATGGTGATGATGTCTTCTTAGGGGATGATAGGAAGTCTAGAATCATTGGCTGTAGAAAAGTAAAGTTGAAGTTGCAAGGTGGAAGGGTTAGTGCTCCAATTTACTTTCAATGTTTTTAAAGATAAATCATTGTTCAGGAAGAGGTCAATGATGAAAATTTTGAATTTCGTTGCTCAATAATAAGTCATTGATGAAAACTTTGAATTTTTCATTCTTGCAAGTGATGGATTATTGTTTAGGACGCAATTGCAATGATCATCTAGAATTAGCTTCTTTAAACAATATTTTACAAAAGAAGCATATCGAAAAGCCATTGAAGATAGTGTGTGTTGTGGTGTAATTTAACCATGGTTAACATAAGCAATGAAAATTTAGCTAATGCAAAATCCACAATTGCAAGAGACTTGTATGCTACTACTGCTATAAATAAACCAAAATTGCAAGAGACTTGTATGCTACTATTACTCCAAATAAACCGATACATTTGTTTGAAGATCCGTGTTGTTGAGATGACATTAAAGCATTGTTGCCAGTGATTTGTGATTAAACTTAGATAATTTTTTCCATGATCCATTGATTTGATTTGATATTAAACTTAGATATCTTTTTCCCTTGATCTGTAGATTTGACGGAAGGCCATGTTTGAATTTCAGAATGGTATTGCTATTGCATTATGATGATTTTTGCAAACTTTATGAAAGGATACTTTTAGATGGGACAGATGTCATAGTTAAGGAATTGAATGGAAAGACCCAAGTGCACTGGTTTTAAATTAAATCCCTCATACCTTCGAACGACAAGGCAGGATATGAACCAGTAATCAAAACAACATTTCACATTTAGATTGTTGTGCTAGAGGGTCATTTGACGTTCTGCACACACTCAGAATACATTAAGCTTCTGAATACATTACTGAAACATTCAAATGCAGTTCAAGTAAGCATTTTTCAAACTTGTCTTTAAACAGAGAAACATTTTTCAAACTTGTTTTTAGACATATTTTCAGACTTGTTTTAAAACAAAGAAGTATTTTCAATGATATAGCTAGATATAACGAACCCGACACGTACTATTGCTGCTTAGACCTTTTATTTTTATAAAAAAAGGAAATAGGTATCTAAAATATATTATCATGCATTTACGAGGGATGTTGGGATAGTATATTAATGTTTCTCATTAATTTTTCACTAAAGATCATATGTCATTTCTTTTTGAGTAATAAAAATTGAATGAGAGAGTGTATATTTTACCATTATTTATATTGAGAGAATATTTTTGATGAAATTGTGTGGAGGATGTTATCTAATCTTGTCCAACATTTCAGGTGGATACTCCATCTATCTTCAAAAAAAACAAAAAAAAATATTAATTTGATTTTAAAATAGGTAAGTAATATATTTATATTATTTGAAATATAATTAAGTAAGAATTAAAATAAAATTGAGTTCAAATATTGAGTGTACCATTTGTGGTTTTTGGATAACTACAACTCATTGTTTTGTTAATGATATCTTATGTAAGAAGAAATGTATATCCATGTTACCTCAAAATATAGCAAGCCTTTGGAAAGATCAAATCTTTTGAGGTGCAACCACTATTTTGACGTGAAAAGAAATTTGATCCTTGGTAAATCCCAAATTAAGATAAATCCAACTAGTTATTAAAAAAAGTATTAAAAAAAATATTTTTATTTAAATTTTATAACTGCCATCTTTTATTTTGTAAGAGATTTTGCGCAGTATCGAACGCGCTTCTGCTTTGTGTCAACCGTTTGAGATACAGAAAAGCGACGCTGGCAGAGGACTTCGGATCAGAGTGTGCCCGGAGTTTATTTCAAAGCTTTTGGAAGACTGATGGCATGACACTGATGAACGTGAGTGTTCTGAGGGCGGGGTTTCCGGAGATGAGGATAATAGACTCTTGAATACTCCCGAATTGCGGAAAGTCTATGCACAGTTGGTCAATTACAAAGCCCAGTGTTGGAGACCTAGACTTGAGCGCATCAGGGAAAATGACAAGATGGTCGGCCATAGGAAATTCATGAAAATTAAGAGATTGGAACAGATGAACAATTCGTGCTCTTGATCAGTTCAATGTCTTGTGCTCTTTTTCTCTGGCACACCTTTCATTAATTCTGCCATAACTTGGCCAAGATTTCTGGTGCAATGTTATCTAGTGCTTCCTTGCACAGTTTTCGTTTTTGCCATCAGCCATGATATCATTTCTGCTGAAGTAACGAAATTCAATTAGATTTGATCTGTCAACAGTGCTGAACTCCAGTCAATCTAGCGGGCTCTCATGTCTGGAAGATAAAGAAATATGCATGTAACACATGGAATTCATGCGCATATAAAAAATGGCCAGGAGCTCGTTGAATTGAATTTCCAACGGCACTTCTAAGACTTCGGCTTCCACTGCAAAGCCATAATGGCTAATCATATAAAAAATGGCGAAGAAGCTCGTTGAATTGAATTTCAAATGGCTACTATTAAGACTTTTGCATCGCCCACAAAAGCAATAATGGTCAATCATATTATTTCGAAGTTAACCGTATTGTAAATCTCAGTTATTGGACACCGGCGACAAAGTCAGTGGTTGACTTTTCGTTGTTTGCGTTTCACGCTGGGTTGTAAATTAGAACGTCATGGTTGAAGTACATTTTTCAGAAAGAAAAAAGCATCATTGAGACTATATAAAGGTTCTAGATAGTACAAAATTCCGTTTTTGGAAGCCGGATGATCTTGATTTTGGAAAGAAAACACTGAAGGATGATTCCTTCATGAAAGGAAAGAAAACACTGAAGGATGATTCCTTCATGAAAGGAAAGAAAACATCTGAGATGTTTTGAAAAAACAACGTAAAGAACAAATACCAGTGATATGTGTATCACTTGCAGGAACATTCTGATATTAAACCTAGATTTTAGAGGTTACTCGACAATCATATATTATGTCATATACAAGATTAAACAAAAAAGATGAAGAAATAGAAACCTGGACATAAGCAAAAGAGAGTTAAGATCCCGGGATAGAGAAGCTCTGGATGAAACAGAAATTCTCACCATATATTACTTTCATGGACTAGGTCCCTGATTCAAGAAGCAGAGCTTCCTTTGACAGACAGTCAGCTCGTTGATTCATGTGTTGAATGGCCTAGTGTCTCATGAGCCCCCAAAAAAACATGATCCTATCCATCCAGCCTGCGAGATGTGGGCTCCTAACAGGGCAAGTTCCCTTTACATGATCCATCATTGTTACATTATGGATTTTGCAATTCTGTTCAATAACTTTTGGCCTAATTATTTATTTTTTATTTAAAATTTGTTTTTAGATGTATAAATCTATTAAATTAGGAAAAATGTATTTTTTTAAAAAGAAGTTAGTTTTTTTTTAATTCATTTATCTTAAATAAATTAATTAAAAAAATTGTCATATCAACATGTGTTATATTAGATGTGGTATGGTATTAATAAGTTATAATAAGAATTTTTATGATAAAGTTCATAGTTAAAATATTGTTATATGCTTTATAAGATGTGTATGGTTTAAGTCATATATTAAATCTTTTTATAATTAATAATTAATAATAATTTAATTTAAATTTATAGTTTAATCAAATTTTATGATTTTTTTAATCAAACAATGCGACATGTGTTATAGAGTAAGTGTTTTGATGCTTATCATAGATTGATAGTTATTGGTATTTACTAACCATTTAATTCATATGAAAGAGCTAGCTATATTTTAAAAACAAAATATCCAAAAATCACAAGGAAAATATTGAAATGAGAAAACAATAAGTAAATATTAAAATGAGAAAACAATAAGTAATTTTAATACAGGAGGATTAAATCTTAAATACTGTGACAAGACTTTTAATTTATTTACCAATCATATATATATATATATATATGGGATTGTTGAGTGGAGAGGTGTTCTCTAGTCGAATGTTTAGAGATATTGTAATGCCTTGTTAAACATTTATTACAGAGATATTGTAATGTCATGTTAAATATTTTGACTTAAAAACAATAAAATTAAATTAAATTAAAAATACAATCAATAAAATTATTATTATATAAATATACACATCTAATTATATTTTGAAAAAATTACAATAAAACACTAAAATTCTCATACAAATATTCAAAAATAATATTACAATTATATTTAAAAATATAATATTTATTTTTACAATTTAAACCAATAATAATCAAAAGACAAATTTGGTTATACCCGTACGTGGCCGAGATGATGATAATAAACCTACAAGAAATTAGTGGCATTTCTTTTTATATCTACCGAGGAGAATATATGGTAAGAAATTTATTGGAAATCATTTGAACGTCTACTAAAACTCAAAAAATTATAAAAAATAAAAATAAATTTAAAAAAATAAAAATTACATTTGAAAAAAAGATTTTTTTATTGATGATGAATTTCAATTTTTATCTAATTTATCTAATTTTTATCCAATTTATTTTGTTGCTTTGTAGACTTTAGAAAGGCTTTCTATACGGTCCCTAGATACAACCTTTGGAATAGGTTAGAAGAGCTAAAGGTTCCTCTTGAGTTGAGAGCTGCTGCTATAAGGCTATACGAGAATGTAATTGCCAAGCTAAAGAACAATGAGGGGTGGTCGAAAGATATTAAGTGTAATATCGGAGTTAAACAAGGTTGTCCCCTCTCCCCTACCTTATTTGGCATTTACATCGATAAGCTCGAAGGTTATTTAGAAGAAGCAGGATGTGATGGCACGATCTTAGCTGGGATAGTCATTATCCTTCTTCTCTATGCTGACGATATTGTTCTTTTGGCAAGGTGCCCTTCTGATCTTGATAAGCAACTCAAGCTTCTTAAGGATTTCTGCTCTACCATGGGTATGACTGTTAACACTGACAAAACAAAAATTATGATTATCAAATCCAAGAAGGACACTTGCGCTAATTTTATGTATGACAATAATAACTTGGAGGAAGTGTATTCTTACAAGTACCTAGGAATTGATATCCATCACAAGCTCAACTGGAACCATAGCATTGAGAAAAGGATCAATGGGGGGTGGAAAGCTTATTTTGGTCTTGAAAATAATTGTAAAACAACAAACCTCGTAATGTGGGATAAAAAGAAGTTCCTCTTTGAAACTTTAGTCACTCCTGTTATCTTATATGGCTGTGAAGTTTGGGGCTGCAGCATCTCCAAAGAATCATGGAGAAAGATTGAGCAAATCCAGAAGCGTTTTATAACTTATAACCTGAAAATTAAAAGTAATACACCCTATCCTATTCTCCTTATAGAAGCAGGTCTTTCCCCTATTGAGAGCCTAGCTATGCTCAGGTTTCTGTTGTACAAGCACAAGCTCAATAACATAGACGATCATAGACTTCCTAAGCTAGCTTTAAATTCCAGCCAAAACCACCTAAGGCTTAACCGAGGATGGCATAAAGACACAAGGGCCTGGTTAAACTATTGGGAGATCAATGAGAATGATGCTTTGCAAAACATAAATAACATTAAAGATATTGTTACTTCTAAGTTCAAAGAAAAATTGTGGTGTGAGAAAGATTTAGCGTCTAAAAGAAAATTAAGTTATTATAAGAAGGTCATCAACCGCACCCTTGAAGATCAAAAGTATCTCTCTATTTTAACTAGCTCAAAGAAGAAAATTAATATAGCAAAGATTAGAACGAATTCTCATGAGCTCCATAGTGAAACAGGTCGTTGGGCAGTTCCTAAAACACCATGGACGGAAAGGATCTGCCATATTTGTGAGAATAGGAGCATCGAGGATGAAAACCACTTCCTCTTAGAGTGCCCTGCATACAACCACATTAGATCTCAATTTCACAATCTTTGTTACAATACTGACCTTCCTAGCCTTTTACAATGCCAAAATTATAGTGAACTCGGGAGGCTTCTCTCCAAGCTTTTTGAGCATAGGAATAAAATCTTAAATCAAAATAAATAATTTGTCTATTTAGGTCCGATAGATCATTATTTGGTCTCAGCGGACGTTAACCACCATCATCATCATCATAATAGATAATTAATATGAAAATTTTTATTGATGATGAATTTCAATTTTTATCTAATATAAAATGTAATATAAAGAAAAATATAGTATAATAGGTAATTAATATGAAAATTTATATACTTAATTTTTAAATCTCCATATTTGCAACCTTGTATAAGGAAAGGAAAAAAAAAATTCATAAAAACATATATGTTCTACAAAATCCAAAGTTCAAATCATCATGTTTGAGCCTTGGTTTATGGAAAGGAGGGTAAAAAAAAACCTCATATCATGCATGCATCAAAACATTATAGTTGTTTTGATTGACATTATTATTGACTCTTCCCAATTTCACGTAATCAGGTTGCAAGAAATGGATTTAATGTGCGAGTGGCTTGTGACCATCTCCAATCAAATAGAGCATCTGCATCGTTTAATACCGGTATATGTTATTCATTTCACACTCACTAGTTTTGATAAACCATGCTCTATATATATATTAGATTTTTGTAACTTCTCAATTATAAAGGAGAGATTAAATAGAAGGAAATTTGATAAAACATATTTTTCATATTAAAATTTAAATTATTTTTTAATATATATAATTTAAATTTTATAATTAATTCAGGTTATATAATTATTAATATAAAACAAATTAAAAGTTAGTTTGGTTGAATTTTACAACTGCATTATTTTTATGATTTCTTTTGTTCATTTTTAATTAATATTAAATGGAGTTGTTTTTAGTGCGAATTTTTGGATTTCCAGTGTTAGGCAAAAAAAAAAATTTCGGTGAAATCTTGATTTGTGTTATTTCAACTAGTTTTTTTACTGTATATATGGATTCAGCACCCTTAAAAACTTTTTGGACTTCTGGTGTAGACAGAAAAATTTGAGGTGAAATCTTGATTTGTGTTGTTTACACTGGTTTTTTTGATTCTATATATGGATTCAGCACCCTTAAAAACTCTTAGAGCACTTGGATTGTTCAGGGGTTACCCTCAAACTTGTGATTTCAATAAATTGTGCCGGATTTTAGAGAAATTAGACTAGAAAAAAACCACCAAAAAAACTTCCAAAAAATCACACCAAAAACAACTAGTTTAGTTTTTGAAAAATAATACAAAAGTATTTTAATCATTTTAACTATTTCTCTTTTTTATATAACAAAATATTTATATTTTAAAATGAGTATTTAACATAAATTATAAAGATATTGAGAACGTTCTTGCAGGGAAAATTGCTTGCTAATTTGTTGCAGTAGCCAAAAAAAAATATTCCTACTCTGAGTTTCAAAAAACTATATATATAATTAATTGTAACATCGTATCCCAGTTTTATTTTTTTTAAACTAATAAAGCAAGTTATTTCATTAATGAAATAATGTAAAGGTTAAATGATTCGACACCAGGTCAAATTCCAAATACATTTAAGGATTTTCTGGAGTTTACACTACCCATATAGATCACAGGTCCTTTAATGTTGATATATGGTTAACACCGCAGAAACAAATATTCCTCGCTAGACTCCACGCCGTCTTCATTGTTGTACCTGCATTAATGCTACCTAAGCGGACTTACCTCGAGATGACCCTCCTCATTAAGGTAGGAGAGCCTCGAGGCCCTCCTTTGTCATCATCATCCCTCTCCCTGCTGGCCACACAGTCCGGCATTGATGAGCCTTACCTCGGCCGCTCGGAAGAGTCTCAAACTCATGCAGATGACACATTCTTCACCATTGGATCTAAACCGATCTACGGTCTTGACAATTTAGGGTTGACCAAATATGATAAGTTTTTTCTGTGGCGATGAAAGGTTCATTTGACTGTGGGTTTGGCTATATAGCTCTGCGACAGAAGGGATAACCTCAGTCATCAATTCACCACAAGTATCGACAGACCTTAAACT
This sequence comes from Pinus tabuliformis, assembly GCA_031772625.1. Classification (NCBI taxonomy): domain Eukaryota; kingdom Viridiplantae; phylum Streptophyta; class Pinopsida; order Pinales; family Pinaceae; genus Pinus; species Pinus tabuliformis. The sequence goes on along the minus strand of CM062808.1, from coordinate 268,594,041 downwards.
AATAGCTCATGACCTTCTGTTTAAAGCTTCTTTACAATGAATCTATGCGTATTTGATGGGCGGCCAATGACGGTTCTTATTGTTGACCTTGCACAGATGCCTCTACCACATAATGGAATTACATTTCAAGAGGAGCGGTCGATTTCGCACGGCAGCACGAGGTAATGCATAATTCTTTAGAAGTTTATCTTGAAATTTATTTTCCAGTTTAATGCTAACATTCTATGTGCACTTACAGGCTTCGGTCGCAGCTCCGAGGAATGCTAACCTCAGCCCAGGTAAAAACTTTGGTGGTCAATGATAATCGATTCAGGTCCTCACACTCATTATTCTCTATGTAGGTACATATTCCAGTGATTCGAACTCTTCTTGAGGCATGGCTTTTTGGGTCGCGCCAGTGTTCCAAACTAACTTGTTGTTTCTCATTTTTCCAAGTGAGTTGGACTCAAAATCTCCCCTATTAGTTCGTGCTCTTTAGAGACAGACCTCCATGAACAGAAAATTTTGGAAATGTAATTAAACTTGAGATTAGGCCTTGTTGCCAACATACTTCTGCTATTAGGGTTATATTTATTTAATTTTAACAGGTCGGCCTTTGCATTATCACTATGATAGCTTAGCTAGAGGCTTGGTTCCAAGAGTTTCCATGAGAAGTCGGACTGTACATTTTGGCATACAGAGAATAAGTTAAATGCTATGTCTAAATTGTCGTGATAACTCGGCTTCTGGTATATATATATATATATATATATATATATATATATATATATATATATATATATATAGATATATTGCGGTTGAATTTAATTCTGTAATAGCTTAATCCCTTGAACTGAGCATTTTTGGTTTTTAAGTGAATGATTCAAATGTTAATATGAATATGCTCGTCATTACTCTGTTTCTATATATCAACGTTTCAAACTTGCTCAAAAATAGCCTATGGTTTAATAACTCAAGGGTCTTAGGGTTTTTAATAGAGTCTAGGTACTTGGCTCACGGTGGGTTCTCTCCAGAACTCGACCGAGAGCCGATAAACCCTAACTCCTTAGTTATTTACAAGAACAAGCTGTAATAAGGTTTGGGTCGACTATCTTGCATAGTTTTCTTTGTCATAAATAGATGGTAGATAACAATGAAAATTCTGGGAAATGATATTTTGTATATTGAAAATATTTTCAATAGACTCTGTAAAGTCCAATGATATAATAGGTATAGAAAGTCCAAGATAAAGTATTGAATCTATGAATTAAGTCCTTCGTTGTTATGCTTAAAATGTTCCTTGTAATTATTCATTAGAACGCTTAGTGTAGATATTACTGCCATATAAGTAGATATGTTAGTTAGCTCTTGTATGCTCTGGTTACATATATAGCTCTGATAGCAATGCAATATATTAAAAGATTGTGTTTCTATTTCCTTTCAATAACCGAATAATGCTGACACAATATCCTAGCCTGCTAACTTAATTTCTATTGTAACTGTAAACAGTATATTCCTTCCTAAAAATAATTTGCTAACACAGTAATATTACTTATTTGCTTCTCCGTATGAGTGTGATTTATGCACGTAACTCCTTTATTTTGGGATGTCTCTCCACTGAGCCTCGAATCTGGAAATTACGTCCAGAATCCCCCTCCAAGCTCTTCCACTTCTGTCAATGATAAAAAGTCTGGTACCTTGAGCATCAGGAACATGTCCAGCCTCAAGTCGCGTACTCACAACTGTTATCACAATTTCTTTCCCACTAGCTAACTTGCTCAGCTCTAGGAAGAAAATAATCACAGTACAATTTTTGCTTCCTTTTTCCAACCCCCTCAAGATTCTCTCCTTTTTCCTTTTCAACGGAGAGGGTGAAAAAATAGTTTGTAATTGTTTTTCAGAAGTTAATTTAATTGATTCTACATTTCTTTTACAGAATGATTCAAAATCTTTTAGTTAATATTTAACAACCTCTATTCTGGCTTTTCAGCCTAAATATTTTAACAATTCAGATTAAACTAAATAAAATTAAAAATGCTAAATAAAACTTGGTAAAAACAATTGTTGGTGTATCACTGGGTGTTATAGCTCCCTCCCCTTGAGAGGAACACCATCTCTGGTGTTCTTTCCCTTAACTAAATAGTGTAGGATAGACTTTCTGCACGGCTTCCTCTTCCTCCCAAATAGCCTCATGAGGGCCAAAATGCTTCCACTGCACTTTAACTTGGGTGATGGTTTCTGCACGGCTTCCTCTTCCTCCCAAGTAGCCTCATGAGGGCCAAAATGCTTCCACTGCACTTTAATTTGGGTGATGGTTCACCTCTGCAAGGTGGTTTCTCTCCGATCGAGGACACGTAGAGGCTCTGCTAGAAATTCTCTCTTGGGTTCTACCTGCACATTCATAATCTGCTGTCAGAAAATTCCTATAAACAACAATTCTTAATATATAGACTTCATTCTATCATTACCTGAAAACTTTCTCAGTTAATAATATGTCGAGGGTCATATACATATTTTTTTAATAAGGATACATGGAAGACATTGTGGACTCGGATGTGGCCCGGGAGTGCTAGCTTGTACGCCGCGGGCCCAATCAGCTCCAAAAGTTGAAAAGGCCCACAGTACCAGGGTGCCAACTTCGCACAACCTTTCCTTTCCAGGGTTTAACCTTCAAGTACACGTGATCCCCCAACCGGAATTCTTTATGAATTCTTTTCTTATCTGCATAAACCTTTTGCCTATCCTGAGAAGCCTTTAAATTTTGGCGAATATTCTTAACGGTGGCCTCAATTTCAGGTAACATATCACGACCCAATGCTAATTTATTATCTAGTCTATTCCAGTCCATGGGTTTCCCACACTTTCTTCCATACAGTACTTCAAAAGGGCTCATACCCAATGATTCGTGATGTCCATTATTATAGGCGAATTCCACAAAGTGGAGGTAATCCTCCAATTTCTGTGGTTGTTGCATTACAAACATTCTCAACATGTCTTCCAAGACTTGATTCACTCACTCTGTCTGACTGTCTCTCTGTAGATGGTAGGCAATGCTGAATTGAATTTGAGTGTCCAACTCTGCAAAGAGGGTTTTCCAAAATGTGGATGTAAATTTTACATCTCTGTCAGAGATCACCACTTGGGGTATCCCGTGTAATCAGAAGATTTCTCTCATAAATATGTCTACAATCTCCACCATTTTATAGGTGGATTTTACAGGAATGAAATGAGCGGTCTTTCTCAACTTGTCCACCACAACCATGATTGAGTCATGTTGCTTTTTAGTACGAGGTAATCCAATCAGAAATTCTAAAGTGATTGTCTCCCATTTCCATTCAGGGATGGGTAATGGTTGCAACAGACCGGCAGGATGTTGATGTTTCGCCTTCACCAATTGGCACTCTAAGAATTTGGATAAATATTCAACCACATGTTTTCTTAAACTGGGCCAAAAATAACTTTTCTTGATAGCAGAAAACAGTTTCTGGTATCCCGGATGGGCGGCGTAAGGCTTCCTATGAAACTCATCTAATAACAGCTACTTAAAAGAGTTTTGGTTAGGAATATAAATTCTATTTCTGAATGTTAACATTTTGTTGGGGTTAATCGCATACTCAGATTGTTTCCCTTTTACCTGAGCTTCCAAAGCTTGCTGCCATAAGAATGTATATTCTTGGTCTTTGAGGAATGCCTCTCAGATAACCTCTGGTAGGTTAAATTGTGCTTGAATGAATTGTACTTCATAAATGCAATGTAGTTTTCGGCTTAAAGCGTCTCCTACCCGGTTTTCTTTTCCTTTGAGGTGTTTCATGTCAAAGTCAAATTCGCTCAAGAATGCAATCCATTTGGCATGTCGAGCATTTAAACTAGACTGGTTAAAGAAATTTTTAAGACTGTTGTGGTTAGTTAATAACAAAATTTTCTTTCCCAGAAGGTAGTGTCACCACATTTTTAATGCATACACTTCCGCGGCCAACTCCAGATCGTAGGTAGAGTAGCGTTGCTCATAATCCTTCAGTTTACGTGATTCATAAGCTATGACCTTCCCTTCCTATGTTAATACTCCATCGACACCCTCCTTACTTGCATTTGTACATACTACAAAGGAATTTTCCAGATCTGCTACTTCTAGCACTAGGGCGGTAGTAAGAAGTTGCTCAAAACTTTGCTGACATTCCACTTTCTAGTGGAAAGCAGGTCCATTTTTCTAAAGTGAAGTCATCAGAAAAGCTATTTTTGAAAAGCCTTTAATAAATCGACAATAATACCCTGCCAAGCCCAAGAAGGATCTTATGTCAACAACGTTTTTCGGTGTGGTCCATTCCATAATAGTTTTGATCTTTTCTTGATCCAAAATCTTTTGCTTATAGATGTGTTCAACAATTACACGCATAAATTGTAGCTTAACATAGAAAACTTAATGTGCACATGAGACAAGAGGATAAACACATAAAGCATGAAATAAGACAATAAGACTTGATAACGGAGTTCGTCCGACTTGGATTACATCTTCAGGCCCTGCTCAATCAATGGGGAGACCTTCTTTCATTAAATGGCATGAGAAAGAAGAGTACAAGTATCAGTTAGAAAAAGGAGTCTTATACCTCCATACTGAAAAATGGTCAAAAAATGCATAACTCTGATGGAGAAACGGACAGTTCCATTGCATTCATGGCATTGAGAAGAGCTGAAACCATATGAAATTTGTCAAATTCTGACAAAGTGAAAATTTGGCCCTCCTGCAAAATTTTGCCTCAAACTGTGTGCACTTCCTCCTCTGCCTAGGCGCATTGACAAACTCCATTTAAGTATAATATGGGTGGTAGATTTCTCAACAATCCTGTCGGTGGAGTTGGTTTGAGATCTGTTTAATAAGGAGGAGGTCAAGCGGTCAAACCCCGACTCCTCCTTTTTTAATACACCGAATCTCTTTAAAATTTAAACAACCTTTTTTTTTAACTATGGGTTGGTTCGGGCTCGCCTTGGGTGGCCCGCCCACTGTACCAACCTCCGCCTTTGCAATAATTTTTAACATTCTATTGGTTTGTTTGTTTAGAGTGGGCGTGGGTGGGTCCTTGCCCCAAGGATCAGCCCACCACCCGTTCTTGGTTACAGTGCCAAGGTTTGGGGTGGCGGGCTCATGGCTACCCACCCCGTGTTAATTGCTACATACCGTGGGCTGTGGGGAGGGGCCGAGGGTCATGGCCCACCCATCCATGTTTAACATTGCAGTTACGTTGGGGTGGTAGGGTTGGTGGCCTGCCACCCCTTTTTTTAATATTTTTTTGTTAAATAAAAACAAAATGGTGTGTTTTTGAAAATTTGGCTTCGGACCGTAGGAGTCTTTTTAACTAGGCCACGATTTCGCTTGGAATCTAGGTGGAGTTGGACGGATCCCGTCTGCCAAAAAAGTGCAAATTGTGTCCTCATTAAACCTGCCCAGTCATCAAAAGTCAACCCAACTTTGACTACTTCTATCTCCTTCAGCCGGACTCGGATTGGAGTGTCGTTCACAATGTTGGAATTAGGGCAACGATCACTTCAATTTGATGTCAAGTTCATCACCTTTCCACCACTTTGAATTTTGAGCTTTTCCCATGCCAATGTGTCTGAAGATCCACCTAGATCAATCCTCCCCATTGAGGAGCTTTTGTACCTCCAAAAGCTTTATAAGTCAACTGGAAAGTGAGGCAATTGTTCCCTCGTGCTTTCTTTTTCCAACCATTTTTCCTTGCTAGGGTGCATCCCATTGAGACCTACTCGAAGGTATTCCACGTCTCCCCGTCATGAAGTCCTGGTTCTTCTGTCAAGGGTGATGTCTTCAGGTAACTCATTGAGATACTCTAGTGAAAAGTCATCAACTGTAGGAACTGTGCCCACCTCTTCGGTGTCCATAATCAATGGTGGCTCATACAGCTTTAAGTTCTCCACATTCACTACGGAGTACATTTGCATATATATCGGCAAATTGAGATGAAATGCATTGTTTCCAATCTTCTCCAAGATGTTGAATGAACCATACTGGATTGATCACAACTTCTTCCCTCCTCCCTTCATCCTATCCTTGCTAATATGGAACCACACTTTGTCGTCCACTTGAAATTGATGGTCAACTCAGTGTTTGTCATGTCGAGCCTTGTAATGAGATTGACTTTTCTCTAATTGCTCTTGTACTGCTTGGTGAATAAACTGGATCCGCTAGATGAACTGTTGCACTTTGTCCCTATCATTACATCCATTGCAGTCATCTTCCCTTCCAAATACCATATCGAAAGGGTCCTTTGACAGGTAACCAAAACATGTCTCAAATGGTGAGCGTTGCGTAGATGAGTGCACTGCTCGGTTGTAAGAATGTTGCACATATGGAAGATGCTCATCCCACAACTTAGGATGTTTCCCATAATAGCCTCACAATAAGTGTACCACGGGGCGATTGACAACCTCTGTCTATCCATCAGTCTGTGGATGGAATATTGTGCTTCTTTTCAACTTGGTGTCCATCATCTTCCACAAGCTGGTCCAAATCTCTCTGAGAAAGCGAGAGTGCTGATCTAACACAATTGATGTGGGCAGCCCAAAATGGACCCATACATGCTGAAGGAAAAGATAAGCAGTTTGCTCTGCAGTGATCTGCTTTTTACAAGGCATTAAAATACACATCTTTACTAAAATGTTCAACGACGACATACAAATAGTCATGAATTTTTCTAGACAAAGGCAAACCTCGTGTAAAATCCATTGACACACTTTCCCATGGATGACTCGAAATAGGGAGTGGTGTGTAGAGCCCGAGTTTTCTATTAGAGGGCTTTGAAACAGAACACATCACACACCCCTTTACATAGCGAGTCACAATGTTTTTCATATGTGGCCAAAAACAAAATCTTTGTACATGAAACAAATACTTTTCAATACCAAAATGACCAGACACAAGGGAGGTGTGGGCCTCCTGGATTACATGTACCCTTTCTCCTATGGGTATGCACAATTTGCCAAGGTGATACAAGAGTTTCCCCTACAAGTGATAGTTTTCCGCCTGTGAACCATGGGTTAGTTTTGCATAAATCTCCTTAAAGTCATCATCGTTAGCATATTGTTCAGCGTAACTTTCAAAAGATAATGAAGCATTATGCAAAATAAGAGAAGCAGAAATAGGAGGGCGAGATAACATATCGACCACTTTGTTGCTAGTGCCCTTCTTATACTTTATTACCATATAAAACTGCTGAAGAGAACCCATCCACCTGAAATGATAAGATTGTTGCAACTTGGTTTGTGACTAAAGATACTGCAAGGGTTGATGATTCGTATGGATGATGGTATCCTTGCCGATCAGGTAGTGTTTCCACTTTTTCATACTCTGGACCAAGGCATATAATTCCTTATCATAAGTGGGATAGTTTATCACAGCCTGAGATAACTTCTCTGAATGGTAACATATCGGCTTCTTTTGCTGCATCAGTACAACTCCCATGGCATATCTATTAGTGTCTGTCTCGATCTCGAATGGCTGTTGGAGATCTGGTAAGGCCAAGACCGGTGCGGTGCTGATATTTTCTTTCAATGTTTTGAACGACTTCTGCTGCTTTCCTCCCCATTGAAAGAATTGATTTACACTTGTCAATGCATGTAACAGTGCTACAATAATAGAGAAATTGGCAATAAATCTCCTCCAATACTGTACTACACCCAAAAAGCTGCGAACCTCAGTTACACTAGTAGGTTTAAGCCAATTTACAATTGCTTCAACTTTAGAAGGATCAGTTTTTAATTGAACATGACCAAAAATATGACCTAGGTAAACCAAAGAGGTTTTCCCAAACTCACACTTTGACAATTTTACATAGAGTTTTTCGTTTTTCAATACATCAAACACTTTCTTCACATGACTTACATGTTCATTCCAACTTTTACTAAAGACAAGGATATCATCTAGATATACAAGAACAAATTCATCAATGAAAGGCCTAAAAAGATCATTCAAGACCCTCAAGAAAGTGGTTGGAGCATTGCAAAGTCCAAATGGCATCACCATCCATTTGAACAACCCCTGTTTGGTCCTGAAGGAGGATTTCCACACATCCTACTCTCCAATTTGGACCTGGTGATAACCACTACACAAATCCAATTTGGTGAAATAGATAGCATTCTTTAACTGATCTAATAAGTCATAAATGCATGGAAGAGGGTAACAATTTTTCACCGTGATTTTGTTTAGTGTTCGATAATCCACGCACATCCTCCATGTGCCATCTTTCTTTGGCTCTAAGACAATCGGTGAGCCACATGGAGAAGTGCTTGGCCTGATGACCCCTTGGTCCAGAAATTCCTGCACCTGCTTTTTGATTTCCTCAATCTCAATGGTCGACATCCTGTACATGCCAATATTTGGTAAAGGAGCGTCATGCTGCAAATGGATCTCATGTTGGATTTCCCTCTTCGGAGGTAATCCCCTCGATTTCTTAAACATCTCATCATAGTTAGAAATTAATTCACATAATTCCTTTTTATGTCCCTAATAACAACCCTAGAAAGCATCAGCTAATTCAAAACCTTTTCCCCTTACAATCATAAGTATGCAACCCTTACTGGAATTCACCAACCTCTTCATTTGTCGTGCACTTACAAGGCTGGCACTGATTTTAGTTTTATGAGACCTTACAATATATTCTACCCCATCTTTTGTGATTTGGTATTTGTTTTCATGATGGAAGAAGATTTCCTTTCTATCATATAGATATGGACTTCCTAACACCATGCCACAGATGTCCAATGGTATCACATTAAGTTTTACCTCGTCCACTAACTTAGAAGTGATCACAAATTTAACCTTACACTGCATAGTTACATTCAGTTTTGCTTTATCATGTATCCATCCAAGTGGGTAAGGTTTTGGATGTGGTTTGGTTTCCAAAACTAGCTTCTTTACCAAGGAATCTGAAATTAAGTTTTCTTGGGATCTGGTATCAAATAGAGTTTCCAATTTTGTATGATTTATGATAACTCTAATATGAAATAGCTGAATTCTCTTTCGTTCATTAGGAAGAGACTCATCTATTGAACTAGTGCCTTCATGTGATTCAGAATTAACATGAGGTGTAAGAGTACCTTTTGTTCCTGCTACTGCGATCAATGCTTCATCTCCAGAATCGGATCCAAAGTCCTACTGCACAGTTTCTACTGTCTTCTGCTTGCCTTTTCCTCCATACTTCTTTGGTCTCTTTTCCGGGTACTGTTTCCAACAATGATCGTCATCATGACCTTCCTTTTTGCAGTAATTATAATAAGGTCTTTCTCCTTCATCTTTCTTGGTTGATGCCGTCCTCTTCTCCTTTCCTTTTCCTTTCACTTTGGATTTGCCATTTGGAGGTTTGAAAGGTGGTTTCTTGAAATGATCATCTCTTTCATTTTTGCCCCTGTTTTCAAGATGAATTGCCTTCACACAGGCGGAGTCAATAGTAGTTGGTTCAAACAATAATAATGAATGTCTAAGGTAAATATGTAATGATCCAATATACTTAGTTACTACTTTAGGTGAGTCAAGTGCAATGCCCAAATTAAGTGCCTGTTTTCTAAATTCATCTATAAAGTTTTCAACATCCTGACCTCTGCCTTGCCTTAAGTATTGCCAATCCATTAAGGCTTTTTGTTTATAACCCAAGGGATAGAATTGTTCCTTTAATGCAGAAATGAAACTAGGCCATGAGGAAAGAAGATTACCCACATTCTTACTACTTCATAATTTTCTCTCCCACCAAACGAGAGTGGTTCTACTCAACCGAAGAGAGGCCAGCTGAATCTTTGCCTCGTCCTCATTGATCTGCTGAATCCTGCCGTAGAATTCAATCTGCCTAAACTAGTTGTTAACCTTTTCTGCATTACTTTCACCGTTAAACATGGGAAGATCAAATTTGACATCTAATTTAATGAAAGGTTTCTTAGATGCATCCCTTGAATTTCTATGATGATGGTGATGAGAGGAAGAAGAACTTTCACTCATGGAAGGAGAAGGAGGTGGTTCTTCTCCACCATTTCTAGGCACTGAACCTTGTTCTTCTGGTTTTCTCTCTTCTACTTTCTCCAGCCTTGAAAGCAACTGGCTGACATTATCTGTCATTGAATAAAAGGTTTTGTGTAAATTGCGCTCCTCTTCAAGACGAACCTCTTCATCTGCCATGTTTCTCCTTCAATGTGCACGCCCCACTTCGGGATTGAAAGACATTAGTTTCACTTCGCCTCTTCGGAGCCTGTTTCTTGTTAGCATACAAACATTCAATTCACATCTAAAAAAATACCTGCTTTGATACCACTTGATCCAAAATCTTTTGCTTATAGATGCGTTAAAGAATTACATGCATAAATTGTAGCTTAACATAGAAAACTTAATGTGCACATGAGACAAGAGGAGAAACACATAAACCATGAAAGAAAACAACAAGACTTGATAACAGAGTTCGTCCGACTTGGACTACGTCTCCGGGACTTGCTCGATTAATGGGAAGGCCTTCATTCATTAAGTGGCATGAGAAAGAAGAGTACAAGTATCAGTTACAAAAAGGAGTATTATACCTCCATATTGAAAAATGGCCAAAAAATGCAGAACTTTGATGGAGAAATGGACAGCGCCATTGTGTTCGTGGCATCGAGAAGTGCTGAAACCATATTAAATTTGTCAAATTTTGACAAACTGAAAATTCGCACTTCCTGCAAAATTCTACCTCGAACTACGTGCATTGCCTCCTTGGCCTGGGCGCACTAAAAAACTCTGTTTAAGTATAATATGGGTGGCGGATTTCTCAATAATTCTGTTGGAGGAGTTGCTTTTGGATCTATTTAATAGGGAGGAGGTCAAGCGGTCAAACCCCGCCTCCTCCTTTTTTAATACACCGAATCTCTTTAAAATTTAAACAACTTTTTTTTTTTAAATAATGGGTTGGGTCGGCCCACCTTGGGTGGCCCGCCAACCGTACCCACCTCCGCCTTTGTAATAATTTTTAACAGGTTGTTGGTTTGTTTGTTTAGAGTGGGCGCGGTTGGGTTCGTGCCCCAAGGGTCAGCCCACCACCCATTTGTTGGTTACGATGCCGAGGTGTGGGGTGGCAGGCTCATGGTTGCCCACCCCGTGTTAATTGTTGCATGTCGTGGGCTATGGGGAGGGGTTGGGGGTCATGGTCTGCCCCTCCATATTTAACATTGCAATTACATTAGGGTGGCGGGGTTGGTGGCCCACCACCCCCTTTTTTTAATATTTTTTTTGTTAAAGAAAAACAAAATGGTGCGTTTTTGAAAAATTGGTTTTGGACCATAGGAGTATTTTTAACTAGGCCAAGATTTCGCCTAGAATCTAGCCAGAGTTGGCTGGATTCCGCCTTCTGGAAAAGTGCAAATTGCGTCCTCGTTAAAGCTGCCTAGTCATCAAAAGTCAGCCCAAATTTGACTGCTTCTATTTCCTTCATTCGGACTCGGATTGGAGTGTCGTTCGCACTGTTAGAATTAGCGCAACGAGCATTTCGATTTGATGTCAAGTTCATCGCCTTTCCACCACTTTGAATTTTGAGATTTTCCCATGCCACTGTGTCTAAAGATCCACCTGGATCATTTCTGGATCCACCGCTACTCCTTCTGTTGATATAACATGGCCTAGGTACTAGATTTGACTTTTATAAAAATTGCACTTGCTAAATTTTGCATACAGCTAGTTTTCTTGCAAAATCTGCAATACTGTTCTCAAGTGCTACTCATGTTCCTCCTTATTTTTTGAATAGATTAGTATATCCTCAATAAAAATCAGTACAAATTTATCTAGAAATGGCTAAAAAATGTCGTTCATTAGGCTCATGAAAGTGGTCGCAGCATTCATAAGACCGAAAGGCAGTACCACAAACTCGTAATGTCCATAACAAGTTCAGAATGCGGTTTTGCAGATGTCTTCATCCTTTATTCTGATCTGGTGGTAACCAGACCTTAAGTCGATTTTTGAGAACACACTATCTCCCTGCACTTGATCAAATAAATCGTTGATACGAGGTAAAGGGTACTTATTCTTGATGGTCAGCTTATTTAGCTAACGATAATCAATGCATATTCTTAAGGTTCCATCTTTTTTCGTACAAATAGTACAGGGGCTCCCCAAGGGGACACACTAGGGCAAATGTATCCTTTATTTAACAGTTCGTGAAGCTAAATTTTGAGTTATGTTAACTCAAGAACGCTCATGCGGTAGGGAGCTTCTGAAATAGGGGTTGCTCCAGGCACTAGTTCAATGGTAAAATCGATATCACACCTTGGTGGCAATCCAGGGATGGATTCAGGAAACACGTCCATGAATTCTTGAATTACAGTAATATTCTCTAAAGAGGTCATCTTATTTTTGTCATTATTGTATCGTACTTGGACAACATAAATCTAGCAACTCGTCCTTATGCATATTCCGAGTTGGTTGGCTATAATAGGGCATAATTTGATATTTTTCTTGATTCCTTGAATTTCTTTTCGCTGCCCTGACTCGGTAAGATAAATTACAGATTTTTCTTTGCAATCCATAGGGACCAATGACCTTCCAACCAGTCCATCCCTATTAATACATCCTACAAATCCAGGGGAAGGATATTTAGATCAACACGGATGGGTTGTCCTCAAACTATTATATGGCAGTTTTTTGTTTTTGCATACACCTTCCTTTTTGTTCCAGTGGCTAGTTGAACTAGCCAAGACTTCTTAAATTTACTGCCTTGCTGCTGACATTTTTCTACCACTTTAGGATTAGTGTAGCTTAGGCTAGCACCTAGATCAAATAAAACATAAACAAGTTGATCAACAATCGTACCTTCACATTCGATAATGGTGGGCTGATATTCAGCTTGATGATCATCCAAGGCAGCATTAATTCTAGGCATGCTCCTTGCAATATCTCCCACTGTGGAGGCTTCTTGCATGTTCTAAAGTTGTTTAGTTCGAGCTTTGTGCAGGCAGTTCTTGTAATAATGTGCTTCCCCACATCCCCAACGTTGTAGTGGCGACTTTTGCAGCTAGTCAGTAGCAGTTTTGCTAACCCCCTCAGGCTATCTATTCTCAGCATATGTCTGAACTCTCGGAAAATTTCTTGCAGATTTTCTGAAAGCCCTTTGTTGATTATTTCTGCCATTTGTGACTTTCGGTTGCCTATTTGGTGGTAAGTTCTTAATTTTCTTGCCAATGGCTCCTTTAGGTCCTTCATTTTTCTGTTTCATTTGTTGATACCAGATACATGCTTTTCATACTGCATCGTCCATTGTTCTAGGATAATCAAATTCTAATTTTTCCTTCGTGAACTTGGGCAAACTACTAATAAACCACTAAATTTTATCTTTTTCCTCCTGGATATATGAAACGTATCGCAACAGCTAAGTAAACCGTTTTACATACTCATCCATGGTCAAGGCTCTCATTCTTAACTCATGGAACTCCTTTGCCTTTTCATCATAGTAACATTCAGTTAGATATTTATCTTTAAAATGTTTCTGGAATTCTTTCCACGTTACTTGCTCCTCATCAATCTTCCTCATTGTTTTAATTTCTTCCCACCAAAGGGTGGCCTTTCCCTATAATTGGTAAACTGCCATTTGTGCTTTAAGTTTTTCAGTATATTCATAAATATGAAAATATTTACCCATGTCGATCAGCCAGGCTTCCACTGCTTCTTTAGATTCTCCTTCAAACAACGAAGGTTTGATTTTCTTGAACTCGACTTACAATTTTGTCATATGTCTTTTTGTCTTCCTTTGATCGGAAACGTTATCTGAACGCCCTTCTTCTTCCTCCTTATGGCCTTCCGTTGATTCTGCATTATCTTCTTCATTATTGGCAGTTGGGTTCTTCACCCTATTCTCTATACTGGTGTTTGGAGCCTGCTAATTTTGTCGGTCGGACATAATTTTAAGGATCTTCTCCTATTCATGCCTTAGTCATTCATTGCCCGTCCTTAAGTTCATCATCCTTGCTCGTAATCGTTGCACTGTTTCCAGCAGGGCAACATTGGCATGTCACAATTCTTCTCCCAATTGTACCCATAGTTCTAGGTTGGCCTCCACATAATGCACTTCTAGTTGGCTTTCTTATCTGGGGCTCCTCTGCATTTTTAATTCTTGGTGCTGACCTCTATCTCTCTCTCTCTCTCTATGTTCATATGCATCCAAACTTAGTTTTTTTTTTGCATCAATACACATACATCAAAACTTAATTAACTATACTAAAATAACCCAGAAGTCTCAGTATATGAGCCTGGGCTCTAATACCATTTGTAACATCTGTATCCCAATTTTTTTTTTAACTAATAAAGAAAGTTATTTGGTTAATGAAATAATGTAAAGGTTAAATCATTCGACACCAGGTCAAATTCTAAACACATTTAAGGGTTTTTTGTAGTTTACACTACCCATATAGATCAGAGGTCTGTTAGTGTTGATATATGGTTAACACCGTAGAAACAAATATTCCTCGCTGGACTCCACACCATCTGCATTGTTGTACCTACATTAATGTTGCTTGCACGGACTTACCTGGGGATGACCCTCCTTATTAAGGCAGGAGAGCCCCGAGGCCCTCCTGTCATCACCGTCCCTCTCCCTGCTGGCCACACAGTTCGGCATTGATGAGTATTACCTCGCCCGCTCAAAAGAGTCTCGAACTAATGCAGATGGCACATTCTTCATCCTTAGATCTAGACCAATCTACGGCCTTGATGATTCAGGGCTAACGGAATAGGATAAGGTTTTTCTTCGGCGATGAAAGGTTCATTTTATTGTTGGGTTTGGCTCTATAGCTCTGCGATGGAAGGGGTAACATGTTTCATCAATTCAGCATGGTTGAATCCTTCACCTTACACGTATCAACAAACCTTAAAATAATAGCTCACGACCTTCCATTTAAAGCTTCTTTACAATGAATCTATGCATATTTGATGAGTGACTGACGAGGGTTCTTACTACTGCCCTTGCGCATGTGCCTCTACCACAGAATGGACTTACATTTCAGGTGGAGCGGTCGATTTGGTGCGGCAGCATGAGGTAATGCATAATTATTTATAAGTTTATCTTGAAATTTATTTTCCAACTTAATGCTAAGATTCTATGTGCACATACAGGCTTCAGTCACAGCTCCAAGGAATGCTAACCTCAGCCCAAGTAAAAACCCTTATTTTATTGCAAGATTCAATTCGGTGGTCAATGATAATTGACTCAAGACCTCATACCCATTATTCTCTGTGTAGGTACATATTCTAGTGATTCAAACTCTTCTTGCAGAATGGATTTTTGGATGGCGCCAGCATTCCAAACTAAGCTTGTTGTTTCTCATTTTTCTAGGTGGGTTGGACTCAGAATCTCCCCCCTTAGTTCGATCTCTTTAGAGACAGACCTCCACGAATAGAGAGTTTTGGAAATGTAATTAAACATGAGATTAGGCCTTGCAGTCGGAATACTTCTGTTGTTAGGTTTATATTTATTTAATTTTAATTGGTCGGCGTTTGCATTACCACTATGATAAATTAGCTAGCGGCTTGGTTCCAAGAGTTTCTATGACAAGTCAGACTGTACATTTTGGCATACAGAGTATAAGTTAAATGTTGTGTCTAAATTTCCGTGTTAGCTCGGCTTTTGGTATATATCTATATATATATATATATATATATATATATATATATATATATATATATATATATATCTACATATATATATATATATATATATATACATATATAATTCTGTAATGGCTTAATCCCGTGAACTAAGAATTTTTATTTTTTAAGTGAATGATTAAAATGTTAATATGAATATGGTCGTCATTACTCTGTTTCTATATATCAACGTTTCAAACTTGCTCGAAAATAGCCTATGGTTTAATAATTCAAGGGTCTTAGGGTTTTTAATAGAGTCTGGGTACTTGGCTCGCGGTGGGTTCTCTCTAGAACTCGACCGAGAATCGATAAACCCTAACTCCTCAGTTATTTACAATACCAATTCATAATAACGTTTGGGTCGACTATCTTTCATAGATTTCTTTGTCATTAATAGATGGTAGATAAAAATGAAAATTCTGGGAACTGTTACTTTGTATATTGAAAATATTTTAAATAAACTCTGTAAAGTCGAGTGATATAATAGGTATAGAAAGTCCAGGATAAAATATTGAATCTCTGAATTAAGTCCTTCATTGTTATGCTTAAAATGTTCCCCATAATTATTCATTAGAATGTTTATTGTAGATATTACTGCAATATAAGTAGATATCTTAGTTAGCTCTTGTATGCTCTAGTTACATATATACCTCTGATAGTAATGCAATATATTAAAAGACTGTATTTTTGTTTCCTTTCAATAACCGAATAATGATGACACAATATCCTAGCCTGCTAACTTAATTTCTATTGTAACAGTAAACGTTATATTCCTTCCTAATAATAATTTGCTGACACAGTTGTATTACTTCTCTGTTTATCTATATGAGTGTGATTTATGCACGTAACTCCTTTATTTTGGAAGGTCTCTCAATCCAACCTCAGATATGGCAATTACATCCAAAATCCCCTCCGAGCTCTTCCACTTCTATCAATGATAAACAATCTAGTACCTTGGGCGTCAGGAACATGTCCAGCCTCAAATCATGTACTCAGGATTCTCTCCTTTTTCCTTTTCAAGGGGAGGGTGAAAGAAATGTCTGTAACTATTTTTCAGAAGTTAATTTAATTGATTCTCCAGTTCTTTTAAAATCCGGTTCAAAATCTCTTAATTAATATTTAACAACCTATGTTCTGTTGGGTTGTGTTATATTATTTCCACGACTATCCCATGTAGTTAACCGGGGGTTAGAGGGGGGGGAGGTTACAAGGGGGTTTAAGGGATACTCGTAGCCCCACTCTATGGGGTCCGGGGCAGTGCCCCGGAAAATTTTGGTTTTGGACCCTAAGTTAGGTTGGGCAGATGCACTTATGGTTTTGTGCATGATTTCCGCACATGGTTTTGGACGCGATGGTTTTCGGTCCATGGTTTTGGATGCGATGGTTTTCGGTCCATGGTATTGGATGCTTCGACATGTATAAATATGTATTGTAACATTGAAAGGAAAATAATGTAAAATCAAGCTGGTAGTCCCAGTTTTTGGATCCAGGGGAAAATCTCTGTGTATATGTGTTTTATGTGTTATGCTCTTGCATTGTTTATTTTCTGTGTTTTAGAATTCGTATGCAAGTAATTTCTGTATGGGGTTAAAACCTGCATTTGGTATCAGAGCAGTTTTGTCTTCAAAGGGACACCTTTGTTACTGAGGGGTTTCACTCAGGCTTGTGGTAGACCCTTTTTAGTGGGAGATCTGCGAGATCGATTCTGGTGGTGAAAGAAGATGGGGAGCAGTGGAAAGACAGAGATAGAGAAATTTAATGGTCAGATTTTTGAGTTGTGGAAACTCAAGATGGAGGATCTGTTGGTGGATAAAGATCAGTGGATAACGGTAGATCCGGGTACTAAACGAACGGGAGTGTCCGATGAAGAATGGAAGAAGTTGGATCGAAAGTCAAAGAGCACAATACGATTGTGTGTCTTAGATTCAGTATTGCTGAATGTGTCAGGGGAAGCTACGGCAAAGGCTTTGTGGGACAAGTTAGGGACTTTGTACCAATCTAAGTCTCTGGTGAATAAACTGTTCCTGCGGAAAAAGTTGTATAACTTGAGGATGAAAGATGGAGACTCAGTGACAGAGCATCTGAACACATTTAATCCTCTGGTAAGTCAGTTAGCATCTGTTGATATTAAAATTTCAGATGAAGATAAGTGCATCAGTTTGTTGTGGTCTCTACCAGATTTGTGGGATAGTCTGGTTATTGCAATAGGTAGCAATGCAACTGCCTTGAAGTTTGATGAAATAGACTTATCCTTACTGACAGAGGAGATGAGGCAGAAAAATATGGAGAGCTAGAATGGTGATGCCTTGTCTGTACGAGGATGGTCCCAGAATAGAAACAAAAATAAGCTATCGAGTGGG
The DNA here is from genome assembly GCA_031772625.1 of Pinus tabuliformis. Lineage (NCBI taxonomy): Eukaryota > Viridiplantae > Streptophyta > Pinopsida > Pinales > Pinaceae > Pinus > Pinus tabuliformis. The sequence continues at coordinate 268,576,050 of CM062808.1, read as the reverse complement.
AGATCTAAACCTAGAGGGAGATCTAAATCTCCAAGAAAACCTATAAAGGTGGTATGCCTGAAATGCGGAAAGGAAGGGCACTACAAAAGGGACTGTAAATCTAAAGCTCCTGATAAAGGAAAGGGATCTGATGATAGTCCTTCTGCAGAGGCGAAAACCACCTCAGATGAAGGTGGGGATGTGTACTTGGCTTCTTCAAGTACACATGTAGATCATGAGGCATGGTTGATTGACTCAGGTGCATCCTTTCACTTCACTCCCGATAGAGAGTGGTTCTGCGAGTATGAGAAATACGATGGTGGTGATGTCTTCTTAGGGGATGATAGGAAGTCTAGAATCATTAGTTGTAGAAAAGTAAAGTTGAAGTTGCAAGGTGGAAGGGTTAGTGCTCCAATTTAATTTCAATGTTTTTAAAGATAAATCATTGTTCAGGAAGAGGTCAATGATGTAAATTTTGAATTTCGTTGCTCAATAAGAGGTCAATGATGAAAACTTTGAATTTTTCATTCTTGCAAGTGATGGATTATTGTTTAGGACGCAATTGCAGTGATCATCTAGAATTAGCTTCTTTAAACAATATTTTACAAAAGAAGCATATTGAAAAGCCATTGAAGATAGTGTGTGTTGTGGTGTAATTTAACCATGGTTAACATAAGCAATGCAAATTTTAGCTAATGCAAAATCCACAATTGCAAGAGACTTGTATGCTACTACTGCTATAAATAAACCAAAATTGCAAGAGACTTGTAAGCTACTATTACTCCAAATAAACCGATACATTTGTTTGAAGATCCGTGTTGTTGAGATGACATTAAAGCATTGTTGCCAGTGATTTGTGATTAAACTTAGATAATTTTTCCCATGATCCATTGATTTGATTTGAGATTAAACTTAGATATCTTGTTCCCTTGATCCATAGATTTGACGGAGGGCCATGTTTGAATTTCAAAATGGTATTGCTATTGCATTGTGATGCTTTTTGCAAACTTTATGAAAGGATACTTTTAGATGGGACAGATGTCACAGTTAAGGAACTGAATGGAAAGACCCAAGTGCACTAGTTTTAAATTAAATCCCTCATACCTTCGAACGACAAGGCAGGATATGAACTAGTAATCAAAACAACATTTCACATTTAGATTGTTGTGCTAGGGGGTCATTCGACGTTCCGCACACACTCAGAATACATTAAGCTTCTAAATACATTACTGAAGGTTTCAAATGCAGTTCAAGTAAGCATTTCTCAAACTTGTCTTTAAACAGAGAAACATTTTTCAAACTTGTTTTTAGACAGATTTTCAAACTTGTTTTAAAACAAAGAAGTATTTTCAATGATACAACTACATATAAGGAACCGACACGTACTATTGCTACTTAGACCTTTTGATTTTATAAAAAGGAAAATATTAATTTGATTTTAAAATATGTAAGTAATATATTTATATTATTTGAAATATAATTAAGTAATAATTAAAATAAAATTGAGTTTAAATATTCAGTGTACCATTTGTGGTTTTTGGATAGCTACAACACATCGTTTTGTTAATGATATCTTATGTAAGAAGAAATGTATATCCATGTCACCTCAAAATATATCAAGCCTTTGGAAAGATCAAATCTTTTGAGGTGCAACCACTTTTTTGGCGTGAAAAGAAATTCGATCCTTGGTAAATCCCAAATTAAGATAAATCCAACTAGTTATTAAAAAAATTATTAAAAAAAATTATTTTTATTTAAATTTTATAACTGCCATCTTTTATTTTTTTCAAATAATATTTCTTAAATATTTTCTAAAAATATATAACAATATTTTAATCACTTTATATCTTTATTTATTAAAAATATATATTAATATTTTAATCGCTTCAAATCTCTTCATTTTTATTAATCGAAATACGTACTATTTAAATTGATTAATTGACGTAAACTCTAAAGATATTGAGAATGTTCTCGTAAGTTTGCGTACTCATTTGTTACACTAACAAAATAAAATCAATATGTCAAATGAATTTTAATATGTCAGATGTGTTATTTGCCTGTGCAAAAGATTAGCTTTCCTATGTACCATGTGAAACCAAACTAATTTGAATTCAAATGGAATCTAATATGTCAGATGTGTTATTTGCCTGTGCAAAAGATTAGCTTTCCTATGTACCATGTGAAACCAAACTAATTTGAATTCAAATGGAATCTATTGTTTGAGAAAGCCAAGACAGGTCAACTCTCCTTAATTGGCCTAATCATATTTGGGATTTTACCTTGCCAATATTCTTTGCACCTGTGAATAAAATACAGAATAAAATGTTTTAGCTAAACAATTAATAGATTTAACACTCTTAAAGTTTAACTATAAGTAGCTTTTTGTTACCCTTTCACTTGTTTGTTTTAATGGCTGACATGATATCTACTGCAACTAACTTGATTATATGCTTCTATTTAATAAAAAGGTATTTCAGACAGCAAGTTTGAATACCCTTTCACTTGTTTGTTTCAATGGCTAACATTACATCTACTTCAGTGCAGTGATGTGTGGTTTAACGGTAAGTCAAACGGGCGAAGCTCGGGAGACCAAAGTTCAAATCTCATGGAGTACAGTGACCTGCTGTGGTGGCGGCTAGAGGGGCGGACCCCCCCTGACCGCTGGGTCTGCTCTTGCTAAAATCATAGAATCTTAGCATACCCGACTTGCAGGTGGTTGGTTATGCTCTTGGTGTTATAGTGGCAGCAATGAGGTTTGATCCTGGGTCTCCCGTGGATTAAACTTGATAATTACCGATTCACCATGTGGTTAAAAAAAAAAAACATTACATCTACTTCAACTAACTTGATTAGATGCTTCTATTTAATAAAAACGTATTTCATACAGTATAAGAATTAGATCCAAAGTTTTGGATCCCGGTGGGCGCCCACCCTTCGTTGAACGTTGGAGGTCTCTTGGACTTGCTCGAGGGAATCATGATCAATATGCTTCAAAGTGAGGAATCGATAAAAGTTCTCCCAGAGAGTTGCAAATTACATAGTCAACCAGGGGCCCGTGATTTTCCCAAAGAGCTGCGAATTATAAACTCAACTAAGCCCGCCAACGCCACTGCACCCGATGTTTTCCATGTTATCTTCATCCTCCATTTGCACGGACGTATGACCTACGATGAAATTTTCTTTTTCATGTTGATGCCCAACTGGCTTTTTCATGCCTCCATTAATTACCAATTGTCAAAACGTGTGGATGTAATCATGGATGTGATGAAGACAATACCGAGAATGGGCGGTTGGTTGACTCGCTCTTCTATAGTCCTCCACGTCTCTCTTTTCTAGTCTATAAATACTGGTTTTACAATTTATGTAACACACCACTTCTGCGTTCTGCCCTTGCAGCATATTCATGTTTCGCTTGCTCATAAGAAACCAAATAAAATATGGGCAACCATGTCTGTTGTCTCACGGTGGGCAATCACAGGGAAACAATTCAGTTGGTTCCTCTTGCCGGCCCCGTTCAGATCCTTCATAAACCACTCTGCGCCGCTCGGATCATTCAACAATTCCCTCAACATTTAGTCTGTCACTCCGATTCATTCTACATCGGGCATAAGATGCCCACTCCAAGTGACCAACTGAAGTACTTCCTTCTACCCCAACATAAGTACTTCCTTCTACCCCAACACTTCTTTCACTCTCCCTTGTCTCTCCTATCGCTCGCTTCCTTAATATCGCCACCCCCGCCCACAAAATCTCCACTTACTTCCACAGTTCGCCTATCAGCTCCGCTTCGCAGTATCGAACGCGCTTCTGCTTTGTGTCAACCGTTTGAGATACAGAAAAGCGACGCTGGCAGAGGACTTCAGCATATGTTGGCCTTCCGATATTCTCCTCCTCCGTTCGATCTACTCCACCTTTTTCGTCCGTTGATTGCCCAAACCTGCATACGAACGTACATTAATGACTTTGCGTGGAGTGAATTTCATTTTTGGTTGACCGCGGTAAAATAATTAATGAATTAATTGTTACCGTAGAGAATAGGTAAGGTGATTTAAATTTTAATGTTTTTATATGTATCGGAGGTATGGTGGTGCATTTAAAGAAAGGCATGGGTGTTAAAAATATTTACGGCACGTAAAAGTAATTGTGTTTTTTTTTTTTTTTTTTTTTTGTTTTCAAAAAATGAAAAGGGCTCGTGCATTGACTATTGTAAAAAAAAGAGAGCAGTGAAAAACGTGCTCTGCATCTTTGTTTTGTATGGCACATGGGTGAAATGTAAGTGTTCGCAGCAGCCAAAAGAAGAACCAGAGGATGTATGCACAGCAGTGCAAATATATTTTGTAATGTTTTGTGAGGCATTGAAAAACAGAGGAGTAAGAAAAACCATGTGTGGTTTTGCACAGCAGTGCATAAAGGAAATGGTGAAGCGATCTTTGTAAGCCTGTGCAAATTTTTATTTACAACAGTAAAATTATGTAAACTTTTATTACAGCAGTAAGTTGTTTTTCACAGCAGTGAATATAAAAGGGATTTTTACAGTGGTAAATCTTTGTATCAGTTTTTAATGAATAGAAAGTTTTTTTATGGTGGTGAAATACTCTGTCTCTCAGTGAAATTTTTTTTTTAAGTCTTTCTGTGCACAAAAAGATCCTGTGGAGGTAAAACAGAGCATTGCCTCTGTGTGTTTGAATATTTGGTTTTTGGTATTTTCTCCATGTAAAAACTCCAACAGTGGTATCAGAGCAGGCTTAGGCTCTTTAAAGAAGTTAAAGAAGCTGAAGGGAGAAGGTTGTTGCTGCAGCAAAACTTCTCAGGCAGACAGAAGACTCAGACATCAAAGGATTCAGGTATTTCAAAAGTTTTTTTTGTGTTGCTGAAGAAACAGTCAGTTGTTTTTAAACATACACAGTCAAGGAATGGCCAGCACAAGCACTGGTATGAGTATGTTTAATACCCAGCTCCCACAGTTTAATGGGAAAAACTATGACTACTGGTCAATAACCATGAGAGCTTTATTTGCCTCTCAAGATTTATGGGAAATAGTTGAATCTGGGTTTGAAGAAGTAGCAGATGAAAATGAGTTCAATGCACTAACTCAGGGAGAGAGAGATCTCCTGAAGAGCAATAGGAAGAAGGATGCAAAGGCCATTTTATTGTTGCATCTAGCAGTAGACCAGAGTATATTTCCAAGGATAGCAGCAGCTAAGACAGCAAATGAAGCATGGCAAATCCTCAAGGCAGCCTATCAAGGCATGGAGAGAGTGAAGACAGCAAAACTACAATTGCTGAGAAAGGATTTTGAAAACTTGAACATGAAGGAGTCAGACAACATTGAATCATTCTTCACTCATGTGATTGGTGTAATCACACAAATGAGAACTCATGGAGAAACCATTGAAGACAGGAGGATTGTGGAGAAAATATTGAGGGTCTTACCCTCAAGGTTTGATGCCATAGTCACCACCATTGAAGAGACAAAGGATCTCTCAAATTATTCAGTTGATGAGCTACATGCATCACTGATAACACATGAGCAGAGGTTGAGTAGGAATGAAAACTCATCTCTTGAGCAAGCCTTCAAGACCCAGATGTCCTTTGGAAGAGGAAGAGGTCAAGGAAGAGGAAACAGAAGAGGAAGAGGCAGAAGCCAGAACAGAGGTGGAAGGAACAGCCCATCAAATGCACAAGGAAGAGGCAGCAATCCAAATCAGAACCAAGGTCAAGGCAGCAGCCAACAAAGAGATCAGTATCAGGCTCAAGGACAAAGGTATGATAAATCTAATGTTCAATGCTATTATTGCAAAAAGTATGGACATTATGCTAGTGATTGTAGAAAGAAACAGCATGATAAGAACAGCAGACAAAATGCAAATGTTACAAGAGAAAACAGCAGTCAAGACAATGTTCTGTTAGCTTGTAACATGGTTGAAACACATAGTGAGGACATATGGTTTTTAGACTCAGGTTGCAGCAACCATATGACAGGGAATATAGCCCTCTTTTCAGCCTTAAATCAGAATTTGAAATCAGAGGTCACACTAGGAACTGATAGTAAAGTCTCTGTTATGGGAAAAGGGGAGATAAAAATATTTACAAAACAAGGAGAAAGGAAAACCATAGCAGATGTCTACTATGTCCCCGGAATGAGATGTAACCTATTGAGTGTTGGACAGCTTATCCAAAAGGGTTACAATGTTTACTTTGTAAATGATGTGTGCACCATCATGGACATACCACCCAGCAAAAGATGCATTGCTGAAGTGAAGATGACAAGGAACAGGATGTTCCCTCTCCGGATCAGGGCAGACATGAAGAACAAGAGGGAAATGGCAGCAGTCACCCAAGAGGCCTTCCAAAGCGTGCCAAAGGATGAGAATTGGTTATGGCACTTGAGATTCGGGCATCTAAATTTTGGAGGTCTAAACTTATTGAGCAGAAAAGGAATGGTAAAGGGATTACCATTGATAGAGAAACCGGACAGCCTATGTGAAGGCTGCATTTTGGGAAAACAACACAGAGAAAGTTTTCCATCAGGGAGGAGCATAAGGGCAAAGACACCCTTAGAGATTATCCACTCAGATTTGTGTGGACCAATGCAAGCTCCATCATTAGCTGGCAACCTATATTTCTTGACATTCATTGATGATTTTACAAGAAAGACTTGGATATATTTCCTCAAGAACAAAAGTGAAGTCTTTGAGAAATTCCAAAATTTCAAAGCACTTGTGGAGAACCAAAGTGAGCTGCACATAAAAGTATTGAGAACTGATAGAGGAGGTGAGTATATCTCCAATGAATTCCTTAAGTTTTGTAGAGAAAATGGAATACATAAACAGTTCACAACTCGGTACACTCCGCAGCAAAATGGAGTTGCTGAAAGGAAGAACAGGACCATCATGGATATGGCGAGGAGCATGCTAAAGGCAAAGCATTTGCCAAATGAGTATTGGGCTGAAGCTGTACATTGTGCAGTTTATATATTGAACAGGTGTCCTACAAAAGCAGTCATGAACAAAGTGCCAGAAGAGGCATGGAGTGGGAGAAAGCAAGGAGTCACCCACATGAGAGTTTTTGGGTGTGTGGCCTATGCACACATACCAGATCAGCTAAGGAGGAAGTTGGACAGCAAAGGGGAGAAATGCATCTTCATTGGATACAGTGAGGAATCCAAAGCCTACAGGTTGTATATCCCATCCACCAAAAAGTTTTTTGTAAGCAGGGATGTTCAATTCATTGAGGAAGAAGCTTGGGATGGAAGCATAGAGAAAACAGTGAATGTCAAGAACTATTTGTCTCATGATGAAGATGAAGAGGAGGTGGCTGAAATGCATCCCCAAACAGCAGCGCCAACACAAGGACAGCAAGGGACACCATTGAGGATAAATGATAGTGCTTCTCCAAGCACACCACAAGGAGGAAATTCAAGTGCATCTTCAAGCACTTGCACACCAAATGAAAGAGGTAAGAAATTTAGAAATCTAAGTGACATTTATGATGAAGGAATGAATTCCTTATTTGCCTTGTATTGTCATGTTGATGATCCTATTCATTTCGAAGAAGCAATTAAAGATAGGAAATAGATAGAAGCTATGGATGAGGAGATGAATGCCATAGAGAGAAACAAAACATGGGATTTGGTTGATCTACCAAAAGGTAAAGAAGTCATTGGTGTGAAATGGGTCTACAAGACCAAGAGCAATGCTCAAGGCAAGATTGAAAGACATAAAGCAAGACTGGTTGTCAAAGGCTACAAGCAGCAGTGTGGGAGAGATTATGAGGAGACTTTCGCCCCGGTTGCAAGAATGGAAACCGTGAGAGCAGTGCTGTCCATAGCAGCACAAAACAAATGGAAAGTCTACCAAATAGATGTGAAATCAGCATTCCTAAATGGAGTGTTAATGGAAGAGGTCTATGTGGAACAGCCTCTCGGATATGAGAAGAAAGGTGAAGAGCACAAAGTGTGCAAATTGAAGAAAGCTCTTTATGGGCTGAATCAAGCGCCAAGAGCATGGTACAGCAGGATAGATTCTTATCTATTGTATAATGAATTCGACAAGTGTGAAGGAGAATCCACCGTCTACATCAAAGAAAAGAATGGTAAAATTTTAATTGTTGTCTTATATGTTGATGATGTTATTTTCACAGGTAATGATGATCAGCTCATTGAGAATTTTAAATCAGTCATGAAAGATGAATTTGAAATGACTGACATGGGTTTGTTGAGATATTTCTTAGGCATAGAAGTAGATCAAAATGAAAAAGGAATTTTTATATCTCAAGCAAGATATGTAAATCAAGTTTTGGGCAGATTTAAGATGGAAGAATGCAAGGCAGCAATCACTCCCACAGTGATGGGATTAAAACTCAGCAGAGAGGACAGCAGCAAGGATTTTGATCCTAGCTTGTATAAAAGCATTGTTGGCAGCCTTATGTATTTAACAGCAACTAGGCCTGATTTAATATATGGTGTTAGTTTAATTTCCAGGTTCATGGAGAGGCCGAAGGAGGCACATTGGCAGGCAGCAAAGAGAATTTTGAGGTATGTGAAAGGTACCAAAATGTTTGGAATCTTGTATCATGCCTCAGAACATTCAGATTTGGTTGGATACACTGATAGCGATTGGGCTGGAAGTGTAGATGATCGGAAGAGCACTTCCGGTTATGTTTTTAATATGGGTTCAGGAGCCATTTCATGGGCTTCTAAGAAGCAGTCCATTGTAGCATTGTCTACAGCAGAGGCTGAATATGTGGCAGCTACAGCAGCAGCATGTCAAGCAGTGTGGATGAGAAGAATGTTGAGAAGCTTAGGCCAAGAGCAGGCAAAAGCGACAGTGATTTTTTGTGACAATAGCTCAGCTATTGCTTTGTCAAAGAATTCAGTGTTTCATAAGAGAACGAAACACATTGATACCAGGTTTCACTACATCAGAGAATTGGTGAACAATGGAGAAATTGTCCTAGAACATTGCAGGACTCAAGAACAGGTAGCAGACATCTTGACAAAGCCACTGGATCAGAAAAGCTTTGAATTTTTGAGGAAGTGTCTCGGTATGACCGAATGCCCAGCTGTTGAAATTAAAGGGGAGTGTTGAAATCTAATTTCAACGCAGACCACCAGAAACCGTGAACCAAGCCAGAAATCGTTCACCGGATTTTCTCGGAGCGATTTGTCGACGAAGGAATAATCCGGCAAGGAGCTCCGATATAATTTGGAGCCGACACGTGGTTCAGCCCTGACGTAACGCAACGTAAGAATCTCGGGAGTTAATGTTCAGCATATGTTGGCCTTCCGATATTCTCCTCCTCCGTTCGATCTACTCCACCTTTTTCGTCCGTTGATTGCCCAAACCTGCATACGAACATACATTAATGACTTTGCGTGGAGTGAATTTCATTTTTGGTTGACCGCGGTAAAATAATTAATGAATTAATTGTTACCGTAGAGAATAGGTAAGGTGATTTAAATTTTAATGTTTTTATATGTATCGGAGGTATGGTGGTGCATTTAAAGAAAGGCATGGGTGTTAAAAATATTTACGGCACGTAAAAGTAATTGTGTTTTTTTTTTTTTTTTTTTTTTTTTTCAAAAAATGAAAAGGGCTCGTGCATTGACTATTGTAAAAAAAAGAGAGCAGTGAAAAACGTGCTCTGCATCTTTGTTTTGTATGGCACATGGGTGAAATGTAAGTGTTCGCAGCAGCGAGAGAAAACCAGGATGTATGCACAGCAGTGCACAAATGTATTTGGTAATGTTTTGTGAGGCATTGTAAAACAGAGGAATAGGAAAAACCATGTGTGGTTTTGCACAGCAGTGCATAAAGGAAATGGTGAAGCGATCTTTGTAAGCCTGTGTAAATTTTTATTTACAGCAGTAAAATTATGTAAACTTTTATTACAGCAGTAAGTTGTTTTTCACAGCAGTGAATATAAAAGGGATTTTTACAGTGGTAAATCTTTGTATCAGTTTTTAATGAATAGAAAGTTTTTTTATGGTGGTGAAATACTCTGTCTCTCAGTGAAATTTTTTTTTAAGTCTTTCTGTGCACAAAAAGATCCTGTGGAGGTAAAACAGAGCATTGCCTCTGTGTGTTTGAATATTTGGTTTTTGGTATTTTCTCCATGTAAAAACTCCAACACAAAGTGTGCCCGGAGTTTATTTCAAAGCTTTTGGAAGATGGATGGCATGACGCTGATGAACGTGGGTGTTCAGTAGGCGGGGATTCCGCAGATGATGAGAATAGACTCTTGAATACTCCCGAATTGCGGAAAGTCTATGCACAGTTGGTCAATTACAAAGCCCAGTGTTGGAGACCTAGACTTGAGAGCATCAGGGAAAATGACAAGATGGTCGGCCATAGGAAATTCATGAAAATTAAGAGATTGGAACAGATGAACAATTCGTGCTCTTGATCAGTTCAATGTCTTGTGCTCTTTTTCTCAATTCTGCCATAGCTTGGCCAAGATTTCTGGTGCAATATTATCTCGTGCTTCCTTGCACAGTTTTCGTTTTTGCCATCAGCCATGATAGTCATTTCTGCTGAAGTAACGGAATTCAATTAGATTTGATCTGTCAACAGTGCTGAACTCAAGTCAATCTAGCGGGCTCTCATGTCTGGAAGATAAAGAAATATGCATGTAATACATGGAATTCACGCGCATAAAAAAAATGGCCAGGAGCTCGTCGAATTGAATTTCCAACGGCACTTCTAAGACTTCGGCTTCCACTACAAAGCCATAATGGCTAATCATATAAAAAATGGCGAAGAAGCTCGTTGAATTTAATTTCAAATGGCTACTATTAAGACTTTTGCATCGCCCGCAAAAGCAATAATGGTCCATCATATTATTTCCAAGTTAACCGTATTGTAAATCTCAGTTATTGGACACCGGCGACAAAGTCAATGGTTGACTTTTCGTTGTTTGGGTTTCATGCTGTGTTGTAAATTAGAATGCAAAAGCAATAATGGTCAATCATATTATTTGTAAGTTAACCGTATTGTAAATCTCAGTTATTGGACACCGGCGACAAAATCAGTGGTTGACTTTTCGTTGTTTGCGTTTCACGCTGGGTTGTAAATTAGAATGCCATGGTTGAAGTACATTTTTTAGAAAGAAAAAAGCATAGACTATATAAAGGTTCGAGATAGTACAAAATTCCGTTTTTGGAAGCCGGATGATCTTGATTTTGGAAACAAAAAACTGAAGGATGATTCCTTCATGAAAGGAAAGAAAACATCTAAGTTGTTCCGAAAAAACAACAGAAAGAACAAACACTGGTCATATGTGCATCATTTGCAGGAACATTTTGATATTAAACCTAAATTTTAGAGGTTACTCGACAATCATATATTATGTCATATACAAGATTAAACAAAAAAGATGAAGAAATAGAACCCTGGAGATAAGCAAAAGAGAGTTAAGATCCCGGGATAGAGAAGTCCTGGATGAAACAGGGATTCTCGCCATATATTACCTTCATGGACCAGGTACCTGATTCAAGAAGCAGACCTTCCTTTGACAGACAGTCCGCTTGCTGATTCTGAGCACGGTAAATGTGTTGAATGGAGCAGTCTCTCATGAGTCCCCAAAAAAACATGATCCTGTCCATCCAACCTGCGAGATGTGGGCTCCTAACATGGCAAGTTCCCTTTACATGATCGATCATTGTTACATTATGGATTTTTCAATTCCGTTCAATAACTTTTGGCCTAATTATTTATTTTTTATTTAAAATTTGTTTTTAGATGTATAAATCCATTAAATTAGGAAAAATGTATTTTTTTAAAAAGAAATTAGTTATTTTTTAATTAATTTATCTTAAATAAATTAATTAAAAAAATTGTCATATCAACATGTGTTATATTAGATGTGGTATGGTATTAATAAGCTATAATAAGAATTTTTATGATAAAGTTCATAGTTAAAATATTGTTATATGCTTTATAAAAAGTGTATGGTTTAAGCCATATATTAAACCTTTTTATAATTAATAATTAATAATAATTTAATTTAAATTTATAGTTTAATCAAATTTTATGATTTTTTTAATCAAACAATGTGACATGTGTTATAGAGTAAGTGTTTTGATGCTTATCATAGATTGATAGTTATTGATATTTACTAACCATTTAATTTATATGAAAGAGCTAGCTATATATTAAAAACAAAATATCCAAAAATCACAAGGCAAATATTGAAATGAAAAAATAATAAGTAAATATTGAAATGAGAAAACAATAAGTAATTTTAATACAGGAGGATTAAATCTTAAATACTGTGACAAGACTTTTAATTTATTTACCAATCATATATATATGAGATTGTTGAGTGGAGAGGTATTCTCTAGTGGAATGTTTAGAGATATTGTAAAGCCTTGTTAAACATTTATTATAGAGATATTGTAATATCATGTTAAATATTTTGACTTAAAAACAATAAAATTAAATTAAATTAAAAATACAATCAATAAAATTTACAAATCTCTAATACAATATAGTAATACAGTTAACATAAAATTATTTTTATAATTTATTATAATTAATAATTAAATAAATTTAACTCCTATTAAAAAAAATCAAATCACTTTATTATAATTAATAATTAAATAAATTTAACTTCTATTAAAAAAAATCAAATCACTTTAGATACAAAGATTATTATATAAATATGAATAAATAAAATTATTATTATATAAATATACACATATAATTATATTTTGAAAAAATTACAATAAAACACTAAAATTCTCATACAAATATTCAAAAATAATATTACAATTATATTTAAAAATATAATATTTATTTTTACAATTTAAACTAATAATAATCAAAAGACAAATTTGGTTATACCCGTGCGTGACCGAGAAATTTATTGGAAATCATTTGAACGTCTATTAAAACTCAAAGAATTATAAAAAGTTTCAAATAAATTTTAAAAAATAAAAATTATATTTGAAAAAAAGTTTTTTTTTATTGATGATGAATTTCAATTTTTATCTAATTTAAAATATAATATTAAGACAAATATGATATAATAGGAAATTAACATGAAAATTTTTATTGATGATGAATTTCAATTTTTATCTAATTTAAAATGTAATATTAAGAAAAATATGTTCTACAAAATCCAAAGTTCAAATCATCATGTTTGAGCCTTGGTTAATGGAAAGGAGGGTAAAAAAAAACTCATATCATCCATGCATCAAAAAATTATCGTTGTTTTGATTGACATTAATTGAGAGGGTGAAAAAATAGTTTGTAATTGTTTTTCAGAAGTTAATTTAATTAATTCTACATTTCTTTTACAGATTGATTCAAAATCTTTTAGTTAATATTTAACAACCTCTGTTCTGGCTTTTCAGCCTAAATATTTTAACAATTCATATTAAACTAAATAAAATTAACAATGTTAAATAAAACTTGGTTAAAACAATTGTTGGTGTATCACTGGGTGTTACAGCCCCTCCCCTTGAGAGGAACACCATCTCTAGTGTTCTTTCCCTTAACTAAATAGTGTAGGATAGACTTTCTGCACGGCTTCCTCTTCCTCCCAAGTAGCCTCATGAGGGCCAAAATGCTTCCACTGCACTTTAAGTTGGGTGATGGTTCACCTCTTCAAGGTGGTTTCTCTCTGATCGAGGATACGTAGAGGCTCTGCTAGAAATTCTCTCTTGGGTTCTACCTGCACATTCATAATCTGCTGTCAGAAAATTCCTATAAACAACAATTCTTAACATATAGACTTCATTCTATCATTACCTGAATACTTTCTCAGTTAATAATATGTCGAGGGTCATACACATATTTTTTTAATAACGATACATGGAAGACATTGTGGACTCGAATGTGGCCCGGGAGTGCTAGCTTGTACGCCGCAGGCCCAATCCGCTCCAAAATTTGAAAAGGCCCACAGTACCATGGTGCCAACTTCGCACAACCTTTCCATTATAAGGTTCCTTTCCAGGGTTTAACCTTCAAGTACACGTGATCCCCCAACCGGAATTCTTTATGAGTTCTTTTCTTATCTGCATAAACCATTTTCCTATCCTGAGAAGCCTTTAAATTTTGGCGAATATTCTTAACGGTGGCCTCAATTTCAGGTAACATATCACGACCCAATGCTAATTTATTATCCAGACTATTCCAGTCCATGGGTTCCCCACACTTTCTTCCATAAAGTACTTCAAAAGGGCTCATACCCAATGATTCGTGATGTCCATTATTATAAGCGAATTCATCTATAAAGCTTTGAACATCCTGACCTCTGCCTTGCCTTAAGTATTGCCAATCCATTAAGGCTTTTTGTTTATAACCCAAGGGATAGAATTGTTCCTTTAATGCAGAAATGAAACTAGGCCATGAGGAAAGAAGATTACCCACATTCTTACTACTTCACAATTTTCTCTCCCACCAAACAAGAGTGGTTCTACTCAACCGAAGAGAGGCCAGCTGAATCTTTGCCTCGTCCTCATTGATTTGCTGAATCCTGCAGTAGATTTCAATCTGCATAATCTAGTTGTTAACCTTTTCTGCATTACTTTCACCGTTAAACATGGGAAGATCAAATTTGACATCTAATTTAAAGAAAGGTTTCTTAGATGCATCCCTTGAATTTCTATGATGATGGTGATGAGAGGAAGAAGAACTTTCACTCATGGAAGGAGAAGGAGGGGTTCTTCTCCACCATTTCCATGCACTGAACCTTGTTCTTCTAGTTTTCTCTCTTCTACTTTCTCCAGCCTTGAAAGCAACTGACTGACATTATCTGTCATTGAATAAAAGGATTTGTGTAAATTGCACTCCTCTTCAAGACGAACCTCTTCATCTGCCATGTTTCTCCTTCAATGTGCACGCCCCGCTTCGGGATCGAAAGACTTTAGTTTCACTTCGCCTCTTCGGAGCCTGTTTCTTGTTAGCATACAAACATTCAATTCACATCTAAAAAAAGACCTGCTCTGATACCACTTGATCCAAAATCTTTTGCTTATAGATGCGTTAAAGAATTACATGCATAAATTGTAGCTTAACATAGAAAACTTAATGTGCACATGAGACAAGAGGAGAAACACGTAAACCATGAAAGAAAACAACAAGACTTGATAACAGAGTTCGTCCGACTTGGGCTACGTCTCCGGGACTTGCTCGATTAATGGGAAGGCCTTCATTCATTAAGTGGCATGAGAAAGAAGAGTACAAGTATCATTTACAAAAAGGAGTCTTATACCTCCATACTGAAAAATGGCCAAAAAATGCAGAACTTTGATGGAGAAATGGACAGCGCCATTGCGTTTGTGGAATCGAGAAGTGATGAAACCATATTAAATTTGTCAAATTTTGACAAAGTGAAAATTCGACTCTCCTGCAAAATTCTACCTCGAACTGCGTGCACTGCCTCCTCGGCCTGGGCACACTAACAAACTCCGTTTAAGTATAATATGGGTGGCGGATTTCTCAATAATTCTGTTGGAGGAGTTGGTTTTAGATCTATTTAATAGGGAGGAGGTCAGGCGATCAAACCCCGCCTCCTCCTTTTTTAATACACCGAATCTCTTTAAAATTTAAACAACCTTTTTTTTTAAACAATGGGTTGGGTTGGCCCACCTTGGATGGCCCGCCAACCGTACCCACCTCCGCCTTTGTAATAATTTTAACAGTTTGTTGGTTTGTTTGTTTAGAGTGGGCGTGGTTGGGTTCGTGCCCCAAGGGTCGGCCCACCACCCGTTTGTTGGTTACGGTGCCGAGGTGTGGGGTGGCAGGCTCATGGTTGCCCACCCCGTGTTAATTGTTGCATGCCGTGGGCTATGGGGAGGGGTCCGGGGTCATGGCCTGCCCCTCCATATTTAACATTGCAATTACATTAGGGTGATGGGATTAGTGGCCCACCACCCCCTTTTTTTAAAAATTTTTTTGTTAAATAAAAACAAAATGGTGCATTTTTGAAAATTTGGTTTTGGACCATAGGAGTCTTTTTAACTAGGCCACGATTTCGCCTAGAATGTAGCCAGAGTTGGCTGGATTCCGCCTTCTGGAAAAATGCAAATTGTGTCCTCACTAAACCTGCCCAGTCATCAAAAGTCATCCCAAATTTGACTGCTTCTATCTCCTTCATGCGGACTCAGATTGGAGTGTCATTCGCACTGTTAGAAGTAGCGCGACGAGCATTTCGATTTGATGTCAAGTTCATCGCCTTTCCACCACTTTGAATTTTGAGATTTTCCCATGCCACTGTGTCTAAAGATCCACCTGGATCATTTCTGGATCCACCACTATTCCTTCTCCTGATATAACATGGCCTAGGTACTAGATTTGACTTTTATAAAAATTGCACTTGCTAAATTTTGCGTACAGCTAGTTTTCTTTCAAAATCTGCAATACTGTTCTCAAGTGTTGCTCATGTTCCTCTTGATTTTTTGAATAGATTAGTATATCAAGAATAAAAATTAGTACAAATTTATCTAGAAATGGCTAAAAAATGTCCTTCATCAGGGTCATGAAAGTGGCCGCAGCATTCATAAGGCCGAAAGGCAGTACCACAAACTCGTAATGTCCATAACAAGTTCAGAAAGCGGTTTTGCAGATGTCTTCATCCTCTATTCTGATCTGGTAGTACTCAGACCTTAAGTCGATTCTTGAGAACACACTATCTCCCTGCACTTGATCAAATAAATCATTGATACGAGGTAAAGGGTACTTATTCTTGATGGTCAACTTATTTAGCTAACGATAATCAATGCATATTCTTAAGGTTCCATCTTTTTTCATACAAATAGTACAGGGGCTCCCCAAGGGGACACACTAGGGCAAATGTATCCTTTATTTAACAGTTCATGAAGCTACATTTTGAGTTATGTTAACTCAAGAACGCTAATGCGGTAGGGAGCTTCTGAAATAGGGGCTACTCCAGGCACTAGTTCAATGGTAAAATCGATATCACACCTTGGTGGCAATCCGGGGATGGATTCAGGAAACACGTCCATGAATTCTTGAATTACAGTAATATTCTCTAAAGAGGTCATCTTATTTTTGTCATTATTGTACCGTACTTGGACAACATAAATCTAGCAGCTCGTCCTTATGCATATTCCAAGCTGGTTGGCTGTAATAGGGCATAATTTGATATTTTTCTTGATTCCTTGAATTTCTTTTCGCTGCCCTGACTCAGTAAGATAAATTACATATTTTTCTTTGCAATCCATAGGGACCAATGACCTTCCAACCAGTCCATCCCTATTAATACATCATACAAATCCAGGGGAAGGATATTTAGATCAACACGGATGGGTTGTCCTCAAACTATTATAGGGCAGTTTTTTGTTTTTGCATACACCTTCCTTTTTGTTCCAGTGGCTAGTTGAACTAGCCAAGACTTCTTAAATTTACTGCCTTGCAGCTGACATTTTTCTACCACTTTAGGATTAGTGTAGCTTAGGCTAGCACCTAGATCAAATAAAACAAAAACAGGTTGATCAACAATTGTACCTTCACATTCGATAATGGTGGGTTGATATTCAGCTTGATGATCGTCCAAGGCAGCATTAATTCTAAGCATGCTCCTTGCAATATCTCCCACTGTGGAGGCTTCTTGCATGTTCGAAAGTTGTTCAGTTTGAGCTTTGTGCAGGCAGTTCTTGTAATAATGTGCTTCCCCACATCCCCAACATTGTAGTGGCGACTTTGGCAGCTGGACAGTAGTAGTTTTGCTAACCCCCTCAGGCTGTCTATTCTCGGCATATGTCTGAACTCTCGGCAAATTTCTTGCAAATTTTCTGAAAGCCCTTTGTTGATTATTTCTGCCATTTGTGACTTTCAGTTGCCTGTTTGGTGGTAAGTTCTTCATTCTGTTGCCAATGGCTCCTTTAGGTCCTTCATTTTTCTGTTTCATTTGCTGATAATAGATACATGCTTTTCATACTGCATCGTCCATTGTTCTAGGATAATCAAATTCTAATTTTTCCTTCATGAACTTGGGCAAACTACTAATAAACCGATAAATTTTATCTTTTTCCTCCTGCATATACGAGACGTATCGCAATAGGTAAGTAAATCGTTTTACATACTCATCCATGGTCAAGGCTCTCATTCTTAACTCATGGAACTCCTTTGCCTTTTCATCATAGTAACATTCAGTTAGATATTTATCTTTACAATGTTTCTGGAATTCTTTCCACGTTACTTGCTCCTCATCAATCTTCGTCATTGTTTTAATCTCTTCCCACCACAGGGTGGCCATTCCCTATAATTGGTAAACTGCCATCTGTGCTTTAAGTTTGTCAGTATATTCATGAATATGAAAATATTTACCCATGTTGATCAGCCAGGCTTCCGCTGCTTCTTCAGATTCTCCTTCAAACAACGAAGGTTTGATTTTCTTGAACTCGACTTACAATTTTGTCATATGTCTTTTTGTCTTCCTTTGATTGGAAACGTTATCTGAACGCCCTTCTTCTTGCTCCTTATGGCCTTCCGTTGATTCTGCATTATCTTCCTCATTATTGGCAGTTGGGGTCTTCACCCTATTCTCTATACTGGGGTCTGGAGCCCGCTAATTTTGTCATTCGGACATAATTTTAAGGATCTTCTCCTATTCCTGCCTTAGTCATTCATTTCCCATCCTTAAGTTCATCATCCTTGCTCGTAATCGTTGCACTGTTTCCAGCAGGGCAGCATTGGCATGTCACGATTCTTCTCCCAATTATACCCATAGTTCTAGGTTGGCCTCCACATAATGCACTTCCAGTTGGATTGCTTATCTAGGGCTCCTCTGCATTTTTAATTCTTGGTGCTGACATCTATCTCTCTCTCTCTCTATGTTCATATGCATCCAAACTTAGTTTTTTTTTTGCATCAATACACATACATCAAAACTTAATTAACTACACTAAAATAACCCAGAAGTCTCAGTATATGAGCCTGGGCTCTAATACCATTTGTAACATCTATATCCCAAATTTTTTTTAACTAATAAAGAAAGTTATTTGGTTAATGAAATAATGTAAAGGTTAAATGATTCGACACCGGGTCAAATTCTAAACACATTTAAGGGTTTTTTGCATTTTACACTACCCATATAGATCAGAGGTCTCTTAGTGTTGATATATGGTTAACACTGCAGAAACAAATATTCCTCATTGGACTCCACGTCATCTGCATTGTTGTACCTACATTAATGTTGCCTGAGCGGACTTACCTCGGGATGACCCTCCTCATTAAGGCAGGAGAGCCCCGAGGCCCTCCTCTATCATCACCGTCCCTCTCCCTGCTGGCCACACAGTCCGGCATTGATGAGCCTTACCTCGCCCACTCAAAAGAGTCTCGAACTAATGCAGATGGCACATTCTTCGTCATTGGATCTAGACTGATCTACGGTCTTGATGATTCAGGGCTGACGGAATAGGATAAGGTTTTTCTTCGGTGATGAAAGGTTCAATTGGTTGTTGGGTTTGGCTCTATAGCTCTGCGATGGAAGGGGTAACATGTTTCATCAATTCAGCATGCCTGAATCCTTCACCCTACACGTATCAACAAACCTTAAAATAATAGCTCACGACCTTCCATTTAAAGCTTCTTTACAATGAATCTTTGATGAGCGACCGACGAGGGTTCTTACTACTGCCCTTGCGCAGATGCCTCTACCACAGAATGGACTTACATTTCAGGAGGAGCGGTCGATTTTGGGTAAAAACCCTTATTTTATTGCAAGATTCAATTCGGTGGTCAATGATAATCGACTCAAGTCCTCATACCCATTATTCTCTGTGTAGGTAAACATTCTGGTGATTCAAACTCTTCTTGCGGCATGGATTTTTGGATGGCGTCAGCGTTCCAAACTAAGCTTGTTGTTTCTCATTTTTCTAGGTGGGTTGGACTAAGAATCTCCCCCCTTAGTTCAAGCTCTTTAGAGATAGACCTCCACGAATAGAGAGTTTTAGAAATGTAATTAAACATGAGATTAGGCCTTGCAGTCAGAATGTGTCTGTTGTTAGGGTTATATTTATTTAATTTTAATTGGTCGGCCTTTGCATTACCACTATGATAAATTAGCTAGCGGTTTGGTTCCAAGAGTTTCTATGAGAAGTCAGACTGTACATTTTGGCATACAGAGTATAAGTTAAATGTTGTGTCTAAATTTCTGTGTTAGCTCGGCTTTTGGTATATATATATATATATATATATTTAATTCTGTAATGGCTAATCCCGTGAACTGAGAATTTTTGGTTTTTAAGTGAATGATTAAAATGTTAATATGAATATGGTCGTCGTTACTCTGTTTCTATATATCAACGTTTCAAACTTGCTCAAAAATAGCCTATGGTTTAATAATTCAAGGGTCTTAGGGTTTTTAATAGAGTCTGGGTACTTGGCTCGCCGTGGGTTCTCTCTAGAACTCGACCAAGAATCGATAAACCCTAACTCCGCAGTTCTTTACAATACCAATTCATAATAACATTTGGGTCGACTATCTTGCATAGATTTCTTTGTCATTAATAGATGGTAGATAAAAATGAAAATTCTGGGAACTGTTATTTTGTATATTGAAAATATTTTCAATAGACTCTCTAAAGTCGAGTGATATAATAGGTATAAAAAGTCCAGGACAAAATATTGAATCTCTGAATTAAGTCCTTCATTGTTATGCTTAAAATGTTCCCTATAATTATTCATTACAATGTTTATTGTAGATATTACTGCAATATAAGTAGATATGTTAGTTAGCTCTTGTATGCTCTAGTTACATATATACCTCTTATAGTAATGCAATATATTAAAAGACTGTATTTTTGTTTCCTTTCAATAACCGAATAATGATGACACAATATCCTAGCCTGCTAACTTAATTTCTATTTTAATAGTAAACGTTATATTCCTTCCTAATAATAATTTGCTGACACAGTTGTATTACTTCTTTGTTTATCTGTATGAGTGTGATTTATGCACGTAACTCCTTTATTTTGGAAGGTCTCTCAAGCCAGCCTTAGATATGGCAATTACAGCTAGAATCCCCTCCGAGCTCTTCCACCTCTGTCAATGATAAACAATCTGGTACCTTGGGCGTCAGGAACATGTCCAGCCTCAAATCATGTACTCATAGTTATTATCACAATTTCTTTCCTACTGGCTAACTTGCTCAACTCTAGGAAGAAAATAATCACAGTACAATTTTTCCTTCCTTTTTCCAACCCCCTCAGGATTCTCTCCTTTTTCCTTTTCAAGGGAGAGGGTGAAAGAAATGTTTGTAACTATTTTTTCAGAAGTTAATTTAATTGATTCTCCAGTTCTTTTAAAAACCAGTTCAAAATCTCTTAATTAATATTTAACAACCTATGTTCTGTTGGGTTGTGTTATATTATTTCCACCACTAGCCCATGTAGTTAACCGGGGGTTAGAAGGGGGGGAGGTTACAGGGGGCTTAAGGGGTACCCGTAACCCCACTCTATGGGGTCTGGGGCAGTGCCCTGGAAAATTTTGGTTTTGGATCCTAAGTTAGGTTGGGCGGACCCACCTATGGTTTTGTGCATGATTTTCGCACATGGTTTTGGACGTGATGGTTTTCAGTCCATGGTTTTTGATGCGATGGTTTTCGGTCCATGGTATTGGATGCTTCGACATGTATAAATATGTATTGTAACATTGAAAGGAAAATAATGAAAAATCAAGCTGGTAGTCCTAGTTTTGGGATCCAGGGGAAAATCTCTGTGTATATGTGCGTTATGTGTTATGCTCTCGCATTGTTTATTTTCTATGTTTTAGAATTCGTATGCAGGTAATTTCTGTACGGGGTTAAAACCTACATTTGGTATCGGAGCAGTTTTGGCTTCAAGGGGACACCTTTGTTGCTGAGGGGTTTCACTCAGACTTGTGGTAGACCCTGTTCAGTGGGAGATCTGCGAGATCGATTCTGGTGGTGAAAGAAGATGAGGAGGAGTGGAAAGACAGAGATCGAGAAATTTAATGGTCAGATTTTTGAGTTGTGGAAACTCAAGATGGAGGATCTGTTGGTGGATAAAGATCAGTGGATCACGGTAGATCCGGGTACTAAACCAACGGGAGTGTCTGATGAGGAATGGAAGAAGTTAGATCGAAAGGCAAAGAGCACAATACAATTGTGTGTCTCATATTCAGTATTATTGAATGTGTCAGGGGAAGCTACGGGGAAGGCTTTGTAGGACAAGTTAGGGACTTTGTACCAATCTAAGTCTCTGGTGAATAAACTATTCTTGTGGAAAAAGCTGTATAACATGAGGATGAAAGATGGAGACTCAGTGATAGAGCATCTGAACACATTTAATCCTGTGGTAAGTCAGTTAGCATATGTTGATATAAAATTTCAGATGAAGATAAGTGCATCAGTTTGTTGTGTTCTCTACCAGATTTGTGGGATAGTCTGGTTATTGCAATAGGTAGCAATGCAACTGCCTTGCAGTTTGATGAAATAGTCTGATCCTTGCTGACAAAGGAGATGAGGCGGAAAAATATGGAGAGCCAAAATGGTGATGCCTTGTCTGTACGAGGACGGTCCCAGAATAGAAACAAAAATAAGTTATCGAGTGGGAGATCTAAACCTAGAGGGAGATCTAAATCTCCAAGAAAACCTGTAAAGGTGGTGTGCTAGAAATGCGGAAAGGAAGGGCACTACAAAAGGGACTGTATATCTAAAGCTCCTGATAAAGGAAAGGGATCTGATGATGCTCCTTCTGCAGAGGCGAAAACCACCTCAGATGAAGGTGGGGATGTGTACTTGCCTTCTTCAAGTACACATGTAGATCATGAGGCATGGTTGATTGACTCAGGTGCAACGTTTCACTTCACTCCCCATAGAGAGTGGTTCTGCGAGTATGAGAAATACGATGGTGGTGATGTCTTCTTAGGGGACGATAGGAAGTCTAGAATCATTAGTTGTAGAAAAGTAAAGTTGAAGTTGCAAGGTGGAAGGGTTAGTGCTCCAATTTACTTTCAATGTTTTTAAAGATAAATCATTGTTCGGGAAGAGGTCAATGATGTAAATTTTGAATTTCGTTGCTCAATAATAGGTCAATGATGAAAACTTTGAATTTTTCATTCTTGCAAGTGATGGATTATTGTTTAGGACGCAATTGCAATGATCATCTAGAATTAGCTTCTTTAAACAATATTTTACAAAATAAGCATATCCAAAAGCCACTAAAGATAATGTGTGTTGTGGTGTAATTTAACCATGGTTAACATAAGCAATGAAAATTTTGGCTAATGCAAAATCCATAATTGCAAGAGACTTGTATGCTACCACTGCTATAAATAAACCAAAATTGCAAGAGACTTGTATGCTACTATTACTCCAAATAAACTGATATATTTGTTTGAAGATCCGTGTTGTTGAGATGATATTAAAGCATTGTATAGATAATTTTTTCCATGATCCATTGATTTGATTTGAGATTAAACTTAGATACTTTTTCCCTTGATCTGTAGATTTGACGGAGGGCCATGTTTGAATTTCATAATGGTATTGCTATTGCATTGTGACGATTTTTGCAAACTTTATGAAAGGATACTTGTTGGACACCTAATCCTAAATGGGTTAGTGTGGAAGCTGAATAGACCAAAGCAGTCCAAGAGACCTTGGGATCTGAAACCCAAGAGTCACATATTGTACTATAAATGTATATCTCATGTTAATAAAAAACGTATTGCATGTTTTATCTTTCATATCTCTCTTGCTGTCCATGTGTGTTTAACATGGTATCAGAGCAGGCGTATTCCTGCCCTGCATAAGTAATTTGAGCCATTTGTTTATGGCCTTTCTGTGCAGTGTATTTCTGCCATATTCCTTTATACAGACCTGTGCATTGTCTGCCATATTCACTTGAACGTATGAAACGTTCCTCTCTCTGCCTCTGCCAGCGCTCTCTCCTCTAGTGTAATTGCATTCGTTGGTTAACGCCTCTGCCTCTGCCAGCGCTCTGTCCTCAAACGGCTATGTCAATCTGCCACACCTGCTCTAATACAGTCCGGCCTGCGCCTTGCTCTTCTGTTGCGCTGACCTGATTTGAAACGTTTTCCTTGTACCTGCGCTCTGGGCCTGACACGGTATCTCTGCGCTTGTCAGCTATGCGTTTTATATATTCTCCCATGCAAAAATGCAAAAACGCTTCTGCCATTATTCTTTGTGCTCCAGTCTATTGTAATACTCGATACCACTCATACTGCGTTATGGTGATCTGTCTCTGATGGCCATGTCTGCGTTCGGATTCCATTTCAAGAGCTCGCAGATTTTGCAAAAAAGAGCATCCAGATTACTCCGAGAGCCGTAAATTTCTAAGGGTTTCAGCTATGCAATCTCATTTCCCTTCACGGTTTTCATCTACCTCGTAGGTTTTCTTCTGGAACAATAAGCCACCGCCTCGCACGTTTCCTCTTGCACAGTCCTAATTCCATATATTTTGGTTTTGGGGATGACACAAAGCTTTTTACTCCTCTTAGGTTTCATACGAAGTTTTTTATGACATTCAGACTAAATCCAGAGAATGCATTGAAATCGCAGATTCCCTTTGAGCTCAGAATTGTTTTGGGAATTCGGCTGGTTCTTCATTAGGTTTCTTCTTAATTCGACTTTACCAGGACATCCAGTCACATATTTTCATTTACATTTAGTTGCCTTGAGGTCCAGAGATCGATTCTTAAACATTTCAATAGCAATAACATCGACATGCGCTACAGCTACCATATTGAGTTCTCAGAGCATTCATCATGTGGGTGTCTGTCGTATTCCGTTCTGTGGAAAGAAGCATAGCACGGCCTTTGCATGTCTTCCACTGGCCAGCTCTTCCAGAGGTGGGCGTATGTATATCAGCATCTTAGCATGTGGAGGCGTATCAGTGTGTAGAGGCGTATCAATCTATGGAGCATGTTTCTGTTTCGTTGAATAAGATAAGGTCCAGTGTACAACACAAATACCGATATATGTGTGGAGTCTCGCCCTGAAGTCTTGCCCGATCGGAAGATGAGCGGTCAATCACTCGGCCGTCATGGTGGTGGAAGCCCTGCAAGCTCTTAAGCCGATCAGTGATTGCTGCTCCCGTGAAAAGGGCGCTTGTTGCCACTGTTGTACGTGACTCGTGGAGGAGACCGGGCTTGCCGTGAAGGAGGTAGCCTTCTGGGGTCTCGTTTCAAGAAATCTGGAAAGGTTTTCCCTGCTGGTGTTGTATCCCTTGTCTCTTTGATCATGACTGGTGGTTATCTTCATGGCATATTGCGCAGTTCTCATGCATAGGATAATTATGAAAGTATATGAGGTTGAAAGCCATTTTGTGCGATGAGTGTTTATAAATCACATTGTAATTTAGTTCTTCTAGATTTGGATCTCGGAAATTTCTTTATGATATTTCTGGTGTATTTTTTACATTGAGATACCGCCCATATATATGTGCACTTGATATTGCCCAGGATCGATGAGTAGAAAATTTGGGTATTTATACACTCTTTTTCTCTGAAATCAAGACTTCTTCTGATCAAGCACCAATGTTTGCTGAAGTTCATGGGTTGAGTTTCCACAACCAAGGGACTGTACTCTCTGTGATACATTGAGATTGAAGTTCTGCCCGCAAAAGGGCAAGTTTCATTCTGTTTCAAGGGACAAGTTCTTTTCCCTTCTAGTGGCCGACTTTAGTCTAAGAAATAGGTTGAGTTTTCCATCACAGTGAGTTGTGCTCTTCCTGTAAGTTGCTGGTGTGAACAAAATGCAAACAGAAAATCATTCTGGAAGATTGTGCGAGTTGTAGTTTGGGAGAGGGTAAGGGCATAAAGAATGATCTAGCCCCAAGGCTACAAACTTGTATTTTCTGTGGTTGTTTCAGTTGAGCAGCATATCACTGTACCTGTGCTTGAAATCTTAATGAGTATAGACTATTGGAAGTGATGTTTGGTGATGTACCTCTGCTATAGAGGGTCTCAAACTTCCTCATCTCATTGGATGTGTGGCTGTGAATATATTGAAGACACTCCATATTTATTTCTCTGTCTTGGAGCTGAATACGTTGCATATATTACCACTGTGGTGTTTTCTCTGTAATGATGGAGCTTCTTTGATGTTATAACACTTATCTACAACCACTGTTCTTCCTAACATTTGCTGGTATATTCTACTTCAAATCTCTGTTATTATTAGAGTTGATATATCAGAGGTATATGTAATCCATTCCTGTAGTTGAAGTTCGAATTTCAAAGAAGAAAGAAGTCATTTAGTTGTGCATCCATACAAAGCGTATCTTGGTATACCTGAGCATTTTAAGGGTGAAACATATCTATTGTATCTGTGTTGGAAGGACTTTGAGCCTCTCATTCTTGCTGGACACAAATCTGTTAGTGATTGGCTAATTTCTTAGCTGGAATTAGTTGAGTGCCTTTTGAATACCTTCGGTGAAGTTTTTTACATCATTGGGGTCATTTCCAATAAAAAAGGGGTTGAGATTCTTGGATTTATTATTGAAGGAAGAGGTCGAGCTACCCTTGTGTATATTCATGGAGTTTGAGCCGTGTCTCCATTGCTGGTATTCGCGGATTTTTTATTCTTTTTGCATTCCTGAGCTTCCAGAAGGGATATAGAGGCAAGTTCTATAAAGTTTGAAGGAATCAGCTATGTAACTTAATTTAAAAAAAAAGTCTAGTCAGATGTGAAATTTCTACAGAATTTAAAGAACAGAATCTCTGAAAGTCTGGTATTGGACAATGTATTTTTCAAACTGATATTCTTAATTTTTGAAATCTTCAATAGCTGGGGTTTGTCTAGACTTGCTATAGTCTCCACTAGGATTGTTGAGTGTTCATTTCTTTGTTGAGACAATGGGTAGATTTGATGATGTATTAGAGTTACTGAATACACTAATACACTCCACTATTGGTGGGAAGGTAAATGTTAGCAAAGACACTCTTTGTGACATTCAGACCTGCCTGCATGATGCACAAGAAAAGATTGATTTTTTGCAACTATAATCTCAGTTCCAGCAAGATGAGCTTCAACAGATTTGTCATTCCAAATTGTTTTCTGCTCAAAACAATATGTTGTTCAAGGTTAAACTAGCAAGTGGTGAAATTAGAAAGATTGAGGTTGAATCAGATCCAGAATCCAATAAAGCATCAGTTGTACATGCAGATGCAGAAACTCAGTCTGCACTTCTCAAGCCCATCATCAGACCTTGGGAACAGCTTGTCCACAACAAGCACAGAACTGGTCTTGGATATGACAAGGACTTGTACTTTCATATTCCAGACTACTCAAAGCCCATTCAGTTTCAGAGTGCTGGATTTATTCATGACAGTTCACCTGCTCCTCATGACAGTGCGCCTACTCCTCATGACAATTCAGCTTCAGCTGTTCCAGACTCTGCCCCTCTTCCACAGCAGCAGCAACAACAACTACAACAACAACAACAGATCATAAAATGCCAACACTGTGACCGAGTTGGCCATTTGAAAGATCACTGTTTTGATCTTCATCCATGTAAGCACTGTCATAAAACCAACCATTCTTCACACAGATGCTTCAGAAACAAACATCCTGCAAGAACAAAGATTCATCTTGGATGGATCGCTTCTTGGCAATGGGCATCAACAGCCAAGAAGATATTCCAAACACATGTCAGAACTTGTTCCAGAATATTGAACAGTCTTGCAGTTGAGTTTTCTCCATCTTCTCACCTTGTACCTGACA
This sequence comes from Pinus tabuliformis, assembly GCA_031772625.1. Lineage (NCBI taxonomy): Eukaryota > Viridiplantae > Streptophyta > Pinopsida > Pinales > Pinaceae > Pinus > Pinus tabuliformis. Next base: position 268,548,393 of record CM062808.1, on the reverse strand, counting down.
GGGGGGGAAATGATGGTCATCTACAAGCTTCAAAGTCACATCAAGCGAGCCTGAGCCACAACCTGCCACACCAGTTTCAGAGTTGTAGCCAGAGACAAAGATGCCCGTGAACATGCCTTCAGTTGGCAATCTGGGACACTTCCTCTAGCAGAAGACTTCAGCTTCTTGCCAGTTTTGGAAGAATTCCAGGAACAAAATTGAGAACACTTCCTCTAGCAGAAGACACCAGCTTCTTGCCAGTTTTGGAGAAGTTCCAGGAATTGCATTAAGCATTCCAGAGTTGTTGGTTATCCTTAAACCATCACAGGTTGAGACTTCCCTTTTCAGGTTGAAGTTTTACCTTTTATGCGGGGTGAGACCTCCCTTTTATGGTTGAAGGTTTCCCTCTTTAAAACAATAGGATCACTTCCTCTAGCAGAAAACTTCAGTTTCTTGCCAGTTTTGGAAGAGTTCCGGGAACTGCACTAAGCATTCCAGTGTTGGTGGTCATCCTTAAACCACTGCCCTTTATACCAACATTTCATAGAGCACATTCAGCCTAGTGCTGCCATGCATTTTTTGCACATTTTGTATTACAGCTCTCTTCTTGGACTCATACATAACCCTTCAGATTAAGGGGGGGAATGTTGGACACCTAATCCTAAATGGGTTAGTGTGAAAGCTGAATAGACCAAAGCAGTCCAAGAGACCTTGGGATCTGAAACCCAAGAGTCACATATTGTACTATAAATGTATATCTCATGTTAATAAAAAATGTATTGCATGTTTTATCTTTCATATCTCTCTTGCTGTCCATGTGTGTTTAACAATACTTTTAGATGGGACAGATGTCACAGTTAAGGAATTGAATGGAAAGACCCAAGTGCACTGGGTTTAAATTAAATCCCTCATACCTTCAAACGACAAGGCAGGATATGAACCAGTAATCAAAACAACATTTCACATTTAGATTGTTGTGCTAGAGGGTCATTTGACGTTCTGCACACACTCAGAATACATTAAGCTTCTGAATACATTACTGAAGGATTCAAATGCAGTTCAAGTAAGCATTTTTCAAAGTTGTCTTTAAACAGAGAAACATTTTTCAAACTTATTTTTAGACGGATTTTCAAACTTGTTTTAAGAAAAGAAGTATTTTCAATGATACACCTAGATATAACGAACCCGACACGTACTATTGCTGCTTAGACCTTTTGTTTTTATAAAAAGGAAATAGGTATCTAAAATATATTATCATTCATTTACGAGGGATGTTGGGATAGTATATTAATGTTTCTCGTTAATTTTTCACTAAAGATCATATGTCATTTCTTTTTGAGTAATAAAAATTTAATGAGAGAGTGTATATTTTACAATTATTTATATTCAGAGAATATTTTTGATGAAATTGTGTGGAGGATGTTATCTAATCTTGTGCAACATTTCATGTGAATACTCCATCTATCTTTAAAAAAAAAACAAAAAAAATATTAATTTGATTTTAAAATATGTAAGTAATATATTTATATTATTTGAAATATAATTAAGTAATAATTAAAATGAAATTGAGATCAAATATTCAGTGTACCATTTGTGGTTTTTGGATAACTACAACTCATCGTTTTGTTAATGATATCTCATGTAAGAAGAAATGTATATCCATGTTACCTCAAAATATATCAAGCCTTTGGAAAGATCAAATCTTTTGAGGTGCAACCACTTTTTTGGCCTGAAAAGAAATTTAATCCTTGATAAATCCCAAATTAAGATAAATCCAACTAGTTATTAAAAAAACATATTTTTATTTAAATTTTATGACTGCAATCTTTTATTTTTTCAAATAATATTTATTAAATATTTTCTAAAAATATATAACAATATTTTAATCGCTTTATATCTTTATTTATTAAAAATATATATTAATATTTTAATCGCTTCACATCTCTTCATTTTTATTAATCGAAATACGTACTATTTAAATTGATTAATTGACGTAAACTATAAAGATATTGAGAATGTTCTCGTAAGTTTGCGTACTCATTTGTTACACTAACAAAATAAAATCAATTGATTTTTTTTTAATTAATGCTATGAATTTTAATATGTCAAATGTGTTATTTGCCTGTGCAAAAGTTTAGCTTTCCCATGTACAATGTGAAACCAAACTAATTTGAATTCAAATGGAATCTATTGTTTGAGAAAGCCAAGACAGGTCAACTCTCCTTAATTGGCCTAATCATATTTGGGATTTTACATGTGAATAAAATACGGAATAAAATGTTTTAGCTAAACAATTAATAGATTTAACACTCTTAAAGTTTAACCATAAGTAGCTTTTTGTTACCCTTTCACTTGTTTGTTTCAATGGCTAACATTACATCTACTTCAACTAACTTGATTAGATGCTTCTATTTAATAAAAACGTATTTCATACAGTAAGTTTGAATTAGTGTATAAGAATTAGATCCAAAGTTTTGGATCCCAGTGGGCGCCCACCCTTCGTTGAACGTTGGAGGTCTCTTGGACTTGCTCGAGGGAATCAATATGCTTCAATATGCTTCAAAGTGAGGAATCGATAAAAGTTCTCCCAGAGAGCTGCAAATTACATAGTCAACCAGGGGCCCGTGATTTCCCCAAAGAGCTGCGAATTATAAACTCAACTAGGCCCGCCAACGCCACTGCACCCGATGTTTTCCTCATCCTCCATTTGCACGGACGTAAGACCTACGATGAAATTTGCTTTATTTTTACTAAACTGAAAAGTCAGTTGATGCCCAACTGGCTTTTTCATGCCTCCATTAATTCCCAATTGTCAAACATGTGGATGTAATCATGGAGGGCGGCTGGTTGACTCCATCTTCTATAGTCCTCCACGTCTCTCTTTTCTAGTCTATAAATACTGGTTTTACAATTTATGTAACACACCACTTCTGCGTTCTGCCCTTGCGGCATATTCATGTTTCGCTTGCTCATAAGAAACCAAGTCTGTTGTCTGTTGTCTCACGGTGGGCAATCACAAGGAAACAATTCAGTTGGTTCCCCTTGCCGGCCCCGTTCAGATCCTTCATAAACCACTCTGCGCCGCCCGGATCATTCAACAATTCCCTCAACATTTAGTGTGTCACTCCGATTCATTCTACATCGGCCATAAGACGCCCACTCTATCTCCAAGTGACCAACTGAAGTTGGGCAACAAGTACTTCCTTCTATCCCAACACTTCTTTCACTCTCCCTTGTCTCTTCCTATAATATTAAGACAAATATGGTATAATAGGTAATTAATATGAAAATTTTTATTGATGATGAATTTCAATTTTTATCTAATTTAAAATGTAATATTAAGAAAAATATAGTATAATAGGTAATTAATATGAAAATTTATATACTTAATTTTTAAATCTCCATATTTGCAACCTGGTTTAAGGAAGAAACCATAAAAATTCATAAGAACATATATTTTCTACAAAATCCAAAGTTCAAATCATCATGTTTGAGCCTTGGTTTATGGAAAGGAGGGTAAAAAAAACTCATATCATGCATGCATCAAAAAATTATCGTTGTTTTGATTGACATTATTATTGACTCTTCCCAATTTCACGTAATAAGGTTGCAACAAATGGATTTAATGTGCGAGTTGCTTGTGACCATCTTCAATCGGCGAGCCATATTTTCCATGTTATCGGGTCATAAATGAACCGCGCGTGTATATGCCTACCATTCGATTTCGGCCTTAGCAAAATTGAACGGTGGCATATACACCCACCGTTCATTTTTGGCTCGATAGCATGGGATTTATTGGCGGCCATCTCCAATCAAATAGAGCATCTGCATCGTTTAATACCGGTATATGTTATTCATTTCACACTCACTAGTTTTGATAAACCATGCTATATATATATATATTTTTCAGACAGAAAATCAGGATATATTATATTAAGGAAATATAATGAGCAGGTACATATAAAGCCAAAAACATTCGGCCAGCTGATACACAGGCTCTGTAAAATGGATGAGCTGTTACCTGTTCCATATGAGGAATCCAGAGAAAACAAAACATAACCTTGATAAACATCCAAAAAGGATATAAGATTTTTGTAACTTCTCAATTATAAAGGAGAGATTAAATCTTCTGAGGTGCAATTTTTTTAAATAGAAAGAAATTTGATAAATGACGTTAAAAATTTTGATAAAACATATTTTTCATATTAAAATTTAAATTATTTTTTAATATATATATAATTTAAATTTTATAATTAATTCAGGTTATATAATTATTAATATAAAACAAATTAAAAGTTAGTTTGGTTGAATTTTGCAACTGCACTTTTCTTATGGTTTCTTTTGTTCATTTTCAATTAATATTAAATGGAGTTGTTTTTAGTGCGAAGCAAAAAAAAATTGAGGTGAAATCTTGATTTGTGTTATTTAAACTAGTTTTTTACTGTATATATGGATTCAGCACCCTTAAAAACTTTTTGGACTTCAAAAATTTGAGGTGAAATCTTGATTTGTGTTGTTTACATTGGTTTTTTGATTCTATATATGGATTCAGCACCCTTAAAAACTCTTAGGGCACTTGGATTGTTCAGGGGTTACCCTCAAACTTGTGATTTCAATAAATTGTGCGGGATTTTAGAGAAATTAGACTAGAAAAAACCCACCAAAAAAACTTCCAAAAAATTACACTAAAAACAACTAGTTTAGTTTTTAAAAAATAATATAAAAATATTTTAATCATTTTAACTATTTCTCTTTTTTATATAACAAAATATTTATATTTTAAAATAAGTATTTAACATAAATTATAAAGATATTGAGAACGTTCTTGCAGGGAAAATTGCTTGTTAATTTGTTGTTGTAGCCAAAAAAAATATTCCTACTCTGAGTTTTAAAAAACTATATATATAATTAATTGTAACATCGTATCCCAATTTTATTTTTTTTTAACTAATAAAGCAAGTTATTTGGTTAATGAAATAATGTAAAGGTTAAATGATTCGACACTAGGTCAAATTCCAAATACATTTAAGGATTTTCTGGAGTCTACACTACCCATATAGATCACAGGTCTCTTAATGTTGATATATGGTTAACACTGCGGAAACAAATCTTCCTCGCTAGACTCCACGCCATCTTCATTGTTGTACCTGAATTAATGCTGCCTAAGCGGACTTACCTTGGGATGACCCTCCTCATTAAGGCACGAGAGCCCCGAGGCCCTCCTTTATCATCACCATCCCTCTCCCTGCTGGCCACACAGTCGGGCATTGATGAGCCTTACCTCGGCCGCTCGGAAGAGTCTTGAACTCATGCAGATGACACATTCTTCACCATTAGATCTAAACCAATCTATGGTCTTGATGATTCAGGGATGACCAAATATGATAAGGTTTTTCTTTGACGATGAAATGTTCATTTGACTCTTGGGTTTGGCTCTATAGCTCTGCGACGGAAGGGGTAACCTCAGTCATCGATTCACCACAAGTATCGACAAACCTTAAACTAATAGCTCATGACCTTCCGTTTAGAGCTTCTTTACAATGAATCTATGCGTATTTGATGGGCGGCCAACGAGGGTTCTTACTGTTGACCTTGCACAAATGCCTCTACCACAGAATGGAATTACATTTCAAGTGGAGCGGTCGATTTTGGACGACAGCACGAGGTAATGCATAATTCTTTATAAGTTTATCTCAAAATTTATTTTCTAGTTTAATGCTAAGATTCTATGTGCACTTATAGGCTTCAGTCGCAGCTCTGAGGAATGTTAACCTCAGCCCAGGTAAAAACCTTCGGTGGTCAATGATAATCGATTCAGGTCCTCACACTCGTTATTCTCTGTGTAGGTACATATTCCAGTGATTCGAACTCTTCTTGCGGCATGGCTTTTTGGGTCGCGCCAGTGTTCCAAACTAAGCTTGCTGTTTCTCATTTTTCTAAGTGGGTTGGACTCAGAATCTCCCCCATTAGTTCGTGCTCTTTAGAGACAGACCTCCATGAACATAGAGTTTTGGAAATGTAATTAAACTTGAGATTAGGCCTTGTTGTTGAAATACTTCTGCTATTAGGGTTATATTTATTTAATTTTAACGGGTCGGCCTTTTCATTACCACTATGATAGCTTAGCTAGTGGCTTGGTTCCAAGAGTTTCCATGAGAAGTTGGACTGTACATTTTGGCATACAGAGTATAAGTTAAATGCTATGTCTAAATTGTTGTGATAGCTCAGCTTCTGGTGTATATCTATATCTATATCTATATCTATATCTATATATATATATATATATATATATATATATATATATAGTGGTTGAATTTAATTCTGTAATAGCTTAATCCTGTGAACTGAGCATTTTTGGTTTTTAAGTGAATGATTCAAATGTTAATATGAATATGGTCGTCATTACTTTGTTTCTATATATCAACGTTTCAAACTTGCTCGAAAATAGCCTATGGTTTAATAACTCAAGGGTCTTAGGGTTTTTAATAGAGTCTGGGTACTTGGCTCACGGTGGGTTCTCTCCAGAACTTGATGAAGGGCCGATAAACCCTAACTCCTTAGTTATTTACAATCCCAAGCCGTAATAAGGTTTGGGTCGACTATCTTGCATAGATTTCTTTGTCATAAATAGATGGTAGATAACAATGAAAATTCTGGGAACTGATATTTTGTATATTGCAAATATTTTCAATAGACTGTGTAAAGTCCAATGATATAATAGGTATAGAAAGTCTAGGATAAAATATTGAATCTCTGAATTAAGTCCTTCGCTGCTATGCTTAAAATGTTCCTTGTAATTAATCATTAGAATATTTAGTGTAGATATTACTACCATATAAGTAGATATGTTAGTTAGCTCTTGTATGCTCTGGTTACATACATACCTATGATAGCAATGCAATATATTAAAAGATTGTATTTCTATTTCCTTTCAATAACCGAATAATGCTGACACAATATCCTAGCCTGCTAACTTAATTTCTATTGTAACTGTAAACAATATATTCCTTCCTAATAATAATTTGCTAACACAGTAATATTACTTATCTGTTTCTCTGTATGAGTGTGATTTATGCACGTAACTCCTTTATTTTGGAAGGTCTCTCCACCGAGCCTCGAATCTGGAAATTACGTCTAGAATCCCCCTCTGAGCTCTTCCACTTTTGTCAATGATAAACAGTTTGGTACCTTGGGCGTCAGGAACATGTCCAGCCTCAAGTCGCGTACCCACAGCTGTTATCACAATTTCTTTCCCACTAGCTAACTTGCTCAGCTCTAGGAAGAAAATAATCACAGTACAATTTTTGCTTCCTTTTTCCAACCCCCTCAAGATTCTCTCCTTTTTCCTTTTCAACGGAGAGGGTGAAAAAATAGTTTGTAACTATTTTTCAGAAGTTAATTTAATTGATTCTACATTTCTTTTACAGACTGATTCAAAATCTTTTAGTTAATATTTAACAACCTCTATTCTGGCTTTTCAACCTAAATATTTTAACAATTCATATTAAACTAAATAAAATTAACAATGGTAAATAAAACTTGGTAAAAACAATTGTTGGTGTAACATTGGGTGTTACAGCCCCTCCCCTTGAGAGGAACACCATCTCTGGTGTTCTTTCCCTTAAGTAAATAGTGTAGGATAGACTTTCTGCACGGCTTCCTCTTCCTCCCAAGTAGCCTCATGAGGGCCAAAATGCTTCCACTGTACTTTAACTTGGGTGATGGTTCGCCTCTGCAAGGTGGTTTCTCTCTGATCGAGGATACGTAGAGGCTCTGCTAGAAATTATCTCTTGGGTTCTACCTGCACATTCATAATCTGCAGTCAGAAAATTCCTATAAACAACAATTCTTAATATATAGACTTCATTCTATCATTACCTGAATACTTTCCCAGTTAATAATATGTCGAGGGTCATACACATATTTTTTTAATAAGGATACATGGAAGACATTGTGGACTCGGATGTGGCCTGGGAGTGCTAGCTTGTACGCCGCGGGCCCAATCCACTTTAAAATTTTAAAAGGCCCACAGTACCATGGTGCCAACTTTGCACAACCTTTCAATTGTAAGGTTCCTTTCTAGGGTTTAACCTTCAAGTACACGCGATCCCCCAACTGGAATTCTTTATGAGTTCTTTTCTTATCTGCATAAACCTTTTGCCTATCCTAAGAAGCCTTTAAATTTTAGTGAACATTCTTAACGGTGGCCTCAATTTCAGGTAACATATCACGACCCAATGCTAATTTATTATCTAGACTATTCAAGTCCATGGGTTACCCACACTTTCTTCCATACAGTACTTCAAAAGGGCTCATACCCAATTATTCATGATGTCCATTATTGTAGGCGAATTCTACAAAGTGGAGGTAATCCTCCCATTTCTGTGGTTGTTGCATTACGAACATTCTCAACATGTCTTCCAAGACTTGATTCACTCGCTCTGTCTGTCTGTCTCTCTATAGATGGTAGGCAATGCTAAATTGAATTTGAGTGCCCAACTCTGCAAAGAGAGTTTTCCAAAATGTGGATGCAAATTTTACATCTCTGTCGAAGATCACCACACGGGGTATCCCGTGTAATCAGAAGATTTCTGTCATAAATATGTTTGCAATCTCCACCATTTTATAGGTGGATTTTATGGGAATGAAATGAGCGGTCTTGCTCAGCTTGTCGACCACAACCATGATTGAGACATGTTGCTTTTTAGTACGAGGTAATCTAGTGATAAAGTCTAAAGTGATTGTCTCCCATTTCCATTCAAGGATGGGTAATGGTTGCAACAGACCGGCAGGATGTTGATGTTCCACCTTCACCAATTGGCACTCTAAGCATTTGGATAAATATTCAGCCACATCTTTTCTTAAGCCTGGCCATAAATAAATTTTCTTGATAGAAGAAAACAGTTTCTGGTATCCTGGGTGGGCGGCGTAAGGCTTCCTATGAAACTCATCTAATAACAGCTGCTTAATAGATTTTTGGTTAGGAATATAAATTCTATTTCTGAATGTTAACATTTTGTTGGGGTTAATCCCATACTTAGATTGTTTCCCTTTTGCCTAAGCTTCCGAAGCTTGCTGCCATAAGAATGTATATTCCTGGTCTTTGAGGAATTCCTCTCAAATAACCTCTGGTAGGTTAAATTGTGCTTGAATGAATTGTACTTCATAAATGCAATGTAGTTTTCGGCTTAAAGCGTCTGCTACCCGTTTTTCTTTTCCTTTGAGGTGTTTCATGTCAAAGTCAAATTTGCTCAAGAATGCGATCCATATGGCATGTCGAGCATTTAAACTAGACTGGTTAAAGAAATTTTTAAGACTGTTGTGGTCATTTAATAACAAAAATCTCTTTCCCAGAAGGTAGTGTCACCACATTTTTAATTCATATACTACCGCGGCCAACTCCAGATCGTAGGTAGAGTAGCGCTACTCATAATCCTTCAGTTTATGTGATTAATAAGCCATGACCTTCCCTTCCTATGTTAATACTCCATCGACACCCTCCTTACTTGCATCTGTATATACTACAAAGGATTTTTCCAGACCTGCTACTTCTAGCACTAGGGCGGTAGTAAGAAGTTGCTTTAGTTGCTCAAAACCTTGCTGACATTCCACTGTCTAGTGGAAAGCAGGCCCCTTTTTCTAAAGTGAAGTCATCGGAAAAGATATTTTTGAAAAGCCTTTAATAAATCGGCGATAATACCCTGCCAGGCCCAAGAAGGATCTTATGTCGACAATTTTTTTCGGTGTGGTCCATTCCATAATAGTTTTGATCTTTTCTTGATCCAAAATCTTTTGCTTATAGATGTGTTCAAGAATTACATGCATAAATTGTAGCTTAACATAAAAAACTTAATGTGCACATGAGACAAGAGGAGAAACACATAAAGCAGGAAATAAGACAACAAGACTTGATAATGGAGTTTGTCCGACTTGGATTACATCTTCGGGCCCTGCTCAATCAATGGGGAGACCTTCTTTCATTAAATGGCATGAGAAAGAAGAGTACAAGTATTAGTTAGAAAAAGGAGTCTTATACCTCCATATTGAAAAATGGACAAAAAATGCATAACTCTTATGGAGAAACAAACAGTGCAATTGCATTCGTGGCGTCGAGAAGAGTTGAAACCATATAAAATTTGTCAAATTCTAACAAAGTGAAAATTCAGCCCTCCTGCAAAATTTTGCCTCGAACTGCGTTCACTTCCTCCTATGCCTAGGCGCACTGACAAACTACGTTTAAGTATAATATGGGTGGTAGATTTCTCAATAATGCTATTGGCGGAGTTGGTTTCAGATTTGCTTAATAAGGAGGAGGTCGGGTGGTCAAACCCCGCTTCCTCCTTTTTTAATACACCGAATCTCTTTAAAATTTAAACAACCTTTTTTTTAACTATGGGTTGGTTCGGGCCCGCCTTGGGCGGCCCGCCCACTGTACCCACCTCTGCCTTTGCAATCATTTTTAACGTTCTATTGGTTTTTTTGTTTAGAGTGGGCGTGGTTGGGTCCGTGCCCCAAGGGTCAGCCCACCACCCGTTCTTGGTTACGGTGCCGAGGTTTGGGGTTGCAGGCTCATGGCTACCCACCCCGTGTTAATTGTTGCATGTCGTGGGCTGTGGGGAGGGTCCGGGGGACATGGCCCACCCATCCATATTTAACATTGCAGTTACGTTGAGGTGGTGAGGTTGGTGGCCTGCCACCCCCTTTTTTTAATATTTTTTTGTTAAATAAAAACAAAATGGCATGTTTTTGAAAATTTGGTTTCAGACTGTAGGATTCGTTTTAACTAGGCCACGATTTCGCTCAGAATCTAGTTGGAGTTGGATGGATTCCATCTGCCAGAAAAGTGCAAATTGTGTCCTCGTTAAACCTGCCCAGTAGTCAAAAGTCAACCCAACTTTGACTGCTTCTATCTCCTTCAGCCGGACTCAGATTGGAGTGTCGTTCGCACTGTTGGAATTAGGGCGAAGATCACTTCAATTTGATGTCAAGTTCATCACCTTTCCACCACTTTGAATTTTGAGCTTTTCCCATGCCAATGTGTCTCAAGATCCACCTGGATCAATCCTTCCCATTGAGGAGCTTTTGGACCGCCAAAAGCTTTATCAGTCAACTGGCAAGTGAGGGAATTGTTCCCTCATGCTTTCTTTTTCTAGCCATTTTTCCTTGCTAGGGTGCATCCCATTGAGACCAACTCGAAGGCATTCCACACCTCCCCGTCATGAAGTCCTGGTTCTTCTGTCAAGGGTAATGTCTTCAGGTAACTCATTGAGATACTCTGGTGAAAAGTCATCAACTGTAGGAACTGAGCCCACCTCTTTGGTGTCCATAATCAATGGTGGCTCATACAACTTTAAGTTCTCCACATTCACTATAGAGTACATCTGCATATATATCAGCAAATCGAGATGAAAGGCATTGTTTCCAATCTTCTCCAAGATGTTGAATGAACCATATAGGATTGATCGCAACTTCTTCCCTTCTCTCTTCATCCTGTCCTTGCTGATATGGAACCACACTTTGTCGTCCACTTAAAATTCATGGTCGACTCAGTGTTTGTCATGTCGAGCCTTGTAACGGGATTGACTTTTCTCTAACTACTCTTGTACTACTTGGTGAATAAACTAGATCCGCTCAATGAACTCTTGCGCTTTCTCCCTATCATTACATCCATTGGAGTCATCTTCCCTTTTAAATACCATATCAAAAGGGTCCTTTGGCAGGTAACCAAAACATGTCTCAAATGGTGAACGTTGCATAGATGAGTGCACTGCTCGGTTGTAGGAATGTTTCACATATGGAAAATGCTCATCCCACAACTTAGGATGTTTCCCACAATAGCCTCACAATAAGTGTACCACGGGGCGGTTCACAACCTCTGTCTATCCATCATTCTGTGCATGGAATGTTGTGCTTCTTTTCAACTTGGTGTCCATCATCTTCCACAAGTTGGTCCAAAACTCTCTAAGAAAGCGAGAGTCCCGATCTGACACAATTGATGTGGGCAGCCCAAAATGGACCCAGACATGTTGAAGGAAAAGATAAGCAGTTTGCTCTGCAGTGATCTTCTTTTTACAAGGCATTAAAATACACATCTTACTAAAATGTTCAACGACGACATAAAAATAGTCATGACTTTTTCTAGACAAAGGCAAACCTCGTGCAAAATCCATCGACACACTTTCCCATGGATGACTCAGAATAGGGAGTGGTGTGTAGAGCCCGAGTTTTCTATTAGAGGGCTTTGAAACAGAACACATCACATACCCCTTTACATAGCGAGTCACAATGTTTTTCATATGTGGCCAAAAACAAAATCTTTGTACATGAAACAAATATTTTTCAATACCAAAATAACCAGACACAAGGGAGGTGTGGGCCTCCCGGATTACATGTACCCTTTCTCCTGTGGGTATGCACAATTTGCCAAGGTGATACAAGAGTTTCCCCTAGAAGTGATAGTTGTCTGCCTGTGAACCATGGGTTAGTTTTGGATAAATCTCCTTAAAGTCATCATCGTTAGCATATTGTTCAGCGTAAATTTCAAAAGATAATGAAGCATTATGCAAAATAACAGAAGCAGAAATAGGAGGGCGAGATAACATATCGACCACTTTGTTGCTAGTGCCCTTATTATACTTTATTACCATATAAAACTGCTGAAGAGAACCCATCCACCTGATATGACGAGAATGTTGCAACATGGTTGTGACTAAAGATACTGCAAGGGTTGATAATTCGTATGGATGATGGTCTCCTTGCCGATCAGGTAGTTTTTCCACTTTTTCACACTCTGGACCAAGGCATATAATTCCTTATCATAAGTGGGATAGTTTATCACAACCTGAGATAACTTCTCTAAATGGTAACATATCGGCTTCTTTTGCTGCATCAGTACAGCTCCCATGGCATATCTATTGGCGTATGTCTCGATCTCGAATGGCTGTTGGAGATCTGGTAAGGCCAAGACTAGTGCAGTGCTGATATTTTCTTTCAATGTTTCGAAGGACTTCTGCTGCTTTCCTCCCCATTGAAAGACTTGATTTACACTTGTCAATGCGTGTAAAGGTGCTACAATAATAGAGAAATTGGCAATAAATCTCCTCCAATACTGTACTGCACCCAAAAAGCTGTGAACCTCGGTTACACTAGTAGGTTTAGGCCAATTTACAATTGCTTCAACTTTAGAAGGATTAATTTTTAATTGACCATGACCAAAAATATGACCTAGGTAAACCAAAGAGGCTTTCCCAAACTCACACTTTGACAATTTTACATAGGGTTTTTCATTTTTCAATACATCAAACACTTTCCTCACATGACATACATGTTCATTCCAACTTTTACTAAAGATAAGGATATCATCTAGGTATACAAGAACAAATTCATCAATGAAAGGCCTAAAAAGATCATTCATGACTGTCATGAAAGTGGTTGGAGCATTGCAAAGTCCAAATGGCATCACCATCCATTCGAACAACCCATGTTTGGTCCTGAAGGAGGTTTTCCACACATCCTGCTCTCCAATTTGGACCTGGTGATAACAACTACACAAATCCGGTTTGGATAAATAGATAGCATTCTTTAATTGATCTAATAAGTCATCAATGCATGGAAGAGGGTAACAATTTTTCACCGTGATTTTGTTTAGTGCTCGATAATCCACACACATCCTCCATGTGCCATCTTTCTTTGGCTCTAAGACAATCGGTGAGCCAGATGGAGAAGTGCTCGGCCTAATGACCCCTTGGTCTAGCAATTCCTGCACCTACTTTTTGATTTCCTCCATCTCAATGGTCGACATCCTATACATGCCAATATTTGGTAAAGGAGCATCATGCTGCAAATGGATCTCATGTTGGATTTCCCTCTTCAGAGGTAATCACCTCGATTCCTGAAACATCTCATCATAGTTAGAAATTAATTCAAATAATTCCTTTTTATGTCCCTGATAACAACCCTGGAAAGCATCAGCTAATTCAAAATCTTTTCCCCTTACAATCATAAGTATGCAACCCTTACTAGAATTCACCAATGTCTTCATTTGTACTGCACTTACAATGCTAGCACTGATTTTAGTTTGATGAGACCTTACAATATATTCTACCCGATCTTCTCTGATTTGGTATTTGTTTTCATGACGGAAGAAGGTTTCCTTTCTATCATATAGATATGGACTTCCTAACACCATGCCACAAATGTCCAATGGTATGACATCAAGTTTTACCTCATCCACTAACTTAGAAGAAATCACAAATTTAACCTTACACTGCTTAGTTACATTCAGTTTTGCTTTATCATGTATCCATCCAAGTGGGTAAGGTTTTGGATGTGGTTTGGTTTCCAAGCCTAGCTTCTTTACCAAGGAATCTGAAATTAAGTTTGCTTGGGATCTGGTATCAAATAGAGTTTCCACTTTCGTATGATTTATGATAACTCTAATATGAAATAGCTCAATTCTCTTTCGTTCATTAGGAAGAGACTCATCTATTGAACTAGTGCCTTCATGTGATTCAGAATTAACATGAGGTGTAAGAGTACCTTTTTTTCCTGCTACTATGATCAATGCTTCATCTCCAAAATCAGATCCAAGGTCCTACTGCACAGTTGCTACTGTCTTCTGCTTGCCTTTTCCTCCATACTTCTTTGGTCTCTTTTCCGGGTACTATTTCCAACAATGATCGTCATCGTGACCTTCCTTTTTGCAGTAATTATAATAAGGTCTTTCTCCTTCATCTTTCTTGGTTGATGTCATCCTCTTCTCCTTTCCTTTTCCTTTCACTTTGGGTTTGCCATTTGGAGGTTTGAAAGGTGGTTTCTCGAAATGATCATCTCTTTCATTTTTTTCCCCTGTTCTCAAGATGAATTGCCTTCACACAGGCAGAGTCAATAGTAGTTGGTTCAAACAATAATAATGAATGTCTAAGGTAAATATGTAATGATCCAATATACTTAGTTACTACTTTAGGCGAGTCAAGTGCAATGCCCAAATTAAGTGCCTGTTTTCTAAATTCATATATAAAGCTTTGAACATCCTGACCTCTACCTTGCCTTAAGTATTGCCAATCCATTAAGGCTTTTTGTTTATAACCCAAGGGATAGAATTGTTCCTTTAATGCAGAAATGAAACTAGGCCACGAGGAAAGAAGATTAACCACATTCTTACTGCTTCACAATTTTCTCTCCCACCAAACGAGAGTGGTTCTACTCAACTGAAGAGAGGCCAGCTGAATCTTTGCCTCATCCTCATTGATCTGCTGAATCCTACAGTACATTTCAATCTGCTTAATCCAGTTGTTAAGATTTTCTACATTACTTTCACCGTTAAACATGGGAAGATAAAATTTACATCTAATTTAAATAAAGGTTTCTTAGATGCATCCCTTGAATTTCTATGATGATGGTGATGAGAGGAAGAAGAACTTTCACTTGTGGAAGGAGAAGGAGAGGATTCTTCTCCACCATTTCCATGTGCTAAACCTTGTTCTTCTGGTTTTCTCTCTTCTACTTTCTCTAGCCTTGAAAGAAACTGATTGACATTATCTGTCATTGAATAAAGGGTTTTGTGGAAATTGCGCTCCTCTTCAAGATGAACCTCTTCATCTGCCATGTTTCTCCTTCGATGTGCACGCCCCGCTTCGGGATCGAAAGACTTTAGTTTCCCTTCGCCTCTTCGGAGCCTGTTTCTTGTTAGCATACAAACATTTAATTCACATCTAAAAAAGACCTGCCCTGATACCACTTGATCCAAAATCTTTTTCTTATAGATGCGTTAAAGAATTACATGCATAAATTGTAGCTTAACATAGAAAACTTACTGTGCACATGAGACAACAGGAGAAACACATAAACCATGAAAGAAGACAACAAGACTTGATGACAGAGTTCGTCCGACTTGGACTACGTCTCCGAGACTTGCTCGACCAATGGGAAGGCCCTCCTTCATTAAGTGATATGAGAAAGAAGAGTACAAGTATCAGTTACAAAAAGGAGTCTTATACCTCCATACTAAAAAATGGCCAAAAAATGCAGAACTTTGATGGAGAAATCGATAGTACCATTGCGTTCATGGCATCGAGAAGTGTTGAAACCATATTAAATTTGTCAAATTTTGACAAAGTGAAAATTCGGCCCTCCTGCAAAATCCTGCCTCAAACTGCGTGAACTGCCTCCTCAGCCTGGGCGCACTAACAAACTCCGTTTAAGTATAATATGGGTGGTGGATTTCTCAATAATGCTGTTGGAGGAGTTGGTTTTAGATCTATTTAATAGGGAGGAGGTCAGGCGGTCAAACCCTGCCTCCTCCTTTTTTAATACACCGAATGTCTTTAAAATTTAAACAACCTTTCTTTTTAACAATGGGTTGGGACGACCCACCTTTGGTGGCCTGCCAACTGTACCCACCTCCGCCTTTGTAATAATTTTTAATGAGATTTTGGTTTGTTTGTTTAGAGTGGGCGCGGTTGGGTTCGTGCCCCAAGGGTCGACCCACCACCCGTTGTTGGTTATGGTGGTGAGGTGTGGGGTGGCAGGGTCATGGCTGCCCACCCCGTGTTAATTGTTGCATGTCGTGGGCTATGGGGAGGGGTCGGTGGTCATGGCCTGCCCCTCCATATTTAACATTGCAATTACATTAGGGTGGCGAGGTTGGTGGCCCACCACCCCCTTTTTTAAATATTTTTTTTGTTAAATAAAAACAAAATGGTGCATTTTTGAAAATTTAGTTTTGGACCATAGGAGTCTTTTTAACTAGGCCACAATTTTGCCTAGAATCTAGCTGGAGTTGGCCGGATTCCGTCATTTGGAAAGGTGCAAATTGTGTCCTCGTTAAACCTGCCTAGTCATCAAAAGTCAACCCAAATTTGACTAATTCTATCTCCTTCATCCGGACTCGGATTGGAGTGTCGTTTGCACTGTTAGAATTAGGGCGACGATCATTTTGATTTGATGTCAAGCTCATCGCCTTTCCACCACTTTGAATTTTGAGCTTTTCCCATGCCACTGTGTCTAAAGATCCACCTGGATCATTTCTGGATCCACCGCTATTCCTTCTGCTGATATAACATGGCTTAGGTACTAGATTTGACTTTTATAAAAAATGCACTTTCTAAATTTTGCGTACAGCTAGTTTTCTCGCAAAATCTGCAATATTGTTCTCAAGTGTTGCTCATGTTCCTCCTAATTTTTTGAATAGATTAGTATATCGTTAATAAAAATCAGTACAAATTTATCTAGAAATGGCTAAAAAATGTCGTTCACCAGGCTCATGAAAGTGGCCACAGCATTCATAAGGCCGAAAGGCAGTACCACAAACTCGTAATGTCCATAACAAGTTCAGAATGCGGTTTTGCAGATGTCTTCATCCTTTATTCTGATCTGGTGGTACCTGGACCTTAAGTCGATTTTTGAGAACATGCTAGCTCCCTGCACTTGATCAAATAAATCGTCGATACGAGGTAAAGGGTACTTATTCTTGATGGTCAGCTTATTTAGCTGACGATAATCAATGCATATTCTTAAGATTCTGTCTTTTTTCGTACAAATAGTACACGGGCTCCCCAAGGGGACACACTAGGGTGAATGTATCCTTTATTTAACAATTCGTGAAGCTACATTTTGATTTATGTTAACTCAAGAATGCTCATGTGGTAGGGAGCTTCTGAAATAGGGGATGCTCCAGGCACTAGTTCAATGGTAAAATCGATATCACGCCTTGGTGGCAATCCAGGGATGGATTCGGGAAACACATCCATGAATTCTTGAATTACAGTAATATTCTCTAAAGAGGTCATCTTATTTTTGTCATTATTGTACCATACTTGGACAACATAAATCTAGCAGCTCATCCTTATGCATCTTCCGAGATGGTTGGCTGTAATAGGGCATAATTTGATATTTTTCTTGATTCCTTGAATTTCTTTTCGCTGCCCTGACTCGATAAGATAAATTACAGATTTTTCTTTGCAATCCATAGGGACCAATGACCTTCCAACTAGTCCATCCCTATTAATACATCATACGAACCCAGGGGAAGGATATTTAGGTCAACACGGATGGGTTGTCCTCAAACTATTATAGGGCAGTTTTTTGTTTTTGCATACACCTTCCTTTTTGTTCCAGTGGCTAGTTGAACTAGCCAAGACTTCTTAAATTTATTGCTTTGCAGTTGACATTTTTCTACCACTTTAGGACTAATGTAGCTTAGGCTAGCACCTAGATCAAATAAAACAGAAACATGTTGATCAACAATCATACCTTCACATTCGATCATGGTGGGCTGATATTCCGCTTGATGATCATCCAAGGCAACATTAATTCTAGGCATGCTCCTTGCAATATCTCCCACTGTGGAGGCTTCTTGCATGTTCAAAAGTTGTTCAGTTCGAGCTTTGTGTAGGCAGTTCTTGTAATAATGTGCTTCCCCACATCCCCAACATTGTAGTGGCAACTTTGGCGGCTGGTCAGTAGCATTTTTGCTAACCCCCTCAGGCTGTCTATTCTCGGCATATGTCTGAACTCTGGGCAAATTTCTTGCAAATTTTCTGAAAGCCCTTTGTTGATTATTTCTGCCATTTGTGACTTTCGGTTGCATGTTTGGTGGTAAGTTCTTCATTTTCTTGCCAATGGCTCCTTTAGGTCCTTCATTTTTCTGTTTTATCTGCTGATAACAGATACATGCTTTTCATACTGCATCGTCCATTGTTCTAGGATAATCAAATTCTAATTTTTCCTTCGTGAACTTGGGCAAACTACTAATAAACCGATAAATTTTATCTTTTTCCTCCTGCATATACGAAACTTATCGCAACAAGTATGTAAACTGTTTTACATACTCATCCATGGTCAAGGCTCTCATTCTTAACTCATGGAACTCCTTTGCCTTTTCATCATAGTAACTTTCAGTTAGATATTTATCTTTAAAATGTTTCTGGAATTATTTCCACGTTACTTGCTCCTCATCAATCTTCGTCATTGTTTTAATTTCTTTTCACCACAAGGTGAACCTTCCCTATAATTGGTAAACTACCATCCGTGCTTTATGTTTGTCAGTATATTCATAAATATGAAAATATTTACCCATGTTGATCAGCCAGGCTTCCACTGCTTCTTCAGATTCTCCTTCAAACAACGAAGGTTTGATTTTCTTGAACTCAACTTACAATTTTGTCATATGTCTTTTTGTCTTCCTTTGATCAGAAATGTTATCTGAACACCCTTCTTCTTCCTTCTTATGGCCTTGTGTTGATTCTGCATTATCTTCCTCATTATTGGCAGTTGGGGTCTTCACCCTATTCTCTATACTGGGGTCTGGAGCCCGCTAATTTTGTCGGTCGGACATAATTTTAAGGATCTTCTCTTATTCCTGCCTTAGTCATTCATTGCCCATCCTTAAGTTCATCATCCTTGCTCATAATTGTTGCACTCTTTCCAGCAGGGCAGCATTGGCTTGTCACGATTCTTCTCCCAGTTGTACCCATAGTTCTAGGTTGGCCTCCACATAATGCACTTCCAGTTGGCTTGCTTATCTGGGGCTCCTCGGCATTTTTAATTCTTGGTGCTGACCTCTATCTCTCTCTCTCTTTGTGTGTTCATATGCATCCAAACTTAGTTTTTTTTTTCATCAATACACATACATCAAAACTTAATTAACTATACTAAAGTAACCCAGAAGTCTCAGTATATGAGCCTGGGCTCTAATACCATTTGTAACATCCATATCCAAATTTTTTTTTAACTAATAAAGAAAGTTATTTGGTTAATGAAATAATGTAAAGATTAAATGATTCGACACCAGGTAAAATTCTAAACACATTTAAGGGTTTTTTGGAGTTTACACTACCCATATAGATCAGAGGTCTGTTAGTGTTGATATATGGTTAACACTGCAGAAACAAATATTCCTCGCTGGACTCCACGCCATCTGCATCATAGAAAATTTTAGGGGCGAATGTTCACCCTTTGGCAAAATTAAGGGGTTTTAAATTTTTAGTGGGCGAATATTTTGTATCATAGCACATTTTTACAAATCACCTCAAATAGCCCACCTTATTTTAAGGGAGAGGGTAAAAAAGGTAAATTTAGCCCTTGAAACTAGGAGTTACAACCTTCCATTCGCCCATTTTCAAGAATAGGTTTTATTTAAGTGAATCCTATGGGCCAAATACCATATTTATAAAAGAGGTATGGTAAATTAATAAAAATATAAATAAATGAGAGGTATGGTAAATAAATAAAACATTTTTTATATTTACTCCATAGGTCACCTTATATACATGCAAGGGTGTTAGCAAATAAAAATATTAGTAAAGTGGAGGTATGGTAAATAAATAAAACGTCTTTTTATACTTACTCAAAAGGTATGGTAAATAAATGAAAATATAAATAAACTATACGTATGGTAAATAAATAAAACCTCTTTTTATATTTAGTCCATAACCCTCGTTCTATTTATGAAGGCTCAAGAAAGAGGTTTTATTTAAGTGAATCCTATGGGAAAAATACCATATTTGTAAAAGAGGTATGGTAAATTAATAAAAATATAAATAAACGAGAGGTATGGTAAACAAATAAAATATTTTTTTATATTTACTCCATAAGTCACCTTATATTTACGAACACTCAAAAAATGCGTTATATTTAGGTGAAACCTATGGGCAAAATACTAAGGGACAAATACCATGGACTAGATTGTTATTAATACCATGCAAAAAAACATTATTAACCCTAATATTAGTATTAATAAAAATAAAAATGGCACATGGTATTGACCCATGGTATTCACCAAAATGGCACATCGTATTGACCCATGGTATTCACCTGGAATGTAGCCTATTTAAATGGGGAAATTAAACCAGCGTAGATCCATATTTACTCTGGATCTACTAACCCCCGAGAGGTATCAAATATCGTGATATGCAAACTAGCATAAAGTGAAAAAATATTTGATCCATCTTGAGGCTTGGTGGATCAAGAGTCAAAATGGATGTTATAATTTAATGTATGTTAAACATTTTAGCTTTGTTAAAATAAAAAATAAAATAAAATTCAACTATTAATTTTATTAATTTTTATAAATTACTAATAGTAATTTTTAAGCTCCAGGTTTATGATAACCCATGGTAATACCATGGTATTCTTGTGAGCATAGACTATTTAAAGGGGAAATTCTATCATCTTAGATCCATCTTAATTCTGGGTTACCAAGTGTAACCCATGGTAATACTATGGTATTCATGTGAGCATAGACTATTTAAAGGGGAAATTCTATCATGTTAGATCCATCTTAATTCTGGGTTACCAAGTGCTCAGAGGGATAAATAGATTTCATCCCCCTAAGAGTGGTAGATATGGAGTTAAGATGGATATAGGTTGGTTTTTATGATAATGAAGATATTAAATAGACTTAGGAAATTATATTGTAAAAACATCTTAAGGTGAATGGTTAAAGCATAGATATTGGACAAGTATATTTGTATACTTCTGTTTTAAACTGAAACAAATCCAGGGCTAAAAGGAATGGATTGATTGCACTAGTCATCCTTCTATAACTTTCCAACATATGTTGGAGTAAACAAATTGTAATTTGGGTAATTTTTCTAACTGCAAACAGGAACATACTTGCGTATTGGCAGGGTGGTTACGAGGTCCCTAGAAGTGATGAATTTGAATTTTTCTTGGTTTTATATATACTATTAGGTTTTTTCTCATGCTTTCTGTGAATGACACGGGTGAATTTTATCCTACACCCACTAGGTTATTGATATGTAATTTCAGTAATTTTGATTTCAAAAGATATTTTAAAGAAATGCAATGATTTCATTTGTGTATTTAATAAACACAATATTCTAATAGAATTCTGCATTTGTGGTTTACCTATATAGATTCCATGGAGAAGTGTTAGTGGTGTGACATCAATTGTCCTCAAGCAGAGGCTTTAGTTTTACTCTTTTTGGAAGCAAATACTTTCTTCCAACATTTTTGAGTTCCATGAAAAATTTGAAAGTCCTAATAGTATTCAATTATGGGTTCAAGAGAGATATAGTATTCAATTATGGGTTAAAGAGATCCACATTGAATGATCTATCGGCCTTATCTTCACTTCGTTTAAGACTATTCACTTGGAGAGCCTGCATGTGCCCCCACTTCAAGAGCATAATAAAGTCATGTAGAACTTAGAGAAGCTATCTTTAAGCTTTTAGTGAAGAATGGAAAAATGTCTGGGTTCAATAACAACCAGTCGAGCATTAAGCTTCCAATAATGCTAGATTTTAACCTAGAGCACTTTTGTGATTTGGAGGAGATGCCCCCTCGTATTTGTGACACATCTTCAGTTGTGAATTGGACTATTACTAACTGTCATTTCCTTTGAAAGTTACCTGATGACTTGGGGAACCTCAACTCTTTAAGAATGTTAAGGAAGGAAAGAAAGTACATTATGCTAAGTTCTCTTATGCTTTTCAAGTTTTTCTTAGATATCTACAACGTTTCAGGTAGGAAAGTACATTCTGTTAATGAAAATTTGTCTTGATAGAAAGGCCCAATTTCAAATTCTAATGCTTTCAAAAAACATTGTATAATTGTAATGTTTCTAAAAGGAAAGCATATTTTTTCAATTTAAGTATCATGATCCCATATTCCAACTTATTTTTCAGTAACCCATTAGGCTTTTTAGCTTTGAATAAATCCATGTCTTTTGATAAGATCCTCTTCCAAATTACAACGCAGTTTCCTTTTGGCAATAACCACATACAATGTCTTCATTTTGTTATTGAGAAAATAGAGGTTGTGAAACAAGCTTGTGCCATACAAGGACTTGATTCATTGATTATGTATCAATTATGGCTCTTGATGTAACAATGTCTTGATTTTGTTGCTTGAAAATAGAGGTTACGCTTTACTATTTCACAGAATATCTTACAATCTTTCCATAAGTATTGATTTGTAATCTTAGTCACTGAGGGATGACAGTAATGACAAAGGTAATATTCCATGGTTTGAAGTTACCCTCTTACTAAATATTTAAATATATCACCACAATTTAATTGTTAGTTAAAGGAATTGTATTTGATTTGTAAACAATTCATTGCTTGATTTATAGATTTTGATTTTTTCCCTTTTTTATTTTTTTATCAGATTTGGTATGAGATATCTTCCAATATTTGGGTTCCCTAGTTTCCCCACCATAGCTATGAGGTTCAGATGCTATCATTAAATATTCTCAGAACGTTACAACTTTTCTAGTAAGTGTACCTTGAAACATTGTTATTGCTTTTCCATGGTGTTAATGCAAATAAGCACTACAACTAGTGCCATTATTTAGATCAAGTGCCGAAATCTAGGTGGTCTTGTAATGATGGAGTGATTGTTTTCTAGCTACTAAGGCCATATGCATTTTTATCTCTTATGTTGTCCTGAGATATTCAAATTCAGAATAAGAATTGAGGTCTCGTTTCCACTGTAGATTGCAGTCAGTTTCTTGAACATAATATATAGTAGATTATATTTTACTAATCAACTGTGGATGTGATCCCTTGCAGGAAAGGAAATTCAAAGTGACTTTGATTTCACATTGATTTGTCAAAACATCCACACAGGAAAGGAGATTCAAAGTGACACTGATTTCACACTGATTTGTCAAAATGGAGGCAAGAGAAAAGGAAACTTTGTATTCAACGATGCTCTTAATTTCATATGTACATGCATAGACATATTAGTAGAAAATATTGAAGGGTTGCCTAAGTAATATTTTCCATTCCACTACATTCTTTACAGCTTCTAAATAAATAACTCAGAACAATTCATTACACTCCTTGTTATTCTTTATTAATCAATGGTTAAGATTTTGATATTGAACTGGCTAAGATTTTTCTTCCTTCTGTGAAATTGTGTGTTCTATAATGCTTCTTTTCCATTCACTATGTATAGCATATAAAGTGTGTCTAATGGAGTAGGAAGATTGGAAAGTCTTGTGATCCTTGAACTATGTTACAAGGCAGAAACCCAATGGGGAGGGTAGGTGCATCCCCACAAAGGGGTCACAAACCTTAAAATAATAGCTCATGACCTTCCATTTAAAGCTTCTTTACAACGAATCTATGCATATTTGATGAGTGACCGACGAGGGTTCTTACTATTGCCCTTGCGCAGATGCCTCTAACACAGAGTGGACTTACATTTCAGGTGGAGCGGTCGATTTCACGTGGCAACATGAGGTAATGCATAATCATTTATAAGTTTATCTTGAAATTTATTTTCCAACTTAATGCTAAGACTCTATGTGCACATACAGGCTTTGGTCGCAGCTCCGAGGAATGCTAACCTCAACCCAGGTAAAAACCTTTATTTTATTGCAAGATTCAATTCGGTGGTCAATGATAATCGACTCAAGTCCTCATACCCATTATTCTCTGTGTAGGTACATATTCCAGTGATTCAAACTCTTCTTGCGGCATGGATTTTTGGATGGCGCCAACGTTCCAAACTAAGCTTGTTGTTTCTCATTTTGCTAGGTGGGTTGGACTTAGAATCTCCCCCCTTAGTTCGAGCTCTTTAGAGACAGACCTCCACGAATAGAGAGTTTTGGAAATGTAATTAAACATGAGATTAGGCCTTGCAGTCGGAATACTTCTGTTGTTAGGGTTATATTTATTTAATTTTAATTGGTCAGCCTTTGCATTACCACTATGATAAATTAGCTAGCGGCTTGGTTCCAAGAGTTTCTATGAGAAGTCGGACTGTACATTTTGGCATACAGAGTATAAGTTAAATGTTGTGTCTAAATTTACGTGATAGCTCGGCTTTTGCTGTCTATATATATATATATATATATATATATATATATATATATATATATATATATATATATATATAATGGCTTAATCCCGTGAATTGAGAATTTTTGGTTTTTAAGTGAATGATTAAAATGTTAATATGAATATGGTCGTCGTTACTCTGTTTCTATATATCAATGTTTCAAACTTGCTCGAAAATAGCCTATGGTTTAATAATTCAAGGGTCTTAGGGTTTTTAATAGAGTCTGGGTACTTGTCTCGCGGTGGGTTCTCTCTAGAACTCGACTGAGAATCGATAAACCCTAACTCCTCAGTTATTTACAATACCAAGTCATAATAACTTTTGGGTCGACTATCTTGCATAGATTTCTTTGCCATTAAAAGATGGTAGATAAAAATGAAAATTCTGGGAACTGTTATTTTGTATATTGAAAATATTTTCAATAGACTCTGTAAAATCGAGTGATATAATATGTATAGAAAGTCCATGACAAAATATTGAATCTCTGAATTAAGTCCTTCATTGTTATGCTTAAAATGTTCCCTATAATTATTCATTAGAATGTTTATTGTAGATATTACTGCAGTATAAGTAGATATGTTAGTTAGATGTTGTTTGCTCTAGCTACATATATACCTCTGATAGCAATGCAATATATTAAAAGACTGTATTTTTGTTTCCTTTCAATAATCGAATAATGATAACACAATATCCTATCCTGCTGACTTAATTTCTATTGTAACAGTACACATTATATTCCTTCCTAATAATAATTTGCTAACACGGTTGTATTACTTATTTGTTTATATGTATGAGTGTGATTTATGCACGTAACTCCTTTATTTTGGAAGTTCTCTCGAGCCAGCCTCGGATATGGCAATTACATCCAGAATCCCCTCCGAGCTCTTCCACTTTTGTCAATGATAAACAATCTGGTACCTTGGGCGTCAGGAACATGTCCAGCCTCAAATCGTGTACTCATAGTTGTTATCACAATTTCTTTCCCACTGGCTAACTTGCTCAACTCTAGGAAGAAAATAATCACAGTACAATTTTTCATTCGTTTTTCCAACCCCCTAAGGATTCTCTCCTTTTTCCTTTTCAAGGGAGAGGGTGAAAGAAACGTCTGTAACTATTTTTCAAAAGTTAATTTAATTGATTCTCCAGTTCTTTTACAAACCGATTCAAAATCTCTTAATTAATATTTAACAACCTATGTTCTGTTGGGTTGTGTTATATTATTTCCACGACTAGCCCATGTAGTTAACCGAGGGTTAGAAGGGGGGGAAGTTACAGGGGGTTTGAGGGGTACCCGTAACCCCACTCTATGGGGTCCGGGGCAGCGCCCCGGGAAATTTTGATTTTGGACCCTAAGTTAGGTTGGGCGGACCCACCTATGGTTTTGTGCATGATTTCTGCACATGGTTTTGGATGCGATGGTTTTCGGTCCATGGTTTTGGACGCGATGGTTTTCGGTCCTTGGTATTGGATGCTTCGACATGTATAAATATGTATTGTAACATTGAAAGAAAAATAATGAAAAATCAAGCTAGTAGTCCCAGTTTTGGGATCCAGGGGAAAATCTCTGTGTATATGTATTTTATGTGTTATGCTCTCGCATTGTTTATTTTCTTTGTTTTAGAATTCGTATGCAGGTAATTTCTGTACGGGGTCAAAACCTACATTTGGTATCAGAGTAGTTTTGGCTTCAAGGGGACACCTTTGTTGCTGAGGGGTTTCACTCAGGCTTGTGGTAGACCCTTTTCAGTGGAAGATCTGCGAGATCGATTCTGGTGGTGAAAGAAGATGGGAAGCAGTGGAAAGATAGAGATCGAGAAATTTAATGGTCAGATTTTTGAGTTGTGGAAACTCAAGATGGAGGATCTATTGGTGGATAAAGATCAGTGGATAATGGTAGATCCGGGTACTAAACGAATGGGAGTGTACTATGAAGAATGGAAGAAGTTGGATCGAAAGGCAAAGAGCACAATACGATTGTGTGTCTCAGATTCAGTATTGCTGAATGTGTCAGGGGAAGCTACGGCGAAGGCTTTGTGGGACAAGTTAGGGACTTTGTACCAATCTAAGTCTCTGGTGAATAAACTGTTCCTGCGGAAAAAGCTGTATAACCTGAGGATGAAAGATGGAGACTCAGTAACAGAGCATCTGAACACATTTAATCCTGTGGTAAGTCAGTTAGCATCTGTTGATATTAAAATTTCAGATGAAGATAAGTGCATCAGTTTGTTGTGTTCTCTACCAGATTTGTGGGATAGTCTGGTTATTGCAATAGGTAGCAATGCAACTGCCTTGAAGTTTGATGAAATAGACTTATCCTTACTAACAGAGGAGATGAGGTAGAAAAATATGGAGAGCTAGAATGGTGATGCCTTGTCTGTACGAGGATGGTCCCAGAATAGAAAATAAAATAAGTTATCGAGTGGGAGATCTAAACCTAGAGGGAGATCTAAATCTCCAAGAAAACCTTTAAAGGTGGTGTGCTAGAAATGCGGAAAGGAAAGGCACTAAAAAAGGGACTGTAAATCTAAAGTTCCTGATAAAGGAAAGGGATATGATGATGCTCCTTCTGCAGAGGCGAAAACCACCTCAGATGAAGGTGGGGATGTGTACTTGGCTTCTTCAAGTACACATGTAGATCATGAAGCATGGTTGATTGACTCAGGTGCATCCTTTCACTTCACTCCCCATAGAGAGTGGTTCTATGAGTATGAGAAATACGATGGTGGTGATGTCTTCTTAGGGGATGATAGGAAGTCTAGAATCATTGGTTGTAGAAAAGTAAGTTGAAGTTGCAAGGTGGAAGGGTTAGTGCTCCAATTTACTTTCAATTTTTTTAAAGATAAATCATTGTTCGGGAAGAGGTCAATGATGAAAATTTTGAATTTCGTTGCTCAATAGGAGGTCAATGATGAAAATTTTGAATTTTTCATTCTTGCAAGTGATGGATTGTTGTTTAGGACGCAATTGCAATGATCATCTAGAATTAGCTTCTTTAAACAATATTTTACAAAAGAAGCATATCGAAAAGCCACTGAAGATAGTGTGTGTTGTGGTGTAATTTAACCATGGTTAACATAAGCAATGCAAATTTTAGCTAATGCAAAATCCATAATTGCAAGAGACTTGTATGCTACTACTGCTATAAATAAACCAAAATTGCAAGAGACTTGTATGCTACTATTACTCCAAATAAACCAATACATTTGTTTGAAGATCCGTGTTGTTGAGATGACATTAAAGCATTGTTGCCAGTGATTTGTGATTAAACTTAGATAATTTTTTCCATGATCCATTGATTTGATTTGAGATTAAACTTATATATCTTTTTCCCTTGATCCGTAGATTTGACAGAGGGCCATGTTTGAATTTCATAATGGTATTGCTATTTCATTGTGACGATTTTTGCAAACTTTATGAAAGGATACTTTTAGATGGGACAGATGTCACAGTTAAGGAATTGAATGGAAAGACCCAAGTGCACTGGTTTTAAATTAAACCCCTCATACCTTCAAACGACAAGGCAGGATATGAACCAGTAATCAAAAAGACATTTCACATTTAGATTGTTGTGCTAGAGGGTCATTCGACGTTCTGCACACACTCAGAATACATTAAGATTCTGAATACATTACTGAAGGATTCAAATGTAGTTCAAGCAAGCATTTTTCAAACTTGTCTTTAAACAGAGAAACATTTTTCAAACTTGTTTTTAGACCGATTTTCAAACTTGTTTTAAAAGAAAGAAGTATTTCCAATGATATAGCTAGATATAACGAACCCGGCATGTACTATTGCTGCTTAGACCTTTTGTTTTTATAAAAAGGAAATAGGTATCTAAAATATATTATCATTCATTTACGAGGGATGTTGAGATAGTATATTAATGTTTCTCGTTAATTTTTCACTAAAGATCATATGTCATTTCTTTTTGAGTAATAAAAATTTAATGAGAGAGTGTATATTTTACAATTATTTATATTGATAGAATATTTTTGATGAAGTTGTGTGGAGGATGTTATCTAATCTTGTCCAACATTTCATGTGGATAATCCATCTATCTTTAAAAAAAAAACAAAAAAAATATTAGTTTGATTTTAAAATATGTAAGTACTATATTTATATTATTTGAAATATAATTAAGTAATAATTAAAATAAAATTGAGTTCAAATATTCAGTGTACCATTTGTGGTTTTTGGATAACTACAACTCATCGTTTTGTTAATGATATCCATGTTACCTCAAAATATATCAAATCTTTTGAGGTGCAACCACTTTTTTGGCGTGAAAAGAAATTTGATCCTTGGTAAATCCCAAATTAAAATAAATCCAACTAATTACTAAAAAAATTATTAAAAAAAAATTATTTTTATTTAAATTTTATAACTGCCATCTTTTATTTTTTTCAAATAATATTTATTAAATATTTTCTAAAAATATATAACAATATTTTAATCGCTTTATATCTTTATTTATTAAAAATATATATTAATATTTTAATCGCTTCAAATCTCTTCATTTTTATTAATCGAAATACGTACTATTTAAACTGATTAATTGACGTAAACTATGAAGATATTGAGAATGTTCTCCTAAGTTTGCGTACTCATTTGTTACGGTAACAAAATAAAATCAATTAATTTTCTTTTTAATTAATGCTATGAATTTTAATATGTCAAATGTGTTATTTGCCTGCGCAAAAGGTTAGCTTTCCTATGTACAATGTGAAACCAAACTAATTTGAATTCAAATGGAATCTATTGTTTGAGAAAGCCAAGACAGGTCAACTCTCCTTAATTGGCCAATATTCTTTGCACATGTGAATAAAATACGGAATAAAATGTTTTAGCTAAACAGTTAATAGATTTAACACTCTTAAAGTTTAACCATAAGTAGCTTTTTGTTACCCTTTCACTTGTTTGTTTTAATGGCTGACATGATATCTACTGCAACTAACTTGATTATATGCTTCTATTTAATAAAAAGGTATTTCAGACAGCAAGTTTGAATACCCTTTCACTTGTTTGTTTCAATGGCTAACATTACATCTACTTCAACTAACTTGATTAGATGCTTCTATTTAATAAAAACGTATTTCATACAGTATAAGAATTAGATCCAAAGTTTTGGATCCCGGTGGGCGCCCACCCTTCGTTGAACGTTGGAGGTCTCTTGGACTTGCTCGAGGGAATCATGATCGATATGCTTCAAAGTGAGGAATCGATAAAAGTTCTCCCAGAGAGTTGCAAATTACATAGTCAACCAGGGGCCCGTGATTTCCCCAAAGAGCTGCGAATTATAAACTCAACTAAGCCCGCCAACGCCACTGCACCCGATGTTTTCCATGTTATCTTCATCCTCCATTTGCACGGACGTATGACCTACGATGAAATTTGCTTTTTCATGTTGATGCCCAACTGGCTTTTTCATGCCTCCATTAATTACCAATTGTCAAAACGTGTGGATGTAATCATGGATGTGATGAAGACAATACCGAGAATGGGCGGCTGGTTGACTCGCTCTTCTATAGTCCTCCACGTCTCTCTTTTCTAGTCTATAAATACTGGTTTTACAATTTATGTAACACACCACTTCTGCGTTCTGCCCTTGCGGCATATTCATGTTTAGCTTGCTCATAAGAAACCAAATAAAATATGGGCAACCATGTCTGTTGTCTCACGGTGGGCAATCACAAGGAAACAATTCAGTTGGTTCCCCTTGCCGGCCCCGTTCAGATCCTTCATAAACCACTCTGCGCCGCCCGGATCATTCAAGAATTCCCTCAACATTTAGTCTGTCACTCCGATTCATTCTACATCGGCCATAAGACGCCCACTCTATCTCCAAGTGACCAACTGAAGTTGGGCAACAAGTACTTCCTTCTACCTCAACACTTCTTTCACTCTCCCTTGTCTCCCTAGTTTTCTCAGCATGTTCAGCTAAAGCGGAAGACTTAACTCTCCTATGCCTAAGGTCCTTTGGTACTAATTTTCTAAATTCTCACCCCTTTTCAATTATTTTTATATATTTTATGCATATAGGTTATTATGAGGTCCTTTGCATAACTAATTTTCCAATTAATTTCTAATCAACTTTACTTTTTAAATAATTTTCTAACTAACCTAGCATCCCGTTGGGTATTACTTTATTTTATTCTAATATTATAATGCCCTTTATGTACCTAATTAACTTAAAATTTTTAATAATTCTTTTAATAAAATTAATTTATATATTTATTCATTTTATAAGGTCTTGGCTTTCCTTTAAATTCTAACTAACTTATCATTTTTATAATATATTTTTTTGAACTAATACCCATTAAAATTTTTATATATTTATTGATCCCTGATATTGCTAATTAAATTAATAAAATAATTTTGTCCCCGGTCCTAGAGTCAAACTAGTCGTTGGCCAAGTTAGCTGTTGGAGGCTCTGCTCAAACTATTTAACTTGCTAGGCTGGATCTGTTTCTTCATCTTGTCCTGACGATGAACCACACTAGTTGGTTCGAAACGTGTCGACAAACGGTTTTTCATGTGATTTACGCCGAAAAATCTCTCACAAATTAAAATAAATTTTAAAAAATAAAAATTACATTTGAGAAAAAGATTTTTTTATTGATGATGAATTTCAATTTTTATCTGGGAATATAGCATAGGAGTAGGGCGGCGGCAGCTCTAGTTCTAGGGTTTAACGAATCACGTGGCAGAGAGTACCAAGCATCCATGTAGACACAGGGAGGAGGGAGCTCCACTCCCTCCTACAGTGATATGGTAGCAAACAGAGTAAGAGGCGGAAAAAAGAACAAACCTCCATGGCCTTTGGAGGCCAAGACAAAGACACAGAAACTAAGAAGGTGGAAGGTAGCAAAACCAATGCAGATCAAGGGGTCCACAAAGAAGACTGTCGGGAGGAGAAAGAGGAAGACAGAGGTCAAGGGTCAAAGAACAGAGCTAAGATGGGGCCCTTTAAACCCAAGACCATAACTAAACCTCGGGTTATTCTGAACGATCCAGCTCTGCAAGTGCACAGGGATCACATGGCTAACTATTCCATCATATGTAAATTCATGGGAATTTGGCCATCAGAGAAAGCGTTGTACACCTGGATAACATACAACTAGAAACCAAAGGGGGAGTTAAATATTCACCTTGGATCCAAAGGTTTTTTCACTGTGGTGTTTACGAACGTGGAAGAGGGACAGAATCTTTGAAGGAGGGCCATACTTCTTTGCAGCTACAGGACTCTATATGAAGCCATGGATGATGAACTTTGTGCCAGAACGAGAAACCTTCACTTCGGTACCGGTATGGATTCGACTATACTCCTTACCTTTAGATTACTGGGTGCCAGAGTCTTTAAAAGCTATAGGCAATAAATTAGGTCATTTCTTAAAAATTTCAGAGGCAACTCTAAGGGAAAAATATACATCCTATGCACGTATCTATGTGGAGATGGACCTATCAGGAGCCCTTCCAGATGAGGTCATTCTAGAAGTCTATGATGAGGAATGGGTTCAAGCAGTTGACTATGAATACATCTCGTTCAAATGTCACAAATGTCATGAGCATGGTCATCTATCCAGAGACTATCCTCTCAATCGAAGGGAGGAAAACCTAAATACCAACAAAGGAGATGACCAGACATGTTTCACCAAAGTAGGAGGAAAAGGAAAATGAGGAGGAAGGAAGACACAAAAGAACCCTAGTGTGAAGGATAAAACAAAAAGTTACAGCAGTTTTGAGATCTTAGGAGAAAAAGAAGCTGATGGTGGGAATAAAGAGAATACAGAGAATCAAACAACAAGGGGGAAAGAAAAAGAGAATAGCATGGAGTACACTCAGGAACAGAATGAACACACGACGGACCCTTTGAGTACCATGGACGTAGAAAAAGGCTATGAAATGACTCAAAGTGAAAGTGGTACAGAGGATCAAGATTTACAGGAGATCCTGGAAAGGGAGAACCTAGAGCTGGAAAAGTTTCTAGACCAGGGAGGCAACCTGGGAATAAACTCCATCCCTCAGGAGGACGTGGAAAAAGTCTAACAGATATTCCTTAACAAGGCACATCAAATAGCTGTAGGACTCAAAAGAGGACATGAAAACCAGGAAAACAAAGGGACTTCCTCAATAGGATTAATAACAGGAAAACTAACAAAGAATCCAGGCAAGAGGAGGGGAAGAAAAAGACAGAAAGAATTACTACTGGAGTGTGGCAAGCTCATGATTGATTCAGGAAGGATGAAAGACCTTTGTAGTTACTCCTTTATAACCCCACCTCAATGAAAATCATAACCTGGAACATTAGAGGACTAGGGAGCAGAAGGGACTTCCTCAATAGGATTAATAACAGGAAAACTAACAAAGAATCCAGGCAAGAGGAGGGGAAGAAAAAGACAGAAAGAATTACTACTGGAGTGTGGCAAGCTCATGATTGATTCAGGAAGGATGAAAGACCTTTCTAGTTACTCCTTTATAACCCCACCTCAATGAAAATCATAACCTGGAACATTAGAGGACTAGGGAGCAGAAGAAAATAGAGGAATCTCGATAAAAGGATTAGAGAAGAAAAACCTGACATAGTATTCATTTAGGAGACAAAATGATCAATAGAGAGGATCCTCGAAAAACATAGCAAATGGGTAAATAGATATGAATACCTTGAAGTTAAGACAAATAAATCTGCTGGTGGTATTCTCACTCTCTGGGATCCACAGAAATTTGGTGTGATTGATGTGGAGGCATCCAGACACCACCTTTCTTTGATTTTCCAAGCGGTGGGTGACAAGCAATGTTACATGATCACCAATGTCTATGGTCCACAACCAATGGAGGAGAAACTTCGACTTCTCACAACACTGGAAGATATGAAAAAGAGATACCCAGCTCTACCATGGATTCTTGGAGTTGATTTTAACATAACAAAATCACTCATGGAGAAGAAAGGAGGAACTAGAATACTTGGGAGAGACTCAATTGCCTTCCAGAACTTCATCACCAATATGAAATTAGTTGATATGGAAACAAGTAATGGAATCTTCACTTGGAATAACAGAAGAGGGGGCCCTACCTAAGTGGCCTAAAAATTGGACAGATTTATGGTTTCAGAGGAATTTCTTCTCAGGGGAAGCAGCATTTCTACACTCATATTACCTTTTGGAGGTTCAGATCATTGGCCTATCCAATTGGAAGCTTCCCTTTTTGGAAAACCAAGGAACACCCCCTTCAAGTTTGAGAATGCTTGGCTCACACATTCAGATTTCTTCACAAATATTAAACAATGGTGGAAGGAAGAGCTTCACCTTCAAGGTACAAAGATGTTCCTGCTTCACTGTAGGCTCAAACACATTAAAGGCAGACTCAAAGAGTGGAACAAAAAGGAATTTGGTAATATCTTCAAAGCTAAAGGAGAGGTGGAAAAGAAACTAAAGGAAATAAACCAGATTCTTATCACAGAAGGCTACACAGATGAAAGGAAAGAGATGGTAGAGTCACTCCAGCAGGAGTGGGACAACAGATGCCTTCAAGAGGAAATACTCTGGAGACAGAAATCCAGAGTACAATGGATTAAAGAAGGGGAGAGAAACACCAAATTCTTTCACAAATCCACCATAGATCACCGAAACAACAATAGAATTGTGAAACTTACAGATCAGCATGGTATAGAGAGAAACACTCATGTATAGATGGAGAAGGTTCTACTCCAGCATTTTCAGAAAATTGCTAAGGAAACCTTGGAAGATAGATACCAGTTTACAGAAAAATTCACTCAGTATATCCCTAAATTGGTTACTAGAGAAGATAATTTCAATCTCAATAGACCAGTAATAGAGGAAGAAATTGAGGAAGCTATGAAAGAGATGCAAAATGGGAAAGCACTAGGCCCGGATGGCTTTAATGTCGACTTTTTCAAAGCTTGTTGGAGGATAGTGAAACAGGACATCGTGGAGGTAGTGGAAGACTCTCGAAGATTTAAGACAATCTTAAAGGTGCTCAATGAATCTTTCATATCCTTAATCCCCAAACAGGAGAAGGCCGCCTCTCCAGACGGATTTCGACCTATAGCATTATGCAATGTGATATACAAATTTATATCCAAAGTCACTGCCAACTGTCTCAAACCTCTCCTCCCAACCCTAGTGTCAGAGGAACAAATGGGCTATGTGGAAGGAAGACAAATTCTAGATAATATCATTCAAGCACATGAAACAGTTCATTCACTCATTACCAACAAAGAGGCAGGAATGATAATGCAGTTGGACATAGTAAAGGCCTATGACAAACTTGGCTGGTCGTACATAAGAGCAATTTTAAAAGCCTATGGCTTTGATCACAATTGGATTAAATGGGTTATGGCGCTAGTTACCATAGCCAGCTATTCAATTCTTCTCAATGGCGCTCCTTCCAAAACCTTCAAGCCTTCTAGAGGTCTCAGGCAAGGAGATCCTCTTTCTCCTTTCCTCTTCATTCTAATGATGGAAGGGTTAGGAAGAGCTATCAGAGTTGCTAAGGAGGAAGGGAGAATTCAGGGTCTGAGACTCACTCACGGTGGGGACACTGTGACACATCAGCAATTTGTGGATGACACTATGCTTCAAGGCACTCCAACTGTTAAGGAAGCCAAAGCATTCAAACAGATTTTGAGTGAGTTTGCTAGGGCAGCAGGCACTGAGGTAAGTCTCACTAAATCAGAGATCTTCTTTTTCAATACAGATATTTCAATTCAAAGAAATCTTTTCAGAATTTTGGGCTTTCAAACAGAGTCATTTCCTGTGAAGTACCTGGGAGTTCCTCTCACTGACAAACCGATTCACAAGGATATCTGGGAGCCTGTTCTTAATAAGCTAAAAGATAAGATTAGCAAATGGAAAAACAGAGCACTTAATCTAGCAGGGAGACTAGTTCTCACTAAGGATGTCCTCCAAAGTATCCGTATCTATATGCTATCTGTGATTCCAGCACCAGCCGATGTAATGACCAATATAAGAAAAATTTAGAGAAATGGGCCCTTGTGGCATGGGACAGAGTTTGCAAACCTAAGGCCCATGGTGGCTTGGTTCTTCATGACCCAGGAATTCTAAACAGAGTTCTTGGCGCCAAAATCTAGTGGAGATGGTCGAAATAAATACAAGCCCCTTAGCCAAAACTCTGGAAGCACAAATATGCTAGTGAATGGCAAGAGGAAAATCTAATCAGAATGATAGGACAAGTAAAAGGTTCTGCTATTTGGAATAAGGCATGGGAGAACAGGGCCCTAGTCCAAAACCATAGTTTCTGGGAGATCAGAAATGGGAACTTGGCTTGGTTCTAGGAGGACAATTAGCAGCAGGAGGACAATCTCTGAAGAGAAGAATTAGCAGACATTCACACCGATACCATCAACAAAGGACTAAGGTGGGTAAGTGACTATTGGGACCAAGCAAGGAATGATAAGAAATGGAGAACTTGGAAACTTCCAGATTACAGTGGAATGGGCAAGTTGCATACTCAAACTACAGAACTTCACGGTCTATTAGACAAGAGACAAATCTTGAACTCAAACTTGAACGATCAACTAAGATGGGGAAAGAACAAGACAGGTCTCTTCAACCTTAAGGAAGCCAAAAGAATAGATGCAAGGCTAAACCTTCCAAACACTGATAAGACGTGGAAAGAAATCTGGTAAAATCCTCATTGGATGAAAGTAAAAATGTTCAAGTGGCTGGTTCAACAGGGAAAGATTCTGACATGGGATAACCTAAGAAAAAGAGGCTTTGTTGGCCCCTCAAGATGTCATTTACACAGACAACAAGAAGAAACTACAAATCATCTACTGAATAAATGCACTTTCACCACAAGACTATGGAATTGGGTTGGAGAAGTCTTTGAGCAGACAAACAGAAATGTTAATGATATCTCTACTAAGTTGAAGAATTAGCGGAAAAACTTTTCGAGCAATGAGATCCTTAACTCTGCCTGGATGCTGACCCTAGGATTCATAATCTGGAATGTCTGGAAGGAGTGTAACAACAGGATTTTCAAGGAGAAAACAAGTCCGATGAGTAGTATCCTTAAGCTAATCCTTAGACAACTTAAAGAGACTGCTCATATCCTAGGAGGTGCAGCTACTGGCAAACCCATCGGTCAAAGAGAGGCTATAATTTTGGAGATGTTAGAGCTCAAGGTTCATCCCCCTCAAGGTTCTATGCAGATTAATAAGAAGACCCTAACAGACAAGTCTTCATGGCAACCCCCTTCACATGGCTTTTTAAAATTCAACATAGACGAGGCTTCAAAAGGGAATCCGGGAGAAGCTAGTTATGGAGGGGTCTTGAGAGATGATGAAGGAAACATACAAATCATCTTCCACATTTATGTAGGAGTAGCCACCAACAATATGGCTGAGCTCATGGCAATGGAATCATGCCTGGAAATACTGCTCAAGTACAACATACACAATGTCATCATTGAAGCTGACTCGGAATTAGTCCTCAACTCAGTGAAAAGGATAAATGTAGGCGCTACTCTAAAGAAAATCTTAGAACACTGGCGGCTTCTGCAAGTCTACCAAAGAATCCAAGTGCACCTACGAAGGCTGAGAACTTTTAGGTTGATGCATGTGCGCAGGGAAGCCAACAAAGTTGCGGACTGGCTTGCAAATGAGGGTGTATGAACAAGCACACCAACTTGTGTTGTTGGTGGAAGGAGATTATGGATGACAGGTTGAAGGAGGGTTGCTCATCCAGGGCCATCAGCGACCAATAGTAACATCAAGAAAGATCAAGAGACAGAATTTCCGAAGCAGAGCCACACAGAAGGGGTCTCGTCGATCTAGATTCATTATGAAATGTCATGACTTATGTGAGGTCCTTTTTAGAATGCAGGGCTATGTCGATCTCCTTAACCTAGGTCACAACAAACCAGCAGTCTCAGCGGGATGGACAGAAGGAGGGATCTTCATCTTCCTTTGGCCCTTGTGCCGGAATCTAGACTTTCTCAGCAGGCGTAAAACCCGCGTTTGTTTTCCGGTGATCGCTTTACTACCCTCAAGGTGGTTTCCGGTTTATCGCAAGCTCTTAAGGCTGGAAGCGGTTTTTCACAATCGGGAGCGATTCCACTCACC
Organism: Pinus tabuliformis; assembly: GCA_031772625.1. Classification (NCBI taxonomy): domain Eukaryota; kingdom Viridiplantae; phylum Streptophyta; class Pinopsida; order Pinales; family Pinaceae; genus Pinus; species Pinus tabuliformis. The sequence continues at coordinate 268,510,502 of CM062808.1, read as the reverse complement.
ACGCGACACGTGGCTTTGGGTGGGGAGGAAATACCGCCCTCATCGCACGCTAACTACTGGTGCTTTTAGTCTACGCGATATGATCCCGAACCGTTGGATCAAGCGAGGGCATTCAACGACCAGGATTGAACGTGCATGTTGGTAGGACCGATACAACGGTTATGTTTCGCACTGTTTGCATGACCCCATGGGGATCGCGCACAAATGGTGGATTTCGGGCAGTAAAAGTGATCGCTGGTTCAGCCAAAATTGGACCTAATATGACTATAAATTATGGTTATAGGGTGTATTGGGTCCGATGTGTTGGTTAAAAGGTGATCATGTTGGCCTCCCGATATGTTTTTCATCTACTAGATCTTTAGCTTAGAATCCGACCGTCTGTTTTGGATGGCTGGTTTGTTTTGGTGGGCCGCATCCCTGGGTTTATTTTGTCGTCATGCAACAATGGTTTGGGGTGGGCCTGTCCTTTTGGTGAGCCCCACCACCGAGGTGGCTGATTGTACACTATTTCTCTTTTTTAATTGAATAAAAAGGATCCGCTCTTGCTTTAGCAAAAAAAAAAGAATTTCAATTTTTATCTAATTTAAAATATAATATTAAGAAAAATATAGTATAATAGGTAATTAATATGAAAATTTATATACTTAATTTTAAATCTCCATATTTGCAACCTGGTTGAAAGAAAGAAACAAAAAAAATCATAAGAACATATATGTTCCACAAAATCCAAAGTTCAAATAATCATGTTTGAGCTTTGGTTTATGGAAAGGAGGGTAAAAAAAACTCATATCATGCATGCATCACAAAATTATTGTTGTTTTGATTGACATTATTATTGACTCTTCCCAATTTCACGTAATCAAGTTGCAAGAAATGGATCTAATGTGTGAGTGGCTTGTGACCATCTCCAACCAAATAGAGCATCTGCGTCGTTTAATACCCGTATATGTTATTCATTTCACACTCACTAGTTTTGATAAACCATGCTATATATATTAAATTTTTGTAACTTCTCAATTATGAAGAAGAGAGATTAAATCTTCTGAGGTGCGCTTTTTTTAAATAGAAAGAAATTTGATAAATGACGTTAAAAATTTTGATCAAAACATATTTTCCATATTAAAATTTAAATTATTTCTTAATATATATAATTTAAATTTTACAATTAATTTATGCTATATAATTATTAATATAAAACAAATTAAAATTTGGTTTGGTTGAATTTTACAACTGCACTTTTCTTATAGTTTTTTTGGTTCATTTTCAATTAATATTAAATGGAGTTGTTTTTAATGTAAATTTTTGGATTTCCGGTGTCAGAATCAGGCAAAAAAATTTGAGGTGAAATCTTGATTTGTGTTATTTAAACTAGTTTTTTTACTGTATATATGGATTCAGCACCCTTAAAAACTTTTTGGACATTTGGTGTCAGACAGAAAAATTTGAGGTGAAATCTTGATTTGTGTTGTTTACATTGGTTTTTTGACTCTATATATAGATTCAACACCCTTAAAAACTCTTAGGGCACTTGGATTGTTCAGGGGTTACTCGTCAAACATGTGATTTCAATAAATTGTGTCGGATTTTAGAGAAATTAGACTAGAAAAACCCACCGAAAAAACTTCCAAAAAATCACACTAAAAACAAGTAGTTTAGTTCTTGAAAAATAATATTAAAATATTTTAATCATTTTAACTATTTCTCTTTTTTATATAACAAAATATTTATATTTTAAAATGAGTATTTAACATAAATTATAAAGATATTGAGAACGTTCTTGCGGGGAAAATTGCTTGCTAATTTGTTGCAGTAGCCAAAAAAATATTCCTACTCTGAGTTTTTAAAAACTATATATATAATTAATTGTAACATCGTATCCCAATTTTATTTTTTTTTAACTAATAAAGCAAGTTATTTGGTTAATGAAATAGTGTAAATGTTAAATGATTTGACACTAGGCCAAATTCCAAACACATTTAAGGGTTTTCTGGAGTTTACACTACCCATATAGATCATAGGTCTCTTAATGTTGATATATGGTTAACACCGCAGAAACAAATATTCCTCGCTAGACTCCACGCCATATTCATTGTTGTACCTGCATTAATGCTGCCTGAGAGGACTTACCTCAGGATGACCCTCCTCATTAAGGCGGGAGAGCCCCGAGGCCCTCCTTTGTCATCACCATCCCTCTCCCTGCTGGCCACACAATCCGGCATTGATGAGCCTTACCTCAGCCGCTCAGAAGAGTCTTGAACTCATGCAAATGACACATTCTTTGCCATTGGATCTAGACCAATCTATGGTCTTGACGATTCAGGGCCGACCAAATATGATAAGGTTTTTCTTCGACGATGAAAGGTTCATTTGACTGTTGGGTTTGGCTATATAGCTTTGCGATGGAAGGGGTAACCTCAGTCATTGATTCACCACAAGTATCGACAGACCTTAAACTAATAGCTCATGACCATCCGTTTAAAGCTTCTTTATAATGAATCTATGCGTATTTGATGTGCGACCAACGAGGGTTCTTACTGTTGCCCTTGCACAGATGCCTCTACCACAGAATGGACTTACATTTCAAGTGGAGCGGCCGATTTCGCACTGCAGCACGAGGTAATGCATAATTCTTTATAAGCTTATCTTGAAATTTATTTTCCAACTTAATGCTAAGATTCTATGTGCACTTACAGGTTTCGGTCGCAACTCTGAGGAATGCTAACCTCAGCCCCAGTAAAAACCTTCGGTGGTTAATGATAATCAATTCAGGTCCTCACACATGTTATTCTCTATGTAGGTACATATTCCAGTGGCTTGAACTCTTCTTGCGGCATGGCTTTTTGGGTCGTGCCAGTGTTCCAAACTAAGCTTGTTGTTTCTCATTTTTCCAAATGCGTTGGACTCAGAATCTCCCTCATTAGTTCGTGCTCTTTAGAGACAGACCTCCATGAACAGAGAGTTTTGGAAATGTAAGTAAACTTGAGATTAGGCCTTGCGGCCAGAATACTTCTACTATTAGGGTTATATTTATTTAATTTTAACGGGTCGGCCTTTGCATTACCACTATGATAGCTTAGCTAGCGGCTTGGTTCCAAGAGTTTCCATGAGAAGTTGGACTGTACATTTTGGCATACAGAGTATAAGTTAAATGCTATGTCTAAATTGTCATGATAGCTCAGCTTCTAGTGTGTGTGTATATATATATCTATATATATATCTATATATATATATATATACATACATACTACAGTTGAATTTAATTCTGTAATGGCTTAATCCCGTGAACTGAGCATTTTTTGGTTTTTAAGTGAATGATTCAAATGTTAATATGAATATGGTCGTCATTACTCTGTTTCTATATATCAACGTTTCAAACTTGCTCGAAAATGGCCTATGGTTTAATAACTCAAGGGTCTTAGGGTTTTTAATAGAGTCTGGGTACTTGGTTCACAGTGGGTTCTCTCCAAAACTCGATCGAGAGCCGATAAACCCTAACTCCTTAGTTATTTACAATCCCAAGCTGTAAAAAGGTTTGTGTCGACTATCTTGCATAGTTTTCTTTGTCATAAATAGATGGTAGATAACAATGAAAATTCTGGGAACTGATATTTTGTATATTGAAAATATTTTCAATAGACTCTGTAAAGTCCAATGATATAATAGGTATAGAAAGTCTAGGATAGAATATTGAATCTATGAATTAAGTCCTTCACTGCTATGCTTAAAATGTTCCTTGAAATTATTCATTAGAACGTTTAGTGTAGATATTACTGCCATATAAGTAGATATGTTAGTTAGCTCTTGTATGCTCTGGTTACATATATACCTCTGATAGCAATGCAATATATTAAAAGATTGTATTTCTGTTTCCTTTCAATAACCGAATAATGCTGACACAATATCCTACCCTACTGACTTAATTTCTATTGTAACTGTAAATAGTGTATACCTTCCTAATAATAATTTGCTAACACAATAATATTACTTATCTGTTTCTCTATATGAGTGTGATTTATGCACGTAACTCTTTTATTTTGGAAGGTCTCTCCACCGAGCCTCGGATCTGGAAATTACGTCCAGAATCCCCCTCCGAGCTCTTCCACTTCTGTCAATGATAAACAATCTGGTACCTTGAGTGTCAGGAACATGTCCAGCCTCAAGTCATGTACTCACAGCTGTTATCACAATTTCTTTCCCACTAGCTAACTTTCTCAACTCGAGGAAGAAAATAATCACAGTACAATTTTTGCTTCCTTTTTCCAACCCCCTCAGGATTCTCTCCTTTTTCCTTTTCAACGGAGAGGGTGAAAGAACAGTTTGTAACTTTTTTTTAGAATTTAATTTAATTGATTCTACATTTCTTTTACAAACTGATTCAAAATCTTTTAATTAATATTTAACAACCTCTGTTCTGGCTTTTCAGCCTAAATGTTTTAACAATTCATATTAAACTAAATAAAATTAACAATGGTAAATAAAACTTGGTAAAAACAATTGTTGGTGTATCATTGGGTGTTACAACCCCCTCCCCTTGAGAGGAACACCATCTCTGGTGTTCTTTCCCTTAAGTAAATAGTGTAGGATAGACTTTCTGCATGGCTTCCTCTTCCTCCCAAGTAGCCTCATCCGGGCCAAAGTGCTTCCACTGCACTTTAACTTGGGTGATGGCTCACCTCTGCAAGGTGGTTTCTCTTCGATCGAGGATACGTAGAGGCTAGAAATTCTCCCTTGGGTTCTACCTGCACATTCATAATCTACTGTCAGAAAATTCCTATAAACAACAATTCTTAATATATAGACTTCATTCTATCATTACCTGAATACTTTCTCAGTTAATAATATGTCGAGGGTCATACACATATTTTTTTAATAAGAATACATGGAAGACATTGTGGACTCAGATGTGGCCTGGGAGTGCTAGCTTGTATGCCACGGGCCCAATCCACTCCAAAATCTGAAAAGGCCCACAGTACCATGGTGCCAACTTAGCACAACCTTTCCATTGTAAGGTTCTTTTCCAGGGTTTAACCTTCAAGTACACGTGATCCCCCAACTGGAATTCTTTATGAGTTCTTTTCTTATCTGCATAAACCTTTTGCCTATCCTGAGAAGCCTTTAAATTCTGGTGAACATTCTTAACGGTGGCCTCCATTTCAGCTAACATATCATGACCCAATGCTAATTTATTATCCAGACTATTCCAGTCCATGGGTACCTGACACTTTCTTCCATACAGTACTTCAAAAGGGGTCATACCTAATGATTTGTGATGTCCATTATTGTAGGCGAATTCTACAAAGTGGAGGTAATCCTCCCATTTTTGTGGGTGTTGCATTACAAACATTCTCAACATGTCTTCCAAGACTTGATTCACTCGCTAAGTTTCATTGTCTCTCTGTGGGTGGTAGGCAGTGCTGAATTGAATTCGAGTGCCCAACTCTGCAAAGAGGTTTTTCCAAAATGTGGATGTAACTTTTACATCTCTGTCAGAGATCACCACTCGGGGTATCCCGTGTAATCAGAAGATTTCTCTCATAAATATGTCTGCAATCTCCACCATTTTATAGGTGGATTTTACGGGAATGAAATGAGCGGTCTTGCTCAGCTTGTCCACCACAACCATGATTGAGTCATGTTGCTTTTTAGTACGAGGTAATCCAGTGATAAAGTCTAAAGTGATTGTCTCCCATTTCCATTTAGGGATGGGTAATGGTTGCAACAGACCGGCAGGATGTTGATGTTCCGCCTTCACCAATTGGCACTCTAAGCATTTGGATAAATATTCAGCCACATCTTTTCTTAAGCCTGGCCAGAAATAACTTTTCTTGATAGCAGAAAATAGTTTCTGGTATCCTGGGTGGGCAGCGTAAGGCTTCCTATGAAACTCATCTAATAACAACTGCTTAACAGAGTTTTGGTTAGGAATATAAATTCTATTTCTGAATGTTAACATTTTGTCGGGGTTAATTCCATACTCAGATTGTTTCCCTTTTGCCTGAGCTTCCGAAGCTTGCTGCCATAAGAATGTATATTCTGGGTCTTTGAGGGATGCCTCTCGGATAACCTCTGGTAGGTTAGATTGTGCTTGACTGAATTGTACTTCATAAATGCAATGTACTTTTCGGCTTAAAGCGTCTGCTACCCGGTTTTCTTTTCCTTTGAGGTGTTTCATGTCAAAGTCAAATTCGCTCAAGAATGCGGTCCATCTGGCCTGTCAAGCATTTAAACTAGACTGGTTAAAGAAAATTTTAAGACTGTTGTGGTCAGTTAATAACAAGAATTTCTTTCCCAGAAGGTAGTGTCACCACATTTTTAATGCATGGACTACCGCGGCCAACTCTAGATCGTAGGTAGAGTAGCGCTGCTCATAATCCTTCATTTTACGTGATTCATAAGCTATGACCTTCCTTTCGTGTGTTAATACTCCATCGACACCCTCCTTACTTGCATTTGTACATACTACAAAGGATTTTTTCGGATCTGGTACTTTTAGCACGAGGGCGGTAGTAAGAAGTTGCTTTAGTTGCTCAAAACTTTGCTAACATTCTGCTGTCTAGTGGAAAGTAGGCCCCTTTTCTGAAGTGAAGTCATCGGAAAAGCTATTTTTGAAAATCCTTTAATAAATTGGTGATAATATCCTGCTAGGCCCAAGAAGGATCTTATGTCAACAACGTTTTTCGGTGTGGTCCATTCCATAATAGTTTTGATCTTTTCTTGATCCAAAATATTTTGCTTATAGATGTGTTAAAGAATTACATGCATAAATTGTAGCTTAACATAGAAAACTTAATGTGCACATCAGACAAGAGGAGAAACACATAAAGCATGAACGAAGACAACAAGACTTGATAAACGAACAATGCCATTGCGTTCGTGGCATCGAGAAGAACTGAAACCATATAAAATTTGTCAAATTCTGACAAAGTGAAAATTCAGCCCTCCTGCAAAATTTTGCCTCGAATTGCGTGCACTTCATCCTCTGCCTAGGTGCACTGACAAACTCCATTTAAGTATAATATGGGTGGAATATTTCTCAATAATTTTGTTGGTGGAGTTGGTTTGAGATCTGTTTAATAAGGAGGAGGTCGGGCGGTCAAACCCGGCCTCCTCCTTTTTCAATACACCGAATCTCTTTAAAATTTAAACAACCTTTTTTTTTAAACTATGGGTTGGTTCGGGCTCGCCTTGGGTGGCCCACCCACCGTACCCACCTCTACCTTTGCAATAATTTTTAATGGTCTGTTGGTTTGTTTGTTTAGAGTGGTTGTGGATGGGTTCGTGCCCCAAGGGTCGGCCCACCACCCATTGTTGGTTATGGTGCCGAGATGTGGGGTGGCGGGCTCATGGATGCCCACCCCGTGTTAATTGCTGCATGCTGTGGGCTATGGGGAGGGACCGGGGCTCATGGCCCGCCCCTCCATATTTAAAATTGCAGTTACGTTTGGGTGGTCGGATTGGTGGCCTGCCACCCCCTTTTTTTAATATTTTTTTGTTAAATAAAAACAAAATGGCTTGTTTTTGAAATTTTGGTTTTGGATTGTAGGAGTCTTTTTAACTAGGCTACGATTTCACTCGGAATCTAGCCAGAGTTGGCCGGATTCCATCTGCCAGAAAAATTCAAATTGTGTCCTCGTTAAACCTGCCGAGTCATCAAAAGTCAACCCAACTTTGACTGCTTCTATCTCCTTCAGCCAGACTCGAATTGGAGTGTCATTCACATTGTTGGAATTAGGGCGACGAGCACTTCGATTTGATGTCAAGTTCATCACATTTCCACCACTTTGAATTTTGAGCTTTTCCCATGCCAATGTGTTTGAAGATCCACCTGGATCAATCCTCCCCATTGAGGAGCTTTTGGACCGCCAAAAGCTTTATCAGTCAACTGGCAAGTGAGGGAATTGTTCCCTCACTCTTTCTTTTTCCAGCCATTTTTCCTTGCTAGGGTGCATCCCCTTAAGACCAACTCGAAAGTATTCCACGTCTCCCCGTCAGGAAGTCCTGGTTCTTCTGTCAAGGGTGATGTCTTCAGGTAACTCATCGAGATACTCTGGTGAAAAGTCATCAACTGTAGGAACTGTTCCCACCTCTTTGGTGTCCATAATCAATGGTGGCTCATACAGCTTTAAGTTCTCCACATTCACTACGGAGTACATCTGCATATATATCGGCAAATTGAGATGAAAGGCATTGTTTCCAATCTTCTCCAAGATGTTGAATGAACCATACTGGATTGATCGCAACTTCTTCCCTTCTCCCTTCATCCTGTCCTTGCTGATATGGAACCACACTTTGTCGTCCACTTGAAATTGATGGTCGACTCAATGTTTGTCATGTCGAGCCTTGTAACGGGCTTGACTTTTCTCCAACTGCTCTTGTACTGCTTGGTGAATAAACTAGATCCGCTGGATGAATTGTTGCGCTTTGTCCCTATCATTACATCCACTAGAGTCATCTTCCCTTCCAAATACCATATCAAAAGGGTCCTTTGGCAGGTAACCAAAACATGTCTCAAATGGTGAACGTTGCGTAGATGAGTGCACTGCTCGGTTGTAGGAATGTTGCACATATGGAAGATGCTCATCCCACAACTTAGGATGTTTCCCACAATAGCCTCGCAACAAGTGTACCACGGGGCGGTTGACAACCTCTATTTGTCCATCAGTTTGTGGATGGAATGTCGTGCTTCTTTTCAACTTGGTGTCCATCATCTTCCACAAGCTGGTCCAAAACTCTTTGAGAAAGTGAGAGTCCCGATCTGACACAATTGATGTGGGTAGGCCAAAATGGACCCAGACATGTTGAAGGAAAAGATAAGCAGTTTGCTGTGCAGTGATCTAATTTTTACAAGGCATTAAAATACACATCTTACTAAAACGTTCAACAACAACATATAAATAGTCGTGACTTTTTAAAGACAAAGGCAAACCTCCTGCAAAATCCATCGACACACTTTCCCATGGACGACTCGGAATAGGGAGTGGTGTGTAGAGCCCGATTTTTCTATTAGAGGGCTTTGAAACAGAACACATCACACATCCCTTTACATAGCGAGTCACAATGTTTTTCATATGAGGCCAAAAACAAAATCTTTGTACATGAAACAAATATTTTTCAATACCAAAATGACCAGACACAAGGGAGGTGTGGGCCTCCCAGATTACATGTACTCTTTCTCCTGTGGGTATGCACAATTTGCTAAGGTGATACAAGAGTTTCCCCTGCAAGTGATAGTTGTCCGCCTGTGAACCATGGGTTAGTTTTGCATAAATCTCCTTAAAGTCATCATTGTTAGCATATTGTTCAGCATAATTTTCAAAAGATAACGAAGCATTATGCAAAATAACAGAGGCAGAAATAGGAGGGCGAGATAACATATCGACCACTTTGTTGCTAGTACCCTTCTTATACTTTATTACCATATAAAACTGTTGAAGAGAACCCATCCACCTGAAATGACAAGATTGCTGCAACTTGGTTTGTGACTGAAGATACTGCAAGGGTTGATGATTCGTATGGATGATGGTCTCCTTGCCGATCAGGTAGTGTTTCCACTTTTTCACACTCTGGACCAAGGCATATAATTCCTTGTCATAAGTGGGATAGTTTATCACAGCCTGAGATAACTTCTCTGAATGGTAACATATCAGATTCTTTTGCTGCATCAGTACAACTCCCATGGCATATTTGTTGGCGTTTGTCTCGATCTCAAATGGCTGTTGGAGATCTGGTAAGGCCAAGACCAGTGCGGCGCTGATCTTTTCTTTCAATATTTTGAAAGACTTCTGCTGCTTTCCTCCCCATTGAAAGACTTGCTTTACACTTGTCAATGCATGTAAAGGTGCTACAATAATAGAGAAATTGGCAATAAATCTCCTCCAATACTATACTGCACCCAAAAAGCTGCGAACCTCGGTTACACTAGTAGGTTTAGGCCAATTTACAATTTCTTCAACTTTATAAGGATAAATTTTTAATTGACCATGACCAACAATATGACCTAGTTAAACCAAAGAGGTTTTCCGAAACTCACATTTTGACAAATTTTACATAGAGTTTTTAGTTTTGCAATACATCAAACACTTTCCTCACATGACATACATGTTCATTCCAACTTTTACTAAAGACAAGGATATGATCTAGATATACAAGTACAAATTCATCAATGGAAGGCCTAAAAAGATCATTCATGACCCTCATGAAAGTGGTTGGAGCGTTTGCAAAGTCCGAATGGCATCACCATCCATTCGAACAACCCCTATTTAATCATGAAGGCAGTTTTTCACACATCCTGCTCTCCAATTCGGACCTCGTGATAACCACTACGCAAATCCAATTTGGTGAAATAGATAGCATTCTTTAATTGATCTAATAAGTCATCAATGCGTGGAAGAGGGTAACGATTTTTCACCGTGATTTTGTTTAGTGCTCGATAATCCACGCACATCCTCCATGTGCCATCTTTCTTTGGCACTAAGACAATCGGTGAGCCACATGGAGAAGTGCTCGGCTTGATGACCCCTTGGTCCAGCAATTCCTACACTTACTTTTTGATTTCCTCCATCTCAATGGTCAACATCCTGTACATGCCAATATTTGGTAAAGGAGCGTCATGCTGCAAATGGATCTCATGTTGGATTTCCCTCTTCAGAGGTAATCCCCTCGATTCCTAAAACATCTCACCATAGTTAGAAATTAATTCACATAATTCCTTTTTATGTTCCTGATCACAACCTTGGAAAGCATCGACTAATTCTGCATCTTTTCCCCTTACAATCATAAGCATGCAACCCTTACTGGAATTCACCAACCTCTTCATTTGTCCTGCACTTACAAGGCTAGCACTGATTTTAGTTTAATGAGCCCTTACAATATATTCTACCCCATCTTTTGTGATTTGGTATTTTTTTCATGACGGAAGAAGATTTCCTTTCTATCATATAGATATGGACTTCCTAACACCATGCCACAGATGTCCAATGGTATCACATCAAGTTTTACCTCATCCACTAACTTAGAAGCGATCACAAATTTAACCTTACACTGCTTAGTTACATTCAGTTTTGCTTTATCATGTATCCATCCAAGTGGGTAAGGTTTTGGATGTGGTTTGGTTTCCAATCCTAGCTTCTTTACCAAGGAATCTAAAATTAAGTTTGCTTGGGATCTAGTATCAAATAGAGTTTCCACTTTTGTATGATTTATGATAACTCTAATATGAAATAGCTCAATTCTCTTTCGTTCATTAGGAAGAGACTCATCTATTGAACTAGTGCCTTCATGTGATTCAGAATTAACATGAGTTGTAAGAGTACCTTTTGTTCATGTTGCTGTGATCAATGCTTCATCTCCGAATCGGATCCAAGGTCCTACTCCATAGTTGCTACTGTCTTCTACTTGCCTTTTCCTCCATACTTCTTTGGTCTCTTTTCCGAGTACTATTTCCAACAATGATAATCATCATGACCTTCCTTTTTGCAGTGATTATAATAAGGTCTTTCTCCTTCATCTTTCTTGGTTGATGCCATCCTCTTCTCCTTTCCTTTTCCTTTCACTTTGGGTTTTCCATTTGGATGTTTGAAAGGTGGTTTCTTGAAATGATCATGTCTTTCATTTTTGCCCCTGTTCTCAAGATGAATTGCCTTCACATAGGCGGAGTCAATAGTAGTTGGTTCAAACAATAATAATGAATGTCTAAGGTAGCTATGTAATGATCCAATACACTCAGTTACTACTTCAGGTGAGTCAAGTGCAATGCCCAAATTAAGTGCCTGTTTTCTAAATTCCTCTATAAAGATTTGAACATCCTGACCTCTACCTTGCCTTAAGTATTGCCAATCCATTAAGGCTTTTTATTTATAACCCAAGGGATAGAATTGTTCCTTTAATGCAGAAATGAAACTAGGCCATGAGGAAAGAAGATTACCCACATTCCTAGCGCTTCACAATTTGCTCTCCCACCAAACGAGAGCGGTGCTACTCAGCGGAAGAGAGGCCAGCTGAATCTTTGCCTCGTACTCATTGATCTTCTAAATCCCGCAGTAGATTTCAATCTGCCTAATCGAGTTGCTAAGCTTTTCTACATTACTTTCACCGTTAAACATGGGAAGATCAAATTTGACATCTAATTTAAAGAAAGGTTTCTTAGATGCATCCCTTGAATTTCTATGATGATGGTGATGAGAGGAAGAAGAACTTTTACTCATGGAAGGAGAAGGAGGGGGTTCTTCTCCACCATTTCCATGCATTGAACCTTGTTATTCTGGTTTTCTCTCTTCTTCTTTCTCCAGCCTTGAAAGCAATTGACCAACATTATCTGTCATTGAATAGAAGGTTTTGTGGAAATTGCGCTCCTCTTCAAGACGAACCTCTTCATCTATCATGTTTCTCCTTCGATGTGCACGCCCTGCTTCGGGATCGAAAGACTTTAGTTTCCCTTCGCCTCTTCGGATCCTTTTTCTTGTTAGCATACAAACATTCAACTCACATCTAAAAAAATACCTGCTTTGATACCACTTGATCCAAAATCTCTTGATTATAGATGCGTTAAAGAATTACATGCATAAATTGTAGCTTAACATAGAAAAATTAATGTGCACATGAGACAAGAGGAGAAACACATAAACCATGAAAGAAGACAAAAAGACTTGATAACGTAGTTCATCCGACTTGGACTACGTCTCTGAGACCTGCTCGATCAATGGGGAGGCCTTCATTCATTAAGTGGCATGAGAAAGAAGTGTACAAGTATCAGTTACAAAAAGGAGTCTTATACCTCCATACTGAAAAATGGCCAAAAAATGCAGAACTTTGATGGTGAAATGGATAGCTCCATTGCGTTCGTGGCATTGAGAAGTGTTGAAACCATATTAAATTTGTCAAATTCTGACAAAGTGAAAATTCGGCCCTCCTGCAAAATTCTGCCTCGAACTGTGTGCACTGCTTCCTCGGTGTGGGCGCACTAACAAACTCTGTTTAAGTATAATATGGGGGCGGATTTCTCAATAATGTTGTTGGAAGAGTTGATTTTAGATCTATTTAATAGGGAGGAGGTCAGGCGGTCAAACCCCGCCTCCTTTTTTAATACACCAAATCTCTTTAAAATTTAAATAACCATTTTTTTTAAAACAATGGTTTGGGTCGGGCCCACATTGGGCGGCCTGGCCACCGTACCCACCTCCGCGTTTGCAACAATTTTTAACGGGTTGTTGGTTTGTTTGTTTAGAGTGGGCGTGGTTGGGTCCGTGCCCCAAGGGTCGGCCCACCACCCGTTGTTGGTTACGGTGCCGAGGTGTGGGGCGGCAAGCTCATGGCCGCCCACCCCATGTTAATTGTTGCATGCCGTGGGCTGTGGGGAGGAGTCGGGGTTCATGGCCTGCCCCTCCATATTTAACATTGCAATTACATTGGGATGGCGGGGTTGGTGGCCCGCCAACCCCTTTTTTAATATTTTTTTTGTTAGATAAAAACAAAATGGCGCATTTTTGAAAATTTGGTTTTGGACCATAGAAGTCTTTTTAACTAGGCCACGATTTCTCCTAGAATCTAGCTAGAGTTGGCTGATTCCGCCTTCTAGAAAAGTGCAAATTGTGTCCTCATTAAACCTACCCAATCATCAAAGTCAACCCAACTTTGACTGCTTCTATCTCCTTTATCTGGACTCGGATTGGAGTGTCGTTCATACTGTTAGAATTAGGGCAACGAGCACTTCAATTTGATGTCAAATTCATCGCCTTTCCACCACTTTGAATTTTGAGACTTTTCCCATGCCACTGTGTCTGAAGATCCACCTGGATCATTTCTGGATCCACTGCTATTCCTTCTGCTGATATAACATGGCCTAGGTACTAGATTTGACTTTTATAAAAATTGCACTTGCTAAATTTTGCGTACAGCTATTTATCTCGCAAAATCTGCAGTATTGTTATCAAGTGTTGCTCATGTTCCTCTTGTTTTTTTGAATAGATTAGTATATCGTCAATAAAAATCAGTACAAATTTATCTAGAAATGGCTAAAAAATTTCATTCATCAGGCTCATAAAAGTGGCCACAGCATTCATAAGGCCGAAAGGTAGTACCACAAACTCGTAATGTCCATAACGAGTTCAGAATGCGGTTTTGCAGATGTCTTCATCCTATATTCTGATCTTGTGGCACTCGGACCTTAAGTCGATTTTTGAGAACACGCTAGCTCCCTGCACTTGATCAAATAAATCGTCGATACGAGGTAAAGGGTACTTATTCTTGATGGTCAGCTTATTTAGTTGACGATAATCAATGCATATTCTTAAGGTTCCATCCTTTTTCGTACAAAAAGTACAAGGGCTCCCCAAGAGGACACACTAGGGCAAATGTATCCTTTATCTAACAGTTAGTGAAGCTACATTTTGAGTTATGTTAACTCAAGAATGCTCATGCCGTAGGGAGCTTTTGAAATAGGGGCTGCTCCAGGCACTAGTTCAATGGTAAAATTGATATCACACCTTGGTGGCAATCCAGGGATGGATTCATGAAACACGTCCATGAATTCTTGAATTACAGGAATATTCTCTAAAGAGGTCATCTTATTTTTGTCATTTTTGTACCGTACTTGGACAACATAAATTTAGCAGCCCTTCCTTATGCATCTTCCGAGCAGGTTGGTTGTAATAGGGCATAATTTGATATTTTTCTTGATTCCTTGAATTTTTTTTCACTCCCCTGACTTGGTAAGATAAATTAAAGATTTTTCTTTGCAATCCATAGGGACCAACAACCTTCCAACCAGTGCATCCCTATTAATACATCATACAAAACCCAGGGGAAAGATATTTAAATCAACACGGATGGGCTGTCCTCAAACTATTATAGGGCAATTTTCTGTTTTTGCATACACCTTCCTTTTTGTTCCAGTAGCTAGTTGAACTAGCCAAGAATTCTTAAATTTATTGCTTTGTAGCTGACATTTTTCTACCACTTTAGGATTAGTGTAGCTTAGGCTAGGACCTAGATCAAATAAAATAGAAACAGGTTGATCAACAATCGTACCTTCACATTCAATAATGGTGGGTTGATATTTCGCTTGATGATCGTCCAAGGTAGCATTAATTCTAGGCATGCTCCTTCCAATATCTCCCACTATGGAGGTTTCTTGCATGTTCGAAAGTTGTTCAATTTGATCTTTGTGCATGCATTTCTTGTAATAATGCGCTTCCCCACATCCCCAACATTGTAGTGGCGACTTTGGCGGCTGGTCAGTAGTTTTGCTAACCCCCTTAGGCTGTCTATTCTCGGCATATGTCTAACCTCTCGGCAAATTTCTTGCAAATTTTTCGAAAGCCCTTTGTTGATTATTTCTACCATTTGTGACTTTCGGTTGCCTGTTTGGTGGTAAGTTCTTCATTTTCTTGCCAATGGCTCCTTTAGGTCCTTCATTTTTCAGTTTCATCTGCTGATAATAGATGCATGCTTTTCATACTGCATCGTCCATTGTTATAAGATAATCGAATTCTAATTTTTCCTTCATGAATTTGGGCAAACTGCTAATAAACCGCTGAATTTTAGCTTTTTCCTCCTGCATATATGGAACATATCGCAATAGGGAAGTAAACCATTTTACATACTCATCCATGGTCAAGGCTCCCAGTCTTAACTCATGGAACTCCTTTGCCTTTTCATCATAGTAACATTCAGTTAGATATTTATCTTTAAAATGTTTCTGGAATTCTTTCGACGTTACTTGCTCCTCATCAATCTTTGTCATTGTTTTAATTTCTTCCCACCACAAGGTGGCCTTTCCCTATAATTGGTAAATTGCCATCCGTGCTTTAATTTTCTCAGTATATTCATAAATATGAAAATATTTACCCATGTCAATCATCCAAGCTTCCGCTGCTTCTTCAAATTCTCCTTCAAACAACGAAGGTTTGATTTTCTTGAACTCGACTTGTAATTCTGTCTTATGTCTTTTTGTCTTCCTTTGATCGGAAACGTTATCTGTACACTCTTCTTCTTCGTCCTTATGGCCTTCCATTGATTTTGCATTATCTTCCTCATTATTGGCAGTTGGGGTCTTCACCTTATTCTCTATACTGGGATCTGGACCGCGCTGATTTTATCAGTCGGACATAATTTTAGGATCTTCTCCTATTCCTGCCTTAGTCATTCATCTCCTGTCCTTAAGTTCATCATCTCTACTCGTAATTGTTGCACTGTTTCCAGCAGGGCAGCATTGGCTTGTCGTGATTCTTCTCCCAGTTGTACCGATAGTTTTGGGTTGGCCTCCACATAACACACTTCTAGTTGGCTTGCTTATCTAGGGCTCCTCTGCATTTTTAATTCTTGGTGTTGACCTCTATCTATATCTCTCTGTGTGTTCATATGCATCCAAACTTAGGTTTTTTTTTTGCATCAATACGCATACATCAAAACTTAATTAATTGTACTAAAATAACCCAGAAGTCTCAGTATATGAGCCTGGGCTCTAATACCATTTGCAACATCCTTATCCCAATTTATTTTTTTTAACTAATAAAGAAAGTTATTTGGTTAATGAAATAATGTAAAGGTTAAATGATTCGACACCAGGTCAAATTCTAAACACATTTAAGGGTTTTCTGGAGTTTACACTACCCATATAGATCAGAGGTCTGTTAGTCTTCATATATGGTTAACACCGCAGAAGCAAATATTCCTCGCTGGATTCCACGCCATCTGCATTGTTATACCTACATTAATGTTGCCTGTGCAGACTTACCTGGGGATGCCCCTCCTCATTAAGGCAGGAGAGCCTTGAGGCCCTCCTTTGTCATCACCATCCCTCTCCCTGTTGGCCACACAGTCCGACATTGATGAGCCTTAGCTCGCCCGCTCGGAAGAGTCTCGAACTGATGCAGATGGCACATTCTTCATCATTGGATCTAGACCGATCTACAGTCTTGATGATTCAGGGCTGACGGAATATGATAAGGTTTTTCTTCAGCGATGAAAGGTTCAGTTGATTGTTGGGTTTGGCTCTATAGCTCTGCGATGGAAGGGGTAACATGTTTCATCAATTCAACATGCCTGAATCCTTCACCTTACACGAATCAACAAACCTTAAAATAATAGCTCATGACCTTCCATTTAAAGCTTCTTTACAATGAATCTATGCATATTTGATGAGTGACCGATGAGGCTTCTTACTGTTGCCCTTGCGCAGATGCCTCTACCACAAAATGGACTTACATTTCAGGTGGAGTGGTCGATTTCACGTGGTAGCATGAGGTAATTCATAATTATTTATAATTTATCTTGAAATTTATTTTCCAACTTAATGCTAAGATTCTATGTGCACTTACAGGCTTCGGTCGCATCTCCCAAGAATGCTAACCTCAGCCCAGGTAAAAACCCTTATTTTATTGCAAGATTCAATTCGGTGGTTAATGATAATCGATTCAAGTCCTCATACCCGTTATTCTCTATGTAAGTACATATTCCAGTGATTCAAACTCTTCTTGCGGCATGGATTTTTGGATGGCGCCAGCGTTCCAAACTAAGCTTGTTGTTTCTCATTTTTCTAGGTGGGTTGGACTCAGAATCTCCCCCCTTAGTTTGAGCTCTTTAGAGACAAACCTCCATGAACAGAATGTTTTGGAAATGTAATTAAACATGAGATTAGGCCTTGCGGTCGGAATACTTCTGTTGTTAGGGTTATATTTATTTAATTTTAATTGGTCGGCCTTTGCATTACCACTATGATAAATTAGCTAGCGGCTTGGTTCCAAGAGTTTCTATGAGAAGTTGGACTGTACATTTTGGCATACAGAGTATAAGTTAAATGCTGTGTCTAAATTTCCATGATAGCTCGACTTCTGGTATATATATATATATATATATATATATATATATATATATATATATATATATATATATATATATATATATATATATATATATATATATATATATAATTCTGTAATGGCTTAATCCCGTGAACTGAGAATTTTTGGTTTTTAAGTGAATGATTCAAATGTTAATATGAATGTGGTCATCGTTACTCTGTTTCTATATATCAACGTTTCAAACTTGCTCAAAAATAACCTATGGTTTAATAACTCAAGGGTCTTAGGGTTTTTAATAGAGTCTGGGTACTTGGCTCGCGGTGGGTTCTCTCTAGAACTCGACCAAGAATCGATAAACCCTAACTCCTCGGTTATTTACAATACCAAGTCATAATAACGTTTGGGTTGATTATCTTGCATAGATTTCTTTGCCATTAATAGATGGTAGATAAAAATTAAAATTCTGGGAACTGTTATTTTGTATATTGAAAATATTTTCAATAGACTCTGTAAAGTCGAGTGATATAATAGGTATAGAATGTCCAGGACAGAATATTGAATCTCTGAATTAAGTCCTTTGTTGTTATGCTTAAAATGTTCCCTAATTATTCATTAGAATGTTTACTGTAGATATTACTGCAATATAAGTAGATACGTTAGTTAGCTCTTGTATGCTCTAGTTACATATATACCTCTGATAGCAATGCAATATATTAAAAGACTGTATTTTTGTTTCCTTTCAATAACCGAATAATGATGACACAATATCCTAGCCTACTAACTTAATTTCTATTGTAACAGTAAACATTATATTCCTTCCTAATAATAATTTGTTGACACAGTTGTATTACTTCTCTGTTTCTCTGTATGCGTGTGATTTATGCACGTAACTCCTTTATTTTGGAAGGTCTCTCGAGCCAGCCTCGGATATGGAAATTACATCAAGAATACCCTCTGAGCTCTTCCACTTCTGTCAATGATAAACAGTCTGGTACCTTGGGCGTCAGGAACATGTCCAGCCTCAAATCATGTACTCATAGTTGTTATCACAATTTCTTTCCCACTGGCTAACTTGCTTAACTCTAGGAAGAAAATAATCACAGTACAATTTTTCCTTCCTTTGTCCAACCCCCTCAGGATTCTCTCCTTTTTCCTTTTCAAGGGAGAGGGTGAAAGAAATGTCTATAACTATTTTTCAGAAGTTAATTTAATTAATTCTCCGGTTCTTTTACAAATCGATTCAAAATTTCTTAATTAATATTTAACAACCTATGTTCTGGCTTTTCAGCATAAATATTTTAACAATTCAGATTAAACTAAATAAAATTAACATTGGTAAATAAAATTTGGTAAAAACAATTATCAGTGTATCACTAGGTGTTATAGCCCCCTCCCTTTGAGAGGAACACTGTCTCTGGTGTTCTTTCCCTTAGGTAAATAGTGTAGGATAGACTTTCTGCGTGGCTTCCTCTTCCTCCCAAGTAGCCTAATCTAGGCTAAATCCTTCCACTGCACTTTAACTTGGGTGATGGCTTGCCTCCACAAGGTGGTTTCTCTCTAATTGAGGATATGAAGAGGCTTTGTCAGAAATTGTCCCTCGAGTTGTACCTGCACAATCATAATCTGCTGTTAGAAAATATCTATAAACAACAATTCTTAATATATAGAATTCATTCTATCATTACCTGAGTACTTTCCTAGTTAATAATATGTCAAGGGTCATACACATTTTTTTAATAAGGATACATGGAAGACATTGTGGACTTGAATGTGGCCCGAGAGTGCTAGCTTGTATGCAACCGGCCTAATCCGCTCCAAAATCTGAAAAGGCCCACAGTACCGTGGTGCCAACTTCGCACACCATTTCCATTGTTAGGTGCTTTTCCGAGGTTTAACCTTCAAGCACACGTGATCCCCCAATTGGAATTCTTTATGAGTTATTTTCTTATATGCATAAACCTTTTGCCTATCCTGAGCAACGTTTAAATTACGGTGAACCTTCTTAACAATGGCCTCCATTTCAGCTAACATATCAAGCCCCAATTCTAATTTATTATCCGGACTATTCCAGTGTGTGGGTACCTGACACTTTTTTCCATACAGTACTTCAAAAGGGCTCATACCCAATGATTTGTGATGTCCACTATTGTAGGCGAATTCTACCAAGTGGAGGTAATCCTCCCATTTCTGTGGTTGTTGCATTACAAAAATTCTCAACATGTCTTCCAATGCTTGATTCACTCGCTTTGTCTAGCCACCTGTTTGTGGATGGTAGGTAGTGTTAAATTGAATTTGAGTGCCCAACCCTACAAAGAGGGTTTTCCAAAATGCAGATGTAAATTTTACATCTCTGTCGGAGATCACCACTCGGGGTATCCCGTGTAATCGGAAGATTTCTCTCATAAATATGTTTGCAATCTCCACCATTTTATAGGTGGATTTTACGGGAATGAAATGAGCGGTCTTGCTCAGCTTGTCCACCACAACCATGATTGAGTCATGTTGCTTTTTAGTACGAGGTAATCCATTGATAAAGTCTAAAGTGATTGTCTCCCATAACCTCTCGGATAACCTCTACTAGGTTAGATTGTGCTTGACTGATTTGTACTTCATAAATGCAATGTAGTTTTCGGCTTGAAGCGTTTGTTACCTGGTTTTCTTTTCCTTTGAGGTGCTTCATGTTAAAGTCAAGTTCGCTTAAGAATGCGGTTCATCTGCCCTGCTGAGCATTTAAACTATACTAGTTAAATAAATTTGTAAGACTGTTGTGGTCAGTTAATAACAGAAATTTCTTTCCCAGAAGGTAGTGTCACCACATTTTTAATGCATGCACTACTGCGGTCAACTCCAGATCATAAGCAGAGTAGCGCTACTCATAATCCTTCAGTTTGCGTGACTCATAGGCTATGACCTTTCCTTCCTGTGTTAATACTCCACCAACACCCTCCTTACTTGCATCTGTACATACTACAAAGGATTTTTCCGGATCTGCTACTTTTAGCACCGGGGCAGTAGTAAGAAGTTGCTTTAGCTGCTCAAAACTTTGCTGGCATTCCGCTGTCCAGTGGAAAGCACGCCCCTTTTTCTGAAGTGAAGTCATCGGAAAAGATATTTTTGAAAAGCCTTTAATAAATCGATGATAATACCTTGCTATGCCCAAGAAGGATCTTACGTCGCCAACATTTTTCGCTGTGGTCCATTCCATAATAGTTTTGATCTTTTCTGGATCCACAGCTATTTCTTCCGCTGATATAACATGGCCTAGGTACTAGATTTACCTTTTATAAAAATCGCACTTGCTAAATTTCACATACATCTAGTTATCTCGCAAAATCTGCAATATTGTTCTCAAGTGTTGCTCATGTTCCTCCTTATTTTTTGAATAGATTAGTATATCGTCAATAAAAATCAATACAAATTTATCTAGAAATGGCTGGAAAATGTCGTGCATCAGGCTCACGAAAGTGGCCGGAGCATTGGTAAGGCCGATAAGCAGTACCAAGAACTCATAATGTCCATAACGAGTTCAGAATGTAGTTTTGTAGGTGTCTTCACCCTTTTTTCTGATCTCATGGTACCCGGACCTTAAGTCTATTTTTGAGAACATGCTAGCTCCCTGCACTTGATCAAATAAATCATCAATATGAGGTAAAGGGTACTTATTCTTGATGGTCAGCTTATTTAGCTGACGATAATCAATGCATAATCTTAAGGTTCTGTCCTTTTTTCGTACAAATAGTACAGGGGCTCCCCAAGGGGACACACTAGGGCGAATGTATCCTTTATCTAACAGTTCTTGAAGCTACATTTTGAGTTCTATTAACTCAAGAATGCTCATGCAGTAGGGAGCTTTCGAAACAGGGGCTACTCCAGGCACTAGTTCAATGGTAAAATCGATATCACGCCTTGGTGGCAATCCAGGGATGGATTCAGGAAACACGTCCACGAATTCTTGAATTACAGGAATATTCTCTAAAGAGGTCATCTTATTTCTGTCATTGTTGTACCCTACTTGGACAACATAAATCTGGCAGCCCTTCCTTATGCATCTTCCGAGCTGGTTGGCTATAATAGGGCGTAATTTGATATTTTTCTTGATTCCTTGAATTTCTTTTCGCTGCCCTGACTCGGTAAGATAACTTACAGATTTTTCTTTGCAATCCACCAGGGACCAGCAACCTTCCAACCAGTTCATCCCTATTAATACATCATACAAACCCAGGGGATGGATATTCAGAAAAACACAGATGGGCTGTCTTGAAACTGTTATAGAGCAGTTTTTTGTTTTTGCAGACACCTTCCTTTTTGTTCCGGTGGCTAGTTGAACTAGCTAAGACTTCTTAAATTTATTGCTTTGCAGCTGACATTTTTCTACCACTTTAGGACTAATGTAGCTTATGCTAGCACCTAGATCAAATAAAACATAAACAGGTTGATCAACAATCATACCTTCACACTCGATCATGGTGGGTTGATATTCCGCTTGATGATCATCCAAGGCAACATTAATTCTGGGCATGCTCCTTGCGATATCTCCCACTGTGGAGGCTTCTTTCATGTTCGAAAGTTGTTCAGTTTGAGCTTTGTGCAGGCAGTTCTTGTAATAATGCGCTTCCCCACATCCCCAACATTGTAGTGGCAACTTTGGCAGTTGTTCAGTAGAAGTTTTGCTAATCCTCTCAGGCTGTCTATTCTCAGTATATGTTTGAGCTCTGGGCAGATTTCTTGCAAATTTTCCAAAAGTCCTTTATTGATTATTTCTACCATTTGTGATTTTCGGATGCCTCTTTGGTGGTATATACTTCATTTTCTTGCCAATGGCTCCTTTAGGTCTTTCATTTTTCTATTTCATCTGCTGATAACAGATGCGAGCTTTTCATATTGCATCGTCCATTGTTCTAGGATAATCGAATTCTAATTTTTCCTTCATGAAGTTGGGAAAACTGCTAATAAACCGCTGAATTTTAGCTTTTTCCTCCTGCATATACGAAACGTATTGCAACAGGGAAGTAAATATTGTTACATATTCATCCATGGTCAAGGCTCCCAGTCTTAACTCATGGAACTCCTTTTCCTTTTCATCATAGTAATGTTCAGTTAGATATTTATCTTTAAAATGTTTCTGGAATTCTTGCCACATTACTTGCTCCTCATCAATCTTCCTCACCGTTTTAATTTCTTCCCACCAGAGGGTGGCCTTTCCCCGTAATTGGTAAACTGTCAATCATGTTTTAAGTTTGTCAGTATATTCATAAATCTGAAAATATTTACCCATGTCGATCAGCGAGGCTTTCACTGCTTCTTCAAATTCTCCTTCAAACAATGACGGTTTGATTTTCTTAAACTCGCCTTGTAATTTTGTCTTCTGTCTTTTTGTCTTCCTTTGATCGGAAACGTTATCTGAACGCCCTTCTTCTTCCTCCTTATGGCCTTCCGCTAATTCTGTATTATCTGCCTCATTATGGGCAGCTGGGGTCTTCTCCCTCTTCTCTATACTGGGGTTTGGACCCCGCTCATTTTGTCAGTCGGACAGACTTTTAAGGATCTTCTTCTATTCCTGCCTTGGTCGTTCATTGTTCGTCCTTAAGTTCATCATCTCTACTCGTAATTGTTACATTTTTTCCACCAAGGTAGCATTGGCTTGTCATGATTCTTCTCCTAGTTGTACCCATAGTTTTGGGTTGGCCTCCACATAAGGCACTTCCGGTTGGCTTACTGATCTGGGGCTCCGCTGCATTTTTTATTCTTGGTGCTGACCTCTCTCTCTCTGTTCATATGCATCTAGACTCGGTTTATTTTTTTATTTTATTTTTTTTGCATCAATACACATACATCAAAACTTAATTAATTGTACTAAAATAACCTAGAAGTCTCAGTATATGAGCCTAGGCTCTGATACCATTTGTAATATCCATATTCCAAATTTTTTTTTAAACTAAGTGTTGGAGAGGTAAATCCCCTCTGCGGACAGAGGCGATCCCCACTAGCCCAGAATGGGTCTAGCAACAATCAAACAATGCTAACACGCAGGTTCCTAATTGCAAATTTAAGGTAAATGATGAGAGTCTACTTGGATTCCAACGCTAGTGTTGTAGAAGAGTCGACACTCCCGTTCCTTTGCTCCGGCCGGTCATGATCCTCACGATCTTCGTGAATGGACACCTGCACATGCAAAGAACGACACAAATACAAGCATAAAATCCAATAGATGCAATTATATATCGGTCAGAAAAGATATAACTCAAACATCATTACAATGAACAACAAGAGTGGAACCATAATGATAGTCATCTATTATTGATAAACAACAAAGAAGAATACAACCATAGTTCTGACGTCAAATCCTCCTTTGGCTGGGTGATCAGCTACATATGCCTTGCAAAGCTTGTCGGGATTGGGAACAAGCCTCTCTCTCTTTGATTATGAATGCAAAGAAGACTCTTACAGCAATCTCTTAGACTTCTGAAAGTATAATTCTCCCTATGCTCGAACTATCACTATCACTAGCTTGCTCAAAGCAAGAGAACAAGCTTTTATAGATGGAGGAGAAGGAGATAAGATCAATCACACCATCTATGGGATTGGGTTTATCCTCAAAAAGCTATTATGGATAGAGGAAAGGGAGATAAGATTAATCACGACATCCATGGGATTGGCATTATCCTTAAAAAGCTTCATGAGTCGAAAGGAAAGAACCTTCGCGCGTGCGTTTGTTAAAAAGCTTTCCCAAACTCGATTGGCGCGAGTATATCTCTGAGATAGAGCGCCAACTGGCGCGTCCTCTTTGGAGGATTTCCCCTATTGGCGCGAGTAGTACACTGTGGATCTGCGCTAATGTAATAATGTAAAGGTTAAATGATTCGACACTAGGTCAAATTCCAAACACATTTAAGGGATTTCTGGAGTTTACATTACCCATATAGATCACAGGTTTGTTAGTGTTGATATATGTTTAACACCGCGGAAACAAATATTCCTCGCTGGACTCCACGCCATCAGCATTGTTGTACTTGCATTAATTCTTCTTGAGTGGACTTACCTCGGGATGACCCTCCTCATTAAGGTGGGAGAGCCCCGAGGCCCTCCTCTATCATCACTGTCCCTCTCCCTGCTAGCCACATAGTATGACATTGATGAGACTTACCTCGGCCACTCGGCAGAGTCTCAAACTGATGCAGATGGCACATTCCCCGCTGTTAGATCTAGACCGATCTACGGTCCTGACGATTCAGGGCTGATGGAATATGATAAGGTTTTTCTTCAGTGACGAAAGGTTCATTTAACTGTTGGGTTTGGCTCTATAGCTCTGATGGAAGGGGTAACCTGGTTCATCGATTCACCATGACTAAATCCTTCACCTTACAGGTATCTGCAGACCTTAAACTAATAATTCATGACCTTCCGTTTAAAGATTCTTTACAATGAATCTTTGCATATTTGATGGGCGGTCGACGAGGTTTCTTACTGCTGCCGTTGCGAAGATGCCTCTACCACAGAATGGACTTACATTTCAAGTGGAGCGGTTGATTTCGTGAGGCAACATGAGGTAATGCATAATTCTTTATAAGTTTATGTTGAAATTTATTTTCCAGCTTAATGCTAAGATTCTATGTGCACCTACAGGCTTCGGTTGCAGCTTTGAGGAATGCTAACCTCAGTCGACGTAAAAACCCTTATTTTATTGCAAGATTCAATTCAGTGGTCAATGATAATCGATTTAGGTCCTTATACCTGTTATTCTCTATGTGGGTACATATTCTAGCGATTCGAACTCTTCTTGCAGCATGGCTTTTTGGGTGGCACCAACATTCCAAACTAAGCTTGTTGTTTCTAATTTTTCCAGGTGGGTTGGACTCAGAATCTCCCCCCTTAGTTCGAGCTCTTTAGAGACAGACCTCCACGAATAGAGAGTTTTGGAAATGATATTAAACATGAAATTAGGCCTTGCGGCCGGAATACTTCTGCTGTTAGGGTTATATTTATTTAATTTTAATGGGTTGGCATTTGCATTACCACTATGATAGCTTAGCTAGCGGCTTGGTTCCAAGAGTTTCTATGCAGACTGTGCATTTTGGCATATAGAGTCTAAGTTAAATGATGTGTCTAAAATGTCATGATAGCTTAGCTTCTAGTGTGTGTATATATATATATATATATATATCTTATGATTGAATTTAATTACATAATGGCTTATTCCCGTGAAGTGAGCATTTTTGGTTTTTAATTGCATGATTCAAATGTTAATATGAATATGGTGGTTGTTACTCTGTTTCTATGTATCAACGTATCAAACTTGTTCGAAAATAGCCTATGGTTTAATAACTCAAGGGTCTTAGGGTTTTTAATAGATTTTGGGTACTTGGCTCACGGTGGTTTCTCTCCAAAACTCGACCGAGAGCCGATAAACCCTAACTCCTCAGTTATTTACAATCCCAAGCCATAATAAGGTCTGGGTCGACTATCTTCCATAGTTTTCTTTGTCAAAAATAGATGGTAGATAACAATGAAAATTCTGGGAACTGATATTTTGTATATTGCAAATATTTTCAATACAGTGAGTAAAGTCTAATGAGTATAAAAAGTCCAAGACAGAATATTGAATCTCTGAATTAAGTCCTTTGCTGTTATGCTTCATTAGAATGTTTAGTGTAGATATTACTGCCATATAAGTAGATATGTTACTTAGCTCTTGTACGCTGTGGTTACATATATACTTATGATAGTAATGCAATATATTAAAACACTATATTTTCATTTCCTTTCAATAACCGAATAACGCTGACACAATATCCTAGCCTGCTAACTTAATTTCTATTGTAAGAGTAAACAATATATTCCTTCATAATAATAATTTGCTGACACAGTAATATTACTTATCTGTTTCTCTGTATGAGCGTGTATGAGCGTGATTTATGCAGTAACTCCTTTGTTTTGGAAGGACTCTCCACCAGCTTCAGATCGTCTAGAATCCCCTGCAAGTTCTTTCACTTTTGTCAATGATAAACATTCTTGTACCTGGGCGTCATGAACATGTCCAGCCTCAAGTTGCGTACTCACAGTTGTTATCACAATTTCTTTCCCATTGGCTAACTTGCTCAGTTCTAAGAAGAAAATAATCACAATGGAGTTTTTTCTTCTTTTTTCCAACCCTCTCAAGATTCTCTCCTTTTTCCAAGGGAGAGGGTGAAAGAACTCTTTGTAAGTATGTTTTAGAAGTTAATTTAATTGATTCTCCATTTTTTTTACAAACTAATTCAAAATCTTTTAATTAATATTTAACAACCTCTGTTGTTTTCCAGCCGAAATGTTTTAACAGTTCAGATTAAACTAAATAAATTTAAAAGCGATAAATAAAAAATTGGTAAAAACAATTATTGGTGTATCACTAAGTGTTACATTAATTCTATGAATTTTAATGAGACAAATGTGTAAATGGTAATTAACACTCTGTATTTTGATCAATCAAATGTGTTTTTTTTGCTGTAGCCTCGGCACAAAATGTAGCTTTCCCATGCGCACTCCATTAAATTTTAGTGAAACCATTTTGATTTTAAATTGAGTTTATTGTTTAGAGAAAACCAATTTAAATCAAATATTTGTTTATATTTGTTAATTTATTTTATCAATATATCTATAAAAAAAGACCGTATATGTCACCTATTAAATTTAAACAAATACAAAGATATTTAAAAATTTTAAACTTTAAAAAGAATGTACTTTAACCCTGTTCAAAATTAAGAAGTCCACAGAA
This sequence comes from Pinus tabuliformis, assembly GCA_031772625.1. NCBI lineage: Eukaryota > Viridiplantae > Streptophyta > Pinopsida > Pinales > Pinaceae > Pinus > Pinus tabuliformis. The sequence continues at coordinate 268,482,953 of CM062808.1, read as the reverse complement.
AAAGTTTCAATTTGATAGGGACTTCAACTCACTTGAGTAGATGTTTCAATTTGATAAGAACGTATTTCAGAGTTCAGACAGTAAGTTTGAATAGTCTATACGAATTAGATTCGACGTTTTGGACGGCCAGTCGGGCGCCACTCTTCGTTGAACTTCCGGTGAGGCTGTCATAGTCAATAAGTTTCAAAGCAAGCAATTGGTAAAAGCGAGAGCTGAAAATTATAAACTCTAGCAGGGACCCCGCCCGTGCACCCATGATGTTCCCAGAGAGCTCGAGAATTATAAACTCAACTTGGGCCGCCGCCGGTGCACCCGTGATGTTTTCCTCATCCTCCATTTGCACGGACGTAAGACCGACGATGAAATTTGCAATATTTTGCGTAAACTGAAAAGTCAATTGATGCCCAATTCCCAACTGTCAAAAGCGTCCACAGAAGAGAATACCAAATATGGGCGGCTGGTTGAGTCGATCTTCTCTACGCCTCCACGTCTCTTTTTTCTAGCCTATAAATACTTGTTTTAAAATTTATATAACACGCCACTTTTACGTCTGCCCTTGCGGCATATTCATGTTTCACTTTCTCGTAAGAAAGTGAATAAAATACGCGCAACCATATCTGGTCTCAGGGTGGGTAGTCACAAGCAAACAATTCAGTTGGGTCTCCTTGCGTGCACCGTTCAGATCCTTCATAAACCACTATGGCCCCAGGAATTCCGTCAACATTTAGTGTGTTCATTTACATCCGGTCTAAGACGCCATTTTATCTCCAGGTTGTTAAAATAGCTAATTATTTTAGCTAGCATGAAGAAGATGGCTAAAATGAGGGAAATCGTAATTTGAGCATATTTTGAGTAAAGTTGAGTTTAGTGTGTAGTTGTATGTCAAGTTAGCTAAACTTAGAGTTCAGCTAAGTTGAGTTAAGTCTTATTTTGAGCCTATGTTGAGTAAAACAGAGTTTAGTGTGTGGTTGCATGTCAAACTATTTTAGCGAAGTCTTTAACTAAAAAAAGTTTAAATATCTCTCACAGGGTTCATTGTAATGATCAAGTTTTTATGTGATAAATTGAAAAATGGTTTATTTAGAGTAAAATTGAGTTTAGTGTGTGGTTGCATGTAAAATTATTTTAAGCGAATGACTAGTCAGAAAAAATTGTTTAAATACCCCTCACCAGAAATTATCAAATTTTTATGTAATCAATTGCAACTCTTACATGTTTTGTATGTTAAATTTTTGTTTTACCTCTTTTTCTAACAAATTGGTATTAGAGCAAAAATAAATCACAAAATCTTTGGAACAACAAAACCAATAAAAAAAAGCCAAAGTAAAGAAAATCGGTGAATTTTTTTAAATTTTTAACTATCTTCATTACTATGAATATGACATGTGTTGATACTCTGAGGTATTAACACTTCAAAAAAATCATCGTTCCAAAGTGGAATAAGTCACGTGGGCTGCGTTAGACTGCATGGGTTTGAATATTTTTTGGTTCCAAAGTGAAGCGGTTAGTTTGACTTTTAAATACGTAAATCATGGAGGTTTCTATTCACCTCATTTATTGAGACTTGAACAGTGTCAAATTGTTCTTTTATTTTTGTTGCTTTTGCTGTATTAATCTCCAGGCTCTTGATGGTTGTATTGGTCTAGTTTATCTATTCATTGGCTTTCTGGATTCTCCCATCTATGCCTAAAGCATTGTCATCTTTCTCCATCAAAGGAATGGTCTTCGCTGCATTTTGATTTTTTCCAATAATAATTCCTTTGTATGGAGGAAAAGTAGATGGGGTCTCTATTATGCTGCCATCCAAAGCAGTGAAAGCATGTTTATTAACTGAAGAGGAAGATGAACCAGTTAACACATTTTCAGGAGAAACATTTTTCTTCCATTCATAGAAAGAAATCCATGAATTTGTAACTTCCATATAATGTTTCCAATCTTCAGCTAATTTTCTCTTTTCTTCAATAGTATGGCTTAAGCCAAACTGTTCTGCTTCTAGATTAGTGAACAAGTCCCAATTCAACATGGCTTTCATCCATTAGGAACTTATTTGTGATTTTAGACAGCGTGACATGAGGGTAAATAATTTATGCATCTCCATGACTGCAGGCTTTTTGCAGTCGTCAGGGACAGGACCAAATCTACACGCTGAAATCAGACCTTTTGCTTGCTCAAGATAGCCTAAACCATATGTGGGTTTGGCTAGCCTCATGACACTGAACATCTCTGTCAATCTAGGATCTTCTCCTTCAAGAGTAATAATCTCATGCATCATTAGAACATGGTCAGACTCTGGCTCATGTGGAAATGGTATGTCTGAACATTTTGGGTTTGGGCATGGATTTACAGAAGTGGAAGGAGGAGCTTGTCCAGTTCTGGGATGGTGATTTTCATGTATGACAGATTCGGCAAGCGTACATAAATTTACAGCAGCTTTACATTCTGGGCATGTAACTTCTAAAGAACTGAAGTTAACAATCTGGGCAAACTCAAAAAGAGAAATATGTTTACAAGAAGTGGAGCTAGAACATGCGGTATCAACAATGGAAGGATCTCTATAATATTTTGAACTTTTACAGGCTTTTTCAATACCTCTGTAATCAATGGTAGATCTTCTGGGAAGGACAAAACTGCAGAAGACTGGTTTTCTTTGATATCAACAGAAGTTATTCTTTTTGGAACATGAGGCTTAGGATTATTGACTACCCAATGTTCGGGAAAGGTGAGGCCTTCCCATCTTATAGTTTGATATTCTATTTTCTGGTTCTTTGAATCAGTAAGGATAACAACACTTGATTTGGAATCACGACTGGGAGTATGTTTTATGGCTGGCCATAAGGTATTAGTATGCCGAAAGCATCCCCTGGACTGTATAGCTATGTTATGTCTCTTTTGATGCATACCAAACCCTGAGGTTTGGATCTGCAATTGCAAGATCTGATCGATTATTTCATCGAAGATATAAACTGAGAAATTAGGATAACAGTCAAAATAAACAGGGCCATGCGACAAAGGGACAACTATACCACCAATTAGAGAATCGATATACTTGTTGTGAGTAAGATCGCGAGCTGTGGCCAGCACAAAAGTATTTAACCCTTGATGAGTTAAGGGGTTAATGTTGATTCTAATGCATTCCAAATGAAGATATTTTTTTTTCAATCTCTTAGCCTCACCCTGTAGAGCTTTTGGATCCAGTAAAGGGATGGACTGGATATTGTCAAAGTTTTCCTGGATCTGACTAATAGATTCCTTAATACTAATTCTAGTGGCGGATTTTAAATGAAACACAAATAAATCATTATAGACTTCTGAGGGAGATATGTTGAGTAACTGCCAGTAAGCAGAGGGTTGTGGCTCTTCATATTCAAGTTCTGTTTGATTTAAGACTCGACTAGAGCTTGATGCAAACATGTTCCTAAGAGGGTTCTCTTCTGCTGATGACTCTCTGTCTTCTAATTCATGGAAGGAAACAGACTTCCTGAATGAATCCATTACTAATATGAGTTTTGATTAGAATACCCACCTCTTGAACCAGACGGTACTGGCTCTGATACCAATTTTAGAGCAGGGGCTTCTGTCACAAGCTTGCTTTGACTCTTGGCCTTGTTGTGTCTCTTCGTCTATCTTTGTGAACCAACTCCTGGTGAACCAGTGGTGAACTTAGTTAGGAAGTCCGGGAAACAATTCTCGGTTCCTTTTATATGTTCGACTTGAAAGTCAAAGTTAGCAAAAAGTGCTTGCCATCTGGCAAATTTAGCCTCTCCTGGCTTTTTGATGTCCTTAGTTAAAACTTTCTGAAGGGTTGATGCATCAGTCCTGAGTAAGAACTGTTTGTTAATAAGATAGACATCAAACTTACTAATGCAGTTCCACGCAGCTCTGACTTCTTTTTCAATAGTGGAGTAATTTTGCTCAGCTGCATTCCAAGTCCCCGATGCATACTGAACAATTTTCTCAGTATCGCCATTTCTTTGTTTGACGATTCCTCCCCATCCAATATTACTTGCATTTGTTTCTACAATCTTGAATGCATTATCATCTGCAACATATAGTATCAGAAAATACTTTACCTTGGCTTTAATATTCTGAATAGCCTTGGTATGAACTTCTGTCCACTCAGGTGGATTCTTTTTAAGTCTCTTCTTTAGCACTCTCCTATCAGTAGCACATTCTTGATAAAAGTTGCTAACATAATTTAAACAACCCAAGAATCTCTGAAACGGATTCTTGTCTGTGATAACATCAGGAAATTTGTCAGCAAACTCCAGAGCATGCTTTTGTAGAGAAATTTGGCCATTGAAGATGGTGTGGCCGAGAAAATTGATAGTAGTCTAGAAGACTTCTATCTTATTTTTACTCAGAACAAGACCATTATGCTTGACTAATCGCTTGAAAATATGCACATGCTTAAAATGATCTTGGATGTTCTTAGAGAAAATCAGAACATCATCTATGTATACTATAAGCCAATCAAAGTATGGCTTGAAGATCTTGTCCATTACCTTCTGGAATTTTGATGGTGCATTCTTCAATCCAAAAGACATAACATTCCACTCGTAATGGCCTGCTGGAATGCTGAAAGCAGTTTTGAACTTGTCTTTTTCTACAATGGAAACTTGCCAGAATCCTGCTTTCAAATCAAACTTAGAGAAAACTTTAGCTCTGGCTATCCTACTTATCAGATCACCCTTATGAGGAATAGGATAGGTGTCATCTGCAAGAACAGAATTTAGAGGTTTAAAATTTATTACCAGCCTTGGAATACCTCTGATTTGTTTAGCCCTTTTGTTAACGTAGAATCCATAACAGTTCTAGGGACTATCAGATTCTCTGATGAGATTTCTGTCTAGGAGCTGCTTGATCTCTTTCTCACAGAGATCTCTATAATCCTTACTCATGGGAATGGCTCTACTTTTACAAGGTCTCCCTGTGTATCCTTCTTTGTATGGGAGTTCCACTGTATGCTGCTTTCTGTGCCAAAATGCATTTGGCTCTTCTGAGCAGCATTCTTCCTCAATTTTCTTCTTCAAGTCCTCAATCTTTCTTTTTACCTGAGGATTTTTAAGCTATTCTTCAACTCTGAGTGTAGATTTCAGATCTTTTAGATCTAACAATTTAGCTTCTGCTTTGTCCAGGTTTTGTACAGTCTGGACCATTGTAGAAACTCGAGGATTCGAGATGTATGGAAATTCGATCCTTTTTGTTGTTCCTCTTGAAGTAGGAACATATATAAAATATCCATCTTTATTATCTTTCAATCTTGTTGACCCATGTGGCTCAACAACTGCTAGGAAAATGTTTCCTAACATGCAGTCAACTGGAATATCTGCTATTTAAAATTTCAGATAAATACAATGATGTTCAAAGCAGATGAAGGCTTTATAGGAACTTTATATTTGAGCGTTTTATTTCCCAATCCAACCACATTCCTTTTTGCAGAAACACAATATTTTGCTAGTATAATTTTCTTATTTAGAATGTTTACATTAGCTCCTGAGTCAAGAAGTGTTGTGAGTTCAAACATTTCTCCTTTGACACAGATGTCTACTTTAACATGATGTTGCTGATAGGAGATGGTCAAGAGTCTCATTTCTTTGAAACCATAGATAGGGTCTTTGGTACCTTCAACAACTTCAAGATTTGGATTGCTGGTGTATTGGGTGGTGTTCCATGGATGAGCACCTTCTTCTTCTTCTTCTTTCTTTGCTACCTGCTTTCCTTTCTTTATTTCTGCAATTTGAGACTTTAGAGCAGAGATCTCAAATTTAATGTTGTGAATCTCTTGACTCACTTCCCCCAAGGTGAGTGAACACACCTTGTCTTGTTTTCCCTGATGTCTCTGAAAAGATCTAGTATTTCTGTCAAAGAAAGCATCAACAAATAGTGGCTTCTTACCTAAACTCCTGGAAGAACTGGACCTGAGCTGATCCATAAATGCTTCGGTCAACCGATTCTTCATATCACTGTCTTCCATGGCTCGAATTTGAGATAAGATTTTTATCTCATCTTCTTCTGTGGTAGCCATTAAGATCTTTTCTTTCTGAGGTCTGAAGTCAACATCTTCAGAACTAGATTCACTGTATGATTTTAAGTCAGAATCATAATGCATCTGACAAGAAAATTCTTCAGATTTTGGACAAGAACAGGATGAAGCTTCTGAGTTTGAATATTCCTACATATGTGCTTGTAATTCTTCAAGAGATGAAGAACTAAAAGAATCATAAGATGATTCTTCAAACTGGTGCTGCTGAGCTAATTCTCTTATTACCACATTCGGGCAGCGTTCTGTCTTGTGAGAATGGGAACCACATTTCATGCATTGCATGGATCCCTGTCCTTCTTGTTTGACATGTTTTCCCCTTTGAACAGAGGCTTGAGATTTTTTGCCTCGGTTTCGCTTAGACTCTTCTCCTTCTGGACATCGTGAAGATGTGTGTCCAGTTTTACCACACAACCAGCAAGTTAGGTTGTTCCATTTCTCCTGCTTAGATGTATGGAGATGGATGTCAGAAGGTCTGTAATAATGAGTCTTGGTGACATACCTATAGTAGGCTTTTCTGACTTTGGAGGAGCGGCCTTTAGGTATTTGAGGATTCTTTCTCCAATCTCTATAGCTTTTAAATTTCTACTTATATTCATTTTTGGCCCTTTTCTTTGCTTTCCTCCGTTTGACCAAAGGGCCATCTACTGTAAGTACATACTTGCTACAGATGGACTTTTTATCAAGAAGCTTTGAAAGCTTCTCCAAAGATTTATTCACTTTGGAACTGGTGCATAAACTCACCAGAGTCTTTCTAATGTGAGCATATATCTCACCCCAAGTATAGGATTCAAATGGCAACTGGAAGACTTCTTGCAGTCTAATATAATCCACAAACCTGGATAGGAGTGAAACAAGATAAACTTGTTTCCATAACAGATTTTTGGAGTCTTTTACCTCGTAGATCCTCTGCATCCAGTCTCTATGAAAATCTTCGTACTGTGACATCTTGTGGCATTTCAGGTTCATAAGAATGACTTCATTCTTATCTGCTATTTCAGTCTCATTACCACACCAGTGTTCAAGAATCATAGATGTCAAAGCACCTATCATGTTGCTTATGGTAGTGCCATCTGGATTATGGATCACATCTCCAGCTTCATCTTTCAGAACTTCTGCTTCCATTTTTGCTAGCAACTTTGGAGATGATTCTGTTTCCCACCACCTGAGCAGTGTTCCAGTAAAACACTGAATAATTGTTTTGCAGGCTTCAATTTCACTTTTTCCCCTTAAACACATGAGTTTGTATTCTGTGAACATCATATCTATCAGCTGTCTAATCTGGCCAATGCTCAGATTATCGATGTTCCATTCCCTATGAGATTCTAGGAAAAAGGTGTGAGCTTCTGGAATCTTGCCTTTACCTTCTAGATCAGGGGCAGGATATTTGTTGAACCTACTTTCAATAGGTTCATAGATAGGAAAGATTTGTGAGTCAGGATCTTTCTTTTCTTCTTCTTCTTCATCCTTAAATAAGGATGCAATAGTGATCTTCTCTGTAGCCTCAGATTCAGAAGATGTGGCTACTTCTTTTGGAAACAATGCCGAGAACCTGTGAATTGGCTTTATAGGATCCTGAATCTTTATATTTCTTTTATATAAAAAAGAAGTAGGAATTGGCTTATCTAGTTTTGATATATTTATTTTTGCAACTTTCTCGGCCAAACCAGATATAAGATGTTTAGTAGTATCCAGGTGACCTACTAACTTATCTTCTACTCCTTCTATTTTGGCTAAAGATTCTTTGGCATATGAGCGGACAAGAGATGTGGTATACTGTACATCATTGAGGTTTCTATTCACCTCATTTATTGAGACTTGAATAGTGTAAAACTGTTCTTTTATTTCTGCTTCTTTTGTTGTATTAATCTCCAAGCCCTTGATGGTTGTATTGGTCCAGTTTATCTGTTCACTGTCTTTTTGGATTCTCCCATCTATGCCTAACGCATTGTCATCTTTCTGCACCAAAGGAATGACCTTTGCTTCATTTTGATTTTCTCAATAATAATTCCTCTGTATGGAGGAAAAGTAGATGGGGTCTCTATTCTGCTACCATCCAAAGCAGTCCAAGCATGTTTATTAACTAAAGAGGAAGATGAACCAGTTAACACATTTTCAGGAGAAACATTTTTCTTCCATTCATAGAAAGAAATCCATGAATTTGTAGCTTCCATATAATGTTTCCAATCTTCAGCTAATTTCCTCTTTTCTTCAATAGTATGGCTTAAGCCAAACTGTTATGCTTCTGGATTAGTGAACAAGTCCCGATTCAACATGGATTTCATCCATTGGGAACTTATTTGTGATTTTAGATAGCCAGACATGAGGGTAAAGAATTTATGCATCTCCATGACTGCAGGCTTTTTACAGTCATTAGGGACAAGACCAAATCTACAAGCTGGAATCAGACCTTTGGCTTGTTCAAGATAGCCTAAACCATATGTGGGTTTGGCAGGCCTCATGACACTGAACATCTCTATCAATCTAGGATCTTCTCCTTCAAGAGTAATAATTGCATGCATCATTAGAACATGGTCACACTCTGGCTCATGTGGAAATGGTATGTCTGAACATTTTGGGTTAGGGCATGGATTTACAGAAGTGGAAGGAGGAGTTTGTCGAGTTCTGGGATGATGATTTTCATGTATGATAGATTCAGCAAGCGTACATAAATTTACAGTAGCTTTACATTCTGGACATGTAACTTCTAAAGAACTGAAGTTAACAATCTGAGCAAACTCAAAAAGAGAAATATGTTTACAAGAAGTGGAGCTAGAACATGTGGTATCAACAATGGGAGGATCTCTATAATATTTTGAACTTTTACAAGCTTTATCAATACCTCTGTAATCAATGGTAGATCTTCCGGGGAAAGACAAAACTGCAAAAGACTGGTTTTCTTTGATATCAGCAGAGGTTATTGTTTTTGGAACATGAGGCTTAGGATTATTAACTACCCAGTGTTCGAGAAAGGTGAGGTCTTCCCATCTGATAGTTTGATGTTCTATTTTCTGGTTCTTTGAATCAGTAAGGACAACAACATTTGATTTGGAATCACGACTGGGAGTATGTTTTATGGCTGGCCATAAGGTATTAATATGCCAAAAGCATCCCTTGGACTGTATAGCTATGTTATGTCTCTTTTGATGCATATCAAACCCTGAGGTTTGGATCTGCAATTGCAAGATCTGATCGATTATTTCATCGAAGACATAAACAGAGAAATTAGGATAACAGTCAAAATAAATAGGGCCATGCGACAAAGGGGCAACTATAGAATCGATCAGAGAATCGATATACTTGTTGTGAGTAAGATCACAAACTGTGGCCAGCACAAAAGTATTTAACCCTTGATGAGTTAAGGGGTTAATGCCTATTCTGATGCATCCCTAATGAAGATATTTTGTTTTTAATCTCTTAGCCTCGGCCTGTAGAGCTTTTGGATCCAGTAAAGGGATAGACTGGATATTGTCAGAGTTTTCCTGGATCTGACTAATAGATTCCTTAATACTAATTCTAGTGGCGGCTTTTAAATGAAACACAGATAAATCATTATAGACTTCTGAGGGAGATATGCTCGGTAAATGCCAGCGAGAAGACGGTTGTGGCTCTTCATATTCAAGTTCTGCTTGATTTAAGACTCAACTAAAGCTTGATGCAAACATGCGCCTAAGAGGGTTATCTTTTGCTGATGACTCTACGTCTTCTAATTCACGGAAGGAAACAGACTTCTTGAGTGAATCCATTACTAATATGAGTTTTGATTAGAATACCGACCTCTTGAACCAGATGTTACTAGCTCTGATACCAATTTTAGAGCAAGGGCTTTTGTCACAAGCTTGCTTTGACTCTTGGCCTTGCTGTGTCTCTTTGTCTGTCTTTGTGAACCAACTCCTGGTGAACTTAGTGCGAACCTACTCAGATCTTTCACGCTCTGCGACCTCAACTCACGGCTTCCTCACCTAACAACGGTTTGGCATCCCTTCGATCCTTTGGCGAACCCCTAATGAACTTCTTGTGAACTTCGAAGAAGATTGCAAGACAACTACTACCATTGCAGACAATAAAAATGCGCACAGATATTCAGATGCAGAAATGTATGCTCATATTATTTCTCAGAATGGGTTTAGATTACATATGACAGTGAGATATGACAGAGAATTCTTTATCAGAGATGGACTATCATTGCATTTATCAGACTTTATGTCATTCACAGAGGAGCAAGCAATACCGAAGGCTACCTGGCAACAGATAGGCTCTGCCTCAAAATATACAGACTTGACTCATATACAGACTCGACTAACTGCTAATAGATCTGACCACTTTAGGTTCTTATCAGTGCCGAGCACACTGATACGCAGCCTTCTTAGATCTCTAAGACTCACTAAGACTCTAAAACTCTCCAGATGCGAATGTCTCATGAATGAGCCTTACCCTCATTTTATAGCAAATGAGAGGGGACAAACATTCCTGTAGAGCATCAAACAGGTGGAAGGAATTATTACTGTCGGGTAACACTATGGTGACATCCGCACAAAGATTCCAGTCCGGAAAAGTAAATCCTACGGAAAAATATGTTGTCTCCACTATTTATTTTAGTGGATTAACTGTTTACAAAGTGGATGCTTTGGTACAACAAAGCCCAGGAGAAAGCCGGCCACAATTAAGTCTTTGTGATTGGACAACATTATTACAATAATGGATACTTTTATGGATACGCCCATGAGAACCGTCAGAATACAGTGATCTTGGGGAATCTATACTTTTTGTACAATAATTCATCCCAGGCTTTAGTAAAAATCCTCCAGGCTTTAGTTTTCCCATAACAATTTGGTGCTTTACTTTGGTTAAAACCAACCATTCATAATGACCCTTCATGTATTCTTTGAGATAATGATTGACATCATAAAAGGGTGACCGTTCTCCAACTGTCATTTCTTTAACATTTTTATAAATGGTGTGAAAGCATTTTCCAATATTATGTTCGAAACATATGTCACAATGATTTCTGCAGTATGACTCATGATAAACTGGGTCCATTGTTGTCCTGTTGACGCCATAATCACACCACCATTCTTGGAACTAGTCACATTGCTGGTTCCTTTTTTAGAGTAGGGGCTTCTGTCACAAGCTTGCTTTGACTCTTGGCGTTGTTGTGTCTCTTTGTCTGTCTTTGCGAACCAAATCCTAGTGAACTAGTGGTGAACTTAGTGCGAACCTATTCAGATCTTTCACACTATGCGACCTCAACTCACGGCTTCCTCACCTAACAACGGTCTGGCGTCCCTTCGATCCTTTGGCAAACCCCTAATGAACTTCTTGTGAACTTCGAAAGAAGATTGCAAGACAACTACTACCACTGTAGACAATAAAAATGCGCACAGATATTCAGATGCAGAAATGTATGCTCATATTATTTCTCAGAATGGGTTTAGATTACATATGACAGTGAGATATGACAGAGAATTCTTTATCAGAGATGGACTATCGTTTCATTTATCAGACTTTATGCCGTTCACAGAGGAACAAGCAATACCGAAGGCTACCTGGTAACAGATAGGCTCTGCCTCAAAATATACAGACTTGACTCATATACAAACTCGACTGACTGCTAATAGATCTGACCACTTTAGGTTCTTACCAGTGCCGAGAACACTGATACACAACCTTCTTAGGTCTCTAAGACTCACTAAGACTCTAAAACTCTCCAGATGCAAATGTCTCATGAATGAGCCTTACCCTCATTTTATAGCAAATGAGAAGGGACAAACATTCCTGTAGAGCATCAGACAGGTGGAAGGAATTATTATTGTCGGGTAACACTGTGGTGACATCCGCACAAAGATTCCAGTCTGGAAAAGTCAATCCTATGGGAAAATATGCTATCTCCACTATTTATTTTAGTGGACTAACTGTTTACAAAGTGGATGCTTTGGTACAACAAAGCCCAGGAGAAAGCCGGCCACAATTAAGTCCTTGTGATTGGACAACATTATTACAATAATGGATACTTTTATGGATAAGCCCATGAGAACCGTCAGAATACAGTGATCTTGGGGAATCTATACTTTTTGTACAATAATTCGTCCCAGGCTTTAGTAAAAATCCTCCAGACTATCATTGGTTTTCCTAGAACAATTTGATGCTTTACTTTGGTTAAAACCAACCATTCATAATGACCCTTCATGTATTCTTTGAGAGAATGATTGACATCATAAAAGGGTGACCATTCTCCAACTGTCATTTCTTTAACAATTTTATAAATGGTGTGAAAGCATTCTCCAATATTATGCTCGAAACATATGTCACAATGATTTCTACAGTATGACTCATGATAAACTGGGTCCATTGCTATCCTGTTGACGCCATAATCACACCACCATTCTTGGAACTAGTCACATTGCTGGTTCCTGTTTTAGAGTAGGGGCTTTTGTCACAAGCTTGCTTTGACTCTTGGCCTTGCTGTGTCTCTTCGTTTGTCTTTGCGAACCAAATCCTAGTGAACTAGTGGTGAACTTAGTGCGAACCTACTCAGATCTTTCACGCTAGAAACAAAGATTTTGTTTAATTAAAGAGACGCGACATTTTTTTCAACCGAGTGGGGAATAATTTTTATAAAAATGATTTATACGTTTATGAATTATATATATATATATATATATATATATATAAAGTAAAATAAAGGATTTTATATGCAAGTTTATAAGGGTCTTGTTTAGAGATTTAAAAAGTTTTGAAAAGGAGAAGTTTAGGGTTTTTATTATTATTGGAGGAGGATAAATACTAATTGTAAGGGCTCCTCATAACTCTCGGTCTATTCCAGAAAGAAGACCATATGTATTCGTCTTTTAAGTTACAACGCAGTAAAGCCATAAACAAGTTTTAAAGAATGGACAATCAGCGTGATTTCGGAAGCCAAACCAAATCAAAAGAGTTCAGATTATAAATGTTTTATGTATATACAAATTTCGGATCTTTAGAATGAAAATAAGAAAAACAAAGATCAAACCCTCAGCCAAGCCTGTATCATGCAGATTCTTGCTATAGTGCATACTTGTTTGGAATCTTTCGACAGTCGAACAACAAAACTCTTGCCAATTTAAAATAACAACAGCTAATTTAATGTCATCTTGAACCTCGGCTTAAAGGCATTCTTCTACCTAGAGAAACAAAATAATAAATATGTGATAAGATAGCCACTTTAACTCTGAAAATATACGAGCTTGACGGTCTGCCATGAGGTTCGATAGTAAGACCAACTTGTGATAAGAAGACGGTAACCCAGAGTAAGGGAGACCCAATCGGAACCATGTAGGAAGGGCGTTTGCCTACACATTACCTATAGATGCAAAATTATGGAGTTAAACCTAATAGTAAGAAAATTGTTTATGACTATTATACGTGATATATACTGAGGCCTCAATGTTAGCTAAGACGGAGTAACTCCAGAATGTAGAAGACTGCATGTATCTGAAAACCCTGCAATAATTATTAATAGCTCGAAGCAGGTATAAAAAAAAGTAGAATAGAAAACAATTCAGTAGTAGACCCTGTCAAAATGGTTGTTACCTCCTCGAACCTGTAGGAACCTGTAGGCATCCAACCTCCTCCGCCTTGGGGCATGCAGACTAGAAAAATCTCGAATACCCTGCACAGTGAACTGGATGAGTAGAGGAATACAGTTTGCAATTCAAATCCAAGACTGTCAAGGGTATACCTATTAAGAAATAGAGATATGTTGTGGTTACCTGTTGGGTGAGGTTTAACGCCATGCTCCATTGGAACAACGATGGTGGACTGATACGTGCTTCGCTGCAACAAACTCTTAGCCAGATTGCAGAGCTAAGATTCGAGACCATAAATAACGCAAAATGAAACTTGAAGTGGCGAAACATCTAGAAAGCAGACACGACACTAAACCCTGAGCAATGGGAGTCATTGGATTGCGGTACCCAAATCCTAAGGTGTAGGTTTCACCAGATGTTTCGAGATGCCAGACCCTTTTGTTGTCAGGTCCATTCAATGGAATGCAAGAACAACAAGTGTTAGGTGGGTACATTGACTTTATCCACCTCCATTAAAATGACATTACATCGAAAGAGCATGCCAAGTGGATTATTAATTCGAGGTTTATACGCTTCGGATGTGGAGGGATTGAATCATTAAAAGCTCCATAGATTATTCATATTTTTCCATATATTATATATGATAAATCCCCAAGGTAAGTTTAGTTGGTTAATTTTTTTTAATGTATGTGCTATATGTGTTACAATTATCGTTCATTTACGAGGGATGTTGGGATAGTATATTAATGTTTCGGATTATGCCATTTTTTTGAGTAATAAAAATTTAATCAGAGAATGTATATTTCATAATTATTTATATTGAGAGAATATTTATGTTGAAATTGTGTGGAGGATATTATTTAATCTTGTTCAACATTTAGGTGGATATTCCATCTATCTTCAAAGAAAATTTAAAAATAAAAATATTAATTTGATTTTAAAATATGTAAGTAATATATTTATATTATTTGAAATATAATTAAGTAATAATTAAAATAAAATTGAGTTCAGATATTCAGTTTACCATGTGTGGTTTTTGGATAACTATAACTCATGGTTTTGCTAATAATATTTTATGTAAGAAATGTATATCCATGTTACCTCAAGATCTATCAAGCTTCTTTTGAGATACAAGCACTCTTTTAGAGTGAAAAGAAATTTGACCATTGGTAAATCCAAAATTAAGATAAATCCAACTAATTATTAAAAAATATATATGTTTTTAGTTAAATTTTAGAACTACTATCTTTTACTCATTTTCAAACAATATTTATTAAATATTTCCTAAAAATATATAATAATATTTTAATCACTTTAAATCTTTATTTATTAAAAAATATAATAACATTTTAATATTTTAAATCTTTTCATTTTTATTAATCAAAATACTTAGCATTTAAAATGAAAATGTTTATTAATCAAAATACTTACCATTTAAATTGAGAATGTTCTCTTAGGTTTGCGTACTAAGCAGTTAAGCTAACCAAATAAAATCAATTATTCTTTTTAAATTAATGCTATGAATTTTAATATGTTAAATGTGTTATTTTACAGTGGCCTGTGCAAAAGGTTAGCTTTCCTATGTACCATGTGAAACCAAAGTTCAAATGGAATCTATTGTTTGAGACAGCCAAATTAGCCAAGTCTCCTTAATCTGCCTCATCATGTTTGAGATTTTACCTTCCCGATATTCTTTACAGCTGTGAATAAAATACATAATCATATTTTAAAAAAAAAAAAATTAAATGTTTTAGCTAAAAAATTAATAGATTTAACACTCTTAAAATGTAACTATAACTAGCTTTGTTACCCTTTCACTGGTTTGTTTTAATGGCTGACATGACATCTACTTCAAGTAACTTGATTATATGCTTCTATTTAATAAAAACGTATTTCAAACGTAATTTTGAATACCCTTTCACTTGTTTGTTTTAATGACGAACATTACATCTACTTCAACTAACTTTGATTATACGCTTCTATTTAATAAAAACGTATTTCATACAGTAAGTTTGAATGGTTTATAAGAATTTTTGCGTTCTTCCCTTGCGGCATATTCATATTTCGCTTGGTCATAAGAAACGAAATAAAATATGGGCAACCATGTCTGTTGTGTCACAGTGGTCAATCACCAAGAAACCATTCAGTGGGTTCTCCTTGTCGGAATCGTTTAGATCCTTCATAAATCACTCCGCGTTGCCCAGATCATTCAAGAATTCTCTCAACATTTAGTTGTAAATGTATTAGAAAATCTGCACAGATGAATCTAGCTAGAAAATGTTAAACACACAGCTTTGCAGAGCAAAAACACTAAAAAAAAAATCAAAAGAACAAAAAGAATTATTGATTAACAGAAAATAGGTTACAATGTTTATGATATACTACATGAGAGTCAACTAATATGCATCACTGGGTGAAGATCCCAAGGTAATGCACCATAGTGGTGATCAATGAGAGGACTCGACACCTATAACAAGTTCCAGAGAGAACTAGCCAGTTGCAGAGTGAAAGGAGGAGCAAATTAGAGAGTAAATCATACAGAAAGAATCTTGCATGTAATCTCATGCATGCATGGACAGTCAAAAGCGCCAATCTGGTGAAGATTCCAATGTTGAAGCCTTTCACGTTAGTGAATGCTCTAACTAATTGTCCGCATGTGCCAGTAATGAAGGTCCTAGGTGTGTAGTACTTCCAACACCCCCCTGAACACCACTATGCGAAAAAATAAAAAATGGGCCCTAGCAACTAAGGCCAAAGGTCACCTAAAATACAATGCAACTTGTACTCAAATTGAGAAAAGAAGGGAAACCTCATGGGAAAAACCCCCCCTCAAAATACAATGTAATCAAAAGAAAAGAGGAAGAAAAGACGGTTGCTAAGCAACTGTGTCCTTCACTCCAAGACGATCACGCAGAGAGTGAAACTTTTGCTCAGTGAATGTCTTGGTGAAGATGACTGCAGAGTGTTCTGCTAAAGGACAGAACTGCAAATCAATGACCCGATCATGTACTAAGTCTCTGATATAGTGCATATAGAGCTTTATGTGCTTCATCCATTGCTGCTGTACTAGATCCCTGCAAAATTTGAGAGTGCTCTTGTTGTCACACCAGATGACAATGGGTTGGAGGAACTGGACGCCCAACTCAGTGAGGAAGTTTTGTAGCCACAGAGCCTGAATGGTGATGTTGACTACTTTGTACTCGGCCTCAGCTGAAGAGAGAGAAATAACAGCTTGCTTCTTGCTCGACCAATGGACAGGGCCAGATCCTAAACTGAGTGAATATCTAGAGGTGGACTTGCGATCAATGTTATCGCCCGCCCAATCAGAACCTGTGAACCCAAGAAGATTCAATGCAATGTCTACTGCATAGTGAATCCCAAAGGTGATGGTGCCCTGCATATATCGGAGGATGTGCTTGGCAGCTTTCCAATGTGGCTCATGTGGCTCTTGCATGTATCTGGAAACTGCCCCTATTGCATATGAGAGATCTGGTTTGAAGTGGGTGAGGTACAGTAAGCTCCCCACTAGTTGTAGGTAGAAATTATTGTCAACTAATGGAGTGTCACCTCTATCCTCAAGGCGGACCCTAGACAGAAAAGGAGTCGATGCTGGTTTGCAATCAACGATGTGAAATCTCTCAAGGAGATCTCTTGCATACTTAGCGTGAGAGAGTTTGATGCTTGTGGCATCCTAGATGATCTCAAGACCAAGAAAGAAGTGTAATGGACCCATGTCCATCATCAAGAACCTATCATGCAAGGTCCTCTTGACTACAACAATGGCTGAAGCCAAGCTGCTGGTGATTAGGAGATCATCCACATACAAAACTAAGATAAGAAGAGAGTCATGTGTCCTGAGCATGTAAACATTCAGATCAGAATTACATCTTTCGAAGTTTTGTGATAAGAGAAAAGAATCCATCTTCACATACCAAGCTCTCGGGGTTTGCTTAAGGCTGTAGAGAGACTTCTTCAGTGTGCAAACCAAAGATGAATCTTGAATGAAACCATGTGGCTGCTCCATGTAAATCTCTTCAAATAGGTCTCCATGAAGAAAGACATTCTTCACATCCATCTGATGTACTTCCCACCCTTGGCCAGCCGCAATGGCAAGTGCAAGGCGTATGGAATCCATCTTTGCTACTGGAGCAAAGGTTTCATCATAATCAATGCCATGCACTTGCTGGAAGCCTTTGGCTACTAGCCTAGCTTTCTGTCTGGTGATTTGCACATCTGTAGCACTCTTGGTCCTGTAGACCCATTTGCATCGGACAAGTTTCCTTCCTGAAGGAAGGGGGACTAGATCCCAAGTCTGGCTCTCAAGGAGGGAGTTGTACTCCTCCTCCATGGCAAACTCCCAAGAGGGATGCCCAATGGCCTCAACATAAGACTGCGGATCATAAGACTGAACCAAATGACAATGTCGGGATGGCGTTGGTTTAGTGTCAATGAGGGCAAGATGATGCAACAGCATTGTTAGGTTCCTATAATACTAGTGATTACCCCATTACTATTGTAGTTGTATCCCTTATTAATACTGTTGTGCTCCTATTTTCCCCATATTTTTATCACTGTACCCCATAGAATCTTTCTATTATTATTTTTGTGCTTTTATATTATTATTGTTAGGTCGGTTGGGTTATATTGTGACTCCTTATACTCCTATATATAAAAAGGAGGTTTTGTCATTTGAATCATCAAGGAATCATTTATTTGTGTAATGTAAAAAAGGTTGCCCCCTCTAAGAGGCTGAATTCTAAGGCGTTGATCTATCTTTTCTATCCTTTTGTGAGCTGGTTTCATAACATTTGGTATCAGAGCTTTGGATTCTAGGGTTTCGCTACTCCAAATAGGTCATCGTGGCATTTTTGCTATAACTTTTTTTCTGCGACGTTTCAAAAGTGAAAAAAACCCATTTGAGACGAAATCACATTGAACTTTAAGTCCGAATTTCAGAGCTTTTCGCGCTATATTTGCGGAGATATGATCTGAGGAAGTTGGTCTTTTTGCAGAATCATGAATTACATTCTAAACAAGTGACCTGAGAAAAATCTTCATACCTTTCTCTCTGAGCATCAAATTGAAATTTCGTAAGAAGGTCCAGAAAGAGGACGGATTTTAGTTTCTTGTATATATTTTTCAGAGCCAAAGGTCGAAACAGAGACACGTGGCACGTCGTACAAGTTCGCTCTATTGAACTAGTCTATAATCAGGTCATTGTGGGAGATTTGACATAACTCTTCCTTGGAGAATCCAATTTGGACCAACTGGTGGCATTAGAAATAGGATACAGAGGGCTACTGTAGGTCACAATTTCAGAACTGGATGATACGAAATTACAGAGATACATCAGAGGCAATATCAAGCTCCTACAAAGTGAAAAAAGGTGTGTAGATTTTTTTAAATTTTTGCTTAAGCTTGGTTTGAAAAATTATTTTGAAGGAATTCAAAGGGCATAGTAGAGCATTATTATCGGTAACTGATGCCTCGAGGAAAGAAAATGCAAACACCTAGTAAGAAACCTGAAAGCTCTAGCATGACTCATGAAGAAGAGGAAGAAATGCTACATGATATATCAAAATTACAAGACCAAGTGCAACAAATGTCACTCTCACAAAAGCTAACAGAAGCTAAGATAAATGGCGTGGAATCTAAGATAAAGGGCGTGGAAGCTAGGATGAATGGCGTGGAAGCTAAGATGGACTATTTGAAGATATATTTTAAGACAGATTTGAAAACAGGCATGGTAGATTCGAAGACAGATTTGACAAATTTCTACAAGAAATACTTACTAATAGTGAAAGGGTAATAATGGAAACTCATGATGTGAACAAAAGAAATGCTAATCATGATTTTATAGACTCTAATGTTGGATCGAAGATCCAACATATTCCAAAAATCAATATGAGGAAGTTTGATGAAAAGAATCCCGCAACATGGATATTACAAATGGAGCAATTTTTCGATCTCAATAATGTGCAAAACACACAAAAGGTATGTATTGCAACTTTATATTTGGAACCAAATCAGTTTGTATGGTATCAATGGCTTTTCTCTCGTAAACAGATTATCACTTGGGCAATTTCTACGGAAGAATTGACAGCGCATTATGAGGATACAAAAAACAACACTTTTTTTAACCAATTGATAAGTCTCAAATAAAAGGGTTCAATAATGGAGCACATTGAGGAGTTCCAAAAATTGAACATAAGGGTAAAAAATATTCCAAAGGAGCATAGGATTGATGTGTTTATAGGGACTTTAAAGGATAATATCCAACATGATGTTCGCCTTTGAGAACTTGATTCATTAGAGAAGGCATTCAGGTTAGCAAGAAAAATGGAAAGCAAAATTATGGCAACCAGGAAGCATACCACTCACAACTATAAAGATGGAAGTGTTGTTGCCCCTAGTCTTCCACAACCTATAAGGTTGACACCACAACAATTGGAAGAAAAAAGAGCAAAAGTGCTTTGGTACAGTTGTGATAGCAAATACACTAAAGGTCATAAGTGTGCTGAGAAGAAATTATTCTACATAGATTGTGAAGAGGAAGAATAAAAGAAGCAAGAAAGGTCAAAAGAAGAGGATATACTCCAGGAACAAAGCCTAGATAAAAAAAGAAATGAATCCGACCATATCTTGTAATGCATTCGCTGGAATTACCACTCCTCGAACCATCAAAATAGAAGGACAAATCAAGAAAAAAAGGTAATAGTGTTGATTGATTCACGAAGTACCCACAATTTTATTCATTGTAAGGTAGCAAAATAATTGAATTGCTTCCTATATCTAGCACCAGAGTGTCAAGTGATGGTTGCAAATGGAGTAACAATAAATTGCTCTGGAAAGTGACATAATATCAAGCTATGCATAGGAGAATATGTATTGACTAGCCCAATGCTTTCCATTCCAATGGGAGGTGCTGATGTTGTACTAGGAGTCCAATGGCTACAACCCTTGGGTACAATGGCTTTTAATTTTCAAGAACTTTTCATGAAATTTTCTGCGGAAGGAAAGGAAGTTGAATTAAGGGGTATTGCAAGGGAACCGGGAAAGATAATTAGCTCTAACGGTATGACAAAGCTTCTAAAAAAGGAATAAAGAGGTGTAATTTCACAATTATGTTCGCTAGATGTTTCCACATTGAAATCATCTATTTCTCTAGATCTCCAAAAAGTCTTGGACAATCATTCTAAGGTATTTGAGACTCTCAAAGGTCTCCCACTTATTCATGATCATGATGATGCTATTCATCTGATTCCAGGAAGTGTTCCTCCAAACATCAAGTCGTACAGATATCCCTATGCCCAAAAGAGTGAAATTGAACTTATGGTTACAGAAATGCTAGAGGCTGGTATAATTCAACCTAGTCAAAGTTCTTTCTCTGCTCCAGTAGTATTAGTGCACAAGAAGGATGGATCATGGTGCATGTGTTTGGATTATAGGGAGCTCAACAAGCTCACTATTAAAGATAAGTTTCCCATTCCTATCCTTGATGAATTACTGGATGAATTGCATGGATCAATTTACTTCACCAAGTTGGATCTTCGTTCAGGATATCATCAAATCAGAATGAACATTGAAGACATTCCAAAAACAACATTTAGAACTCTTGAGGGTCATTATGAATTTTTGATCATGCCTTTTGGCCTTACTAATGCACCTTTTACATTTCAAGGTTTGATGAATTTTATTTTCAAACCCTTCCTTAGAAAATTTGTGTTAGTATTTTTTGATGATATACTAATCTATAGCAAGTCTTGGAAGGATCATGTTGAACATGTTGACAGGGTGCTACAACTAATGGAGGAGAAACAATTATGTGCATAAAGATCCAAATGTTTCTTTGGAGTACAAGAGGTGGAATATCTGGGTCATATTGTATCTCATGAAGGAGTTAAGGTAGACCCTAGCAAAATTAAAACCATTAAGGAATGGAAAATCCCCACATCCATAAAGCATCTGTGAGGATTTCTCAAGTTGACAGGGTATTATCGCAAGTTTGTTAAGAATTATGGGAGAATAGCAGCACCTATAACAACATTATTGAAGAAAGATGCATTTTCATGGACTCTAGAAGAAACAAAGGCCTTCGAACATCTTAAAGAGGCAATGTGCCAAGCACTGGTCTTAGCTACACCGGACTTCACAAAAACCTTTATTGTGGAATGTGATGCTTCAGGAAATGGAATTGGTGTTGTTTTAATGCAAGATGAAAGACGCATTACTTTTGAAAGTCATCCAATCAAGGGAAAGTTTTTATACAAAGCTATTTATGAGAAGGAAATATTGGAAATATTACCTACACTTAAGAAATGGCGACCCTACCTAATGGGAAGACATTTCAAGGTAAAAACGGATCATGATAGCCTTAAATACTTTTTAGAACAAAGATTATCCTCTGAAGAGCAACAAAAGTGGGTCACAAAGATGTTGGGTTATGACTTTGAAATCATCTACAAAAAAGGGAAGCAAAATGTGGTGGCAGATGCACTCTCAAGAAAGGATGATGATGTGGAAGCATTGTTGTGCGCCATTTCTATTATCCAACCAGGTTGGATAAATGAAGCAAGGGAGGAATGGAAGAATGGTGAAGAAGTGTGGGCACTTATTCCAAAGTTACAACAAGATTCCAGTACATTGGATACATTTAGCTGGCAAAATGATTCGTTATGGTACAAAGATCGCTTGTACCTCTGTAAGAATTCCCAATTCAAACAAAATATTCTTATGGAATTGCACACTTCTCCCTTAGGAGGGCACTTAGGATTTTTAAAAACTTACCACAGGGTTAAGAAGGAATTTTTTTGGGATGGCCTTAAATCGGATATTCAAAAGTTTGTGGCAGAATGTCTAGTTTGCCAACAAAATAAAGTTGAAACAATTAAGACCCCGGGTCTATTACAACCTTTATCCATTCCAAGCCAACGTTGGGAGGAGGTTTCAATGGATTTTATCACAGGTTTACCCAAGTCTGAGGGAAAGAGTGTCATCATGGTGGTAGTTGACATACTTACCAAGTATGCACACTTTTGTGCATTATCACATCCATTTAAAGCCAGTATAGTTTCTACTGCATTTATGGAAACAATTCAAAAGCTACATGGAAACCCAAAGATTATTGTAAGTGACAGAGATCCCATTTTCACTGGAAATTTTTGGACAGAATTATTTTCTTGTCTCGGTACTTAGTTAGGTCATAGCTCATCTTATCATCCTCAATCTGATGGGTAAACTGAGATAGTAAAAAAATGTTTGGAAGGATATCTTCTTTGCTTTGTATCTGATAAATAAACACAATGGGTCAAATGGTTTCCTATGGCTGAATGGTGGTATAACACTTCCTTCCATACAACAACAAAAATGACCCCATTTATGGCACTTTATGGATATTAGCCACTATCCATCATATCATATTTAAGACAAAATTCTAAGGTTCAAGCAGTGGAACATCACATCGAGCATCAACAAAAAGTCCTCCAAATCTTAAAGGATAACTTCATGTTGGCGCATAATAGAATGAAACAATAGGCAGACCAACATTGCAACGAAAGAAGTTTTGATGTAGATGATTGGGTATTCCTACGACTACAACCATATAAACAAATGTCCCTCAAGTAAGCTAAGAAGGATAATAAATTATCACCAAAGTATTATGGTCCGTACAAAGTGTTGCAAAAGATTGGTACTATGGCATACAAATTGGAGCCTCTTGTAGCTTCTCGAGTGCATCGAGTTTTCCATGTTTCATGTTTAAAGAAGGTTATAGGCGAAAAGCTCCCAGTTCAAACAATATTGCCAAAACTTGATGAGGAAGGAAAATTTATATTGGAACCAGAAGTAGTCACAGAAATAAGAACTCGACAGCTATGAAATTGATCAATTTCAAAGTATCTCATCAAGTGGAAGAACTTATCCGCTAAAGATTCCACATGGGGGGATAAGAATTTTATACAGAAGCATCCAAAACTACTCAAGTGTTGAGGACAACATTTTTTTGAAGGAGAGGGGCATGTTAGGTCCCTATAATACTAGTGATTACCCCATTACTATTATAGTTGTATCCCTTATTAATATTGTTGTGCCCCTATTGTCCCCATATTGTTATTATTGTGCCCCATAGAATCCCTTTATTGTTATTTTTGTGCTTGTTAGGTCGGCTAAGTTATATTGTGACTCCTTAGACTCCTATATATAGAAAGAAGGTTTTGTCATTTGAATCACCATGAAATCATTCATTTGTGTAATGTAAAGGAAGTTGTCTCCTCAAAGAGGCTGAATTCTAAGGCGTTGATCTATCTTTTCTATCATTTTGTGAGCTGGTTTCATAACAAGCATTCAGCCCAAGGAAAATTATTATAAATAGTAGACATAGGGGGTCATGTATTTTAAGAATTAGTTTTTTAAGTTCCAAGTCAAAGTAATATTTAGGCCTTTAAGTGTGATTTTATTAATGGGAGACTATGTAAATGCTCTCAAAACAAATAAATGAGAACATGAATAGTTCCATGATCCTAGGAGCAAGGGAGAGCTTTTAGGCATAAAAGGGAGAATAGATGTGGACCATTGAGCGATAAAGAGGCTTTTCTATTTTAAAATAGAGAAAATATGGAATAAAGTCTCAAGGAGGCTTTTCTGCCATGTATGCATGCATGTAGAGCTTTAGGCTTTTTTTAAAGGATTGATTGGACCTCCAACGATCTGATCTAATGTTTTCATATATATATATATATATATATAAGCCTACGGGCAGAGGGGGAGGCCACTAATAGGAGAATCAAGCCTGTGTATGTGTGTGAGCAAGATCAAGGAGTCTCGAATGTAATCCTGCTTTTATATTAATATATATTCTAAGTTATTTCCTATATGTGTCAATACATTTAAGAAGTATTTCGTGAATGAATTACTATGAATTCGTAGGCTCTGCAGGTTGTAGGAAAAATTCTGCAGGACGCAGAGGGACAGAGTGATTTAGAGGAATCACAATGGATTTCAAATCTAAGTAAAGAATAAGCAGAGGAGGAGTTGCACGATTCAACAGAATCAAAAGGGATCATCGAATCTAATTGGAGCATCAGAGTGGCGCGGAAAAAGCAGTGAAGGAACAGAACCTTCAGAAGAACAAAATCACCAAAGAACTAAAGAAACAATGTAAATTTTTTAAGTAAAAGGAATTGCAGAGAAGTGAAGTATTGATGCTTAGCTGTCGTTGGATCAGTTAGATCAATGGCTGAGATTGTGTTGCATCAGCGGAGAACCTTTTCAAGTTATCGGAACAAAGCTTGGAGAATTACAAAGAGCAAGCAACGATTAATCATGGACCGTTGGATCGTGGCCAGATCAACGGTCATGATTAATTGCATATCGCCGATCGGAGGTTCGGAGATCGGGAATCGGCGGAGTCGCAGTGGAAGCATTGTGGGGCGATAAGTTGTGGACCCAACGCCAACTATGAATGCGAATATAGAGAATTTGAAATCCGTTATAAGGTTTCGAAGTGGGAATTCCTTTGTATTCCCGAATATTTAATGTTTCTGATAGTTATATGGCGCAGGCCTTTTAATGATAAATGTCATGTTAACGACTTTCAATAGTCATATCAGAGTCAGATGAGGGGTGATGGCTCATATATATATGACCTTTGGATATTGCGATAGCCGATTGCGATTGCGATAGAGGTTTTAACCTCAAGTTATGCGCGATAGTCGTATGAAAGGTGGAGGAATGCATGTTTGGGGTCAAAGCAGAATTAATATTAGAGAAGAAATAAAGCAGGAAAGATTTCTGTGAAAAGAAATTTACACACAGGAAAAGGTAATGTGCTGAATGATAAAGACCATAGTGGGAGATTGTAGTAGTTCCAGCAGAGGCTTGGAGAAAGCAGGATTGCTTAATGCAAGTTCTGAAGAAAAGAGGACTTGGAACCCAACCAGAGGACAATCCATTCAAAATGCAGACGAATGGATGAAACAAGATCATGTTGAGATCTTGAAGGAGAGGTAATATGTTATGTTCTGTTTAAATTAAGAATGTGTTTTTTTATACTAATGCAGAGGGGGCAACAAGAGAAGTTGTGAGAAGAGAACAGATGTGTTCTTGAAGAAAGAGTAAGGAGAATACTCTAAAGGAGAATCGGAAGTGAACCTAAAGAATCCAATAAGAGATTGGACAGAGAGGATAGCTGAAGTGTTCTCAAGAGAAAGTGAGAGATTTTAGAAGCCTAAAATGAGCAAAGGTGTTGCCTAAGAAGAGGTTCCAGACAGAGGACCTGTGCTTACCAAAAGACTGAGTGAGGAGAGCTTAGTGAGGTAAGACTATAGCCAAGAGGACTAGCAGTTGCAGAGGCTTGTTGCAAAGGAGCTCATGAAGAAAGAAGAAGAGAAGATAACTACTAATAGTCATAGCAGAGGTTCAAAGAGAAGCCACAGTAGAGGATATAGGAAAGAGGATGCCAAAGAAAATGACAAGAAGATGAGTCAAGAGGAAATTGACAAAGAGACTGTAGAATTAAAAGAACAACTCAATCCATTAAGGAGAATGTTTGAGGAAAGCCAGAGACTAGGTTGGGTCTTGAGGAAGAAGCCAGTAGAATGACATGAGATGTAGAGAAGGCTGTAGCAAGAGAAAGTGAAGTGGTTGAAGGGAAAACTCAAGGAAGTTGAGTTAGAAATGGAAGAATCCATTTGTGAACCAGAACAAGGAGAATTTCTAGGAGATAGTGACGATGAAGACTTTAACACTGAAACTTCAAGTAAGGCTGAAGGGTCACATGGTTTTAAATCTGACAATTTGTATATGTTTGTAGGTGAAGGACAATTGGCTGATATTGTCATGAAGAAGAAAAAAGACCAGCATAATCAAAATTCTGTTATGGAAGAAGATGAGGTAGATAGATCTCATATACAACTTGTGGAAGATGTTAAGAAACCAAGTGAAGGGCTTGAGGAGATTGAAGAAAAGACTATCAAAGAATTTCTGAATCATATGAATGATTTAGAACAATAAGGAGAAATGATGGCTGAATCATCAAGTGAGACCATAGGGTTTTATATTTTTGAAACTGATAGTTTGTGTATGATGGCAGATTTTGCAGGAGAAAAGCAGTCATTTGAAGATATCTTCAGAGAAGATAAACAGCAAGGGACTGAAGGCAAACTTGAGGAAGAAACTATGTTAGCTAAAAACATAGTAAAGGATCATCAATTCACTATGATGATAGGCACGGTGGAGATAGCCATGGAAGCTGTTGAGGAAGAAGGAGATCTATTGAAAGATGTTAAGAAGGAAGAAGTCTATCCACAAGACTTAGCAGAGGGAGAAAGAACACTAGTAAAGGAGTGTTTTGTGGAGCAATCTATTGAAACTGACAGAAGTATAAGGAAGTATCTTTTAGAAGGTAAAAACTCTGAAGAAAAGGACGATGAAGAATGTCTCTTAAATAAGAGAAGCGATGAATTATTGCAGCAAAAGGAACTTAACAATGCATGGATGTGTGAAGATGTAACAACACTGGAACAAGTTCTTGTGGAAGGAGGATATGAAGATCAGTTTGAAGCGCTGATATGTGAAGCAACAATTGAGACTGTTAAACTTTATGATTCCCAAACTAGTAATTTGTGTGTAAATGTAGGAAATATACATGATGATGAAATAATGGCAAAGTGTCATAGAGAAATTGCATTGCTGGAATATTTGTTGGAGAATTCAGAGTATGACAGTATGATTGTACAAAAAGGAGTTCACTACAGTGGACAAGACCAGGAGGACATCATTAGGATAGATGGTGTGGAAGAGAGACTAATAGGAAGTCTCATGAATTCTTTTGAGAATTCAGAACAACATACTGATGTGTTGATGGAAGAGAAGAAGGGAATGTTGCCAAAGAGAAATAAGGCACAACAGCCTTATGTTTTTTATTTTAACAAGTGTTTTGAGTGTGCAGGTTTTGTTGCAAATGCTGGAGGAGATTTGGCACAAGTGAACAACCAAATAAAGGTGAAAGAAGAGAATTCTATGGAAGAACTCAATCCATGGAACAAAGAAGTTAATTTGCTGGAGAAGATGTTGAACAGTCATGATTTAATCATGAAAGAGGGTAAGGATGATAGGGAGGCACCAAGCAAACCAAAAGTTGGAGTAAGCAAAGCAGGAGTCAGCATAGAAGACAACAACAATAACCTGAAACAAAAAGAAAGAGGAAGAAATATGAAGCAGAAAATGGATTAGCCCAAAGATATGCTAGACATAGAAATTGAAGAAATATGGCAGCAGATGATGAAGCAATTCAACTGGAGAAAAATGGTAACAACAGCAAGTAAGATCAATCAGAAGTTGAACTTGATTGACAGGAAGAAGAAAGTGGAGCGAAAAACAACAGAAGTGCAGCAGCAACAAGGGAACAAAGCATGTGGATAGTTACAAAACAAAGCGTGGGATCCAGGAAGACCAAGACCAAAAGGCACATGACCAGGAGATCATGAATATTTTCTACTTTGGGAGTCTGATGCAGGAGCATTCAGCCCAAGGAAAATCATTGTAAATAGTAGACATAGGAGGTCATGCATTTTAGGAGTTAGTTTCTTAAGTTCCATGTCAAAGTAATATTTAGGCCTTTAAGTGTGATTTCGTTAATGGGAGAATATGTAAATTCTCTCAAAACAAATAAATGAAAACATGAATAGTTCCATAATCCTAGGAGTAAGGGAGAGCTTTTAGGCATAAAAGGGAGAATAGATGTGGACCATTGAGCGATAAGGAGGCTTTTCTGCCATGTATGCATGCACGTAGAGCTTTAGGCTTTTGTTAGAGTATTGATTGGACCTTCAACAATCTGATCCAATGTTTTCATATATATATGTATGTAAGCCTACGGGTAGAGGGGGAGGCCACTAATAGGAGAATCAAGCCTGTGTATGTGTGTGAGCGAGACCGAGGAGTCTCGAATGTAATCATGCTTTTATATTAATATATATTCTGAGTTATTTCCTTTCTATGTCAATACATTTAAGAAGTATTTCGTGAATGAATTACTATGAATTCATAGGCTCTGCAGGCTGTAGGGAGAATGCTGCAGGACGCAGAAGGATAGAGTGATTGAGAGGAATCACAATGGATTTCAAATCCAAGTAAAGAATAAGCAGAGGAGGAGTTGCATAATTCAGCGAAATCGAAAGGTATCATCGAATCCAATTGGAGCATCAGAGTAGCGCAGCAGAAGCAGTGAAGGAACAAAACCTTCAGAAGAACCAAATCACCGAAGAACTGAAGAAACAGTGTAAATTTTCTAAGTAAAAGGAATTGCATAGAAGTGAAGTATTGACACTCAGCTGTCATTGGATCAGTTAGATCAACGGTTGAGATCATGTCGCATCGGTGGAGAACCTTTTCAAGTTATCGGAACGAGCCTTGGAGAATTACAAAGAGTGAGCAACGATTAATCGCGGACTGTTGGATCGTGGCCAGATCAACGGTCACAATTAAATCGCATATCGGCAATCGGAGGTGCCAAGGGTCAGTAGTTTAGGAATGTTGCGATATCGCCAATAGCGATATATCGACGATCAGAGGTTCGGAGATCAGGAATCGGCAGAGTCGCAGTGGAAGCGTTGTGGAGTGATAAGTTGTGGACCCGACGCCAACTATGAATGCAAATATAGAGAATTTGAAATCTGTTATAAGGTTTCAGAGTGGGAATTCCTTTGTATTCCCGAATATTTAATGTTTCCGATAGTTATATGGCGTAGGCCTTTTAACACTAAATGTCATGTTAACGACTTCCGATAGTCATATCGGAGTCAGAAGAGGGGTGATGGCTCAAATAAATATGACCTTTGGATATTGCGATAGCCGATTGCGATTGCGATAGAGGTTTTAACCTCGGGTTCTATGCGATAGTCATACAAAAGGTGGAGGAATGCATGTTTGGGGTATTTCTCCTTTATAAATGGATTTTATAAGGAAAAGTGCGATAAAGCATTTAAGTGTTAACATATATATTAACCAAAGGTTGAGAGGACTTTTAGGGGCGAATGTTCGCCCTTTGGCAAAATTAAGTGGTTTTAAATTTTTAGTGGGCGAATATTTTGTATCATAGTACATTTTTACAAATCACCTCAAATAGCCCACCTTATTTTAAGGGAGAGGGTAAAAAAGGTAAATTTAGCCCTTGAAATTAGGACTTACAACCCCTTCCATTGGCCCATTTTCAAGAATAGGTTTTATTTAAGTGAATCCATTCGCCCATTTTCAAGAATAGGTTTTATTTAAGTGAATCCTATAGGCCAAATACCATATTTATAAAAGAGGTATGGTAAATTAATAAAAATATAAATAAATGAGAGGTATGGTAAATAAATAAAACATTTTTTATATTTACTCCATAAGTTACCTTATATACATGTAACGGTGTAAACAAATAAAAATATAAGTAAAGTGGAGGTATGGTAAATAAATAAAACATATTTTTATACTTACTCAAACGGTATGGTAAATAAATAAAAATATAAATAAACTAGACGTATCGTAAATAAATAAAACCTCTTTTTATATTTAGTCCATAACCCTCGTTCTATTTATGAAGGCTCAAGAAAGAGGTTTTATTTAAGTGAATCCTATGGGCCAAATACCATATTTGTAAAAGAGGTATGGTAAATTAATAAAAATATAAATAAACGAGAGGTATGGTAAACAAATAATTTTTTTTTATATATTTACTCCATAAGTCACCTTATATTTACGAACACTCAAAAAATGGGTTATATTTAGGTGAAACCTATGGCCAAAATACTATGGGACAAATACCATGGACTAGATTGTTATTAATACCATGCAAAAAACCATTATTAACCCTAATATTAGAATTAATAAAAATAAAAATGGCACATGGTATTGACTCATGGTATTCACCAAAATGGCACATGGTATTCACCCACGGTATTCACTTGGAATGTAGCCTATTTAAATGGGGGAATTAAACCAGCATGTAGCCTATGCTAAGATTCACTAGGACTTTACAAAGTTTTATTATTTAGTGAAAGACTCGCCAAGATCTTACAAGATTTTATAATTGAGTAAAATATTCGCCATGCCTGGTGAGAGATTCGCCAAAAAATTATATATACATATTATATTATTGATAAAATCGCCTTCCATTTTTCCTATATACCATGGAGATTCGCCCATTTATTATATTTATAAATTTAGGTGGGGTTCTTAAAATTTTCCCTGGGTTGTATATGTATATCCGCATATAAAAGTTTAAACTAAGGTTTTGAAGGGTGAAAATAGTCCCGATAGAGGATTACAGCGTGGTGGTTGGAGTTCCGTTACAAAGGAACTTATAAGAGGGCCACTTGACCATTATTGGTCTGTAGATTTGACTCCTTCGTTGAGTTAAATATCTTGGGACAGGTGTAGATGCATTATTTTGTTAAAAGGCATATTGTGGGTATGGGTGCGGGTGTAGCCCTGCACCACAAGAGGAGGCTCAATAAACTCTGAGCTAGTCCTCCACAAATCAGAATTATCCCCCACAAGACCATTTATAGCAGCTGGGTGGTGTTGTGCATATATCTTACTTAAGCTCATTGTTCTATGATTTATGATAGGGGAAGTTGATTCACTGCAGGAAGCCCAATCTAGGCTTGGATGTGGATCATCATATGCATGCACTGGATTTGTATCTGAAGACTCTGTCTCTGCATCTGCATGCTCTACCTCTGCATCTTCATGCTCTGTATCTGCATCTGAGTGTGTTGAATCATCAGCTCAGTCATGAGGTAGATAAAAGGTGTCTACATGCGGCAATTGAGGTGCATGTGAGAGACTTTCCTCAAATTGGAAACTTTGCTCAATGATGAACTTGTCCGTAGAGGAAATCAGGAGTCGATATCCCTTCACACCATCAGGGTATCCAACAAATATTCTCTCAATGTTCTGTGGATCAAAAGCTTTCCTCTTTTTAGAGGGGATCATGGCCCATGCTCGGGAGCCAAAATGTTGGGTCCCTATAATACTAGTGATTACCCCATTACTATTGTAGTTATACCCCTTATTTATATTGTTGTGCCCCTATTACCCCCATATTGTTATTTCTGTGCCCCATAGAATCCCTCTATTGTTATTTTTGTGGCTTTATATTATTATTGTTAGGTCGGCTGGATTATATTGTGACTCCTTAGACTCCTATATATAGAAAGGAGGTTTTGTCATTTGTATCATCCAAGAATTGTTCATTTATGTAATGTAAAGGAGGTTGCCCCCTCGAAGAGGCTGAATTCTAAGGCGTTGATCTATCTTTTCTATCTTTTCTTGAGCTGGTTTCATAACATTTGGTATCAGAGCTTTGGATTCTAGGGTTTCGCTGCTCCAAACAGGTCATCGTGGCATTTTCGCTATAATTTTTTTTCTGTGACGTTTCAGAAGTCGCAAAAAAACCCATTTGAGAAGAAATCGCGCTGAACCTTGGGTCCAAATTTCAGAGCTTTTCGCGCGATATTTGCGGAGATATGATCTGAGGAAGTTGGTCTTTTTGCAGACTCCTGAATTACATTCAAAACAGGTGACCTGGGGAAAATCGTCATAACTTTCTCTCTGGAGATCAGATTGAAATTTCGTAAGAAGGTACAGAAAGAGGACGGACTGTAGTTTCTTTATGTGTGTTTTAGATTCAAAGGTTGAAACAGTGACTCGTGGCACGTCGTACAAGTTCGCTCTACTGAAACAGTCTAAAAGCAAGTCACTGTGGGAGATTTCACATAACTCTTCCTTGGAGAATCCAATTTGGCTCAGACTTGTGGCATTGGAAAGAGGACGCAGAAGGCTACTACAGGTAGCAATTTCAGAACTGGATGATCCGAAATTACAGAGATACATCAGATTCAATATCAGGCTTCTATAAAGTGAAAAAAGGTGTAGTTTTTTTTTAAATTTTTGTGTAAGCTTGGTTTAACGGAATTCAAAGGGCATAGTAAAGCATTATTATCGGTAACTGATGCCCCGAGGAAAGAAAATGCAAACACCTAGTAAGGAACCTGAAAGCTCTAGCATGACTCATGAAGAAGAGGAAGAAATGCTACATGATATATCAAAATTACAAGAACAAGTGCAACAAATGTCACGCTCACAAAAGCTAACAGAAGCTAAGATAAGTGGCGTGGAATCTAAGATAAATGGTGTGGAATCTAAGATAAAGGGCATGGAAGCTAATATGGATGATTTGAAGATAGATTTGAAGACAAACATGGAAGAATTGAAGAAGTTGCTACAAGAAAGGGTCACTAATGGTGAAAAGGTAGTAAAGGAAACTCATGATGAGAACAAAAGAAATGTTAATCATGATTCCATAGACGCTAATGTTGGATCGAAGAATCACCATATTCCAAAAATCGATATGAGGAAGTTTGATGGCAAGGATCCCGCCACATGGATATTACAGATGGAGCAATTCTTCGATCTCAATAATGTGCAAAACACACAAAAGGTACGTATGGCAACTGTATATTTGGAACCAAATCAGTTTGTATGGTATCAATGGCTTTGCTCTCGTAAACAATTTATCACTTGGGCAATTTTTACGGAAGAATTGATAGCACATTATGAGGATACAAAAAGCAACACTTTTTTTAGCCAATTGATAAGTCTCAAACAAAAGGGTTCAATAATGGAGCACATTGAGGAGTTCCAAAAATTGAACATAAGGGTAAAAGATATTCCAGAGGAGCATAGGATTGATGTGTTCATAGGGTCTTTAAAGGATAATATCCAACATGATGTTCGCCTTTGGGAACCTGATTCATTAGAGAAGGCATTCAGGTTAGCAAGAAAAATGGAAAGCAAAATTATGGCAACCAGGAAGCATACCACTCACAACTATAAAGACGGAAGTGTTGTTGCCCCTAGTCTTCCACAACCTATAAGGTTGACACCACAACAATTGGAAGAAAAAAGAGCAAAAGGGCTTTGTTACAGTTGTGATAGCAAATACACTAAAGGTCATAAGTGTGCTGAGAAGAAATTATTCTACATAGATTGTGAAGAGGAAGAAGAAAAGGAGCAAGAAAGGTCAAAAGAAGAGGATATACTCCAGGAACAAAGCCTAGATGAAGAACAAATAAATCCGACCATATCTTGTAATGCATTGGCGGGAATTACCACTCCTCAAACCATCAAGATAGAAGGACAAATCAAGAAGAAAAAGGTAATAGTGTTGATTGATTCAGGAAGCACCCACAATTTTATTCATTGTAGGGTAGCAAAAGAATTGAATTGCTTCCTATATCCAGCACCAGAGTGTCAAGTGATGATTGCAAATGGAGGAACAATAAATTGCTCTGGAAAGTGCCATAATATCAAGCTATCCATGGGAGAATATGTATTGACTAGCCCAATGCTTTCCATTCCAATGGGAGGTGCTGATGTTGTACTAGGAGTCCAATGGCTACAATCCTTGGGTACAATAGCTTTTAATTTTCAAGAACTTTTCATCAAATTTTCTATGGAAGGAAAGGAAGTTGAATTAAGGGGTATTGCAGGGAAACCAGGAAAGATAATCAGCTCTAATGGCATGACAAAGCTTCTAAAAAAGGAGCAAAGAGGTGTAATTGCACAATTATGTTCGCTAGATGTTTCCACATTGGAATCATCTATTTCTCCAGATCTCCAAAAAGTCCTGGACAATCATTCCAAGGTATTTGAGACTCCCAAAGGTCTCCCACCTATGCGTGATCATGATCATGCTATTCATCTGATTCCAGGAAGTGTTCCTCCAAACATCAGGCCGTACAGATATCCCTATGTCCAAAAAAGTGAAATTGAACGTATGGTTGCAGAAATGCTAGAGGCTGGTATAATTCAACCGAGTCAAAGTTCTTTCTCAGCTCCAGTAGTATTGGTGCACAAGAAGGATGGATCATGGCGCATGTGTCCGGATTATAGGGAGCTCAACAAGCTCACTATTAAAGATAAGTTCCCCATTCCTGTTATTGATGAATTACTGGATGAATTGCATGGATCAATTTACTTCACCAAGTTGGATCTTCGTTCGGGATATCATCAAATCAGAATGAAGATTGAAGACATTCCGAAAACGGCATTTAGAACTCATGAGGGTCATTATGAATTTTTGGTCATGCCTTTTGGCCTTACCAATGCACCTTCAACATTTCAAGGTTTGATGAATTCAATTTTCAAACCATTCCTTAGAAAATTTGTGTTAGTATTTTTTGATGATATACTAATCTACAGCAAGTCTTGGAAGGATCATGTTGAACATGTTGACAGGGTGCTACAACTATTGGAGGAGAAACAATTATATGCAAAAAGATCCAAATGTTTCTTTGGAGTCCAGGAGGTGGAATATTTGGGTCATATTGTATCTCATGAAGGAGTTAAGGTAGACCCTAGCAAAATTAAAGCCATTAAGGAATGGAAAATCCCCACATCCATAAAGCATCTGCGAGGATTTCTTGGGTTGACAGGGTATTATCGCAAGTTTGTTAAGAATTATGGGAGAATAGCAGCACCTCTAACAACATTATTGAAGAAAGATTCATTTTCATGGACTCCGGAAGCAACAAAGGCCTTTGAACATCTTAAAGAGGCAATGTGCCAAGCACCGGTCTTAGCTACACCGGACTTCACAAAAACCTTTATTGTGGAATGTGATGCTTCAGGAAATGGAATTGGTGCTGTTCTAATGCAAGATGAAAGACCCATTGCTTTTGAAAGTCGTCCAATCAAGGGAAAGTTTTTAAGCAAAGCTATTTATGAGAAGGAAATGTTGGCAATACTCCATGCACTTAAGAAATGGCGACCCTACCTAATGGGAAGACACTTCAAGGTAAAAACGGATCATGATAGCCTTAAATACTTTTTAGAACAAAGATTATCCTCTGAAGAGCAACAAAAGTGGGTCACAAAGATGTTGGGTTATGACTTTGAAATCATCTACAAAAAAGGGAAGCAAAATGTGGTGGCAGATGCACTCTCAAGAAAGGATGAGGATGTGGAAGCATTGTTGTGTGCCATTTCTATTATCCAACCAGATTGGATAAACGAAGCAAGGGAGGAATGGAAGAATGACGAAGAAGTGTGGGCACTTATTCGAAAGCTACAACAAGATTCCAGTACTTCTGATACATTTAGCTGGAAAAATGATTCGTTATGGTACAAAGATCGCTTATACCTCTGTAAGAATTCCCAGCTAAAACAAAAGATTCTTATGGAATTGCACACTTCTCCCTTAGGAGGGCACTCAGGATTTTTAAAAACTTACCACAGGGTTAAGAAGGAATTTTTTTGGGATGGCCTTAAATCAGATATTCAAAAGTTTGTGGCGGAATGTTTGGTTTGCCACAAAATAAAGTTGAAACAATTAAGACACCGGGTCTATTACAACCTTTATCCATTCCAAGCCAACGTTGGGAGGAGGTTTCAATGGATTTTATCACAGGTTTACCCAAGTCTGAGGGAAAGAGTGTCATCATGGTGGTAGTTGACAGACTTACCAAGTATGCACACTTTTGTGCATTATCACATCCATTTAAAGCCAGTACAGTTTCTACTGCATTTATGGAAACAGTTCAAAAGCTACATGGAAACCCAAAGATTATTGTAAGTGACAGAGATCCCATTTTCACTGGAAATTTTTGGACAGAATTATTTTCTTGTCTTGGTACTCAGTTAGCTCATAGCTCATCTTATCATCCTCAATCTGATGGGCAAACTGAGATAGTAAACAAATGTTTGGAAGGATATCTTCGTTGCTTTGTATCTGATAAACAGACACAATGGGTCAAATGGTTGCCTCTGGCTGAATGGTGGTATAACACTTCCTTCCATACAGCAACAAAAATGACCCCATTTATGGCACTTTATGGGTATCAACCACCATCCATCACATCATATTTAAGAGAAAATTCTAAGGTTCAGGCAGTGGAACATCACATCGAACATCAACAACAAGTCCTCCAACTCTTAAAGGATAACCTCGTGTTGGCACAAAATAGAATGAAACAACAGGCAGATCAACATCGCAGTGAAAGAAGTTTTGATGTAGGTGATTGGGTATTCCTACGGCTACAACCATATAAGCAAATGTCCCTAAAGCAAGCTAAGAAGGATAATAAATTATCACCAAAGTATTATGGTCCGTACAAGGTGTTGCAAAAGATTGGTACTATGGCATACAAATTGGAGCTTCCTGCAGCTTCTCGATTGCACCCAGTTTTCCATGTTTCATGTTTAAAGAAGGTTATAGGTGACAAGCTCCCAATTCAAACAATATTGCCAGAACTTGACGAGGAAGGAAAAATTATATTGGAACCGGAAGCAGTCACAGAAACAAGAACTCGACAGCTACGAAATCGATCAATTTCAGAGTATCTTATCAAGTGGAAGAACTTATCCGCTGAAGATTCCACATGGGAGGATGAGAATTTTATGCAGAAGTATCCAGAACTACTCAAGCGTTGAGGACAACACTTTTTTGAAGGAGAGGGGCATGTTGGGTCCCTATAATACTAGTGATTACCCCATTACTATTGTAGTTATACCCCTTATTTATATTGTTGTGCCCCTATTACCCCCATATTGTTATTTATGTGCCCCATAGAATCCCTCTATTGTTATTTTTGTGGCTTTATATTATTATTGTTAGGTCGGCTGGATTATATTGTGACTCCTTAGACTCCTATATATAGAAAGGAGGTTTTGTCATTTGTATCATCCAAGAATTGTTCATTTATGTAATGTAAAGGAGGTTGCCCCCTCGAAGAGGCTGAATTCTAAGGCGTTGATCTATCTTTTCTATCTTTTCTTGAGCTGGTTTCATAACACAAAAACACGGAAGTGGGTGACCTCCGATTTAGTGCTGCTTCAAGCGTCAAAGGGGGTCTGATCCTTGACAAATCTATGAGGAGATATGTTCTGGATGTAGTTAGCACAATTAAGTGCTTCAGCCCATAGCTTATGAGGTAGTGACTTAGCATGCAACATGCGGGATGCCATCTCTTTGAGAAATCGGTTCTTTCTCTCAGCAACTCCATTTTGTTGCAGAGTGTATGGAACTGTGTGTTGCAACTGTATGTCAAACTCAAGGCAAAGGTTCTGAAGTGTTGTGTTAACATATTCCCTCCCATTGTTTGTACGGAGGGCTTTGATCTTTCTCTCTGACTGTGTCTCAACTAGTGCTTTGAAATCTTCAAAGTGCGCAAAAAATTCAGATTTGGCCCTGAGAAGATACACCTAAGTATACCATGAGAAATCATCAATAAACGTAAGCACATGCCTTGTTTTGTTGATGGAAGGATGAGGAAAAGGCCCCATGAGATCACTATGGATCAGATCTAGAGGAGAGGATTCTCTGTGAGTCTTGCCGGTGTCAAAATTTTCTCTAGGATGTTTGCCAATGACACACCCTTCACAAACTCCTTTGGAGAAACTGATATTTGGCAAGCCTTCCGCCATCTCATGATTTCTGAGCTATTGCATATACTTTTAATTTAAGTGACCAAACCTCTCGTGCCAAAGCCTACTACTATCATCAGCATGTGTAAGCAATAAGAAGGATTCAGATTCAATAAATTCAGAAAATGTATACAGTCTAGCTCCATTGTTTAACTCACCGGTTGCAATTTTGGAGTTGTTGTGTAGGTCATATATGTTCACTACATTTGGAGTGAATTCACTCTCTTTCTGGTGCCGGAATGAGTGATCTGATAAACTGAAAGAAGCTTTATTGAAAGTTTTGGAACATGAAGCATCTTCAAATTTTCCATGTAAAAGTTCCACTCTACCTTTTCTAGTGACCTCAATAGGTGAATCATCTCCCATGAGGATGGGAGGTCCTTTGCATGCATCCAAAGAGGAATAGACTTCCTTTGCAGTAGCCATATGATGTGATGCACCAAAATCTATAATCCATGCATCAGGGGAAGAGTTAATTGCAACTAAAGCATGAAAATTGTTACCTTTCCCGTGTGGCGGATCCTTAGTTTTCTTCTTAGCGCCCTAAGGGATGTAGTCCCCAAGGTTGTGCTTCTAAAGGATTTCTTCCATTTGGTCAATTTGTTTCTTCATGCAAGAGGATTCTGGATGGAATCCTCGGTGACAGTAGGTGCATTTGTCTCCTTTCTTCCCTTTCTCATTTCTGGAGCTGGAGGAGTCATTGAAGGGCTTGGTGGACCCTTCCTTATTTGGATGGGAATGCGCTTTTCCCTTGTCTTTTTGCTGCTGATTTTTCTGATTTGAATTAGATTTGTGATTTTTATTGTGGTTGCCATCATGCACAGCAAGTGCATGTACTTTTGGAAGTTTGATTTTCCCCATGCTAATGAGTTTATCTTGCTCAAAAGTGAGGGACTCCATGTACTCTTTGAGAGAAGGAATAGTGTAGGATTTACCTGTTGCGAGCCTTACTGAATGAAATGTAGACACAATGACAGAGTATTTTGGTCTGAGCTTTGACATAATAGAGAGAACTTGGCAACTCTCCTCCTTGGATATGTCAATTCCACAATCCTTGAGTTGCAGCAATAGATCATTATATTTGTTGAAGAAGTCTTGAATTCTGTCATAATTCCGTGGATCAAATGAGAGAAGCTCCACTTCGAGCATATGTCCTTTCATCTCATCCTATTTCCCATAGAGCTCTTCAACCTTTTTCCAAATCTCATTGGGAGTACTGCAGGCAGATAGATGAAACTGTAACTTTGGGGAGATGCACATGCATATGGATCTGTGGGCCTCATCCATGCAGTTGAGGTACTTGGATTTCTCTATGGCTAAAGTGGGTTCCACTTTTGCAGCCATGGTAATCATGTACAAGCCTTTCTCATGAAGGTATCAAGCCATTTGGTCCTTCCATTCGTGATAGTTGTACGGTGTTAGGATTGATGCTTTGGGGAACTCCATTTTTCTGTCGATCTTCGATCTCCAAGCTGTAATACCTACAAAATAAAGTACTGGTGCGCCTTTTATCTAGCAACTTGTGGGCTTTGATACCATGTAAATGTGTTAGAAAACTTGCACAGATGAATCTAGCTAGAAGAGGTTGAACACATAGCTTTGTAGAGCAAAAAAATAAAAAAAATAAATAAAAGAACAAAAATAATTATTGATTAACAGAAAATAGGTTACAATGCTCATGAGATACTACATGAGAGTCAACTAGTACGCATCACTGGGTGAAGATCCCAAGGTAATGTGCCATACTGGTTATCAATGAGATGACTCGACACCTATAGCAAGTTCTGGAGAGAACTAGCCAGTTGCGAAGTGAAAGGAGGAGCAAATCCGGGAGTAAATCATGCGGAAAGGATCTTACATATAGTCCCATGCATGCATGGACAATCAAAGGCACCAATCTGGTGAAAATTCCAATGTTGAAGCCTTTCATGTCAGTGAATGCTCTAACTAAGTGTCTGCATGTGCCAGTAATGAAGGTCCTAAGTGTGTAATACCTCCAACATTAGTCTGTCACTCTGATTCATTCTACATCAACCATAAGATGCCCACTTTATCTTCGAGTGACCAACTGAAGTTGGGAAACAAGTACTTCCTTCTACCCCAACACTTCTTTCACTCTCCCTTATCTCTCCTATCAGTCGTTTCCTTAATATCGCCACCCCCGCCCACAAAATCTCCACTTACTTCCACAGCTCGCATATCAGCGTCGCTTTGCAGTATCGAACGCACTTCTACTTTGTGTCAACCGTTTGAGATACAGAAAAGCGACGTTGGCAGAGGACTTTGGATCAAAATCTGCCCCGAGTTTATTTCAAAGCTTTTGGATGATCCAGGGATCTTTTGTTTATAGATGTATTAAAGAATCACATGTGAAAATTGCAGCTTAACCATAGAAATTTAATGCGCACATGACAGAAGAAGAAGAAACACTTAAAGCATTAGAAAAAGACAACAAGACTTGATAACGGAGTTCATCCGACTTGGAATACATCTCCAGACCCTACTTAATCAATGGGGAGGCCTTCATTCATTAAATGGCATGAAAAAAAAGAATACAATCATCAGTTACACAAAAGGAGTGTTATACCTCCATTCTCGAAAACGGCTGCAAAATGCAAAACTCGGATGGAGAAATGGATGGCACCATTGCATTCATGGCATCGAGAAGGGCTGAAACCATATAAAATTTGTCAATTTTTGACAAAATGCACTTTCGCCGCTCCTGCAAGCTTCTACCTTGAACTGCGTGCAAATTCCTCTCTCTCCCCTGCACTTTTCTTCATTCATCGGGTTTTATAATACTTTTTTTTGTTACCAGAATGCTCAAATTTGTGGTTAGTTTGTTTATAATATAATTCGTTCAACGAAAGGATCGGCCTTCACGATTAATCCAACTGTCCGACCTTTCTTCGCAACAAAACCCCAAAAATGGCCCTTTTTCGTTCAAAACCATAATACACAGAAACATTGAAAATTCCGACCACAAGGCTTAAAAGTCGGACTTCAAATTTATCAAATCTGCTTTAATCTCCTGACAGGTCCACACTTATTGCAAATCTCAAAGGCCTTTGTCGTGGGGATCACTAATCGCCGATCGCCGATCGCTGATATCGCCGATATCGACGTATCGTTGTCGGCATATCACATTGTTAAAATTGGTAACCAGGGAAAAACTTCATGTGGGTCATCTTATTCATGGCTAATAATATTTTTATTAGATTCCTCTTGTCGAGAGGTGTAGGATTGATATAAAGATCATCCGATTCCGATAAGTATTCATGGAGATATGAATTTATTTTGATTATGGAATTATTATCAAGTCGACCTACAACTCATGTAGGCTCAGAAGCCCAACAGTCGCATCTATTCAAACACCAACGTTGTGTATAAATATAAGAGTACTTTTCCTCATTTTCACTCATTCATCTCATCATGTCTCTCTCTCTCTCTACTGCGCAGAAATGAGTCTCTTCTCTACTGTGCAAAAATAGGTCTCTCTCTCACACATGTGAAGTCGGAAGCTGTTGAACCTGAAGCTGCAACTGCAGAAGTAAAGATTGACCTGCGTGGCCTAGAAGATCTCCTCTTAGGAACTGTGCTTTAGGTTCATCTGAGCCTCCTCTGAAATCTGCAACTTTTGGTGGTGGAATGAAGTCAATCCGATGAACGGTTTGCAAGATATCGACTGCCCTAGTTTGAAGCCGGAAACTGTTGACACTGAAGCTGCAACTGAAGAAGTAAAGATTGACCTGCGTGGCCTAGAAGATCCCCTCACTTGAACTGCATTGTAGGTTCATCTAAGCCTCCTCTGGAATCCGCAACTTTTGGTGGTGGAATGAAGTCAATCCGACAAACAGTTTGCAAGATATCGACTGCCCTAGTTTGAAGCCGGAAACTGCTGAAACTGAAGCTGCAATTGCAGAAGTAAAGATTGACCGCATGGCCTAGGAGATCTCCTCATCTGAAATACGCTGTAGGTTCATCTGAACCTCCTCTGGAAGCCGCAACTTTTGGTGGTGGAATGAAGTCAATCCGACGGTCGGTTTGTGAGATATCGTCTGCCCTAGTTTGATAATGAAGCCGCTAAAGTTGATGTTGCTGATCTAGGGTTTGCTACTGCTGATATGAATCAGATTTATTGTAATATTTCTCTCTGCTGAGTTATTGAAGATAAAAGAAGATTTGATCAAAGGGTTTCCCCACACATTGTGGGGTTTGTCCCTGGCTAGCCGCCACATCTTGTGTCTCTTGTCTTGGCTTGTTTTCTGTCAATTGTTTAATGTTCTATCTGCACTTTACTTTATGTACATGTGACTGCTAATCTTTGGAATATAATAAGAAAAAGAAGTAAATTGTTATAAGCATAGAACATACCATAACTTAACACACATCAACATATTGCATATATAACGGCCCGAGGTTCTTCCATATGGCATACGCCGACACTGATCGCCGATGCCAATCGCTGATCGGGGGTTCCGTCCCCCTACCTTAAGTCCACCCTTTGGACCCCTTAGATTGCGATTTTCCTTTAGAAGGCTTTAAACCCATTTTTTTAGAAGAAATGCCTCATTTTTCGAAGGAACAAAGGCAACTTCTTTTCACTATAAATTCATCATCCAAAGTCCATTTTAGCCTGTTCAAGTTGCAGTAGATTCAAAATGGAAAGATCTACGCAATGGGACTATTTCCAGGAGCATCCTTGGACTTTCATTTTCTCTTGTTTCCTGCAAGTCAACCCAGAACTTTGATTGCTTCTATCTCATTCATTCAAACTCGGATTGGAGTGTCATTCGTACCGTTAGAATCAGGGCAATGAACACTTCAATTTTGATGTCAAGATAATTTCCTTTCTACTACTTTGAATTTCGAGATTTTCCCATGCCACTGTGTTTGAAGATCCACCTAGATCAATCCTCCCCATTGAGGAGCTTTTAGACT
The DNA here is from genome assembly GCA_031772625.1 of Pinus tabuliformis. NCBI lineage: Eukaryota > Viridiplantae > Streptophyta > Pinopsida > Pinales > Pinaceae > Pinus > Pinus tabuliformis. The sequence goes on along the minus strand of CM062808.1, from coordinate 268,439,939 downwards.
GCCAAAAGCTTTATCAGTTAATTGGCAAGTGAGGGAATTGTTCCCTCACTCTTTCCTTATCTAGCCATTATGCCTTGCTGGGGTGCATCCCCTTGAAACCAACTCGAACGTATTCCACATCTCCCTGTCGTGAAGTCCTGGTTCTTCTGTCAAGGATGATGTCTTCAAGTAACTCATTGAGATACTCTGGTGTAAAATCATCAACTATAGGAACTGTGCCCACCTCCTCAGTGTCCATAATCAATTGTGGCTCATATAGCTTTAAGTTCTCCACATTCACTATGGAGTACATCTACATATATATTGGCAAATCAAGACGAAAGGCATTGTTTCCAATCTTCTCCAAAATGGTGAATGGACCATACCGCATTGGTTGCAACTTCTTCCCTTCTCCCTTCATCCCGTCCTTGCTGATATGGAACCACACTTTGTTGCCCACTTCATGTTGATGGTTGACTCGGTGTTTGTCATGTCAAACCTTGTAACAGGCTTGACTTTTCTCCAACTGCTCCTGTACTGCTTGGTGAATCAACTAGATCCACTGAATGAACTGCTACACTTTGTCCCTGTCATTATGTCCACTGGAGTCATCTTCCCTTCCAAAGACCATATCAAAAGGGTCCTTTGTCAAGTAACCAAAACATGTCTCAAATGGTGAACGCTGCATAAATGAGTGCACTGCTCGATTGTAGGAATGCTGCACATATGGAAGATGCTCATTCCATAGCGGAGGATGTTTCCCATAATAGCCTTGTAACAAGTGTACCACGGTGCGGTTGAAAACCTTTGTTTGTCTGTCAGTCTGTGGATGAAATTTCGTGCTTCTTTTCAACTTGGTGTCCATCATCTTCCACAAGCTTGTACAAAACTCTCCAAGAAAGCGAGAGTCCCAATTTGACACAATTGATGTGGGCAACCCAAAATGGACCCAAACATGCTGAAAGAAAAGACAAGTAGTCTGCTCTGTAGTAATCTACTTTTTACAAGGCATTAAAATACACATCTTACTAAAACAATCAACGACGACATACAAATAGTCGTGACTCTTTCTAGACAAAGGCAAACCTCCTACAAAGTCCATTGACACACTTTCCCATGGACGACCCGAAATAGAGAGTGGTGTGTAGAGCCCCAGGTTTCTATTAGAGGGCTTTGAAACAGAACACACCACACAACCCTTTACATAACGAGTCACAATTTTCTTCATATGAGGCCAAAAACAAAATCTTTGTACATGACATAAAGTCTTTTCGACACTAAAGTGATGAGACATAAGAGAGGTGTGGGCCTATCGAATTACATGTACTTGTTCCCCTGTGGGAATGCACAATTTTCCAAGGTGATACAACAGTTTCCCCTACAAGTGACAGTTGTCCACCTGTGAACCATGGGTTCGTTTTGCATAAATATCCTTAAAGTTGTCATCATTAGCATATTGTTCAACATAACTCTCAAAAGACAACAAAGAATTATGAAAAATAACAGGAGCAGAAATAGGAGGGCGAGATAGCATATCGACCACTTTGTTTCTAGTGCCCTTCTTATACTTTATTACCAGATGAAATTGTTGAAGAAAACCCATCCACCTGCAATGACGAGATTGCTCCAACTTGGTGTCTGACTGAAGGTACTGCAAGGGCTGATGATCTATATGGATGATGGTCTCCTTGCCGATCAGGTAGTGTTTCCACTTTTTCACACTTTGAACCAAGGCATAAAGCTCCTTGTCATAAGTGGGATAGTTTATCACAGCCTGAGAGAACTTCTTGGAATGGTAACATATCAACTTCTTTTGCTGCATCAGTACAACTCCCATGGCATATCCACTGGCATCTGTTTCAATCTCGAACGGCTGTTGGAGATCTGGTAAGGCTAAGACTGGTGTGCTGCTGATATTTTCCTTCAATGTTTCGAAGGACTTCTACTGTTTTCCTCCCCATTGAAAGACCTGTTTCACACTTGTCAATGTGTGCAAAGGTGCTGCAATAACAAAGAAATTAGCAATAAATCTCTTCCAATACTGGACTGCACCTAAAAAGCTGTGGACCTCGGTTACACTAGTAGGCTTAGGCCAATTTACAATTGCTTCAACTTTAGAAGGATCAATTTTTAACTAACCATGACCAACAATATGACCTAGGTAAACCAAAGAGGTTTTCCCAAACTCACACTTTGACAATTTTACATAGAGTTTTTCTTTTTTCAATATATTAAGCACTTTCTTCACATGACACACATGTTCATTCCAACCTTTACTAAAGACAAGGATATCATCTAGATATACAAGAACAAATTCATCAATGAAAGACCTAAAGAGATCATTCATGACACTCATGAAAGTGGCTGGAGCATTGCAAAGTCCGAATGGCATCACCATCCATTCGAACGGCCCTTGTTTGGCCTTGAAGGTCATTTTCCACACATCCTGCTCTATAATTTGGACCTGGTGATAACCACTACACAAATCCAATTTGGTGAAATAGATAGCATTCTTTAACTGATCTAATAATTCATCAATGCATGGAAGAGGGTAACAATTTTTCACCATGATTTTTTTTAGTGCTCGATAATCCACGCACATCCTCCATGTGCCATCTTTCTTTGGCACTAAGACAATCGGTGAGCCACATGGAGAAGTGCTCGGCCTAATGACCCCTTGGTCCAGCAATTGCTGCACCTGCTTTTTGATTTCCCCCATCTCAAGGGTTGACATCCTATACATGCCAATATTTGGTAAAGGAGCGTCATGCTGCAAATGGATCTCATGATGGATTTCCCTCTTTGAAGGTAATCCCCTCGGTTCCTGAAACATCTCATCATAGTTAGAAATTAATTCACATAATTCCTTTTTATGTTCCTAATCACAACCCTGGAAAGCATCGGCTAATTCTGCATCTTTTCCCCTTACAACCATAAGCATGCAACCCTTACTGGAATTTACAAACCTCTTCATTTGTCCTACACTTACAAGGTTGGCATTGATTTTAGTTTGATGAGCCCTTACAATATATTCTACCCCATCTTTTGTGATTTGGTATTCGTTTTCATGATGGAAGAAAATTGCTTTTCTATCATATAGGTATGGACTCCCTAACACCATGCCACATATATCAAATGGGATCACATCAAGTTCTACTTCATCCACTAGCTTAGAAGCGATCATAAATTTTACTTTACACTGCTTAGTTACATTCAATTTTTATTTATCATATATCCATCCAAGCGGGTAAGGTTTTGGATGTGGTTTTGTTTCTAAGCTGAGTTTCTTTACCAAGGATTCTGCAATTAAGTTTTCTTGGGATCCAGTATCAAATAGAGTTTCCACTTTAGTGTGATTTACAACAACTCTAATATGAAATAACTCAATTCTCTTTTGTTCATTAGGAAGGGACTCATTCACTGAACTAGTGCCTTCATGTGATTCAGAATTAAAATGAGGTGTAAGAGTACCTTTTGTTCGCACTACTGTGATCGATGCTTCATCTCTGGAATTAGATCCAAGGTCTTTCTGCACAGTTTCCACTGTCTTCTGCTTGCCTTTTCCTCCATACTTCTTTGGTCTCTTTTCTGGATGCATTTTCCAACAGTGATCGTCATCGTGACCTTCCTTTTTGTAGTGAGTGCAATAAGGCCTTTCTCCTTCTTCTTTCTTGGTTGATGCCATCTTCTTCTCCTTTCCTTTCCATTTCGCTTTAGGTTTTCCATTGGGAGGTTTGAACGGTGGTTTCTTGGAATGATCATCTCTTTCATTTTTTCCCCTGTTCTCAATATGAATTGCCTTTACGCTGGCGGAGTCAATAGTAGTTGGTTCAAACAACAATAATGAATGCCTAATGTAACTATGTAACGATCCAATGTACTTAGTTACTACTTCAGGAGTATCAAGTGCAATACCCAAATTAAGTGCTTCCTTCTAAACTCCTCTGTAAAACTTTGAACATCCTAACCTTTGCCTTGCCTTAAATACTACCAATTCATTAATGCTTTTTCTTTTATCCCAAGGGATAAAATTGTTCCTTTAACGCAAAAATAAAATCAGGCCATGAGTAAAATAGGTTAACCACATTCTTACTGCTTTGCAATTTTCTCTCCCACCAGACGAGAGCAGTGTTGCTCAGTTGTAGAGAGGCCAGCTGAATCTTTGCCTCATCCTTCATGATCTACTGAATCCTACAGTAGATCTCAATCTGCCTAATCCAATTACTAAGCTTTTCTACATTACTTTCACCATTAAACATGGGAAGATCAAATTTGACATTTAATTTAAAGAAAGGTTTCTTAGATGTGTCCCTTGAATTTTGATGATTATGGTGGTGAGAGGAAGAAGAACTTTCACTCATGGAAGGAGAAGGAGGGGGTTATTATCCACCATTTCCATGTGTTGAACCTTGTTCTTCTGGTTTTCTATTTTCTTCTTTCTCCATCCTTGAAAGCAACTGACCGACATTCTCTGCCATTGAATTGAATATTTTACGAAAATTGCGCTCCTCTTCAAGACGATCCTCTTCATCTGCCATGTTCTCCTTCGATGTGCACGCCCCACTTCAATATCGAAAGGCTCTAGTTTCCCTTCACCTCTTCAGAGCCTATTTCTTGTTAGCATACAAATATGCAATTCACATCTAAAAAGACCTGCTCTGATACCACTTGATCGAGGGATCTTTTGGTTATAGATGTATTAAAGAATCACATGTGAAAATTGCAGCTTAAGCATAGAAATTTAATGTGCACATGAGAGAAGAAGAAGAACACATAAAGCATGAGAAGAAGACAACAAGACTTGATAACAGAGTTCGTCCAACTTGGACTACGACTTTGGGCCCTGCTCGATCAATGGGGAGGCCTTCATTCATTAAATGGCATGAAAAAAAATGAATACAATCATCAGTTACACAAAAGGAGTCTTATACCTCCATTCTGGAAAATGGCCGCAAAATGTAGAACTCGGATGGAGAAATGGATGGCACCATTGTGTTTGTGGTGTCAAGAAGGGCTGAAACCATATAAAATTTGTCAAGTTTTGACAAAATGCACTTTTGCCCCTTCTGCAAGCTTCTGCCTCGAACTGCGTGCAAATTCCTCTCTCTCCCGTACACTTTTCTTCATTCATCGGGTTTTATAATACTTTTTTTGTTACCAGAATGCTCAAATCGGGGGTTGGTTTGTTTATAGTAGAAGCCATTCAACAAAAGGAGCAGCGGTCGCAATTAATCTGACTGTTTGACCTTTCTTCACAACAAAACCCCAAAAATGGCACTTTTTTGTTCAAAACCATAATACACAGAAACATTGAAAATTTCGACCACAAGGCTTAAAAGCCAGACTTCAAATGTATCAAATCCACTTTAATCTCCTGTCGGGTTCGCGCTTATCGCAAATCTCAACAGCCTCTGTCGCGGGGATCACCGATCGCCGATCGCCAATATCCCCGATATCAGCGTATCGCTGTCGGCATTTCGCATCGGCATATCGCATATATAATGGCCCAGGGTTCTTCCATATGGCATACGCCGACGTCGATCGCAGATGCCGATTGTCGACGCCGAAATTGCATGTCGCCTGCCCCCAATTGCGATTAGTCGGAGATCGCTAATCAGGAGTTCCGTCTGCCTGCCTTAAGTCTGCCCTTTGGACCCCTCCAATTGTGATTTTCCTTTAGAAGGCTTTAAACCCATTTTTTTAGAAGAAATGTCTCCTTTTTCAAATAACAAAGGTAACTTCTTTTCGCTATAACTTCATAATCCGAAGTCCATTTTAATCCGTTCAAGTTGCAAAAGATTCATAATGAAAAGATATATGCAATGGGACTATTTCTAGGAGCATCCTTGGACTTTCATTTTCCCCCATTTCTTGCAAGTCAACCCAGAACTTTGATTGCTTCTATCTCCTTCATTCAGACTCGGATTGGAGTGTCGTTCGCACCATTGGAATCAGGGCGACAAGCACTTTGATCTGATGTCAAGATAATTTCCTTTCTGCCACTTTGAATTTTGAGCTTTTTATATGCCACTGTGTCTGAAGATCCACCTGGATCATTGGAAGACGAATGGCATGATGCTAATGAACATGGGTGTTCAGTGGGCGGGGATTCCTCAAATTCTGAGAATAGACTCTTGAATACTCCCGATTTGTGGAAAGTCTATGCACAGTTGGTCAATTGCAAAGCCCAGTGTTGGAAACCTAGGCTTGAGAGCACCAGGGAAAATGACAAGATGGTCAGCCATAGGAGATTCATGAAAACTAAAAGATTGGAACATATGAACAATTTGTTCTCTTGATTAGTTCAATGTGTTGTGCTCTTTTTTTTGGCACACCTTTCATTAATTCTGCCATAGCTTGGCCAAGAATTTTGGTGCAATATTATCTATTGCTTCCTTACAGAGTTTTCGTTTTTTCCATCAGCCATGATAGTCATTTCTGTTAGAGTAATGGAAATCAAGTAGATTTGATCAGTCAGCAGTGCTAAACTCTAGTCAATCTAGCGGGCTCTCATGTCTGGAAGATAAAGAAATATGCATGTAACACATGGAATTCATGCGCATATAAAAAATGGCTAAGATCTCGTTGAATTGAATTTCCAATGGCACTTCTAAGACTTTGGCTTCCATTGCAAAGCCATAATGGCTCATCATATAAAAAATGGCAAAGAAGCTCATTGAATTGAATTTCAAACGGCTACTATTAAGCCTTTGGCATCGACCGCAAAACAATAATGGTCAATCATATTATCTCCGAGTCAACTGTATTGTAAATCTCAGTTATTGGACATCGGCGACAAAGTCAATGCTTGACTTTTTGTTGTTTGCATTTCATGTTGGGTTTTAAATTAGAATGTCATGGTTGAAGCACACTATGCATTTTGCAATTCTGTTCAATCAATTTTGCCCTAATTATTTATTTTTTATTTAAAATTTGTTTAGCCCAAGAGGGGAGTATGTAGTGTCTCTTCTTGGTGAGATAGCTTTGGTGAAACTTAGAGAAGGTGATTTTGATATAATGATATAATATTATGCACGAGAAACTTATGTACATGCTTATATGCTATAGACTTGGTTTGGGTCACCTAGTTGTTGTGTGCTTAGGATAATATCTATGGTTGTGTGTATATGAATTGATTTTGGTTAAGAACATATTTTCTCTTTTGGTATCTTAGTTTGGCAATATGTGTACATGACATAGATGTTGATTCAGAATTGAGACACATAGATCCATGGATGATCATGGTTGTGTGGAACATATGGTTAATTATGATTTATGGATGATACATGATTTATATGATTATATATGTTTAATCTTGTAATGAGCAAGATGTGGCAGGTACATAGTTATTTGCAAACAAGGATGCTCAAATTATAAATGATTGTGGAAGTCATGATACATGATTTTTATAATTTTATATTCTTGATATTGTATTGAGCAGGATGTGATATGGAACGTGGTTATTTTCAAACAAGGATGTTCAAATTTTAAATGGCTATGGAAGTCATTTCTCTAGAACCAAAATGGTTGTGGAAGTCATGCACAATTTTTGGTAAAATGTGAATAAGTTAATTATGAAATTCATTGATTCCTTTGATCTATGAGATTGTGATGTGTGCAGCTTTTGGAATAAGGCCTTACCAACAAACCATTAGATGGGTATGAGCTCACAATCAGTACCTTAAGTTGAAGCGTGGAGTTTCAAAGCAGAGTAGATGAGAAGCCATGAAAATTAGGGTGCAGAGTCCTAAATTCATGAAAGATAAAGATGTGGAGTCTTGAATCTATAATAAATTTTTTAGGGCGTGGAGTCCTTGATATTTAAAAGGATCAAGGTGTGGAATGTTGGATCTTTAGAGTAGATCACGGCATGGAGTCCTCAATCTACTAAGGCACGAAGATGCATGCAATAGGAGTACGTAATCCCTATTCTCTGGAAGAAAAATACCACTCATGGAAAGTTCAAGGATGAATTTCCTTAATAAAACCTCTTTTCTAACAATCCTAGAGTGACTTTCTAAAAATAGAAAGCCATGTCTAGCATCTCAAGCATGACTTTCCAAAAATAGTAAATCACCTTACATAAAATAACAATCAAGTATAGTTGAAGGAAAATCACATAACTTATCATAAATCAATCTTAATAGTTCAATATCGAATTAATCCTCAATATTATTAATATTATTATTATTAAAAGAGAATTACAAGTCACCTTCATCTTCTCAATCACTTCACACCTCTCTCCTTGATGAATCTCATGGATTTATGTAAATCTCTCTCTTTTAATAATACATTAAACTCTATTTTATGCACTCATCAAAGAATGGCATATTCCTCTTCAACTCAATAAAGACATGTAATAAAAAATTCATCTTATGCTCTCTTTAATGCATAAGTTACACTATCCTTAACTAAGGCATTCATACATCTCCTTAATGGCATGAGTTACACTCCTCTAAATGGAATACAATGCATGCACATTATCCTCCTTTATGACAAAAATTTGTTGCTCCTCTTATATATGTGTTTCATGTATTCTCACTTAGGGGGAGGGAGGTGCATTGTGATACCAAGAGTTGGAGAGATTTGAAAAATATTATGAGAGTGAGAGACTTGGAGAGTAGCCAATTGATTTCAAAATGATTTTGAAATTCCTATTCTAAAGTATTATGTAGCTCTACCTGGTGGAGCTGACCATGAGTGGTGTTGGGAGGAAGTGAAACTTATCTTCCTTAGCTTGGTTTGGATATCTCTCTACTTCTATATTTTGGTAGTGTTTGTGAGCTCTTATAGCTCAGGGGTTCTAGGGGGAGAAGTTCTCCCTGGATATGGTTGGGAGGAAAACCATATGGTTCACAATGAGTTGGTAAGGATATTGGAGCAAGAGCACAATCTCATTGGAGTTGGAGCATATTCCCATCTTTTTGGAATTATATAAATACACTATGAAGTATGTTCATAAACATTCTTGAAATTTTAGTTTATTATTAATTTAAAAGTGTTGTAGAACTTTAACATTCATTGGAAATTGCTACTTGTGAATGCTTATGAGATATTTATAGATTTATCTATGAGCTAACCAATAATGAATGGCAGTTGTAGTTGAGAATGTACATGTAGGGGGATTAAAACAATAATGTGTTGCCAAAGTTTTAAGTTCTTTTTATAATGAAATTTTGTCCATTGCAGGTTGCCATGAGTTGACTAAAATACCATATTATCATAAATTTGAGATTTTTTTTCTCCATGTATAGTTGTCGATAAAGTTTGCAAACTAAGTGTTTGACAAAGTGATAAATGAGATAGTAGGAATGTTTTTTTGTTGTTTTAATAAATCGCATCTCTAGAACATTTTGTTACTTTTCCGTTCAACATGAGGGGGTATCCGTGCCATTTGGCCATTTAACCCTCCATTTGATTCCAAAAGAGTACTTTGCAGAACCCAGATCGAAAATTTGGGCGATTTTACAGATTGTTGTTGTCAATTATTTGCATTTGTTTTCGAGTTTTTGATGAAAAACTAAGATTGTTTAGTCTCTGTTTTAAGATGCCAACATTTGAAGTTTCAATTTATGAATTTTCTGAGTTGAATAGGTTGAAGAAGAATCTCAAATTCATTGTTGCCAAGTGTTTGGAAAAATGCCTCAATGGTTGTAGATTGCATGTTTGCAAAGTGTTTGTCAAAAGACATGAATGGCTATAGTTTTTGTGCATATAAATTGTTAGAGTAAAAGTCCTACTTACCGTCATGCAAAGTGTTTGTCAAAAGATATGAATGGTTGAAGTTTTTGTGCATATAAATTGTTAGAGTAAAAGTCCTACTTACCATCATGCAAAGTGTTTGTCAAAAGACATGAATGGTTGTAGTTTTTGTGCATATAAATTGTTAGAGTAAAAGTCCTACTTACCATAGTTTTTATGTACTAGAAATTTATGAATAAACTATTTGATTGATGTAGCTTTTTATGTCTGCAAATTTTTGGTATGAACGTGAAAATTAATTTAATAATTTTCTAAAGTGTGAGTAGAGAATAGGATTTTTATTACTTTTATTATGTAAATATTTCATTAAAAAAAGGGGGGTTGTTGGAAAAAAAATTATAGTGACTTTCTGTAGGATTTGTGCAAGTGAGCATAATAAGTTTTGTCTAACCTACATGTGTTCATGGGTGCATTTTCGTTCTTCAATGACTATAGAAAACAACTACTTATGCCCAATTTATGCAATTTCATTGTTTTACATAACACTTTTTGAAGAATAACATGCTTTTGAATTAGTAACAATAGTTTCTTTTGTTTCAACATTCATTATATAATTCTCATGATTGCGGCATTACCTTAATAATTGGGATTGAGAATCTTAATTGATGAATTTGGAAATGTTGTTGGGTCAATATATTTTGTGATTCTATTCATTAACATATCATATTTATTAGATTTATTGATGAAGAGAGACATATTCTTCCCTCAGTTAGCAAGGTAGGTTAATACTCATACACTTATATGTGATTTTTGTAAAAGAAGTATAATACTTTTGTGGTTATGATATCAAGAGTCAATAAATGAAGCTTATTTAGCATAATCTAGGAAATCAAATAGGTTGATCTAGCTTAATGTTCGCACATGGAATTATGGTAGAATTTATTTCCACTCTTACTTAGAGCTCATGTATAAGTATGAAAAGAGCACATGTTATGATCTTTTAAACTTGAGAGGAAATGTGTTTTGGAATTGGTCTTAAGGGAAAGTTATCCCTAACTTCTTATGTTATATTCTTACATTGAAATAGTTGAAGGAACATGATTACATGATAGCTAAGTTAGTCATATTATGAGTAAAACAAAAATAAAATAAAAATAAAAATTGAGTAATAGTATTCAATGTGACCTTTACTTCTCTATACTATTGATGGTTGGTAAGGTGGGACCTTACATATGGTATCAGAGCCAAGTTAAAACACTAGGGCCTAATGGGCCAACATGCTTGCTTGTAGGTTGATGTATGAATGCTTATTTTGCATGCATGTTGAATTATTGTGTATGTTGACTTTGAAGCATATTGGTTGCATAAAGGATATTATTATTATTATGTCATTTAGAAACTCATGAAAAGAAAGGCTTCTTATATTCCTTTATATTTTTGTTAAGACAAATTATAAGAAATATGATAAAGGACTTAAAGACATGTAGGGAAAGGATGTGCTTGAGAAGTCGGGATTAAACCCAAGCATTTGAATGGTTTGATTTTCAATGGGTGAGTGAGGTATGTGGAGTGGGTGCATGGTTTCATATATGTTTAATGCATAACTATCAATGTGATATGGGCCTACTAGCCATCTCTACTATGTTTAATGTTTAATGCTTACTGTATGCAAATTTGATTGTCATATGGGATGGACCATTATTGTTTTTTTTTACAACCAACGTGTGAGCTATTTATAGCTTGGCAAGCTCAACGTACTATAGGACCAAGAAGATCACACATGTAGGATTCATGTAGACTATGAAAAAGAACATGTAGAATATCAAAATATTATAGATATCCTAATTAGATGTCATATCAATTACATAAAATAGTATTTTGATACGGTACTATAAACTGTATGGTTGGTTTTGATATAGAAATATTTGGAATTTTATATAGAAACATGCCTAATATGGCATGGATATATTTTCTACTTGATTAAGAATGGTATGTTTCGGTTTTCATGGAGTTGCTTCCAATTTAGAAAACATTAAACTATGGTTTGGCTTGAAGGAAAATATATCAAATGCATATACATAAGTTTAACAACTTAGTGATAGGAGAATTGAAAATAACTACGTATCTTATGACTGTAGGAAAAACTTTGGGCCAAATTTAGCCCAAGAGGGGGAGTATGTAGTGTCCCTTCTTGTAGATAGCTTTGATGACACTTAGAGAGGGTGATTTTGATATAATGATACAATATTATGCATGAGAAACTTATGTACATGCTTATATGCTATAGACCTGGTTTGGGTCACCTAATTGTTGTGTGCTTAGGATAATATCTATGGTTGTGTATAAGAATTGATTTTTGTTAAGAACATATTATCGATGTTTTCTCTTTTGGTATCTTAGTTTGGCAATGTGTATGACATGGATGTTGAGTCAAGATTGAGACACATAGATCCATGGATTATCATGGTTGTGTGGAACATATGGTTAATTATGATTTATGGATGATACATGATTTATATGATTATATATGTTTAATCTTGTAATGAGAAAGATGTGGCAGGTACATAGTTATTTGCAAACAAGGATGCTTAAATTATAAATGACTGTGGAAGTCATGATACATGATTTTTATAATTTTATATACTTAATCTTGTATTGAGAAGGATGTGATATGGAACGTGGTTATTTTCAAACAAGGATGTTCAAATTTTAAATGGTTGTGGAAGTCATGCACAATCTTTGGTAAAATGTGAATAAGTTAATTATGAAATTCATTGATTCCTTTGATCTATGAGATTGTGATGTGTGCAGGTCTTGGAACAAGGCCTTACCAACGAACCATTAGATGGGTATGAGCTCACAATCAATACCTTAAGGTGAAGCGTGGAGTTTCAAAGCAGAGTAGATGAGAAGCCATGGAAATTAGGGTGCGGAGTCCAAAATCCATGAAAGATAAAGACGTGGAATTGTATATCTATAATAAAATGTTTAGGGCGCGGAGTCCTGAATATTTAAAAAGATCAAGGTGTGCAATCTTGGATCTTTAGAGTAGATCAAGGCGTAGAGTCCTCAATCTACTAAGGCACGAAGATGCATGTAATAGGGGTACGGAATCCCTATTCTTCGGAAGAAAAATACCACTCATGGGAAGCTCAAGGATGAATTTCCTTAATAAAACCTCTTTTCTAACAATCCTAGAGTGACTTTCTAAAAATAGAAAGTCATGTCTAGCATCTCAAGCATGACTTTCCAAAAATAGTAAATCACCTTACATAAATTGAAAATCAAGTAGAGTTGAAGGAAAATCGCTTAAATTATCATCAATCAATCCTAATCGTTCAATATCGAATTAATCCTCAATATTATTAATATTATTATTATCTTTTATGAGACTATGATATTATTATTAAAACAGAATTACAAGTCACCTTCATCTCCTCAATCACTTCACACTTCTCTCCTTGATGAATCTCATGGATCTACGTAAATCTCTCTCTTTTAATAATACATTACACTCTATTTTATGCACTCATCAAAGAATGGCATATCCCTCTTCAACTCGTTAAAGACATGTCATAAAATATTCATCTTACGATCTCTTTAATGCATAACTTACACTATCCTTAACTAAGGAATTCATACTTCTCCTTAATGGCATGAGTTACACTCCTCTAAATGGAATACAATGCATGCATATTAATCCTCCTCTATGACAAGAATTTGTTGCTCCTCCTATATATGTGTCTCATGTATTCTCACTTAGGGGGAGGAAGGTGCATTGTGATACCAAGAGTTGAAGAGATTTGAAAAATATTATGAGAGTGAGAGATTTGGAGAATATCCAATTGACTTCGAAATGATTTTGAAATTCATAATCTAAAATATTATGTAGCTCTACGTGGTGGTGCTTGCCATGAGTGGTGTTGGGAGGAAATGAAACTTATCTTCCTTAGCTTGCCGTGGATATCTCTCTACTGCTATATTTTGGTACTGTTTGTGAGCTCTTACAGCTCGGGGGTTCTAGGGGGAGAAGTTCTCCCTGGATATCGTTGGGAGGAAAATTGAATTGTTCACAATGAGTTGGTAAGGATATTGGAGCAGGAGCACAATCTCATTGGAGCTAGGGCATATTCCCATCTTTTTGGAATTCTATAAATACACTACCAAGTATGTTCATAAGCATTCTTGAAATTTTAGTTTATTATTAATTCAAAAGTGTTGTAGAACTTTAAAATTTATTGGAAATTGCTACTTGTGAATGTTTATGAGATATTTACATATTTATTTATGAGCTAACCAATAATGAATGGCAGTTGTAGTTGAGAATGTACATGTAGGGGGATTAAAACAATAATGTGTTGCCAAAGTTTTAAGTTCTTTTTATAATGAATTTTTGTCCATTGCAGGTTGCCATGAGTTGACTAAAATACCATATTATCGAAAATTTGAGTTTTTTTTTTCTCCATGTACAATTGTAGATGAAGTTTGCACACTAAGTGTTTGAAAAAGTGATAAATGAGATAGTAGGAATGTTTTTGTTGTTGTTGTTTTAATAAATCGCATCTCTGGAACGTTCTGTTACTTTTCCGCTCAACATCAGGGGGTATTCGTGCCATATGGTCATTTAAACCCCCATTTGCTTCCAAAAAAGTACTTTGCAGAACCTATTTTGAAAATCTGGGTGATTTTACAGATTGTCACTGTCAATTATGTGCTTCTATTTTCGAGTTTTTGATGAAAAACTAGGATTGTTTAGTCTTTGTTTTAAGATGCCAACATTTGAAATTTCAATTTCTGAATTTTCTGAGTTGAATAGGTTGAATAAGAATTTCAAATTCATTGTTGCCAAGTGTTTGGCAAAATGCCTCAATGGTTGTAGAATGCATGCTTGCAAAGTGTTTGTCAAAATGCTTCAATGGTTGTAGATTGCATGTTTGCAAAGTGTTTATCAAAGAACATGAATGACTGTAGTTTTTGTGCATATAAATTGTTAGAGTAAAAGTCCTACTTACCATCATGTAAAGTATTTGTCAAAAGATATGAATGGTTGTAGTTTTTGTGCATATAAATTGTTATAGTAAAAGTCCTACTTACTGTCATGCAAAGTGTTTGTCAAAAGACATGAATGGTTGTAGTTTTTATGCATATAAATTGTTAGTGTAAAAGTCCTACTTACCGTATTTTTTATGTACTAGAAATTTATGTATTTGATGGATGTAACTTCTTATGTCTGCAAGTTTTTGGCATGAACATGAAAATTAATTTAATAATTTGCTAAAGTGTGAATAGAGAATAAGATTTTTGTTACCTTTATTATCTAAATATTTCATTAAAAAAGGGGTTGTTGGAAACAAATTTATAGTGACTTTTTATAGGATTTTGTGCAAGTGAGCATAATAAGGTTTTGTCTGAGCTGCATGTGTTCATGGGTGCATCCTTGTGTTTCAATGACTATAGAAAACAACTACTTGTGCCCAATTTATGCAATTTCATTGTTTTACATGACACTTTTTGAAGAATAACATGCTTCTGAATTAGTAACAATAGTTTCTTTTGTTTCAACTTTCATTATAATTCTCATGATTGCGGAATTGCCTTAATAATTGGGATTGAGAATTTTAATTGATGAATTTGGAAATGTTTTTGGGTCAATATATTTTGTGATTCTATTTCATAAACATATCATATTTATTAGATTTATTGATGAAGAGAAACATATTCTTCCCTCAGTTACCTTGCAATAGGTAGGTTAATGCTCATACACTTCTATGTGATTTTTGTAAAAGAAGTATAATACTTTTGTAGTTATGATATCAAGAGTCAATAAATGAAGCTTATTTACCATAATCTAGGAAATCAAATAGGTTGATCTAGCTTAATGTTCGCACATGGAATTATGGTAGAATTTATTTCCACTCTTACTTAGAGCTCATGTATAAGTATGAAAAGAGCACATGTTATGATCTTTTAAACTTGAGAGGAAATGTGTTTTGGAATTGGTCTTAAGGGAAAGTTATCTCTGACTCCTTATGTTATATTCTTACATTGAAATAGTTGAAGGAACATGATTACATGATAGCTAAGTTAGTCATATTATGAGTAAAATAAAAATAAAAATTGAGTAATAGTATTCAATGTGACCTTTACTTCTCTATACTTTTGATGGTTGGTAAGGTGGAACCTTACACTCGTCATAACTCTCGGTCGATTCCAGAAGGAAGACCGTGAGTCACACAGTCCATATGTATTCATCCTTTAAGCTACAAAATAGTAAAGCCATAAACAAGCTTGAAAGAATCCAGTAAAACAGAGGATAACCAGCTTGATTTTGGAAGCCAAACCAAATCAAAAGAGTTCAGATTATAAATGTTTTATGTATATACAAACTTCGGATCTTTAGAATGAAAATAAGAAAAACAAGGATGAAACCCTCAACAAAGCCTGTATCACGCAAATTCTTGCCATAGTGCATACTTTTTTGGAATCTTTCCATGACCAAACAACAAAACCCTTGCCCACTTAAAATAACAACAGCTAATCTAATGTCGACTTCAACCTTGGCTTAAAGGCATTCCTCTATCCAGAGAAACAAAATGATAAATATGCAATAAGGGGAATACATGCATGGCCACTTTAACTCTAAAAATATACGAGCTTGACAGTGCGTCACGAGGTTTGATAGTAAGACCAACCTATGATAAGATGACGGTAACCAGGATTAAGGGAGACCTAATCGAACCCAGAAACCATGTGGAAAGGGCATTTGTTGAACATTACATATAGATGCAAAATGTCAGAGTTAAACCTAATAACAAGAAAACTGTTAACGGCTATTATATGTAATAAATATTGGGGCCTCGATGTTAGCTAAGATGGAGTAACTCCAGAATGTAGAAGACTGCTGGTATCTGAAACCCCTGCAATAGTTATTATTAGCTCGAAGCAGGTATAAAAAAAGTAGAACAGAAAACAATCCAGTAGAAGATCCTAACGACATGGATGTTACCTCCTTGAACCCGTAAGCATCCAACCTCATCCTCCTTGTGGCATGCAGACCAACAAAATCTTGAATACCCTACACAGTGAACCAGATGAGCAAAGGAATACAGTTTTTAATTCAAATCGAAGACTGTCAAAGGGTATACCTATTAAGAAATAGAGATATGTTGTGGTTACCTGTTGGGTGAGGTTTAACGCAATGCTCCATTGGAACGAGGATGGCAGACTGATACCTGCTCCACTGCAACAAACTCTTAGTGAGATTGCAGAGTCGAGGCTCGAGACCATGCATAACGCAAAAAGCGAACACGATGCTAACCCTAAGCAATGGGAGTCGTTGGATCACCATACCCAAATCCTAAGGTGCAAGTTTCACCAGATGTTTCCATATGCCAGACCCTTCTGCTGTCAGGTCCATTCCATTGAATGCAAGAATAACAAGTGTCAGGTGGGTACATTGACTTTATCCACCTCCATTAAAATGACATTACATCGAAAGATCATGCCAAGTGGGTTATTAATTCGAGGTTTATACGCTTCAAATGTGGAGGAATGTTGGGATAGTATATTAATGTTTCTCATTAATTTTTTACTAAAGATCAGATGCCATTTATTTTTGAGTAATAAAAATTTAATGAGAGAGTGTATATTTCACAATTATTTATATTGAGAGAATATTTGTGATGAAACTGTGTGGAGGATGATATTTAATCTTGTCCAACATTTTAGGTGGATACTCCATCTATCTTCAAAGAATTTTTTATTTTTTTTGTAAGCTTATGTAGGACCTTCTCATTTTCGAGTTTTTACATGTCCATTATTCGCCCTATTTCTGGGGAGGGTAGCACAAAAATCGAATCCAAGATCTCCGGTTCGGTGAGACTTCATTTCCACAGCCATTGCCATTTGAGCTACCCTATGCGGACTATCTTCAAAGAAAATTTAAAAAACAAAAAAATATTGATTTGATTTTAAAATATGTAAGTAACATATTTATATTATTTGAATATAATTAAGTAATAATTAAAATAAAATTGAGTTCAAATATTTAGTTTATCATTTGTGGTTTTTGGATAACTACAACTCATCATTTTGCTAATGATATCTTAGATAAAAAAAGGTATATCCATGTTACTTCAAGATCTATCAAACCTCTTTTGAGATGCAAGCACTCTTTTGGAGTGAAAAGAAATTTGACCCTTGGCAAATCCCAAATTAAGATAAATCCAACTGGTTATTAAAAAACTATTTATTTTTATTTTATATTTACAATAGCGATCTTTTACTCATTTTCAAATAATATTTATTAAATATTTACAAAAAATATATAATAATATTTTAATCACTTTAAATCTTTTCATTTTTATTAATCAAAATACTTACAATTTAGATTGAGAATGTTCTCTTAAGTTTGTGTACTAATGTGTTAAGCTAACAAAATAAAATCAATTTTTTTTTTTTTTTAAATTAATGCTATGAATTTTAATATGTCAAATGTGTTATTTTACAGTGACCTGTGCAAAAGGTTAGCTTTCCTATGTACTATGTACAATGTGAAACCAGAGTTCAAATTGAATCCATTGTTTGAGAAAGACAAATTAGGCAACTCTCCTTAGTCGGCCTCATCATGTTTGAGATTTTACCTTGCAAATATTCTTTGCACCTGTGAATAAAATACAGAATCATATTTTTAAGAAAAATTAAATGTTTTAGCTAAAAAAAAATAATAGATTTAACACTCTTAAAATGTAACTATAAGTAGCTTTGTTACCCTTTCACTTGTTTGTTTTAATGGCTGACATGGCATCTACTTAAGTAACTTGATTATATGCTTCTATTTAATAGAAAAGTATTTCAGACAGTAGAGTTTGAATACCCTTTCACTTTTTGTTTTAATCGCTGACATTACATGTACTTCAACTAACTTTGATTAGATGTTTCTATTTAATAAAAACGTATTTCATACAGTAAGTTTGAATAGTCTATAAGAATTAGATCCAAAGTTTTGGACGCCCACTGGGAGCCCACCCTTTGTTGAACGTCCGATGTCTCTTGGAATTGCTTCAGGCAGTCATGGTCAATATTCTTCAAAGCGAGGAATCGATAAAAGCCCTGCCATAGAGCTGCAAATTACATACTCAACCAGGGGCCCGTGATTTTCCCAAAGAGCTGCGAATTATAAACTCAACTAGGGCCGCCTCCGCCAGTCGCCATCCTCCGTTTGCACGGACGTAAGACCTACTATGAAATTTGCTTTATTTTTAGTAAACTGAAAAGTCAGTTGATGCCCAACTGGCTTTTTCATGCCTCCATTAATTCCCAGCTTTCAAACGTGTGGATGTAATCATGGATCTGATGAAAAGAATACCGAGAATGGGCGGCTGGTTGACTTGATCTTCGATAGTCCTCCACGTCTCTCTTTTCTAGTCTATAAATACTGGTTTTACAATTTATGTAACACACTTCTGCCTTCTGCCCTTGCGGCATATTCATGTTTCGCTTGCTCATAAGAAACCAAATAAAATATGGGCAACCATGTCTGCTGTCTCACGGTGGGCAATCACAAAGAAACCATTCAGTTGGTTCTCCTTGCCGGAACCGTTCAGATCCTTCATAAACCACTCTGCGCCGCCCAGATCATTCAAGAATTCCCTCAACATTTAGTCTGTCACTCCGATTCATTCTACATCGGCCATAAGACGCCGACTTTATCTCCGAGTGACCAACTGAAGTTGGGCAACAAGTACTTCCTTCTACCCGAACATTTCTTTCACTCTCCCTTGTCTCTTGTATCTTTGGCTTCCTTAATATCGCCGCCCCCGCCCACAAAATCTCCACTTACTTCCACAGTTCGCCTATCAGCTCCGCTTCGCAGTATCGAACGCGCTTCTGCTTTGTGTCAACCGTTTGAGATACAGAAAAGCGACGCTGACAGAGGACTTCGGATCAGAGTCTGCCCGGAGTTTATTTCAAAGCTTTTGGAAGACCGATGGCATGACGCTGATGAACGTGGGTGTTCAGTAGGCGGGGATTCCGCAGATGATGAGAATAGACTCTTGAATACTCCAGATTTGCGGAAAGTCTATGCACAGTTGGTCAATTGCAAAGCCCAGTGTTGGAGACCTAGGCTTGAGAGCATCAGGGAAAATGACAAGATGGTCGGCCATAGGAGATTCATGAAAATTAAAAGATTAGAACAGATGAACAATTCATTCTCTTGATCAGTTCAATGTGTTGTGCTCCTTTTTTCTGTCACATCTTTCATTAATTCTGACATAGCTTGGCCAATATTTCTGGGGCAATATCATATAGTGCTACCTTGTAGAGTTTTCGTTTTTGCCATCAGCCATGATAGGCATTTCATGCTGAAATAATTGAATTCAAGTAGACTTGACCTGGTCAACAGTGCTGACCTCCAGTCAATCTAGCAGGCTCTCATGTCTGGAAGATAAAGAAATATGCATGTAAAACATTGGAATTCATGCGCATATAAAAAATGGGTAAGAGCTCGTTGAATTGAATTGAATGGCTAATATTTATTTTTTAAATTTAAACTAAATATAATGAAAAGACAAATTTGGTTATAGCCGCGCGTTGGGAGATAATAATAATAAACCTACAAGAAATTAGTGTGGCATTTCTTGTTATACCTGCCTAGTAGAATATATTGTAAGTAATTTGTTGGAAATCATTTTGACATCTATTGCAATTCAAAAAATTATAAAATTTTGAAATAAATTTATATTAAAATATATTTATACCAGTCTAGTAGAATAGGCTGTAGAATATATGGTTAGTAATTTGTTGGAAATTATTTTAACAAAACATTATAAAGTTTTCATATATATATATATTACATTTCAAAAAAAGAAATTTCCTATTTTTATTGATGATGAATCTTAATCTTAAATTTTGTTTGTTTAAAAATGTATTAATAAAAAAAATCGTTGTCTTTACCCAATTCAATCCATAATCAAAGTAATATGAAATCTATAAAAATTCAGATATGCAATCTTTAAATATTTGTTTTTAAATCTCCATGTTTGCCACCTAGTTTAAGGAGAGGACGATATAAAAACAAATCTCATAAGAACATACATGCTTCACAAAATCCAAGGTTCAAATCCCCGAGTAGAAAGAAAGATTAAAAAAAATAAAATCGTATTACCATTGCATGCTTCACAAAGATATTGTTGTTTTGATTGACATAATTTCATGTGTTGAGATACTCGTCACTTGGACCAATTTCACTTAATTACGTTGTAGGAAATGGATCCATAGCATCTAATGCTCCAGTGGCTTGTGACCATCTCCAAGCAAATAGAGGATGGTGCATTATTTAACACATGTATATGCTATTTATTTCACAGTTACTAGGTTTTGACAACCCATGGTTTTGCCAATAGTATATATATCTATGATGATGATGGTGGTGGTGGTGGTTAATGTCCACTGAGACGAAATTGGTCTATCGGACCTATAATTTTCTTAGTTTTTTATTGACTAGCTCCTCGTCTTTATTAGCGAGATTGGTGATGTAGCTTTCTTTTTTTTCTCTATAGTCTTCCAACTTCCTTTACCTTGCATCTCCTTCATCTCTTCTGGTTCTTCGGACATTGGTGTCCTTTTGAAGATAGTCAGAGAAGAAGTTTGGTCTAGGAGATTTGGTCTAGAAGATCTGCTTCGTTGTTAGATGAAGATTTATTTTGTGCGATATTCGAATCCTCATAACTGTTGACGCTTGAGGGGTTGTCGAGTTGGGCAGGGCTTTCCCCCTACTTGTTTTGAGAGTTGTTTTTTTCTTGCCCGATTTCTTGTGATTCAGAGTTTTCTCGAGAGTATTCTTCTTTGATGACAGTGTAGTGCTCTTTTTGTGCTCCTTCCCACCATGTAGATCTGTGGTGATTTTTTCTAGCATTTTTCTGGGAGGCTTTTGGGCAATTTTTGGCTAGATGACTTGTCTCAAATCAGGGACGACATCTGAAGAGGACACTCTCATAATCCAGTTTCTGGTTCTACACATAGTCTTTACTTGTTAGGTTTATTTCAACTGAGAATCCGGCGCTGAAGTCCATTTCCACACAGATGCGTGCATAGGTGGTTCTAGCATATTCCTCTGTTTCTGGGCATTTGTAGTAAAATTTGCCAATTGCATTTCCGATGGCTTTTAGCGAGGAGAAAGTCCAGAGATGCAAGGGTAGGTTTGGCAATCTCACCCAAACTGGTGGTGAGGTTATGACTGTTGTTGAGGAATCGAATGATGGGTTCCATGGCTTCATGAATAGGCCTGAGTTTTCCCAAAACCAAGGGCCAGAATCTAGAATGGATTGTCTACTCTCAGAGTTTTCAAAATCTACTATAAAGAAACCCCTAGCATAGGGGTAGATATTAATTGCATTAGAAATGACAGGCTTCAATACCTCCAAGATCCAACTGTGGAGAGCTTACCGCTACAGCCAAAAACCATTGAACGAGCAGATTAGGGCACTTTCAAAAACTTCAGAGCCTCATCGAGTGAGGCCTCGACCACCTGGACAGTGGGAGCTTGGGCTTCACTGACGATATGGGCAGGAGCTTGCCCCCCAGAAGCGGACAAAGCTGAGCCAGCAGCTATTTTCGCGAAGCTGGGAGCCATCTGGAGCAGAGGATACAAGACTGCAAAATATCAAATGATCGGAAGATCCAAAGACCGCAGAAGCTAGAAGATCCGGCCGAAAGATCATATGAACCGAAGACCGCAAAAGATTAGAGGATCCAAAGACCGCAAAAGCTAGAAGATCTGGCAAAAGATCTGATGATCCCAAGACTAGAGAAGATCAAATCCGAAGACAGCAGAAGCTATCCCGCAGAGGATCCGATCAGAAGAAGACCGCAGAAGTTATCCTGCAGAAGACAAGATCCAACCAACGCCTGCCCTGAGAGGATACGAGGATTTTTACATAGGTTGATCCGAAGACCGCACAAAAGATCCGAACCTAAGTCAAGATCGGATAAGTCATTGACGGAAAAAAATAACTAGTTTAAATTCTTGTAACTCCTCAATATCAAGGAAAAAAATTTATAACTCCCCTTATTTAGTAAATCTAAATTTATTAAAAATTTCCTCACATTAAATTTAAATTCATTTTTAATATATATAATTTAAATTTTACCTTTAATTTATGCTATATAATTTGTAATATAAAATAAAATTAAAAATTTATTTATTTGAATTTTACAACTGCACTTTTCTTATCTTAAAGTCTTTAGGTTATTTTCAAATAACACTTATTAAATATTTAAAAAATAATCATTTTAACTTTTTAATATTTATTAAATATTTAAAAAATAATATAAAAAAAATAGTCATTTTAACTTTTTAGTATTTTACATAAATTATAAGGATATTTGGAACGTTCTGGCCCGACAATTTGATTATATAAAAAAAAGCACCGCGAAAAACAGATATGGAAATAATAATTAATGCTCTGAATTTTGATTAATCAGATGTGTTCCTTTTTAAGTAGCCTGTGCACAAAATGCAGTTTTCCCATGCGCAGTGCATTAAATTAAATTTCGGTGAAACCATTTTGAGTTCAAGTTAAATTTCGGTGAAACCAAGTTTGAGTTCAGATAGAGTCTATTGTTTAGAGAAAACAAAGTTAGGTCAGCTCTTTTCAATTCGTCGATTCATATTTGTTAAATTATTTTTTTGAAATTTTTTGAAAGTTTTTTTTTGGGTTTTTGGTCTAATTTCTTTATAATTCAGTAGAAATTTAAAGAAATCATAAGCTTGATGGGTAACTTGTGTACGATCGAAGTGCTTTAAGAGTTTTTTAGGTTGTTGATTCCATATAAACATTCAAAAAACCAGTTTAAATAACACAAATCAAAATTTCATCTCAAATTTTTAACCGAGAGGGAAAGTCCAAAAAATCTCACTAATACAATTCTATTTTTCTCTATAAGAAGAGTCTTAAGCAAAAATCACATCATAATTTTTTTTGTCAAAAAATTTTAAACCAACCAGTGTGATTCATCGTCAAAACTAATATAATCTATTTTTCTTGTTAATATTTTTTATTTATCAATATTTTTAAAACTATGCATCTATTAATACACAAGAAAATATATCTCACTCGTTAGATTTAAACGAGTACAAGAACTAAACATATAACATATACCGCCTGGTGCATATCACTACACGGGGCAGTATGAATAGCTTTGTTACCATTTCACGTTTTCGTTTTAATGGCAGACATTAAATCTACTTCAATGAACTTGCTCAGTAATAAGAAGGTATTTCAGATGATAAGTTTGAGTAGTCTATAGGAATTAGATTTGACGTTTTGGACGGCCAGTCCACGACCATTCTTCGTAGAACGTCGCGTTCTCTTGGACTTGCTGTGAGGCAGTTAAGGCCTGCATCTGTGATGTTCACGGAGAGCTGCGAATCATAAACTCAACTAGGGCCCATCCTCCATACCTCCTTTTTATTGGTTTGGACTCTGGATAAAGAAGTCCAAGGTAAAAGTTTCAATTTGATAGGGAGAAATAACAACGTATTTCAGAGTCCACACAGTAAGTTTGAATAGTCTATACGAATTTGATTCGACGTTTTTGACGGCCAGCCGGGCATCACTCTTCGTTGAACTTCCGGTGTCTCCTGGACTCGCCTTGAGGCTGTCATAATCAATAAGTTTCGAAGCAAACAATTGGTAAAAGCCCTCCCAGAGAGCTGAAAATTATAAACTCAAGCAGGGGACCCCGCCCGTGCACTCGTGATGTTCCCAGAGAGCTTCGAATTATAAACTCAACTAGGGCCGCCGCCGGTGCACCCGTGATGTTTTCCTCATCCTCCATTTGCACGGACGTAAGACCGACGATGAAATTTGCAATATTTTGCGTAAACTGAAAAGTCAATTGATGCCCAACTGGCTTTTTCATGCCTCCATTGATTCCCAACTGTCAAACGTGTCGACGGAAGAGAAGACCAAGAATGGGCGGCTGGTTGACTCGATCTTCTCTACTCCTCCACGGCTGGTTGACCCGATCTTCTCTACTCCTCTAGTGTGTAAATACTGGTTTTAAATTTTTTATAACACACCACTTTTGCGGTCTGCCCTTGCGGCATATTCATGTTTCACTTTCTCATAAGAAACCAAATAAGATATGGGCAACCATATCTGCTGTCTCAGGGTGGGTAATCACAAGGAAACCATTCAGTTGGTTCCCCTTGCCGGCACCTTTCAGATCCATCATAAACCACTCGTGACTCTACCCCCATGAATTCCTTCAACATTTAGTGTGTCACTCCTAAATATTATACATCCGGCATAAGACGCCCACTCTATCTCCAAGTTGTTAAAATAGATAATTACTTTGCCAGGAAGAAATTGTTAAAATGAGAGAGTGAGTTAACAAAGTCAAGTCGAGTTAAGTTGTATTTTGAGCGTATTTTGAGTAAAGTTGAATTTAGTGTGTGGTTGTATGTTATGTGGGTTAAAATTAGAGAGTGAGTTAAGTGAGTTCAGTGAAGTTAGTTAAGTCGTATTTTGAGTGTATTGAGTAAAGTTGAATTTAGTGTGTGGTTGCATGTCAAATTATTTTAGGCGAGTCTATAGTATGAAAAAGTTTAAATATCCCTCACGGGGTTCATTGTAATCATAAGTTTTTGTGTGATCAATTGAAGAGCTTCCTATTTTGATTAAAGTTGAGTTTAGTGTGTGGTTGCATGTCAAGCTATTTTACGCGATTTTCTAGTTCGAAAAAGTTTAAATACAAGTTTTTGTGTGATGAAAAGTTTAGTGTGTGGTTGCATGTTATTTTAGGCTAGTCCTAAAAAGTTTAAACACAAGTTTTTGTGTGATGAATTGAAGAGCCGCCTATTTTGAATAAAGTTGACTTTAGTTTGTGATTGCATGTCAAGTTATTTTTTTCAGAGAATGCATGTCAAGTTATTTTAGGTGAGTGGCTAGTCCGAAAAAGTTCAAATATAAGTTTTTGTGTGATCAATTGAAGAGCCGCCTATTTTGAATAAAGTTGAGTTAGTTTGTGGTTGTATGTCAAGTTAGTCCGAAAAAGTTTAAATATAAGTTTTTGTGTGATCAATTGAAGAGCCGGCTATTTTGAATAAAGTTGAGTTAGTTTGTGGTTGCATGTCAAATTATTTTAGGCGAGTCACTAGTCAGAAAAAGTTTAAATACCCCTCTCGGGATTCATTGTAATTATCAGGGTTTTGTGTGATCAATTGAAGAGCAGTATCTACGTGTGTTTTATGTGTTAAATTGGTGTTTTACCTTTTTTGATTTTCCAACAAATTGGTAACAGAGCACAAAAAAAATCACTAATTACATAGAGTCTACACAGTCAATAAAGTCAATAAAGAAAAAAGCAAAGTAAATATAATCGGTAAATTGGCCAAGTGATTAAAATGGGTAAATTTTTTTAAATTTTGAAGGAGCAGAATATTCTGTGATATCTTCATTACTATGAATGTGACCTGTGTTGATACTGCGAGGTATTAACAATTCAAAAAAATCATCGTTCCAAAGTGGAATAAGTCACGTGGGCTGCGTACTCATGCATAAGATCGAATATTTTTTGGTTTCAAAGTCACGCTGTTAGTTTGACTTTCAAAAACCTGAGTGAGTTTTTGAAAAGTCCTTTATTATATAATAATAACCAAAGATTTTGTTTAATTAAGGTACAGGACTTTCTTTTCAACGAGTTGGGAATAACTTTTATAAAAAAGGATTTATAAGTTTATGAAAGGTTTTTGGTTCGAAAGTCACGCTGTTAGTTTGCCTTTTAAATACGTGAGTGGGTTTTTGAAAAATCCTTTATTATATAATAAGAACCAAAGATTTTGTTTAATTAAAGGGACTTGACTTTCTTTTCAACGAGTTGGGAATAACTTTTATAAAAAGGATTTATAAGTTTATGAAAGGTTTTTTTTTTATATTAAAAAATTCAAAGTTTTTATACTAAAATGTGATTTTAGGGTCTTTTGGACAAATTTAAAAAGTTTTTTTTTTGAAAAGAGAGAAGTTTAGAGTTTTATTATTATTGGAAGAGAATAATTTTTTTCTAAGGAGGGTTTTATTCAGCTTCTAGTCATACTTTCTATTATTTATAGGGAAAGATTATGATGTGTGGGCTATTAAGATGGAGATTGTCACGCCCCTACCCTGGCGGTGATCTTTCAACCGCACAATCGGGGTGCGGCACCATCAACCACTTTTTTTTTAACAATACTCGCAGTTGTGGACTACGCCTACTTTCTATACTTAGTTTATTTTTCAACTGCTAAGTTCACTTTCATTAACACAACGGAAACTTTCATACATCATTCATCATTATTATCTTTTAACATAAATGCACAGCCGATAATAAACGGGGAGGGGCAACTCCCTGAAATATGAGTCTACCCGATAATAACAATACTTCACAAAATATTCAGTTTTACAGCCTTTGCAGGAAACCCCAAGTTTCCTTGGTACAATATCTGTCAAAACGTGTAAGTCGGCCTACACCTTTCGGACCACTCAAACCACCGTTTAGAGTGCCCAAGCATACTTCCACCCGTCGCACCTTGTTCAGCAAAACTTGTGTCGTTCAGCCCGTGCCTACGGCGTGTCGCCCTGCTCGACGCCCATTTGCAACTCACCGAACTTCCAAACACCTCGTTCGCACTTATGCCCGGTCGCAGCTCATCATCATGCTGACCGCCCGCCAACCGTTCACCTCAACTCATCGTTGTGTAGCAGCACCCACGCTCATTTCATTGTGTTCACAACGTGTTGCCCTTTCCCAGCGCCCGTTTGTTGTTCACCCAACTCTCCCGTCTCCTGTTCACACTCCATCGTAGAGTTTCACACAACACCGACTTATCGTTCAGCCACCGTACAGCGGCACCCTTCGTGGGTCGCCTGCCTATCGACCGATCAAAACGCAG
Source organism: Pinus tabuliformis (assembly GCA_031772625.1). Lineage (NCBI taxonomy): Eukaryota > Viridiplantae > Streptophyta > Pinopsida > Pinales > Pinaceae > Pinus > Pinus tabuliformis. The sequence continues at coordinate 268,412,323 of CM062808.1, read as the reverse complement.
ATCGATCGGTGAGTTCATCCACTCGCCTAAACGTGCCCGCACAACCTGCGTTTTCCCCCCCATTGCAGTGCGACTGCCCTCCTGAACCGTGTTCACTCCTCGGCTTGGTGCTACAGCTATGACCGTCTGCACCTCACCTCATTGCATCCAACCAACACTTGGCTCGTCCACCAAACACTGAACTTGCCTTCGTTGAACTCTGACTTGTTGTCTTTTGCAAGTGACTCGCCTCCATGTTTATATAGCCACCTGCCAAGGTGGGGGCTTTGGCTGATGGCCAAGACGACCCTACCTTTAGTGGTTCCAACTTTCAACATGTCGGCCCGAGGGTAGGGTGCCCGCACACGGGACCACCCACCCATATATTACCACGAGCTCGCCCTCACACTTAACCGTTTTCACCAAATGGCTTCGTGCGTTCGCTCACCCGTTTAGCTAGCTCGTCGCCCTCACCTGAGTGTGCGCCCAACTCGTCGGTTCGCCAGACCGCCTCATCTACCCGTCCATTGCTGACACTGCAAATCTTCGGTTAAACGCGCATGTTTGCCCTGTAAGGCCCACGAGTTACGGATCGTTTGGTGAAGGGCGCACGACGGGCTAGCGACAAGCTGGGAGGTAACCGACAAATTGGGGCGCACCCACACAGTGCGACGAGCTGACCGAACAAAGGAGACGATCCAACGTGCGACACGAAAGTCATTTTGAAAAATGACTAAGTGTTGGGCAGTGGAAAGTTTATATGTGGGGGCGGTCCCACACATGGGTTCCCACACCATGGGCAGATGCGACGGAGGGGCGAGTTCGACAAAACGGTGAGTCAACTTGGTGAGTCGACGCCCTAACCAATGGGCCAACCACTATATAAGTAAAGCGTTGGAATGGTGGAAAAAATCATTCAAGAAAAGCTTCCAAGTGTTTATGCAAGCTAGGAGGGCGAGCTACTTGGAAAGTCTGAAATTGGGCAAAGTGTAGGCAGACTCTTGGGCCGTAGCACGGAGCCGCAGCAAACGTAGAAAATGGAGCCGCAGGTCGTGCGAAGGCGTTCAAGTGAGGGTGGGCGAGGGTGTTTATCTGAACGAGCGAGGGCGTCCAAGGGTGTTTGTCTGAATGATCGTTTGGGCGAGGTCGTTCGAAAGCGTTCAGGTGAGGGTGTGCAAGGGCACCGACCCGAACAATTGAACAAGCGAGGTCGTTTGAAGGCGTTCGAAGTTGTGAGAAGGCCAACGGGCGATGGCATGCGAGGATGTCCGCTCAAACGACTAAACAGGTAAGGGCGTCCTCTCGAACGACTGAACGGGCAAGGTCGTTCTGAACGACGAAACGGGCGAGGGCACCGAACTGAACGACTGATCGGGCAAGGGCATTCGCCTGAACGAGTTGAGGGCATTCGGCTAAACGAGCTGCAGGTGAATGACGTGTTGAACAGTGCGATGGTGAACAAGTTGCGACAGACAGTAGAACCGGTGGGCACTCCGAACGATGGTTCGGGTAGTCTGAACAGTGTAGGCCGGGTTGCACAGTTGTGACAGATATTGTACCAAGGAAACTTGGGGTTTCCTGCAAAGACTGTAAAACTGTATATTTTATGTAAAATTATTATTATCATTGGGTAGACTCATATTTCAGGGAGTTGCCCCTCCCATTAAAATATCCATTGTGCATATGTGTAAATGGTAATAACAATGAAGATGATTAATTGAATGTTTCCGCTGTGTATGTGAATGTTATACTTAGGAAAGTTGAAAAATAAACTAAGTATAGAAAGTAGGCGTAGTCCACACTTACAAGTATTGTTAAAAAGAAAGTGGGTGGTGGTGCCGCACCCTCCATCGTGCGGTTGGAAGAGTACCGCCAGGGTAGGGGCGTGACAGGTGGTATCAAAGCCCTGATTCAGAGAATCAGATTTGTAGAAAAGCTGATCCCACTGCACTTCGTGACAGGTGGTATCAGAGCTCCATATTCCACAGGCTTTGGTGATTCAGAGAATCAAGGAAGATGTCCATTTTGCAGAAAATGGGTTTTGCAGGGATTATGACCTTCGAAGAATGGCAAGGGCACACATCGGGGCGAAGTCAATCTAAAGGAAGTTTACTTGAAGAATCAAGTGATGTGGAGCAAAGAATTGCATAATTGAGCAAGGACTTGTTCAAGACAAGGGATGCCCTTCGTGCTTTTGTTAAGGAAGGGATCTTTGACACGAATAGAGGTGAAGCCTATCGACTTGTAGGGAAAGTGGACTTGTTTGGTGCAGAACTCAAGGAATTGAAGATAAGGCAGAACTTGCTTCGAAAGAAGCTGGAATGGCTAACCTTTGAGAAAAAGCAGTTCATAGATTTCATTCATGATAAGAAGAAAACTACAGATTGCGATGATAAGGAAGAGAAAGCCGTGATGTATGAGGATGTCACAGATATGACAGCAATGGAGGATGAACTTGAAATTGTTCAAGTTGGACTAGGATCGTGCAGTTTGCAGACATTGGCAAATGAGGATAATCACATGGAGGAGCCTCATCATAAAGTAAGTACTACTTATACTTTTGTTTCATTTGAGCTTTTGGTAGATGGGCCATATGCAAGGAAGGGAAAAATCAGTTTGCCGATGCGATGGAGGATCTTACCATGGATGTCTACGATGAAGCCTTGTATGGAGAGGCAAGGACCATTGACTGTTGCAAAACTTGTTGGGGTTGTTTATGACCTTATGGTAGAAGGTGCAAATGCCTGTGACAAGGGAGGAATGTGATGATCATTGCGGAGGAATGGGTCATGCTTTAGCCATATGGAGAAATTGGCTAAGTGCCTGACATGACTCATGGACAGATTGGAGAAGGGCACACACTTGAGTTTGATGATACTTGGGTGGACTTCTCATGGCCGAGACCAAGAGGAAGTCTTGGTGGAACCTTCAGTGGGGGAGCCATGGTGGGAGAGACTCATGTGATGATGATATTGTTTGGGTGACCGAGTTCACTAGACCAGATTGCAGACTTGGATGATGATGGCTGATTGTTGTGATGGGTCTACTTAGTTGGACAACATGGGCAACTTTAGTCATGGACATCGAGTTGGAGACATGTAGCATGGAAGTCTTATGTAGGGACATTATACAGGAGCACTTGTAGAGGTGTCACGTATGGGCATCCAATGAGGAGTGCCAATGCAGGGATGTTATGTGGATGGATTTGCTGATGTAACATGGAGATGTTTTATCTATGAGCCGATGGGGATGTTGTGCACTTGGGTACAACAAGGCCATGGACTTGGTTGGATTTGTGAGTAGACTATGCAACATTCCTACCACATGGGGAGAGGATGCATCTTGCAGAGACCTTTGGGCTGAGACATGTATGCTTGTTAGGGTGTTGGTTGGAGATGACTCAAGGAGCTCATGATGACATGAGGTTGTGACTTTTGGGACTTCATATTATGGTGGGCTTGGAGGATCTGATGCATTTAAGAGTTGAGGTCAGGGACTTTGATGCAGTATGAGGTGCATACTTTTGAGTTCATGTATGGGTGTGCTTGAGAGTGTGAATTGGTGTGGAGGATCGATATGAGACACTTTGGAGTGATGGAGTTGCAGTGATGATGATGCCTTAGTGGCAACACTTGGGCATGGGTTGAGTCGAGACTTAACCACTTTTGATACATGGGAGCTTATTGATCTATGATCATGGGCAGCACATGGATGATGAGATAGGTGTATACTTGTTTTCTTGGCAAACTTGAGGGATGGCACATTACGGATATGATGGAGGTTGCTTCATGGACCTGGATGTGGTACATCGAGAGTTGGTTTGATGAGAGGATCTCTTCATTTTGAGGAGATAAATTTTACACATATATGGATGATGATGTTGGGATAGATGCATCTGATTTCATGTAGCACATTGACACCAAACATCATGGACATCATGTTGCAGATGAGATGGGGACTACTTCATGGACCTAGGCATCGCTTACATTTTAATAGAGATGGAGATGGATTCTTGATCGAGTTGGTGTTGTGACAGGAGGCTAGGAAAATGATTGATGATGGCATGAGGATGTGCATTCTCATGGTTTGAGTGTGACAGTTGGACTGATTACCCGACTAGTTCGAGTCATGGGGGCTATAATAGTGTATAGAGATGTGTTAGCATTGTGTTGGAGTATCATGGCAGCAGTTCACACAATGACGATACATGATGAGGTCAACATGATATGTTGCAGTGAGCATGTAGCTTGAGTTGGAGGGACCAACCTTCCATGGTGGGGCAGCATGTGGGGATTGCGACAGATGTGGTTGATGATCATGGATTGAGGAGACTTTCCGATTCATGGAGACATAAGCCTTTATGGTTTATGCGATGGCAGAGCAGAGGCAGGCAGCATGAGAATTTTGATGTTGGAGCTAGCGACACTTTGCGATGTCGTATGATGGTGTTGTCGAGGACGACAACCATTTAGAGTGGGGGAGAATGTAAGGCCCACGAGTTACGTATCGTTTGGCAAAGGGCACACGAGAGGCGAGCGATGAGCTAGGAGGTAACCAAAGAATTGGGGTGCGCTCGCACGGTGCGACGAGTTGACCGAACAGAGGAGACGAGCCAACATGCGATGCGAAAGTCATCTTGAAAAATGACTAAGTGTTGGGCGGTGGAAAGTTTATATGTGGGGGCGGTCCTGCACATGGGCACCCACACCATGGGTCGACGCGACAGAGGGGCGAGTTGGACGAAACGGTGGGTCGGCTTGGTGATTCGATGCCCCAACTGATGGGCCAGCCACTATATAAGTAAAGCGTTGGAATGGTGGCAAAAATCATTCAAGAAAATCTTCTAAGTGTTTATGCAAGCTAGGAGGGTGAGCTACTTGGAGAGTCTGAAATTGGGTGAAGTGTTGGTGGACTCTTGGGCCGTAGCACGGAGCCGCAAGTCATGTAAATGCATTCGGGCGAGGTCGTGTGAGGGCGTCGGCTTGAACGACCGAACAGGCAAGGGCATCCGAGGGCGCTTGTCTGAACGACTGTTCAGGCGAGGTCGTTCGAAGGCGTTCGGGTGAGGGCACTGGCCTGAACGACTGAATGAGCTAGGTCGTTTGAAGGCATTTGAAGTTGTGCGAAGGCGAATGGGCGAGGGTGTGCGAGGATGTCCGCCCGAACAATTGAACATGTGAGGGTGTGCGAGGGCGTCTCCCCGAACGACTAAATGGGCGAGGTTGATCTAAATGACGGAACAGAGGAGGGCGTGCGAGGGTGCTAGACTGAATGACTGATCGGGCGAGGGAGTATGAGGGCGTCCACCTGAATGAGTTGAGGGCATTCAGCCGAATGAGCTGCAGGTGAACGACGTGCTGAATAGTGCGACTGTGAACGAGTTGCGACAGACAATAGAACTGGTGGGCACTCCGAACGGTGGTTCGGGTAGTCTGGACGGTGCAGTCCGAGTTGCACGGTTGTGACAGATATTGTACCATGGAAACTTGGGGTTTCTTGTAAAGACTGTAAAACCGTATATTTTATGTAAAACTGTTATTATCATCAGGCAGACTCATATTTCAGGGAGTTTCCCCTCCCATTAAAATATCTGTTGTGCATATGTGTAAATGGTAATAACGATGAAGATGATTAATTGAATGTTTCTGCTGTGTATGTGAATGTTATACTTAGGAAAGTTGAAAAATAAACTAAGTATAGAAAGTAGGCGTAGTCCACACTTACAAGTATTGTTAAAAAGAAAGTGGGTGGTGGTGCTGCACCCCCCATCATGCAGTTGGAAGAGTACCGCCAGGGTAGGGGCGTGACATGCCCAAATGCACCAATTCCTTGTGGGTGTTACATCCTCCCCCACCTAAGGTCATTGCCATCCTCGATAATCTAGTCAAACGACATCGCAAAGTGTCGCTAGCTCCAACATCAAAATTCTCATGCTACCTACCTCTGCTTTGTCATCGCATAAACCATAAAGGCTCATGTCTCCATGAATCAGAAAGTCTCCTCAATCCATGATCATCAACCACATCCGTCGTAATCCCCACATGTTGCCCCACCATGGAAGGTTGGTCCCTCCAACTCAAGCTACATGCTCACCGCAACATATATCGTGTTGACTCCATCATGTATCGTCATCGTGTGAACTTCTGTCATGATACTCCAACACAATGCTAACACATCTATGTACACTGCTCGAGCCCCACGATATGAAATAGTTGGGTAGCTAATCCAACTGTCACGCTCAAACCATGAGAATTCACATCCTCATGCCATCATTGGTCGTTTCTCAGACTCTTGTCACAACACCAACTCGATCAAGAATCCATCTCCATCTAAGTAAGCCATACCCAGGTCCATGAAGTAAACTCCATCTCGTCTGCAACATGTTGTCCATGATGTTTGGTGTCAATGTGTTGCATGAAATCAGCCACATCTATCCCAACATCATCATCCATATGTGTAAGATCCATCTCCTCAATATGAAGAGATCCTCTCATCAAACTGACTCTCGACGTGCCACATCCAGGTCCATGCAACAACCTCCATCATATCCGTAATGTGCCATCCTTCAAGTCTGCCAAGGAAACAAGTATACACCTGTCTCATCATCCATGTGTTTCCCATGGTTAGAAAGCGATCATCTCCCATGCGTAAAAAGTGGTTAAGTCTCGGCTCAACCCATGCCCAAGTGTTGCCACCAAGGCATCATCATCGCTGCAACTCCATCACTCCAAAGTGTCTCGTATCAATCCTCCACATCAAGTCACTCTCTCAAGAACACCCATAAATGTACTCAAAAGTATGCACCGCATACTGCATCAAAGTCCCTGACCTCAACTCCTTAATGCATCAGATCGTCCAAGTCCACCATAATATGAAGTCCCCAAAAGTCACAACCTCTTGTTATCATGAGCTCCATGAGTCATCTCCAAACAACATCCTAGCAAGCATACATGTCTCGGCCCAAAGGTCCCTGCAAGATGCCTCAGCGCTCCATGTGGTAGGAATGCTCCATATTTTGCTCACAAATCCAACCAAGTCCATGGCCTTGTTGTATAAGAGCACACAACATCCCCATCAGCTCATAAGTAAAACATCTCCATGTCACATCAGCAAATCCACCTACACAACATCCCTGCCTTGGCACTCCTCATTGGATGCCAAATAGTGACACCTCTACAAGTGCTCCTGCATAATGTCTCTACATAAGACTGCCATGCTCCATGTCTCCAACTCAATGTCCATGACTCAAGTTACCCATGTTGTCCAACTAAGTTGACCCATCACAACAATCGGTCATCCTCACTCAAGTCTGCAATCCCGGTCTAGTGAACTCGGTCACCCAACCCATATCATCATCACATGAGTCTCTTCCACCATGGCTCCCCCACTAAAGGTTCCACCAAGACTTCCTCTTGGTCTCGGCCATGAGAAGTCCACCCAAGTATCATCAAACTCAAGTGTGTGCCCTTCTCCAATCTATCCATGAGTCATGCCGGGCACTTAGCCAATTTCTCCATATGGCTAAAGCATGACCCATTCCTCCGCAATGATCATCACGTTCCTCCCTTGTCACGGGCATTTGCACCTTCTGCCATAAGGTCACAAACAACCCCAACAAGCTCTGCAACAGTCAATGGTCCTTGCCTCTCCATACAAGGTCTCATCGTAGACATCCATGGTAAGACTCTCCATCACATCAGCAAACTGATTTTGCCCTTCCCTGCATATGGCCCATCTACCAAAAGCTCAAATGAAACACAAGTATAAGTAGTACTTACTTCACCATGAGGCTCCTCCATGAGAGTGTCCTCTTCAACTAATGTCTGCAAACTTCATGATCTTGGTCCAACTTGATCAATTTCAAGTTCATCCTCCATCGTTGTCATATCTGCAACATCCTCAAACAACACGACTTCCTCTCCTTTGTCATCGCAATCTGCAGCTGCACCCTACTCCATTGCCCAACCAAGTCGAAGAAGTTCATCTTCAACATTCCTTTCCAAGGCTTCAAGTTCATCTCGAATCCATGGGTTCTCCTCTTTCATCAGCGTCAACTTGTCTAAGGTCAGTAAGAGCTTCCCTTCGCATTCTTCCAAACCTGCCATGTCTTGTCATTCAGCTTGGCCCAAGCACGATGCTTCACCCCTATTAAACCTGTCACGAAGTATTATAATTCCTTCGGTAAGCCTAATTCGACTGAATCAAGCTCTGGTACCAACTGTCATGCCCCTACCCTGGTGGTGATCTTTCAACCGCACGATCGGGGGTGTGGCACCACCAACCACTTTCTTTTTAACAATATTCGCAGTTGTGGACTACGCCTACTTTCTATACTTAGTTTATTTTTCAACTGCTAAGTACACTTTCATTAACACAACGGAAACTTTCATACATCATTCATCGTTATTATCTTTTAACATAAATGCACAACAGATAATAAACTGGGAGGGGCAACTCCCTCAAATATGAGTCTGCCCGATAATAACAATACTTCACAAAATATTCAGTTTTACAGTCTTTGCAGGAAACCTCAAGTTTCCTTGGCACAATATCTGTCAAAACGTGCAAGTCGTCCTGCATCGTTCGGACCACCCAAACCACCGTTCGGAGTGCCCAAGGATACTTCCCCCTGTCGCACCTCGTTCAGCAAAATCGTGTCGTTCAATCTGTGCCTATGGCATGTCACCCTGCCTAGCACCCACCCACAACTCACCGAACTTCCAAACACCTTGATCACACTTCTGCCCGGTCGCAGCTCGTCATCGTGCCGACTGCCCGCCAACTGTTCACCTCAACTCACCATCGTGTAGCAGCACCCGTGCTTGTTTCATTGCATTCACAGTGTGTCGCCCTTTCTCGATGCCTATTCGCTATTCGCCCAACTCTCTCGGCGCCCGTCCACACTCCACCGCAGAGTTTCACACAACACCAGCTCATCATTCAGCCGTCGTGTAGGAGTGCCCTTCATGGGTCACCCGCCCACTGACCGACCGAAACGCAGACCCATCGCCGAGTTCGTCTGCTTACCTGCACGCGCCTGCACAACCTGCGTTTGCCCGCCGAGCCTGCACTCTACCCTCCTGAACTGTGTTCATTCCTCGGCTTGGTGTTGCGGCTATGACAGTCCGCACCTCGCCTCAACGCATCTGCCCAACACTTGGCTCGTCCACCAAACACCAAACTCACCTTTGTTGAACTCCGACTTGTTGTCTTTTGCCAGTGACTCACCTCCATGTTTATATGGCTGCTCGCCAAGGTGGGGGCTTTGGTCGATGGCCAAGCCGACCCAACCTTTGGTGGTTCCAACTTTCAACACGTCGGCCTGGGGCTAGGGTGCCCTCACACTTAGCTGTTTTCACCAAATGACTTCGTGTGTTCGCTTACCCGTTTAGCCAGCTTGTTGCACTTGCTCGGGCACACGCCCGACTAGTCGGTTCGCTTAACCGACTCATCCATCGACCCGTCATGCGCCTGTCCCCAACACCGCAAATATTCAGTTAAACACTCCCATTTCGCCCGAACGCGCCAATGCCTTGTGGGCGTTACATGAAAGTTTTTATATGAAATTTTATAGGGGTCTTGTGGAAAAATTTAAAAAGTTTTTTTGAAAAGAGAGAAGTTTAGAGTTTTATTATTATTGGAAGAGAATAATTTTTTTCTAGGAAAGATGGTATCATTAAGCTTCTAGCCCTAGTTTCTATTATTTACAGGGAAAGATTATGATGTGTGGGCTATTAAGATGGAGACCATGCTGAAGGGCATGATGTTGGGGACTATGTCATGAATGGATTTCCCGAACCTAAGATTGAAGGAGAAGAATGAACTCTCACTAATGCAGAGAGGGAACTATGGAAGAAAGACAAAAATAAGAATGCATAAGTTATCCAGTAAGAAGTGGACCTAGTAGTGTTACAAAAAATTATAATCATGTCTTTAACAAAGAAAACATGGCAGACTTTTGCGACAAGCTATAAAGGTATGGCCAAAGTCAATATTGTTAATTCTAGAATACTAGAAGAGATCTTGAAAGTATGCAAATGAAGGAGACAGAGGACATCGATTCATTCATGAATTGGGTCATGGCTATCGTAAATCAGTTAAAAATTTATGGTAATAATATTAAAGATCAAATAGTGGTTGAGAATGTCACCATATCTTTGTCTGCCGAATTTAACATTGTGGTAGCAACCAGAGAAGAAGCCAAGGATTTGGATACATTCACAGTTGATGAGTTGATGGGATCACTTCTATCCCATGAGGTAAGGATAGACAAAAATAACGATTCCACCTTCGAAGCCTCTTTTAAAATTCAGGTCTCTATCTCAAGAGACATAAATCGAGGCAGAGGTAAATCGAGAGGCTGAGGACGAGGTGGAAGACACAGTGGTCGAAGAGATGGCCAAGAAGAGTATGAACATGAAAGTGAAAGAAACAATAGAAGCGTCAATAATAATCGAAGATGAGATGTTATTATTGTAATAAATTTGGTCACTATGCCTATGATTGTAGGAAGATGATAGTTGATCTAGGAAACCAGAGAGCTAACGTCACTACGGAGAATACTAACTCCATGGTAATAGCTTGTCATACCATAAATAAACCTTATGAAAATGTGTGGCTATTAGATAATTGTTGGAATAACCACATGACAGGAAACAAGAATTTGGTTGCAAATTTAGATCAATTTGTGAAGACAGAGGTAAAGTTGGGCATCGACAAGACTATGGATGTAGATGGCAAAGGAGTGGTCAACATTATCACAAAACAGGGGGAGTTGAAGAAAATATCAGAGGTATATTATATCCCTGGTCCCAAACCTAATTTAATAAGTGTTGGTCAATTGATGCAGAAATGATACAAAGTTATCTTTCAAGGACAAGAGTGTGTTATATATGAAAAGACCCTGAGCAAGCAATTAATAGGAAATGTGTAGATGACAAGGAAAATACTATTTCCTCTAATTATGAAATATAGTGATTAGGTCAGTTTGTTTACAGTTGCATGTTCAAATGATTAATTGTTATGGCACTTTTGGTTTGGACACCTACACTTCTCTGGTTTAAGATTGTTGTAGTAGAAACAAATGATTAGAGGGTTACCTCCCATCAAAGAACCTGCTAGTACTTGTGAGTGTTACATCTTGGGAAAACACCACCGTGAAATTTTTCCAAAGAGAGTTGCATATAGAGCAAAGAAACCTCTTGAGCTAGTGCATTCAGACCTGTTTGGACCTATGAGGACACAATCGATGGTGGAAGTTACTTCCTCACTTTCATTGATGACTATAGCAGAAAGACTTGGGTTTACTTTCTAAAGCAGAAGTCTAAAACTTTTGCAAAGTTCAAAGAAGTCAAAGACTTAGCAAAGAACCAAAGTGATCGGAAGATCAAGGTATTGAGGTCAGACTGTGGTGGATAATATTGTTCAAAGGCATTCCATGATTACTGCAAACAATATGGAATCAAAAGAAAATTTACAACTAGATACACATCGCAACAGAATGGTGTAGCAAAGAGAAAGAACATGACAATTATGAACATGGAAAGGAGCATGTTGAAAGGAAGAAACTTGTCTAATGAGTATTGGGTAGAAGCACTTGCATGTTTTTTTTATGTGATAAATAGATCTCCTAAAAAGAGTGTGATTAACAAAGTAGCAGAAGACGCATGGTTAGATATGTCTTGTAGTGTATCTCATCTCAGAGTGTTTGGATGTGTAGCTTATGCACATGTGCCTAAAGAGCTAAGAGGCAAGTTGGATGATAAAAATGAAAATTTCATATTTACTGGTTATAGTGAGCAGTCAAAAGCTTACAAATTGGAAAACTGTGTCACCGAGAAGACCAAAATTAGTATAGATGTGTTCAAAGAATAAGAGTCGTGGAATAGGAATGTAGGCAAAGCATTTGATGCACAAGCACCATTGATGGAAGAGGATATAGCAAAGAAGGAGCAGCAATAATCACAAGATCAGACACCAGTGAGGACTCCAAGATTTTCTGAGTAGCATGGATCTTCAAGCATATCAATAGATTGGAATTCTCCTAGTAGTCAATCAGGTGATGAATCAAGCAATGGTAAGAGAAAAATGAGAACTCTGAAAGATATTTATGACAATTTAGATGTTATTTCATTACATTGTTGTCATTCCAACCTCTTCATTTGAAGGAGATGAAAATTGAGTGTAAGCCATGGATGAAAAAATTGAAGCTATTGAAAAGAATAATACATGGGATTTAGTTGATTTTCCAAAGGAAAAAAAACCTCATTGTTGTAAATGTGTGTATAAGACAAAGTTGAATGAGAAAGGAGAAATTGACAAATTTAAAGCAACACTTATTGTAAAAGGATTCTCGCATCAACTAGGAATAGATTTTGGAGAAATGTTTGCTCCGATAGCCAGATTAGATACTGTAAGTGCATTTCTAGCCACAACAACTCATAACCAATGGAAAGTATATCTGATGGATGTGAAATCAAACTTCTTGAATGGAATTCTAGAAGATTTTTCTTTTGTGCAGTAGCCTTTAGGTTATGAAGTTGAAGGTAAAGAAGATACAGTTTACAGGTTGAAGAAAGCGCTTTATGGACTCAAGAAAGTGCCTAGAGCTTGGTGTAGTAGAATCGATATCTACATGATCAAGAATGGATTTTGCAGAAGTAGCATTGAGCCTACCTTGTACACAAAGGTAAATGAGCATGGACAAATTTTGATTGTTTGTGGATGACATGATTTACACTGGTTATCTTGATTTAGATGAATTCAAAGCATCCATGATGAAATAATTTGAGATGATAGATCTTGGTCTCATGAAATATTTTCTTGGCATAGAAATTGAGTAGTCTAAAAAAGGAATTTGTATTTGTCAAAATAAATATGCCAGAGATTTTCTGAAAATATTCAGGATGGAGAATTACAAACGCGTCCCTACACCAATTGAAATAGGTGCAAAGTTAAGCAAGGATGATGAAGGATGAGACGTAAATCCAACTCTATTCAAAAGATTGGTTGGAAGCCTCATGTATCAAACAACTACAAGACCAAATATTATGCAAGGAGTGAGTTTGATTTATAGATTTATGGAGACTCCAAAAGACACACATTGGAGAGTAGGAAAAATAATTCTAAGATACATAGCAAGAACTAGATATTGTGCCATAATTTATGCAAGCACAGAAAAGAAGGATTTGGTTGGGTATACATATAGTGATTTTGCAGGCAGATTGGATGATAGGAAGAGCCCTTATGGTTATGTGTTCCATCTTGGTTTAGGTGTGATTTCACTGGCATCTAAGAAGAAACCTATTGTGACATTTTCGTAAGCAAAATATGTAGCATCGACATCAAAAACATGCCAAGCAGTATGGTTAGGAAGAGTATTTGATGGAATCAAGTAGAAACAACAAGTATCAACAACAATATATTGTGACAACACCTCAGTGATTGCACTATTCAAGAATAATCTGTTTCATCAAAAGAGAACATAGATATCATTTTATTGGAGAACTTGTGAGAAATTGAGAAGTCCACTTTTAGCCTTGTAAATCTAGTGATCAACTGGCTAATATATTCACTATGCCATTAGCGAAAGATGTATTTGAGTTTCACAGAGGAAATTTGGGTGTTGTAATCTTGAGTGAGACATAGACTAGCAATAATGTTTGAGTAGTCATGATTCATGTCCTAGTTTAGTGATCGTAATTAACGAGGAGTGTTAAAATAGGTAATTACTCCCGCATGAAGAACATGGCTAAAATTAGAGATTCATTTAACTAAGTCAACTTCAGTCAAGTTGAGTCAAGTCGAGTTAAGTCGTATTTTGAGTAAAGCCGAATTTGGTGTGTGGTTGCATGTCAAGTTATTTTAGATAAGTTGTTAGTCGGAAAAATTTTAAATACCCCTCAACGGGTCCATTGAAATCATCAAGTTTTTGTGTGATCAATTGAAGAGCATAAACTCGTGCATGTTTCGTGTGTTAAATTTGTGTTTTACCTCCTCTGCATTTCCAACACAATTGACCAACTGAAGTTGGGCAACAAGTACTTCCTTCTACCCAACACTTCTTTCACTCTCCCTTGACTCTTGTTTCTTTGACTTTTTTAATATCGCTGCCCTCGCCCTCAAAATCTCCACTTACTTCCACAACTCACCTATTAGCTCTGCTTCACAATATCGAACATGCTTATGCTTTGTGTCAACCGTTTGAGATACATAAAAGCAACGTTGGCCAAGGAATTTGGATGAGAGTCTGCATGGAGCTTATTTCAAATATTTTGGAAGGCATATGGCATGATTCTGAAGAATGTGGGTGTTCTGAGGGTGACGATTCCAGAGATGAAGATAATAGGCTCTTGAATAGTCCTGAATTGCAGAGAGTCTATTCACAGTTGGTCAATTTCAAAGCTCAATGGTAGATGTCTAGGCTTGAGAGCATCAGGGAAAATGATAATATGATCGTCCACAAGAGATTCGTGAAAATTAAGAGATTGGAACAAAAGAAAAAATCATTCTCTTGATTAATTCAATATATTGTGCTTTTTTCTTTTGGCTCTTCTTTCATTCATTCTACCATAGCTTGGCCAAGATTTCTGGTGCAATATTATATAGTGCTTCCTTGTAGAGTTTTCGTCTTTGCCATCAGCCATGATAGTCATTTCTGAGAAAGTAATGGAATTCAAGTAGACTTGATCTGTCAATAGTGTTGAACTCTAGTCAATCTAGTAGTCTCTCTTGTATAGAAGATTAAGAAATATGAATCTTACATGGAATTCAGGTGGATATAAAAATGGTTAACAACTCATTGAATTAAAATTCAAAAGACACTTTTTAGACTACAAATCCATAATGCCTAATCATATAAAAAATGGGGAAGAAGCTCATTGAATTGAATTTCAAACGAGTACTTTTAATACTCCTACTTCAACTGCAAAGCAATAATGTCCAATTATATTCCCTCCGACACCTGAGGTTAATTGTATTGTAAATTTAAGTTCTTGGAGGCCAGCGACAAAGTCAATTGCTCACTTTTGTGAGAGTCTTTCCATGCTGGGGTTATAAATTATATTGTCGTGGCTTAGGGTTTGCAATTATGTTCCTGGTCAAATTATTTTTTTGTTATTTAATTTTTTTTTTTAAATGTATAAATGTGTTCTAGGTAAATTAGATAAAAAAATATTAATAATGAAATTTTTTTAAATTGTAGCAAGAATTTCCACTATGACTATTATACAATTTAGTTATTTTTTTAAATTAATTTATGTTAAATTAATTAATTAAACAAAATGTTATATCAACATGTGTCATATTAGATGTGGTATTGATAAGCCATGATATTTTAACAAAAGTTATTCAAAAGGATTTTCAAAATAAAGTGCTGTGAATATCCATTGTTAAGGATATTATTGCATGTTTTTAAAATTGTATATAAAATTATGTCATATATTAATTCTTTAATAGCTGATAATAATAATAATTTAAATTAAAGTTATAGTTGAATTAACTTTTATGGATCTTTTAATCTAATAATGTAACATGTATTATGGAGTAAGTGTTTTGGTATTTATTATGGATTGTTAACAATTGGTATTTACTAGCTATTTAATTTATATGAATGGGCCAGCTATTAATTAAGAATAAAATATCCAAAAATCGAACCACAAATATTGAAATGAGAAAATGGTAAGTAATTTTCAATACACATGATATTCTAATGCCCTTTTAAACATTGTAATGTCTTGCTAAACATTTTGACTCACTCAAAATAAAGCAAAAATACAAATAAAATCAAAGTTAAAGTTAAAATAAAATTTAAAATATAAAATTATCGAGCTCGTAGGGTAGAGATGTAGCAAAGTTATGTTTACCAGTGTAGATCCATCTTAACTATGGATCTATCAAGCCTCGAGAGGGATCAAATCTCTCGAGCTGCGAACCTTTTTTTAGTACAAAACTTAAGGAAAGGTTTGCACCTCGAGAGATTTGATCCATCTCAAAGCTTGATAGGTTTGAAGTTAAGTTGGATCTATGTTGGTTTAAATTATATATAGAATACCAATGGAAAAATCAAGGGTTGTTGAAACCTAGAGCCCAAAAACCACCAATAGTAAATTATCTCTATGACCTCAATTTTACATAAGCTTTAAATAGTGGGAAAACATATCATAACTTTGTTGTCAAACCAAGAGTGGGGAAAACCGTTAATGGTTGTTATCTACGAACGCAGGTTGGCTCATCATTATTATTTAAGAAAATCCACGCCACTTGTAATTACCTGTTTTTGTTCCGTAATGGGGATGTCACACACCCAAAATTAGAATAATCCATAGTAAAAAAAATTATTTACTATATGAATATTCCAACCCTTGAATAATTACGAAGTACTGATATCATAAAACAATTCGAAATTAACATATACAGTTGGCATCAAATTGATATATAAAATTTTCTATGGTTTGCACTTTACAATAATTACATATCTGTTTAAATGTCAGCGCCATAGTTTTGAACCCCGAGGAATGGAGTTATCTAAGTTCATGTGTAAGTCTTTATGGTACCAATACTTGGTTTACTGTGATTCGCAATCCCACCATATCTTGTTCGTATTAGCTATACAAACTATGTATTTTCTGCCATAACTCAACCTTACGGTGGCATTAATGGTTCTCGAGCTGTTGAATGCCCTAGGGTTGTGGTCCGCTTCTGAGGTGAATGTCCTGGCGCCTCCAGCTGTAGTTCTCACGTGGGTAAATGTGCTTGATCTACGGCATCCGGTCCTCCTCCAGATCGAACGGCCGAAGTTTCGTCTTGATGGACATAGTGTGCGTTGTAAGGGAAAATTCGTCATTGGTATCTCTGCTGTAATGCTTTCCTGGTCCTCTGGCTAGTTGGGAAGCCTCCTTTTTGGTAAGGGAATTCTGACCTGCATCTTTCTTTTCACGGGTACTAGATCGACTTCCAGTTCATCACAGTTCGTCACCGGGCTAAACTACATTTTCTGGTTGCTGTAGCCAGACTCCGGTTCGCATCTTGCTCTGGAGAGGGTTGGCTTGCATGGTTCGACACTCAAACAGGTACCCATCTGTTGGTGACATCCTCTGTCAAACTCCTCACTGCTCCTTTCCTTGTTTACTGTTTTCGAAAACGCAAGGATGCTATAGTCTAAATCCTATGCTTGTTTTATTGCAGGTTGGTTCGGCTCTTGGACGGAACCCTCGGGATCTTTTCAATTCACCGTCGTGACATCAGGGTCCTCGGCATTTCTACCGGGTATGCAGGTTTTACCGGGATGGCCCTAAGTTGTTACAGACTCTGGGGTTATTTTTTATTTTAAAATCTATCGTCTTGAAGCCGAGAACACATGTTGTAATGTTTTAAAGGACGATTGTATAACTGTGTAAATCCCTTTCTGGATATTTGACTCTATTTAGGTGTAGAGCTTCGCATTTGTTAATTTCTCTGTTGGACTTATTTTAATTGTCAGTTGCCTATGGCACGAATCTTTTATTACGAAATTCTATCATTCCGCAAGCTATAAATGTTGGTAATTGCTACTCTGCTATTGCATAGTATGTATATAGTCGTATTGCTTATTTTCATTTCGAAAACCGCAATGTAATTTTCTATTGCTCTTGGGTTGGAGGGGATTCTGGAAACCCTTTTGTCAAATTCGTTGGGGATTATTTCTATAAATGTTTTACTTGCTTTGATAGCGCAAGTAATATTCTGTTGGTTTTCCATAACAGGAACATTATTATTGTTTTTCTTTATGAATTACTTTCCAGTGCTAGGATTGTCTGTTATCTTTAAATTAATTCTTTGATAACTCAAGCCCTTGCTAACTTCTGGGGTTTATGCAAGTTTTAATGATTGTTTCACTATCGCAAGGCTTTCATTGGGTATTGCACTAGAACAAAATATATCAGGCCATAATTTCTTCTTATTATCTGTGGTGATTTGTCATGACTGTTCCACTATTCTATTGTTCTTTCTTGAAGTTGTGGTCTATTCGTTTCTCCTCTGTTTTTAACTACAATAGTTCTTTGCTATGTTTGCTTCTAGAATCATTGTGGTAGAATGAAATTACTTACAGGTTAATTAATTTCTTTTCTTTAGTGAGGGACAATATCCCAACCTGTTCTGGTTCTATTTGTAACATTTCATAACTAAATTATTAAACTAGTTAATATTCTACTTCTTCAAGACATAAGTCATACAAGTAAATAGTACCTTCTGTAATTTTAGAGAAGTTATTCATATTTACTTATTTGTCCTTGCCCTTCCAGATATACTGATTAGATTCTTATGATTATTTGCCTCCCAACCTTGAGACCAGCACTGCTCTGCCTGAGGTCTCCCCCCGAGCTACCCTTCACAGGGTATTCTCTTCAAGATTTTCTATACTCGAATGTAGGTCTTAACCAGACATAGCCAAGGTAGCACTATCTATCCCTACAGCACAGCCAAGGTAGCACTATCTGTCCCTATAGCACAGTCCATCTCACAATTTTCCTCTTTTCCTCCAGGTCTCAGATGCCCCCCATCCTCTTGATTCCTGGAATAAATCTTCCTTCTGGAAGTAGTTAGGGCTAGGGTAACTACCCAGCCTAACTGTTTGAGAATAAACTATCATCCTTAGATGACTTATTCTCACTTAAATTAAACCAATTAATTATTGCCAAGATTCCAGCAATTCACTTTTATAAAATTAAGATAGAATTACTATTTATATCAAAGTTAACCAATATTCAGTTTGTCCAAAAAATACAATAAAATAAATATTTACACATATATGGGGGACATCACATCTCCCCCTCCCTAAGATTGAACATCGTCCCAATGTTCTTATGTTGGAAATAACCCAGGGAATATCTCCCTCATGGTCCTTTCATCCTCCCAGCTAGCTTCTTTAGGCCCAAAATGTTGCCACTGTACTTTAACTTGGGTGATAACTCATCTCTGCAACATTGCTTCTCTCCGATCGAATATACCCATTGGCTCGACCAGGAACTCGCCTTCTGATTCTACCTGTATAGTGAAGATAAAAGAAAGTTATTTTAATTATTTGGTAAAATCAGAATGTACTTCTACTATGCATAATTACATACTCATATATAAGTTAATTCGACGAGGTTTTTTTTTTTTTTTTCGCTCCCCTTCACCTGTATTTCTTGCCAGTTTATTATGTGTTTGGGGTCATAAACATATTTCTTTAAAACCAAAATGTGAAAAACGTTGTGCACCCGTATATGGCTTGGTAAAGCAAGTTGATAAGCTACGGGTCCAACCGGTCCTAAAATTTGGAAGGGACCATAGAATCTGGGTGCCAATTTGGCGCAACCCATCCATTGAAGTGTACTTTTCTTGGCTCTAACACACACGTAGACATGATCACCCACTTGAAATTCCCAAAAGCTTCTTTTCCGGTTAGCAAAGTTCTTTTGTCGGTCCTGAGCGACCTTTAAATTAGATCACACTTCTTTGACCATTTCTTCCATCTCTGCTAACATATCAGGCCCCAACATTAACTTATCTTCCAGACCACCCCAATTTGAGGGAGTCCTTCATTTATGCCCATAAAGCACTTCAAAAGGGCTCATTTAGGTAGAAGTGTGATAGCTGTTGTTATAAGCGAATTCTACAAGTTGCAAGTATTCTTCCCACTTAGATGGTTGTTTCATTACATAAGCCTGTAACAGATCATCCACCATCTGGTTTTCTCGCTCCATCTGCCCATCCGTTTGAGGATGGTAAGCAGTACTAAAATGTAGTTGAGTACCCAGCTCTTCGAACAAGGCTTTCCAGAATGTTGATGTAAATTTTACATCACGATCTGAAATTGTAACCTTCGGTATTCCATGCAACCTGAAAATATTTTGCATAAATATATTAGCAATCTGTACTACCTTATAAGTATATTGTACCAGTGTGAAGTGGGCAGATTTGCTCAGCTTATCCATGACCACCATGATTGAGTCGTTCTGTTTCCTTGACCTAGGCAGGTCTGTTATAAATCTATGGAAATGACTTCCCACTTCCATTTCAGAATGGGTAATGGGTGGAGTAAACCAGTTGGATGACGATGTTCTGTTTTAACTTGTTGGCATTCCAAACAGCGGGCCAAAAATTCAGCCACCTCCTTCTTCATGCCAGGCCAAAAATATTCTTTTCTAAGAGTTGTTATCAACTTCTGATATCCAGGATGGCCAGCATATGGAACCTTGTGATATTCATCTAAAATTAAATCCTTAATGGCTTTTATATTGGGTACATACATTCTTGTTTTATAAATCAGCAAACCCTCTTGGTTTACTTCATACCCAAGCTGTTGTGCTTTGCTGTTCGGAATTTTTGTTTGCTACCACAAAGTTTGATACTCTGGGTCATGCATTGCTACCTCCTTAATTTGCTCCTTAAATGTGTTTTGTGCTTCACTAAATGATATTTCATATAAATAGTTAGCTTTTCTACTTAGTGCATCTGTGACACGATTTTCTTTGCCTTTTAGATGTTTAATTTCAAAATCGAACCCGCTCAGAAAATCAACCCAACATGCTTGTCTAGCATTCAAAGTGGGCTGTTTAAAATAATTAGTCAAGCTATGATGGTCAGTCATTAGCAGAAATTTCTTACCCAATAGGTAATGCTGCCACATTTTTAAGGCATGAATAACTGTTGTTAGTTCCAAATCATAGGTAGAGTACCTCTACTCATGCTCTTTAAGATTTCTGGATTCGTAAGCGATGACTCTGCCTTCTTGCATTAGTACACCACCCACACCTTCTTTGCTAGCATCAGTACACACCACATAATCTTTGTTTGGATCAACAATGCTTAATATAGGTGCAGTGGTGAGTAAATGTTTAAGTCGGTCAAAGCTGTTTTGGCATTCTATAATCCATTTAAAGACCTTACCTTTCTTTTGCAATGAGGTAATAGGGTATGCTACCCTGGAAAAACCTTCAATGAATCACTTGTAATACCCAGCTAGGCCCATAAATGACCTTATATCAGCCACATCCTTTGGTACTAGCCACTCCATTATGGTCTTTATTTTCTCTGGGTCCACAGCTATTCCTTCTTTAGTAATGACATGACCGAGATATTGGATCTGTTCCTTAAAGAAGTCACATTTGTTGTATTTGGCATATAGCTGGTGTTCTCTCAAAACTTGTAAAACAATCTGGAGGTGTTCCTTGTGTTCTTCCACTGTCCATGAGTAAATTAAAATATCATCAATGAAAATTAACACAAACTTGTCTAAATATTGATGGAATATGTTGTTCATAAGGCACATGAAAGTTGTCGGTGCATTGGTTAGCCCAAAAGGTAACACCACAAACTCGTAATGCCCATAACGAGTTCTGAAAGCATTTTTCGCTATATCTTCTTCCTTGATTCTAATTTGATGATAGCCTGATCGAAGGTCAATCTTGGAAAACATGGTTGCCCCCTTTACTTGGTCAAATAATTCATCTATACGAGGTAGGGGATACTTGTTTTTGATGGTTAACTTATTCAATTGACGGTAGTCCATACACATTCGCATGGTTCCATCCTTCTTTTTAACAAAAAGTATTGGGGCTCCCCAGGGTGATACACTGGGTCAGATGTATTTCTTGTCAAGGAGTTCTTGCAATTGCATTTTTAGCTCTGTTAATTCGGGTATGCTCATACGATAAGGAGCTCGAGATACAGGTGCAGCTCCTGGCACTAATTCAATAGTAAAATCTATATCTCTTTTTGGTGGAAGTCCCGAGATTTCCTCTGGAAATACATCCGGGAAATTTTGTACTATTGGTATATCCTCTATGGTGGCAGATTTTTCTTTGGAATCAGAATACCCTACTTGAATGGCATAAATATGGCACCCTTTTTGGATGCATTTGGCCAATTGGGAAGCTATCACGGGTCTCATCTTTACAGGTCTTATGATCCCTTGAATTTCCTTCCTTATCCCGTCCTCATCCATATAATTAATGGTTTTAGTTTTACAGTTAAGGAGAGACCAATGTTTCTTCAACCAGTCCATATCGATGAGGATATCATATGACCCTAAGGGAAGCACATTTAAGTCTGCCATAATAGGCTATCCTCCTATCTGTACGAGACAATTACTGACCTTGGCCAACACTCTTCTTTTGGCCCCAGTAGCTAGTTGTACTAACCAGGAATTCTTAAACTTAACAGTCTGAAGATTGCATTGTTCTATTATTTTGGGGCTAACATAACTTAAGGTAGCTCAAGGGTCAATTAAAATAGACATAGTTTGGTTGAAGATCTTACCTTCAAACTCTATCATAGTCGGTTGGTACTCTACCTGGTGGTCCTCAAGAGAAGCATTGATTTTTGGCATGCTTCTTGCCACTTCTCTGACTGTTGATGCCTCTTGAACCTGTGCTACCTGATTAGTTCCCCTGCAATGTGGGCAGTTTTTAACATAATGAGACCCTCTGCATCCCCAGCATTGTACTGGTGGTCTGGTTTCCATTTCCACTTTAGTCCTTACTGATTGTTCATTAGTCTTGGTTTCACTGGGGGTTTTGAATCTGGGTGGATTTCTATTCATTTGTCCTCTAGGAATCTTATTGATCACAAATTTATTTATTTTATGACCAGAGGAAAATTTACTCCCTTTCTTGTCATTCCATTTCTTTCCTCCTTCCCCTTTCTGCTTATTTTGCTGATAGCATACCCGAGCCTTGCGTATGACCTCATCCATAGTTTTTGGGTTATCAAACTCAAGGTGTTCCTTCATAAATAGTGGCAAACTGCTGACAAACTATTGTACCTTAGCCTTTTCTTCCTGTATGTATGGGATGTATCACAGCAAGGAGGTGAACTTGGTTATGAATTCATCTATGGATAATTGTCCCAAATGAAGGTTGTGAAACTCCTTGGCCTTCTCGTCATAAAATATTTTAGTTAGATACTTTTCTTTGAAATATCTTTGAAACTTATCCCAAGTTATGCTTTGTTCATTTACACCACGAACTGTCTTTACCTCCTCCCACCATAAGGTGGCTTTTCCCTGCAACTGGAAGATTGCCAATCGAGCTTTAAGATTATGATCGTATTTGTACAACTGGAAATACTTGTTCATGTTAATGAGCCAAGCTTCTGCTGCCTCCTCTTGTTCACCATCAAAAAGTGGAGGCTTAATCTTCCGGAATTCCCCCTGAAGTTCTACTTTTTG
This sequence comes from Pinus tabuliformis, assembly GCA_031772625.1. Taxonomy (NCBI): domain Eukaryota; kingdom Viridiplantae; phylum Streptophyta; class Pinopsida; order Pinales; family Pinaceae; genus Pinus; species Pinus tabuliformis. The sequence continues at coordinate 268,389,153 of CM062808.1, read as the reverse complement.
TCTCTTGTGCTTGTTGTGCTCTGATGCATTTCCAGATTCTTCTTCCTGGTTTTCTTTGCCACCTTCAGTTTCTTCTCGTTCTGTATGGTATTCCTGTTCTCCAGTCATATTTCCCTGTTCAGGACTAGGAATTGTGTGTCTCTGGTTCTGTCTATCTGATAGGCTTTTCATGATCTTTTCTTGTTCCTGCATCAGTCGCTCATTATCTACTCGAAGTCGAGCCATTTATGCCTTTAATTCTTGCACAGTTTCTAAGATCACGGGATTAGTGTTTCATGGTTCTTCTCCCAGTTGCATGCATACTTCAAGATTAGTCTCCTGAAATGTTGCTACTCCTCGTCCTATCATAGTCTGGTGCAGTATGGTTCCCATTCTTCTCATACTAGCTATGCCTATTCATGGGTCTTTGTTGTGCACATTAACAAATACTATCAATTCTTGTCTTTCTAGAGGCCTCATTTTTGGTAACCTGGGTGCTCTGATACCACATGTCACACACCCAAAATTAAAATAACACATAGTAAAAAAAATTATTTACTATATGAATATTCCAACCCTTGAATAATTACAAAGTATTGATATCATAAAACAATTCGAAATTAACATATACAGTTGGCATCAAATTGATATATAAATTTTTTTATGGTTTGCACTTTACAATAATTACATATCTATTTAAATGTCAGCGCCATAGTTTTGAACCCCGAGGAATGCAGTTATCTAATTTCATGTGTAAGTCTTTATGGTACCAATACTTGGTTTATTGTGATTTGCAATCCCACCATATCTTGTTTGTATTAACTATACAAACTATGTATCTTCTACCATAACTCAACTTTACGGTGGCATTAATGGTTCTCGGGCCATTGAATTCCCTAGGGCTGCGGTCCTCTTCTGAGGTGAATATTCTCGCGCCTCTAGCTGTAATCCTCACGCGAGTAGATGTGAATGATCTATGGCATCTGGTACTCCTCTAGATCGAATTGCTGGAGTTTTGTCTTGATGGACATAGTGTGACCTGTAAGGGCAAATTTTTCATTTGGTATCTCTATTGAACGCTTGCTTGGTCCTCTGGCTAGTTGGGCAGCCTCTTTTCTGGTAAGGGAATTCTGACCTGCGGATTTCTTTTCACAGGTACTAGATCAACTTCCGGTTCATCAAAGTTCGTTATTGGGTTGAACTACACTTTCTGGTTATTGTAGCCGGTCTCCAGTTCACATCTCACTCTGGAGAGGGTTGGCTTTAATGGTTCGACACTCAAACAGGTACCCATCTCTTAGTGACATCCTCTATCAAACTCCTCACTGCTCCTTTCCTTATTTACTAATTTCGAAAATGCAAGGATGCTATAGTCTAATTCCTATGCTTGTTTTATCGTAGGTTGGTTCCGCTCTTGGACGGAACCGTCGAGATCTTTTCAATTCATCATCGTGACATCAAAGCCTTTGGCATTTCTATTGCATATGTGGGTTTTATCGGGATGGCCCTAAGTTGTTATAGACTCTATGGTTATTTTTAATTTTAAAATCCATCGTCTTGAAGCCGAGAACTCATGGTGTAATTTTTTAAAGGATGGTTGTATAACTGTGTAAATCCCTTTCTAGATATTTGATTCTATTTAGTTGTAGAGCTTCACATTCGTTAATTTCTCTGTTGGACTTATTTTAATTGTTAGCTGCCTATGGCATGAATATTTTATTATGAAATTTTGTCATTCTGCAAGCTATAAATGTTGGTAGTTGCTACTCTGCTATTGTGTAGTATGTATATAGTCGTATTGCTTATTTTCATTTCGAAAACACAATGTAATTTTCTATTGCTCTTGGGTTGGAGGGGATTCTAGAAACCCTTCTGTCAAATTCGTTCGGGAGTATTTCTATGAATGTTTTACCTGCTTTGATAGCGCAAGTAATCTTTTGTTGGTTTTTCCATAACGGGAACATTATTATTGTTTTTCTTTATGAATTACTTTCCAGTGCTAGGATTGTCTGTTATCTTTAAATTAATTCTTTGATAACTCAAGCCCTTGCTAAATTATGGGGTTTATGCGAGTTTTCATGATTGTTTCGCTATCAGAAGGTTTTCATTGTGTCTTACTTGAATAAAATATAGCAGGCCATATTTCTTATGATTATCTGTAGTGATTTGTCACAACTGTTCTACTATTCTATTGTTTTTTCTTGAAGTTGTTGTCTATTGGTTTCTCCTCCTTTTTTTTAACTACAATAGTTCTTTGCTATGTTTGCTTCTAGAATCATTGTGGTAGAATGAAATTACTTATAGGTTAGTTAATTTCTTTTCTTTAGTGAGGGACAATATCCCAACTTGTTCTGGTTCTAGTTGTAACATTTCATAATTAAATTATCAAACTAGTTAATATTCTACTTCTCTAAGACAGAAGTTATATAAGTAAATAGTACCTTCTCTAATTTTAGAGAAGTTATTCAGATGTAATTTTAGAGAAGTTATTCAGATTTACTTATCTGTCCTCGCCCTTAGATTCTTCTGATTATTTGCCTCTCAACCAGACCAGTGTTGCTCCGCGTGAGGTCTCCCCCCGAGCTACCCTTCACAGGGTATTCTCTTCAAGATTTTCTGCACATGAATGTAGGTCTTAACCAGACATAACCAAGTTAGCACTGTCTGTCCCTATAACACAATCCATCTCACAGTTTTCCTCTTTTCCTCTAGGTCTCAGATGCCCCCCATCCTATTGATTCCTTGAATAAATCTTCCTTCTGGAAGTATTTAGGGCTAGGGTAACTACCTAGCCTGTTTGAGAATAAACTGTCATCCTTAGATGACTTATTCTCACTTAAATTAAACCAATTAATTATTGCCAAGATTCCAGCAATTCACTTTTATAAAATTAAGACATAATTACTATTTATATCAAAGTTAACCAATATTCAGTTTGTCCAAAAAAATACTGTAAAATAAATATTTACACATATATGAGGAACATCACAGGAAAACGTTTTTGAGTGCAAAACTTGAGGAAAGATTTGCACCTAGATAGATTTGATCATTCTCATTGCTTGATAGATGTAGAGTTAAGATGAATCTACATTAAATTATATATATAATACCATTAACAAAACCAAGGGTTGTGAAAACTTGGGGCTGAAAAAAAAACTATGATAACTTACTTGTCAAAACAATAGTGGGAACAACCATCACTGACTATTATCTCCAAATGTAGGTTGACACATCATTATTATTCAAGCAAAACCATGCCACTTGTGATTACTTTCACTCCTTCCAGATGACTCCGGGCCTTGGTCATTAACTTGTTTTCTTACATCTGAGGAAGATGAGATCTTATCCAAAATGAAGCGGCATACCTGAACTATTGTAATATATATATATATATATATATTTAATAAAGTTAGAATCTTATACAACATATGAATATATTACGAATAAGCTTATATAACATATGAATACCCAAAAAAAAAAGTCTTTGGAAAATTGATTGAAAAAACCTCATCTTTTTAAAGATAGACACAAATTTCCCCACTTTAAGAAAAATATATATATATATATATATATATATATATATATTCATTCTTGATTATGTAAGATTAAAATTGTATTTTGCAGAACATGGAGTAAATCCAATATTCGTGTGAGATGAATATTTTAAGTTTACAAATGATAAGGTAAATTTACGATGTCATTTGTAAACATGAAATATTGATCTCACGTGAACATTGATTTACTCCCTGCAAAGTACAGTTTTTACTATTACATAACGGAGAAAATTAACGAATCATTTTAGTAAAAGTAAAACATAAATGTGCTCACAAAAATAAATTAAAGTTTTAATTTAATTTTAATTTTGAGAAAACCAAATCTACATAACAAATAAAGTTTTAATTTAATTTTAATTATGAGAAGACCAAATCTACATAACTTCTTCTCTTTTTTTTTAAGTAATACTTAAATTTACCATAAACTTTTAAACGTAAAATACTGTGATTGATTTTTACTTTTTCCTCTTCTTTTTAAGCCATATGATTCGTTTTTACTTTTCCCTTTTTTTAAAGCCATCTGAATGGATTGTAAGGTTTAAGCATTAATCTTACGGAGAAGGGTTGCTCATGGTGAAGGAATTTAAGAGATTGAGGAAACAAAACACACTGAAAACGCATTAGCTAGACTATTGAAGTCCAATCTTCTTGTAGTGCTTGTAGAGTTCCAATGACGGGACTAGATATCTTTAGCCATAAAGGTCAAGCATATCGATCTTGATAAGTGTAGTTAAAGTTCTTTTTTAATATATTTGTAAAATGGGGATTTATTTATGTTGTAGGGATGAGAATTTGTCTTTTCTGTTGAATTTAACAACATTTACGCTGTAATGTCAGAAGCAGCCTTATTGATCCTATTTTCACCTGCCTGTTTTACAAAAAAATTATGTTCCAATACATAAATTTGATAATGATCTAAATCCAATAAATATTCCAAGAACCTCTTTCTATGTCAGGATTAACTATGCATAAGACTCATGAAATTTTGCTATTAATTGAAACCTGTTTTACAACAAATTATGTTTCAATACATAAATTTGATAATGATGTAAATCTAATAAATATTCCAAGAACCTCTTTCTATGCCAGAATTGACTATATGCATAAGACTCATGAAATTTTGCTAGTAATTTGACCTATGGAGTGGCCATGTGTTCTCCACTCTCCCCTATCCTAGTTAACTTGTTCATGGAATATTTTGAATCCAAGGCATTTGGTTGAGCTCAAATTCGTCCTAAGTTGTGGAAAAAGTTTGTAGATGATACCTTCATCATCTGACCTCATGGGAAGGAAAAAATAGATCTACTTTTTTAGCATCTTAACAAACAAACAAGCTCAATCAAGTTTATTGTGTAATCAGAATTCAATGGTAGCCTACCTTTCCTTTAGGTTCTTATTTCTATGAAAGATGATGGTTCTTTTTCTCACCAAGTATTTTGTAAGAATACTAACGTGGAACAATATCTTCATGCCAATTCCCATCATTACCCAGTGCAAAAATTGGGATTTCTCAACATGTTGGCTACCCGTGCTTTAAGGTTTTCGAATAAGAATCACATCGATAATGAGAAAATCCATGTTCTTAAAGTGTTCAAAAATAATGGTTATGATAAGCATTGAAGTCTCAAATCTTTGTCAAGGGAAAGTAAAGGTCTAAGGATAAAGAAAGAGCCGAGAGATTTGGTTATCAGTTTTCAACTTCCCTTTATCTAAGGGACCACCAACAAGATTCCTCATATTCTTAGAAAGCATAAGGTCTCTTCTACCTTTAGCCCCTTGAATACCATTTAGATGTCCCTAAGATCTGTCAAAGATCCAACTGACTCTAAAAGTATGAAAGGTGTTTATATAATCCCATGTTCCTATGGGACCCCCTACATTGAAGAAACCAACCGCTCCATAAATCAAAGGATTAAGGAGCACACAACCGACATCAAACATTTTAGGACTCGCTCCTCCTCTTTGGCTGAACATGATGAGAAGACAAAACACCACATTTTTATAGAAGAGTCATGAGTCATTGCCAACATTGATCATTTTCACACTTAAAGTTTAGGGAAGCTCTAGAAATTGGGAGAAGATCTAGTACGCTAAATAAAAATGATCGGTGGAAAATTATCAGATGTTGGATCCCTTGTCTTCCTAGTGGTCTCTATTCTTGTTCCCCTCTTTTCATTTCTTTGATCTATTCCTTTTGTATTGGTTTCATGTTCTTAAGATTTTTTTTGGTTAATTCTTATTAATTTTAATGTCTTCTATTAAAAAGATATACTTTATACTAATTAGTAATAACATTTTCCTGTGATATTTGCTAATATTATTTTTCTTTTCATATATAGGTATCTCTTTACATAAATATATATCAACGCTTCGCTATAAGTCATATCTTCTCTTTCCCATTTGCTCTTTTTATAATATTTTTCTTCTAGACTTATATTTCAATGATTAAGGTTTTTCTTCCATTTTTTTGCCAATAATTCTTTATTAAAATTTGTATGTTGTTTTGTTTTTTTTCATCCTTTAATATATGTTTATTTACTATTAATACATAAACCTAATTTTAGGAGTACATTTAATTATCTCATATATATATATATTAATTTTTATTTTATTTAGAATTCAAATCAATAAAAAAATATTTTTATTTAAAATTCATATCATTAATTTTTAATTTTTAATAATATTTATATATTTAGTTAATCTCGTAATTTTTCTCTCTTTTATACTTTTTAATTCCTCATTTATTAATACTCTTAAACATATTTGTATTCATACATAACTATATATTTATTCATTAATATATATTTATTAATATTTTTATTATTTTTCGTTCATTTTCTTATTATTTATTGATTTTTATTCAATTATTTGTTTTATTTTTATATTTTTTTCTTCTTAATTTCATTTTTAAATAATATATTTTTTATTTTACATCCATTAAAATTTAACCCATGTATCCCTATATTATTTATTTGCAATGTTAGATTAGTTTTTCCATCTTAATCATAATGATGATCCCCAAAAGTCTCGACCATAAAACTATCTATCTGTTTTTTTTTTCTTAAATTTTTTTTAATAAAATTTTCATAATAATCTTAGTACATTTATATTAAAATATTATTTTTTTTTACTTATTTTTAGTAATTATAAAACTCAATTTATCTAGTCTAAAAAACATTATTGAAAAAAAAAAGGAAAACAAAAACCGTCACAAGTACATGTATACCTCAAAAATATTGTTCTTTTGATTGACATTATTTCATTTGTTCAGATACTCGTTACTCTGCCCAATTTCACCTGATGGCGTTGCCAGAAAGGGATCCAGAAAACTTAATTCGCCAAGCGCTTGTCACCATCTAGAAGCAAGTAGAAGATGATGCATTATATGACACATGTCTATGTTATTCCTCTCACACTGGTAGGTATTATAGGTATATTATCGTCTATCCACGATGTAGAACTATATCAATAAATTGTAGCCCACCTATTAAAATACTGAAACAATCAACAGAGTTTCCATGGATTTGTGCATAAGTTGTAACACCCCTAGTCACATAAAATTACTGAAGTTACTAAGTTGATTTGTGCTAAACATTAATTTAAATTTCATTACATGTTGATGATTGAATATTAACTGATTGGGGCTGGAAGGCCAAGAAACATATGTTGTGATTACCTAAATCATTGGTAATGATATTTTCACAAAATAGCAACTGTTTTAATTAAGTTAAAAGAAACAGTTACCCTCTGCTTGGAAAGGAAAATATAGAGAGGGGAAAGGAAGAAAAAAAGGGGATCCTAGAGCTGGGTGAAAAAACCAGTGGGAAAATTTGCTTAACACAGTCAAGAAGAAAGTACAAAGCTTGAGGCTAGATGGAAGTCCTAAGGCACAAGGTACTGACTGTAATAGGACAATCCAGTGTGGAACACAGAAAGTGCTTGGGGGAGAGCCTGGACGTAATTTCGAGACTTGTGGTTGGGAGGAGAGACTTTCAGACAGATAAGTAAAACAACAAATTCTCCGAAGAAAACCTATCCCGTCAGACAGATATGTAAATAACAGGCTCTCTGATGAATAAATATATTTATAAATTCCAAATCACAAACCGGAAAGCTAACAGTAAAATTTATTATAGTTATTACATCCTTTATTAATTCTTGAATAGATGAGTTGTATATTTCCTTTTAAAGGTTATAAAATCGGATAATATAGCAACACACACACACACACATACACACACACACACACATGTATATAGACAAATTAGCAGGCTTGCAAGAAATTACATGTTCATGAATAGAAAGAAAAACAAGACAATTAAGTGAAATATAATAAATTTCTGTAAGTAGAGTACAGTTCAGAAAGTATTGTTACAACAAAGACTTATCGACTGTCATAAGTAAATAAATATCCAAATGCTAAGACAGAGTTATAAGCAAGGACAAAACAGTCCAATCATAATCTGCGAACTATAACAAATAATGCATGTGAATGTAACCCTTGCCGAAGTTATCTCATTTATACATGTATTAAGCATGAAACTGTAAAAATCCTACTACAGAAACCTCGAACCTTATAATATGTATTGTCATTATTAAATTCTACAGATTTCTAGAAGAAATTACATTCTACCTCACAGAGTTACTAGCCCTTTTCTTCATATCAAGAATCCATACAAATTCTAGTCGGCCGGCATAAACGCATATAAATTGAATACCATAATAACAGGAGCAGAGAAGTACTATAAACCCTCATTCGATAATGTAAATTTCATGCTAGGAAACTGAAAAATTCATTAAGAAAAAATAGAAGATATACATGATATATGACAATAGTTGGAATAGGCGAATAACAAAACAATACTCTCGCCGCGGAGGGCAAATAAAACCATAGAAGAATTTTCTATTGACCCTAACAGTTCTCGCCAGTATCTTCATACAAAGCGCCAAAACATTTTAAGACTAAAATGGGTATTGCTAACATAAACCCTTGACAGCCATTCAAAACCCAACTCTTAGAACCAATCTCAATAAGCTAAGGACCGGAGAGCAGTGGTTGAGTCTCGGCCCCAACCACAGAGAAAGATACATGCACATTTACTTCATGGTAGGAGTAGTTTTCCAACCTGTATAAGACCAAAGAAGCATCTAGTGAGGGCGTGGCCTTATTCAACTGCCATCTCAAATAAACCAAGGTGCGGTAAGCATACCTGCAAGACAACCTCTGGTTATCAATTATGACAATAAATCATAAACCTTTGAGCAAGAAATGAGTAATAAACATTCACCTGTATGTGAAGAACCTCCTTGAAGTAGTAGTCGCCCATCCTATCACAGAAACCTTGAAATATTGAATCAATTCATTCAAGTTGTATATAGACTATTTTATGAGTATTGAAGTCGATCATTCTACGTTAAAGAACCCTTAGTTACCTTGGTTAAAAACCCCTTCAACCAGGTTGTCCTCCCAGAAGACCAAGCAACCCGAGTCATTCCTGAGCGAAAAGGCCAAACGTTTGAATAGAACAAAACAGAGTTCAATCAGACAATAACCATTAAACTCTTCTCCTGTATTGTAATCACTGAGAATGACTAATAAATTAAGGACGACATTACCTGTAGTTGTCGAGTGGTGGAGGACGCCACAGTTCATGGCGGCAAGGGTTCGAATCTCATCATCCATTTGCAGAGGTAAAACACTGAGGAGTAGGAAGAATCCCAAACCCCAATCGCAAAAATGACTAACCATCGGTTGGTGGGTGCCTCAAACAGTTAGGTAAAACCCTACCCTCTCCTACACTGTCGGATCGACACTGCAGATCGACGGTCAAGAGGGATCCCATCTGTATGTTGTCCCCGTCACATTAATCCTCGTAACTGGAAGGATGGCCCTACGCTTAACGTGTGGCCTAACCTACAGCTCCAGCTGTGAGCAAATTGAGGGTTTGGAAGGGCGCCGTATGGATTAATTTCAATACTATGGTTAATATATGGTGACTGCCATTTTTTTCTACACAGTATATTAAATGACCAAGTGTGAACCATGTGCCTTCTGTATCCATGGATTAATCCATTAAACATCTCGAGATTCTATTAAGACCCTAATTAATTATATATTGAACGGGATAAGTTGAAATGTATTAAAGAATTTTTTTATGTAAATGTATGTTACAAATGGTATCAGAGCTCAGGTTCATACACTGAGACTCTTTGGGAATAAGATATGTACTAGAAATAAATGCGTTTTTTTTAACTAAATAAACTTATGTGTGAACACAGAGATTGCACCAACAAAAGAGATAGGGCAAAATGCAGGAGAGCCCAAGACCAACCGATCCACCCGGAACCACTTATGTAAACGCCAATCCTGATATTTGGATACAGCTGGGCGAAGAGTCACGACAAGCTAATGTGGTGTTACTTGAGACTATCCAGCAGCTGTGTGTTGAAATGACGAATTTAAGAACAAATAATGAAAGATTATGCGAAGAACAGGAGAAAATTCTTAGAAGTATGTCTAATCGACAAAATCAACGACATCCATACCCCAGTGTTAAGGATCGGGAGAAGACCTTGACAGCTCAACATGGAGAAGAAAACTCTGAGTCGACCGAGAAACATGGGGAGGATGAGGAAGGGCGCTCCAACAACGTTTCTGACCAGCGCAAAACTAAAAGACAGAAAACTGAATTACAAGGCAAATTTAAAAAGATCAAGCCATCACTCTTTGAAGGGGAATTGGAAGAGGCAGCAGAAGCTTGGCTAATTGATATGGGAAAATATTTCTAGATTTATGAGTACACAGATAAATTGAAGGCATGATTAGCAGTTTATCAATTAAGAGGTAAGGCCACCTTATGGTGGGAAGAAATCAAAACAGTAAGGAAGATCAATGAAGAGGAAGTCACCTGGCAAGAGTTCCAAAATCATTTCAAGGATAAATATTTAACTGAATGATATTACGATGAAAAGGAAAAGGAATTTCATGAGTTAAGGTTGGGAACCTTAACCATGGATGAGTACGTGACACGATTCACTTCCCTGCTGCATTATGTGCCTTACATGCAAGAAGAGAAGGCCAAAATTCAGCACTTCATCACCAGCTTACCCAACTTCATGAAGGAGAAACTAGAATTTGACTACCCCAAGAAAATGGATGACGCTATGTAGAAAGCTCACATCTCCTACTAGCAAATGAAACAAAAGAATGAAGGACCAAAAGGAAGTTTAAACAGGAAAGGTAGAAGTTTGACTCCAAATAAACACTCAAGATTTTCTAGTGGTAGAAATGTACAGCAAAAGCCCCTCAACAGGTTTCCAGCTAGAAATCAGTCCAAGATTGCTTATTCAGAAAACAGACAGTCAGAAGGAGTTACTAAATCAGTTAATGACCAACAATCAAAACCACCGCTACAATGTTGGGGATGTGGAGAACCTCACTATTACAAGAATTGCCCGCATAAGGCAAGAACATAATAGCTATCAAATATGCAAGAGGCATCCACGGTTGGGGATGTGGCAAGGAGTATGCCTAGAATTAACATTGCCTTGGATGATCATCAGGCAGAATTCCAGCCTACCATGATTGAATGTGAAGGTATGATTGCTAAGCAACCTGTCTCTGTTTTATTTGACCCAGGCGCTAGCTTAAGCTATGTTAGTCCTAAGGTGGTAGATAAATGTCAATTGCAGAGCAGTAAGTTCTCAAAACCATGGCTAGTGCAACTAGCCATGGGGACAAAAAGGGTAACCGCAAAAACAAAACATTGCCCCATAACAATTTCAAGACAACCTATTCACGTAGACCTTAATATACTTCCTTTGGGTTCTTATGACATATTAATTGGGATGGAATGGCTGGAAAAGTGTTGGTCCTTAGTAGATTGCAAACAGAAAACTGTTAGTTTTATTGCTGAATTAGGCCAAAGAAAGGAGCTCCAAGGAATTAAAACCAATACCAAGTTACATCCCATTACTGCTAGTTAGCTAGGAAAATGTATTAGAAAGGGTTGTCAAATATATGTTGTTCAAGTAGGATTCACAAACACTAAAAATAAAATGACCTCCCTCGAAAATATTCCTGTTATTCAGGAATTTGTTGATGTATTTCTAGAATCTATTCCAGGTTTACCACCAAAGCGTGATATTGATTTCACCATTGAGTTAATTCTGGGTGCAGCCCCTATATCCAGAGCCCTGTATCGCATGAGCATACCTGAGTTAATAGAACTCAAAATGCAGCTACAGGAGCTTTTAGATAAAAAGTATATCCATCCCAGTGTGTCCCCTTGGGGAGCCCCTGTCTTATTTGTACGGAAAAAGGATGGGACCTTAATATTATGCATTGATTATCAATAATTAAACAAACTCACCATCAAGAATAAGTACCTCTTGCCACGTATAGATGATCTATTTGATTAGGTGCAAGGAGCTAAGGTATTTTCGAAAATTGATTTAAGATATGGTTACCATCAAATAAGAATAAAAGAAGAAGACATTTACAAGACAACATTCTGTACTCAATATGGACATTACGAGTTCGTGGTATTGCCGTTTGGCCTCACAAATGCCCCAACCACTTTTATGAGCCTGATGCATGGTATTTTCCAGCCCTACCTGGATAAATTTGTGTTGATATTCATTGATGATATTTTAATATACTCTAAGAATCAAGAGGAGCATAAAGAACATCTGAAAATAGTATTGCAAACACTAAGGGAAAATCAGTTGTATGCCAAATTCAGCAAGTGTGATTTTTTTAAAGATCAGATTCAATACTTGGGTCACGTTATATCAACAGATGACATCGTAGTAGACCCAGAAAAGATCAAAACAATCATGGAATGGACAACCCCAAAGAATGTCGTTGATATCAGATCATTCTTGGGATTAACTGGATACTACCATAAATTCATTGAGGTATTTTCAAAAATTGCTTTTCCAATGACCTCCTTACAGAAAAAGCAATGTGCTTTCCAATGGATAGCCAAATGTCAACAAAGTTTTGAAAAATTAAAACACCTACTCACTACCACACTGGTGTTAAAAGTTACAGATCCGGAAAAGCCTTTTGTGGTTTGCACAGATGAAAGCAAAGAAGGTGTTGGTGGGGTACTAACACAAGAAGGAAAGGTGATTGCTTATGAGTTTCAAAAGTTAAAAGAATATGAACAGCGGTATTCCGCTTATGACCTTGAATTGATAGCAACAGTACGTGCACTTAAAATGTGGCGACACTACCTACTGGGGAAGAAATTTCTATTGCTAACAGATCATAGCAGCCTCACAAACTTTTTCAATCAGTCTAGCTTAAATGCTCGACAGGCCAGATGGACAACATTTTTAAGTGAATTTGATTTCGAAATGAAACACCTAAAAGGGAAGGAAAACCGTGTGGCTGACGCCCTAAGCAGGAAGGTACATTGTATCTATGAGGTCCAAATGAGCCAAGTAAGTTCAAATATTCCTGAAATCATAAAAGAAGTAACTAATAAAGATCTGGAATATACTTTCCTTTGGCAACAGGCAAAAGAAAACCTGCTAAAAAAGGAAAAATCAGAATTTGAAATAAATTCCGATAACCTCCTTACTTTTCGGAACAGAATTTACATTCCTAACCAAAACTCAGTTAAACAACTGATATTAGATGAGTTTCATAGGAAACCTTATGTTGGCCACCCAGGTTATCAGAAAATGTTTTCAACCATCAAGAAAGGGTACTTTTGGCCCGGATTGAAGAAGGATGTTACAGAGTATTTGTCCAAATGTTTGGAGTGTCAGTTAGTGAAGGAAAAACACCAACATCCCACCGGGTTGTTACAACCATTGCCCATTCTAGAATGGAAATGGGAGACCATATCACTGGATTTCATCACCGGATTACCCCGCACAAGGAAGCAACATGACTCTATTATGGTGGTAGTAGACAAATTGAGTAAAACAACTCACTTCATACCTGTGAAATTCACGTACAAAACCGTGGAAATCGTAGACATTTTTATGAAGGAGATTTTTTGATTACACGGAATTCCCATGGTGGTGATCTCTCACAGAGATGTAAAATTTACATCCAAATTTTGGAAGACTCTCTTTTCAGGATTGGGTACCCAGATCCAATTTAGTACTGCCTACCACCCCCAAATGGATGGACAGACTGAACGGGTGAATCAAGTATTGGAGGACATGCTACACATGTTTGTGATGCAGCAACCACACAAGTGGGAGGATTACCTCCATTTAGTAGAATTTTCATATAACAATGGACATCACGAATCTCTAGGTATGAGCCCCTTCAAGGTGTTATATGGGAGAAAGTGCAGGGTGCCCATAGACTAGAATAATCCAGTTAATAAGCTAGCATTGGGTCCTGACATGCTAGCAGAAATGGAGGAAATTGTTAAGAAGATTCGACAAAATCTAAGGGTGGCCCAAGATAGACAGAAAGTGTATGTAGATAAAAAGAGAACATACAGGGAGTTTCAACCAAGGGATCATGTTTATCTAAGAGTGAAGCCCTAGAAAAGTTCCTTATAGTGGCAAGGTTGTGCTAAATTAGCACCCCGATATTGTGGACCCTTTCAAGTCTTGGAACGAGTTTGACCAATGGCTTATAAGCTGACGCTACTGAGCCACATTCGGGTCCACAATTTGTTTCATGTTTCCTTACTAAAAAAATATGTATATAACCCTCAGCACATTATTGACTGGGAAAATATTAACGTAAACAATTAAGTGGTTATCTGACTAGATATACTATTTTTTTTTTGGATTCAATTGAAAGTTGAATTTTTTGTTGTTTTAGGCCGAACTGGAAGGAGAATTCCTGGTAGAACCTCTTCGTATTCTCGATCAGAGAGAAATCAACTTGCGGAAGCAAGCCATCACCCAGGTTAAAGTGTAATGGAAGCACTTTGGCCCAGATGAGTTCACTTGGGAAGAGGAAGAGTTTATGCAGAAAACTTATCCAGCATTGTTTTCTAAAAATAGAGATAACACCAAGGACGATGTTCCTAATATGGGGGGGGAGATGTAACACCCCAAGTCAGATAAAATTACTGAAGTTACTAAGTTGATTTGTTCTAAATATTAATTTAAATTTTATTACATGTTGATGATTGAATATTAACTGAGTTAGGCTGGAAGGCCAAGAAACATATGTTGTGATTACCTAAATCGTTGATAATGATATTTTAACAAAACAACAACTATTTTAATTTCGTTAAAAGAAACAGTTTCCAAGAAAACTGTTACCCTCTGCTTGGAAACGAAAATATAGAGAAGGGAAAGGAAGCAAAAAAGGGGATCCTAGAGCTCGGTGAACAAACCAGTGGGAAAACATTAAGGTAAACGATTAAGTGGTTATATGACTAGATATACTATTTTTTTTTGGATGCAACTGAAAGTTGAATTATTTGTTGTTTCAGGCCGAACTGGAAGGAAAATTCCTGGCAGAACCTCTTCGTATTCTCGATCAGAGAGAAACCAACTTGTGGAAGCAAGCCATCACCCAGGTTAAAGTGCAATGGAAGCACTTTGGCCTGGATGAGGCCACTTGGGAAGAGGAGGAGTTTATGTGGAAAACTTATCCAGCATTGTTTTCTGAAAGTAGAGAGAACACCAAGGATGATGTTCCTAATATGGGGGGGGGAGATGTAACACCCCAAGTCACATAAAATTACTGAAGTTACTAAGTTGATCTGTGCTAAATATTAATTTAAATTTTATTACATGTTGATGATTGAATATTAACTGACTAAGGCTGGAAGGCCAAGAAACATATGTTGTGATTACCTAATCATTGATAATGATATTTTAACAAAACAACAACTATTTTAATTTCGTTAAAAGAAACAGTTGCCAAGAAAACTGTTACCCTATGCTTGGAAAGGAAAATATAGAGAGGGGAAAGGAAACAAAAAAGGGGATCCTAGAGCTGGGTGAACAAACCAGTGGGAAAATTTGCTTAACATAGTCAAGAAGAAAGTACAGAGCTTGAGGCCAGACGGAAGTCCTGAGGCCCAAGGTATTGACTGTAACTGGACAATCCAGTGTGGAACATAGAAAGTGCTCGAGGGAGAGTCTAGATGTAATTGCTAGATTCGTGGCTGGGAGGAGACACTTTCAGACAGATAAGTAAATAACAAGCTCTCTAATGAATACATATATTTATAAATTCCAAATCGTAAACCAGAAAGCTAACAGTAAACTTTCTGATAATTATTACATCCATTATCAATTCTTGAATAGATGAGTCACATATTTCCTCTTAAAGGTTATAAAATTGGATAATCTAGCAACATATATATATATACAAATTAGTAGGCTTGCGAGATATTTCATGTTCATGAACAGAAAGACAAATGAGACAATTAAGTGAAATATAATAAATTTCTGTAAGTAGAGTACAGTTCAGAAAGTATTGTTACAGCAAATACCTATCGACTGTCATAAGTAAATAAATATCCAAATCCTAAGATAGAGTTATAAGAAAGGACGGAATAGTCCAATCATAAACCGCGAACTATAACAAATAATGCATGTGAATGTAACCCTTGCCGAAGTTATCTCATTTATACATGTATTAAGCATGAAACTTTAAAAATCCTACTATAGAAACCTCGAACACTATAATATGTATTGTCATTGTTAAATTCTACAGATTTCTAGAAGAAATTACACTCTACCTCACATAGTTACTGGCCCTTTTCTTCATATCAAGAATCCATACAAATTCTAGTTGGTCAGCATAAACGCATATATATTGAATACCATAATAACTGGAGCAGAGAAGTATTGTAAATCCTCATTCGATAATGTAAATTTCATGCTAGGAAACTAAAAAATTCATTAAGAAAGAATAGAAGATATACATGATATATGACAACAGTTGGAATAGGTGAATAACAGAACAGTACTCTGGTCGGAGAGGGAAAATAAAACCATAGAAGAATTTTCTATCGACCCTAACAGTTCTCGCCAGTGATCGAGGAGGATCCGTTGATTCAATGGTATAGGTGTTCAAGTGTTGTTCAGTGTCATTTTCACTTCAGTTCAGCTTCGACAGATTGACAATGTTGGTTGTGGATCAGGTTGTTCAGGTAATGTTATGCTTTCATGGCGTTCAGTTGATATGGGTTTAGCGCCTAGTTGTCGACTTGAGTTCATTGACAGTTCCCCAGGGTTTGGTCAACGACATGTGTTTTGTCGTTCGTCATTGCAGGATATGTCGACATGGGTGTCGTGTGTGGCATAGGTTCATCGTCAAGGTTGTCGTTGCAAAGATAACTGGAGTTGACGATGTGCGTGGGTTTTGTCGTCGCATAAGGTTTTATGTCACATTGTGACGAAATATTGTAAAAGGTTTTTTTTTTAGTTCTAGACCTAAACCCTAATCCTACATCTGAGTCCTAATGACTAAAACTAAACCTAAAACCCTAGTCCTATATCTATGCTAAACACCATTACCTATTTCAAATACCAATCATTGCATTCAAAGCATTGTTAAAAACCTAACTATTAAACCTAATTCCTAACCGTAACCTACCAAACCATCGCATTGCAAACATACACATAACCCTAGCCAAATACACTCTCGGCCTAATGTTATTGCAAACAATGTAAAAACAAGACAAAACCATAACACAGTCCACTAACCGCGTGGCTAGCTGTGTCGGAATCGTGGGTATGTGAACAAGAGTTCACCGCACGAAGGTTAATGGACAGTCAGGTTATAAACCGTTAGCGAGATATACAATGGATGCATGTGAGCACGTTTCACTGCACCGTCAATTAACCATCATGGTTACCACATTGTTGCCGAAATTGCTGGGGAGATGTGTTGTCACATGGCACGTTGCAAAGTGCTAGGAGAAACCGCTAGGAAATCAGCGCCGGGTGTCAGCCCGTGGTTAGACCGTCGCTGGTCACATGCTGACAGTCACCTTTTTTGCCTGGACAACCAACTGTTTGCGGTTTCGGGGTATGATATGGTTTATTTTTGGGTTTTTCAAAACAATTTTGTTAAAAAAACTAATTCGGTGACCATGACTATAACCCTAGGTGTCTCCTTGTGACTAGACTGAGATGATAAACCTAATCTAAAGCAACCAAATTCACCTCAAATGCAATCAGAGGAGGTTACCATGTATCCATAGGCCTATAAGAGGCAGTTTTTCCCATGGAAGACATTAAGAGTGGTTTTGAGTTTTCATGTGTAGGTTCTGGAGGGATAGAGGCGATTTTGTTTTTAGTGTTTCGGGAGCATCGGGAATCAGAATTGGAAACCGTAAGCGGAGTTGGAAAGATGGTTCAGAGAGCTATCTGATGAAAGAGGTCAAAATTTCCTGTGTGTAAGTTCAGTGTGTCTAATTCACTGTGTAATCTACTACTTTCTTCTCATTCCTAATAAAACAGTCGCCCATATTGAAAGCAGACCCAAAGACGTAGTCCATCAGGGACGAACTCTGTAATAAATCTGGCTATCTGGTATATCTATGTATTTGTTGATTTCACTTCTGTTTTGCATCTTAATTATGGTTTATCAGCTGTCATAAAGTGTTATGTTCAAGCAATTTACCTCGATTTCCATGCTTTCAGTTAACATTCACCTCACTAATGGTTAATCAATTCTACATTAGTATTTATTTTATGATCATTTTAGATCATATAATTTGGTATCAGAGCAGGTTGCATTTGTAGAATGTGCCATTGAATGTTAACCAGGTCTAAGTCACAACGAGGAGATGGAATCATTGAGCATATCGATCCAGAGATTGGAAAGCGACGAGTTGTTCGAAAATTGACCATGTCAGGACCTGATGCAAGTGAAAACACTGAAACAAAGATGAGCGAAGAATAGTTTCAGCAGGAGTTCCTAACTATGCATCAGATGTTGGGAGAATTGTACAAAGACAAGAAGTCGAGAGATGCAACTTCTTATTCAAAGGCATCGAAGAAGGACAAAGGTAAAGGGAAGACTAGTAAACCACCTTCACCTCCATCATCTCCATCATCCTCTTCTTCTTCTTCTTCTTCTAGTGCAGAATCTGAAATGGAAAAGAAACCTAAGAAAACATCTCTTTTGAAACTTGATGTTAAATTTGAGTTACCTATTTATGATGGTGAAATGAATCCTGAAAAGCTAGATAACTGGATAAAGCAGTTAGAAGTGTATTGTCGTATTCAGAACATTTCTAGAGATAAAACTAAAATTCAGTTAGCTACACTTAGAATGGGGGGAACAACTTTAATCTGGTGGGAAAGTAAAACTCAGCTAGATGTAAAGCGTAAAGGAAAAGTCATCTCTTCATGGTCTAAGTTTTTGAAAGCTCTTAGGAAACAGTTCTATCCTTTAGGATACATGCAGCAAGTTGTTATTGATTGGTAGCATTTGAGGCAAGGTAAAGGGCAAAGTGTTCAGGAGTTTACTCAGGAGTTTAGAAATAAAGCATTGGCGCTTGGTATTTCATTGGATACATGTGAAACTTTGTTAAAATGCATCGACAATTTACATTCATATTTGCAGCATACTTTATTGATGTTTAATCCTGATGATTTTGACGAGGTCTGTGTTCAGGCCATACATATTGAATCAGGTGGCAAACCATTCAAGTTTTCATCTCAGTCATCCAAAGAGTTGGAAACTAGAGATTCTAGTGATAGTAAGGGGAAGAACATTTCGAAGAGAAAGAAATCAGTGATAGCTCATAAGGAAAGACCTACTTGTTCTCATTGCCAGAGAATTGGTCATGATGAATCGAAGTGCTGGAAACTTCATCCAGAACTTAAGCCCAAAAAGTTCCTTAAGGTGAAGGATGAAAAGAAGGCCATTGCAGCAGTCCAACAAGATCTGGGTTCAGATTCAGGTGATGAAAGGAGGATAATCACCATGGTTACGACAGGTAAAAATTCTGATACTGGTTCAAGTTCGAAAACTAATGTATCTTCTTCAAACATAAATCCTCCACATGAGGATAAAAGAGTTGATCTTCCAGATAAGGATAACTTCTAAGCATACAAAGATTGACACAATGTTTGACAGTGGATCGCAAGCAAATTTAATAGCTGAACTTATAGTTAATCAATTGGGATTGGAGACATAGAATCATCCAAAACCATACCCATTAGGTTGGATTAATAAATCAACTCATATACATGTCACAAAGTAGTTTCAGTTAAAATTTGCAATTATATCTAAGTACATTGATGAAATGGAGTTAGATGTGGTCCCAGTAGATATATGTGGAGTTGTCTTAGGAAGTCCTTATCTTTATGATAGAGATGCAGTGTTTTACAGAAGAGAACATAAATATCACCTAAAGAAAGAAGGGGTTTAATTTATTGTTAGGGCACATAAAGTCAAATAAAACTTGGATTTAATTGTTACAAATCAAGTTAAGCAGTTAATAAGTTCAAGTAAATATGTACTCATGTTTATTAAGGAACAACATAAGGAAGATTGTTTGGAATGTGAGATTCAGTTTATAGATCAATTGATCAAGGTGGTTAATTCTTTTGCAAGAAATATTATTCATAAACATGATAAGCAACATGAGATAAATTTAATGTCCTATGAACATCTTCTTAAAAACAGAATGAATCTCAACTCATTCATTCAACTGAATTTTAGAAGTTATCATCACCAACAATGTATTGCAGGGAATGGTACATGTGAGTCTAATCAGAGACTTGTTTCAAATGGTATGTTTATTTTCAGTTTTAGGGGTGCAGGTCAGTATTGGGAAAAGTCAGTTTTACATTTCTTTGGTATTGCATCATCATTTCATGCTTTAAAAAGTAATGAAGCATCTTTTCAAGTGGAGAGGAATTTTATAAGTTTTCATGACAAAGCATTTTCGAAAACATATCTAAAGTTTCCCTATCATGAATTGAAAACTAATGCATTAAGTGAAAGTGTAAGTCAATGGAGATATCAGTTAATAGATGAAGAAATAGTGATTCAAGTAAATCAACAATTACTTAGATACTTTCAAAGTCAAACTAAGTTGCAACAGTCTTTACATCACAGCTGGATGAGTTATGTGCAGCAAGTTCACTTAGTAATCAGTCAACAGGAAAGTAAATCAAGTCAAGTAATTGATATGAAGTCAAAATCAAAGGAGTCTTTGAATATTTTAGTTATTCCGGAAAGTAGATTGTTAATACCCATCAGATGTATTGAACAAAGTTCTACAAATACTATTTTCAAAGATGTTTTTGAATCACTAACTCATGATTCTTCGTGGAAAGAATTCAATTGCCATGTTGATAACAAGTTGTTTGCCCATCGTCGCAAGTTGTTCATACTGCGGATGGAAGAAACAGGTCACTGAATTGAAAAGTATCATGGTCAGCATCATCAGGGTCATCACATGCAAGTGATTGATCGAATGTATTGGTACATCGTCAGGTCAAGGTGGAAAGAGAGGGAGTTCTACCCTCATCGACTATTTGTTTAGTCAAACTTTTGTGGTCCAAAAGATTTCAAGTGGAGAGGAATGATCCAGGAGGATCCGTTGATTCAATTGTACAGGTGTTCAAGTGTCGTTCAGTGTCATCGTCACTTTAGTTTAGCTTCGATAGGTCGACAATGTTGGTTGTGGATCAGGTTATTCAGGTAATGTTATGTTTTCATGGTGTTCAATTGATATGGGTTTAGCCCCTGGTTGTCGAATTGAGTTCATCAACAGTTCTCGAGGGTTTGGTCAATGGCATGTGTTTTGTCGTTCGTTGTTGCAGGATATGTCGACATGGGAGTCATCCGTGGAATAGGTTCATTGTCAAGGTTGTCGTTGCAAAGATAACTGGAGTCGACGATGTGCATGGGTTTTGTTGTCACATAAGGTTTTATGTCACATTGTGACAAAATCTTGTAAAGGGTTTTTTTTAATTCTAGACCTAAACCCTAATCCTACATCTAAGTCCTAATGACTAAAACTAAACCGAAAACCCTAGTCCTATACCTATTCTAAACAACATTACCTATTTCAGAAGGTGCAAATGCCTGTGACAAGGGAGGAATGTGATGATCATTGCGGAGGAATGGGTCATGCTTTAGCCATATGGAGAAATTGGCTAAGTGCCTGACATGACTCATGGACAGATTGGAGAAGGGCACACACTTGAGTTTGATGATACTTGGGTGGACTTCTCATGGCCGAGACCAAGAGGAAGTCTTGGTGGAACCTTCAGTGGGGGAGCCATGGTGGGAGAGACTCATGTGATGATGATATTGTTTGGGTGACCGAGTTCACTAGACCAGATTGCAGACTTGGATGATGATGGCCGATTGTTGTGATGGGTCTACTTAGTTGGAAAACATGGGAAACTTTAGTCATGGACATCGAGTTGGAGACATGTAGCATGGAAGTCTTATGTAGGAACATTATACAGGAGCACTTGTAGAGGTGTCACGTATGGGCATCCAATGAGGAGTGCCAAGGCAGGGATGTTATGTGGATGGATTTGCTGATGTAACATGGAGATGTTTTATCTATGAGCTGATGGGGATGTTGTGCACTTGGGTACAACAAGGCCATGGACTTGGTTGGATTTGTGAGTAGACTATGCAACATTCCTACCACATGGGGAGAGGATGCATCTTGCAGAGACCTTTGGGCCGAGACATGTATGCTTGTTAGGGTGTTGGTTGGAGATGACTCAAGGAGCTCATGATGACATGAGGTTGTGACTTTTGGGACTTCATATTATGGTGGGCTTGGAGGATCTGATGCATTGAAGAGTTGAGGTCAGGGACTTTGATGCAGTATGGGGTGCATACTTTTGAGTTCATGTATGGGTGTGCTTGAGAGTGTGACTTGGTGTGGAGGATCGATATGAGACACTTTGGAGTGATGGAGTTGCAGCGATGATGATGCCTTAGTGGCAACACTTGGGCATGGGTTGAGTCGAGACTTAACCACTTTTGATACATGGGAGCTTATTGATCTATGATCATGGGCAGCACATGGATGATGAGATAGGTGTATACTTGTTTTCTTGGCAAACTTGAGGGATGGCACATTACGGATATGATGGAGGTTGCTTCATGGACTTGGATGTGGTACATCGAGAGTTGGTTTGATGAGAGGATCTCTTCATTTTGAGGAGATGAATTTTACACATATATGGATGATGATGTTGGGATAGATGCAGCTGATTTCATGTAGCACATTGACACCAAACATCATGGACATCATGTTGCAGATGAGATGGGGACTACTTCATGGACCTAGGCATCGCTTACATTTTGATAGAGATGGAGATGGATTCTTGATCGAGTTGGTGTTGTGACAGGAGGCTAGGAGAAATGATTGATGATGGCATGAGGATGTGCATTCTCATGGTTTGAGTGTGACAGTTGGACTGATCACCCGACTAGTTCGAGTCATGGGGGCTATAGCAGTGTATAGAGATGTGTTAGCATTGTGTTGGAGTATCATGGCAGCAGTTCACACAATGATGATACATGATGAGGTCAACATGATATGTTGCAGTGAGCATGTAGCTTGAGTTGGAGGGACCAACCTTCCACGGTGGGGCAGCATGTGGGGATTGCGACGGATGTGGTTGATGATCATGGATTGAGGAGACTTTACGATTCATGGAGAAATAAACATTTATGGTTTATGCGATGACAGAGCAGAGGCAGGGAGCATGAGAATTTTGATGTTGGAGCTAGCGACACTTTGCGATGTCATATGATGATGTTGTTGAGGACGACAACCATTTAGAATGGGGGAGAATCTAAGGCCCACGAGTTACGTATCGTTTGGCGAAGGGCACACGACAGGCGAGCGATGAGCTAGGAGGTAACCAAAGAATTGGGGTGTGCTCGCACAGTGCGACGAGTTGACCAAACAGAGGAGACGAGCCAACATGTGATGCGAAAGTCATCTTGAAAAATGACTAAGTGTTGGGTGGTGGAAAGTTTATATGTGGGGGCGGTCCTGCACATGGGCACCCACACCATGGGTCGACGCGGCGAAAGGGCGAGTTGGATGAAACGGTGGGTCGGCTTGGTGATTCGATGCCCCAACTGATGGGCCAACCACCATATAAGTAAAGCGTTGGAATGGTGGAAAAAATCATTCAAGAAAATCTTCTAAGTGTTTATGCAAGCTAGGAGGGTGAGCTACTTGGAGAGTCTGAAATTGGGTGAAGTGTTGGTGGACTCTTGGGCCGTAGCACGGAGCCGCAAGTCGTGTAAATGCATTCGGGCGAGGTCGTGTGAGGGCGTCGGCCTGAACGACCGAACAGGCAAGGGAATCCGAGGGCGCTTGTCTGAACGACTGTTCGGGCGAGGTCGTTCGAAGGCATTCGGGTGAGGGCACTGGCCTGAATGACTGAATGAGCTAGGTCGTTTGAAGGCATTTGAAGTTGTGCGAAGGCGAATGGGCGAGGGTGTGCGAGGATGTCTGCCCAAACAATTGAACATGTGAGGGTGTGCGAGGGCGTCTCCCCGAATGACTAAATGGGTGAGGTTGATCTAAACGACGGAACGGAGGAGGGCATGCGAGGGTGCTAGACTAAATGACTGATCGGGCGAGGGAGTACGAGGGCGTCCACCTAAACAAGTTGAGGGCGTTCAGCCGAATGAGCTGTAGGTGAACGACATGCTGAACAGTGCGACTGTGAACGAGTTGCGACAGACAGTAGAATTGGTGGGCACTCTGAACGGTGCTTCGGGTAGTCTAGACAGTGCAGTTCGAGTTGCACGGTTGTGACAGATATTGTACCATGGAAACTTGGGGTTTCCTGTAAAGACTGTAAAACTGTATATTTTATGTAAAACTGTTATTATCATCAGGCAGACTCATATTTCAGGGAGTTGCCCGTTCCATTAAAATATCTGTTGTACATATGTGTAAATGGTAATAACGATGAAGATGATTAATTGAATGTTTCTGCTATGTATGTGAATGTTATACTTAGGAAAGTTGAAAAATAAACTAAGTATAGAAAGTAGGTGTAGTCCACACTTACAAGTATTGTTAAAAAGAAAGTGGGTGGTGGTGCCGCACCCCCCATCATGCAGTTGGAAGAGTACCGCCAGGGTAGGGGCGTGACATGCCCAAATGCACCAATTCCTTGTGGGTGTTACATCCTCCCCCACCTAAGGTCATTGCCATCCTCGGTAATCTAGTCACACGACATCGCAAAGTGTCGCTAGCTCCAACATCAAAATTCTCATGCTACCTACCTCTGCTTTGTCATCGCATAAACCATAAAGGCTTATGTCTCCATGAATCAGAAAGTCTCCTCAATCCATGATCATCAACCACATCCGTCGCAATCCCCACATGTTGCCCCACCATGGAAGGTTGGTCCCTCCAACTCAAGCTACATGCTCACCGCAACATATATCCTGTTGACTCCATCATGTATCGTCATCGTGGGAACTGCTGTCATGATACTCCAACACAATGCTAACACATCTTTGTACACTGCTCGAGCCCCACGATATGAACTAGTTGGGTAGCTAATCCAACTGTCACGCTCAAACCATGAGAATTCACATCCTCATGCCATCATCAGTCATTTCTTAGACTCTTGTCACAACACCAACTCGATCAAGAATCCATCTCCATCTAAGTAAGCCATGCCCAGGTCCATGAAGTAAACTCCATCTCATCTGCAACATGTTGTCCATGATGTTTGGTGTCAATGTGTTGCATGAAATCAGCCACATCTATCCCAACATCATCATCCATATGTGTAAGATCCATCTCCTCAATATGAAGAGATCCTCTCATCAAACTGACTCTCGACGTGCCACATCCAGGTCCATGCAACAACCTCCATCATATCCGTAATGTGCCATCCTTCAAGTCTGCCAAGGAAACAAGTATACACCTGTCTCATCATCCATGTGTTGCCCATGGTTAGAAAGTAATCATCTCCCATGTGAAAAAATTGGTTAAGTCTCGGCTCAACCCATGCCCAAGTGTTGCCACCAAGGCATCATCATCGCTACAACTCCATCACTCCAAAGTGTCTCATATCAATCCTCCACATCAAGTCACTCTCTCAAGAACACCCATAAATGTACTCAAAAGTATGCACCCCATACTGCATCAAAGTCCCTGACCTCAGCTCCTTAATGCATCAGATCGTCCAAGTCCACCATAATATGAAGTCCCCAAAAGTCACAACCTCTTGTTATCATGAGCTCCATGAGTCATCTCCAACCAACATCCTAGCAAGCATACATGTCTCGGCCCAAAGGTCCCTGCAAGATGCCTCAGCTCTCCATGTGGTAGGAATGCTCCATATTTTGCTCACAAATCCAACCAAGTCCATGGCCTTGTTGTATAAGAGCACACAACATCCCCATTAGCTCATAAGTAAAACATCTCCATGTCACATCAGCAAATCCACCTACACAACATCCCTGCCTTGGCACTCCTCATTGGTTGCCAAATAGTGACACCTCTACAAGTGCTCCTGCATAATGTCTCTACATAAGACTGCCATGCTCCATGTCTCCAACTCGATGTCCATGACTCAAGTTACCCATGCTGTCCAACTAAGTTGACCCATCACAACAATCGGTCATCCTCACTCAAGTCTGCAATCCTGGTCTAGTGAACTCGGTCACCCAACCCATATCATCATCACATGAGTCTCTTCCACCATGGCTCCCCCACTAAAGGTTCCACCAAGACTTCCTCTTGGTCTCGGCCATGAGAAGTCCACCCAAGTATCATCAAACTCAAGTGTGTGCCCTTCTCCAATCTATCCATGAGTCATGCCGGGCACTTAACCAATTTCTCCATATGGCTAAAGCATGACCCATTCCTCCGCAATGATCATCACGTTCCTCCCTTGTCACGGGCATTTGCACCTTCTACCATAAGGTCACAAACAACCCCAACAAGCTCTGCAACAGTCAATGGTCCTTGCCTCTCCATACAAGGTCTCATCGTATACATATGGCCCATCTACAAGCTCTGCAACAGTCAATGGTCCTTGCCCTTCCCTACATATGGCCCATCTACCAAAAGCTCGGATGAAACACAAGTATAAGTAGTACTTACTTCACCATGAGGCTCGTCCATGAGAGTGTCCTCTTCGACTAATGTCTGCAAACTTCACGATCTTGGTCCAACTTGATCAATTTCAAGTTCATCCTCCATCGCTGTCATATCTGCAACATCCTCAAACAACACGACTTCCTCTCCTTTGTCATCGCAATCTGCAGCTGCACCCTACTCCATTGCCAACCAAGTCGAAGAAGTTCATCTTCAACATTCCTTTCCAAGGCTTCAAGTTCATCTCGAATCCATGGGTTCTCCTCTTTCATCAGCTTCAACTTGTCTAAGGTCAGTAAGAGCTTCCCTTCGCATTCTTCCAAACCTGCCATATCTTGTCATTCAGCTGGCCCAAGCACGATGCTTCACCCCTATTAAACCTGTCACTAAGTATTATAATTCCTTCGGTAAGCCTAGTTCGACTGAATCAAGCTCTGATACCAACTGTCATGCACCTACCATGGTGGTGATCTTTCAACCACACGATCGGGGGTGTGGCACCACCAACCACTTTCTTTTTAACAATATTCGCGGTTGTGGACTACGCCTACTTTCTATACTTAGTTTATTTTTCAACTGCTAAGTACACTTTCATTAACACAACGGAAACTTTCACACATCATTCATCGTTATTATCTTTTAACATAAATGCACAACAGATAATAAACTGGGAGGGGCAACTCCCTCAAATATGAGTCTGCCCGATAACAACAATACTTCACAAAATATTCAGTTTTACAGTCTTTGCAGGAAACCCCAAGTTTCCTTGGTACAATATCTGTCAAAACGTGCAACTCATCCTGCATCGTTCGGACCACCCAAACCACCGTTCGGAGTGCCCAAGGATACCTCCCCCTGTCGCACCTCGTTCAGCAAAATCGTGTCGTTCAATCTGTGCCTATGGCGTGTCGCCCTGCCTAGCACCCACCCACAACTCACCGAACTTCCAAACACCTTGATCACACTTCTGCCCAGTCGCAGCTCGTCATCGTGCCGACTGCCCGCCAACTGTTCACCTCAACTCACCGTCGTGTAGCAGCACCCGTGCTTGTTTCGTTGCATTCACAGTGTGTCACCCTTTCTCGATGCCTATTCGCTATTCACCCAACTCTCTCGGCGCCCGTCCGCACTCCACCGCAGAGTTTCACACAACACCAGCTCATCATTTAGCCGTCATGCAGCAGTGCCCTTCATGGGTCACCCGCCCACTGACCGACCGAAACACAGACCCATCACCGAGTTCATCTGCTTACCTGAACGCGCCTGCACAACCTGCATTTGCCCGCCGAGCCTGCACTCTACCCTCTTGAACTGTGTTCATTCCTCGGCTTGGTGTTGCGGCTATGACAGTCCGCACCTCGCCTCAATGCATCTGCCCAACACTTGGCTCATCCACCAAACACCAAACTCACCTTTGTTGAACTCCGACTTGTTGTCTTTTGCAAGTGACTCACCTCCATGTTTATATGGCTGGTCGCCAAGGTGGGGGCTTTGGTCGATGGCCAAGCTGACCCAACCTTTGGTGGTTCCAACTTTCAACACGTCGGCCTGGGGCTAGGGTGCCCTCACACTTAGCTGTTTTCACCAAATGACTTCGTGTGTTCGCTTGCCCGTTTAGCCAGCTTGTCGCACTCGCTCGGGCACACGCCCAACTAGTCGGTTTGCTTACCCAACTCATCCACTGACCTGTCGTGCGCCTGTCCCCAACACCACAAATCTTCAGTTAAACACTCCCATTTCGCCCGAACGCGCCAATGCCTTGTGGGCGTTACATGAAAGTTTTTATATGAAAGTTTATAGGGGTCTTGTGGAAAAATTTAAATTTTTTTTTTTGAAAAGAGAGAAGTTTAGAGTTTTATTATTATTGGAAGAGAATAATTTTTTTCTAAGAAAGATGGTATCATTAAGCTTCTAGCCCTAGTTTCTATTATTTACAGGGAAAGATTATGATGTGTGGGCTATTAAGATGGAGACCATGCTGAAGGGCATGATGTTTGGGACTATGTCATGAATGGATTTCCCGAACCTAAGAATGAAGGAGAAGAATGAACTCTCACTAATGCAGAGAGGGAACTATGGAAGAAAGACAAAAAGAAGAATGCATAAGTTATCTAGTAAGAAGTGGACCTAGTAGTGTTACAAAAAATTATAATCATGTCTTTAACAAAGAAAACATGGCAGACTTTTGCGACAAGCTATAAAGGTATGGCCAAAGTCAATATTGTTAATTCTAGAATACTAGAAGAGATCTTGAAAGTATGCAAATGAAGGAGACAGAGGACATCGATTCATTCATGAATTGGGTCATGGCTATCGTAAATCAGTTAAAAATTTATGGTAATAATATTAAAGATCAAATAGTGGTTGAGAATGTCACCATATCTTTGTCTGTCGAATTTAACATTGTGGTAGCAACCAGAGAAGAAGCCAAGGATTTGGATACATTCACAGTTGATGAGTTGATGGGATCACTTCTATCCCATGAGGTAAGGATAGACAAAAATAACGATTCCACCTTCGAAGCCTCTTTTAAAATTCAGGTCTCTATCTCAAGAGACATAAATCGAGGCAGAGGTAAATCGAGAGGCTGAGGACGAGGTGGAAGACACAGTGGTCGAAGAGATGGCCGAGAAGAGTATGAACATGAAAGTGAAAGAAACAACAGAAGCGTCAATAATAATAGAAGATGAGATGTTATTATTGTAATAAATTTGGTCACTATGGCTATGATTGTAGGAAGATGATAGTTGATCTAGGAAACCAGAGAGCTAACGTCATTATGGAGAATACTAACTCCATGGTAATAGCTTGTCATACCATGCATAAACCTTATGAAAATGTGTGGCTATTAGATAATTGTTGGAATAACCACATGACAGGAAACAAGAATTTGGTTGCAAATTTGGATCAATTTGTGAAGACAGAGGTAAAGTTGGGCATCGACAAGACTATGGATGTAGATGGCAAAGGAGTGGTCAACATTATCACAAAATAGGGGGAGTTGAAGAAAATATCAGAGGTATATTATATCCCTGGTCCCAAACCTAATTTAATAAGTGTTGGTCAATTGATGCAGAAATGATACAAAGTTATCTTTCAAGGACAAGAGTGTGTTATATATGACAAGCCCCTGAGCAAGCAATTAATAGGAAATGTGTAGATGACAAGGAAAATAATATTTCCTCTAATTATGAAATATAGTGATTAGGTCAGTTTGTTTACAGTTGCATGTTCAAATGATTAATTGTTATGGCACTTTTGGTTTGGACACCTACACTTCTCTGGTTTAAGATTGTTGTAGCAGAAACAAATGATTAGAGGGTTACCTCCCATCAAAGAACCTGCTAGTACTTGTGAGTGTTACGTCTTGGGAAAACACCACCATGAAAGTTTTCCAAAGGGAGTTGCATACATAGAAAAGAAACCTCTTGAGCTAGTGTATTCAGACCTGTTTGGACCTATGAGGACACAATTGATGGTGGAAGTTACTTCCTCACTTTCATTGATGACTATAGCAGAAAGACTTGGGTTTACTTTCCAAAGCAGAAATCTAAAACTTTTGCAAAGTTCAAAGAAGTCAAAGACTTAGCAAAGAACCAAAGTGATCGGAAGATCAAGGTATTGAGGTCAGACTGTGGTGGAGAATATTGTTCAAAGGCATTCCATGATTACTGCAAACAATATGGAATCAAAAGAAAATTTACAACTAGATACACATCGCAACAGAATGGTGTAGCAAAGAGAAAGAACATGAAAATTATGAACATGGAAAGGAGCATGTTGAAAGGAAGAAACTTGTCTAATGAGTATTGGGTAGAAGCAGTTGCATGTGTTTTTTATGTGATAAACAGATCTCCTAAAAAGAGTGTGATTAACAAAGTAGCAGAAGACGCATGGTTAGATATGTCTTGTAGTGTATCTCATCTCAGAGTGTTTGGATGTGTAGCTTATGCACATGTGCCTAAAGAGCTAAGAGGCAAGTTGGATGATAAAAATGAAAATTTCATATTTACTGGTTATAGTGAGCAGTCAAAAGCTTACAAATTGGAAAACTGTGTCACCGAGAAGACCAAAATTAGTATAGATGTGTTCAAAGAA
Source organism: Pinus tabuliformis (assembly GCA_031772625.1). NCBI lineage: Eukaryota > Viridiplantae > Streptophyta > Pinopsida > Pinales > Pinaceae > Pinus > Pinus tabuliformis. Next base: position 268,358,492 of record CM062808.1, on the reverse strand, counting down.
TAAGAGTCGTGGAATAGGACTGTAGGCAAAGCATTTGATGCACAAGAACCATTGATGGAAGAGGATGTAGCAAAGAAGGAGTAGCAATAATCACAAGATCAGACACCAGTGAGGACTCCAAGATTTTCTGAGTAGCATGGATCTTCAAGCATATCAACAGATTGGAATTCTCCTAGTAGTCAATCAGGTGATGAATCAAGAAATGGTAAGAGAAAAATGAGAACTCTGAAAGATATTTATGACAATTTAGATGTTATTTCATTACATTGTTGTCATTCCAACCTTCTTCATTTGAAGGAGATGAAAATTGAGTGTAAGCCATGGATGAAAAAATTGAAGCTATTGAAAAGAATAATACATGGGATTTAGTTGATTTTCCAAAGGAAAAAAACCTCATTGTTGTAAATGTGTGTATAAGACAAAGTTGAATGAGAAAGGAGAAATTGACAAATTTAAAGCAACACTTGTTGTAAAAGGATTCTCGCATCAACTAGGAATAGATTTTGGAGAAATGTTTGCTCCGATAGCCAGATTAGATATTGTAAGTGCATTTCTAGCCACAACAACTCATAACCAATGGAAGGTATATCTGATGGATGTGAAATCAAACTTCTTGAATGGAATTCTAGAAGATTTTTCTTTTGTGCAGTAGCCTTTAGGTTATGAAGTTGAAGGTAAAGAAGATACAGTTTACAGGTTGAAGAAAGCGCTTTATGGACTCAAGAAAGTGCCTAGAGCTTGGTGTAGTAGAATCGATATCTACATGATCAAGAATGGATTTTGCAGAAGTAGCATTAAGCCTACCTTGTACACAAAGGTAAATGAGCATGGACAAATTTTGATTGTTTGTTTATATGTGGATGACATGATTTACATTGGTTATCTTGATTTAGATGAATTCAAAGCATCCATGATGAAATAATTTGAGATGATAGATCTTGGTCTCATGAAATATTTTCTTGGCATAGAAATTGAGTAGTCTAAAAAAGGAATTTGTATTTGTCAAAATAAATATGCTAGAGATTTTCTGAAAAGATTCAGGATGGAGAATTACAAATGCGTCCCTACACCAATTGAAATAGGTGCAAAGTTAAGCAAGGATGATGAAGGATCAGACGTAAATCCAACTCTATTCAAAAGATTGGTTGGCAGCCTCATGTATCAAACAGCTACAAGACCAAATATTATGCAAGGAGTGAGTTTTATTTCTAGATTTATGGAGACTCCAAAAGACACACATTGGAGAGTAGGAAAAAGAATTCTAAGATACATAGCAAGAACTAGATATTGTGCCATAATTTATGCAAGCACAGAAAAGAAGGATTTGGTTGGGTATACATATAGTGATTTTGCAAGCAGATTGGATGATAGGAAGAGCCCTTATGGTTATGTGTTCCATCTTGGTTTAGGTGTGATTTCACTGGCATCTAAGAAGAAACCTATTGTGACATTTTCGTAAGCAAAATATGTAGCATCGACATCAAAAACATGCCAAGCAGTATGGTTAGGAAGAGTATTTGATGGAATCAAGTAGAAACAACAAGTATCAACAACAATATATTGTGACAACACCTCAGTGATTGCACTATTCAAGAATAATCTGTTTCATCAAAAGAGAAAATAGATATCATTTTATTGGAGAACTTGTGAGAAATTGAGAAGTCCACTTTTAGCCTTGTAAATCTAGTGATCAACTGGCTAATATATTCACTATGCCATTAGTGAAAGATGTATTTGAGTTTCACAGAGGAAATTTGGGTGTTGTAATCTTGAGTGAGACATAGACTAGCAATAATGTTTGAGTAGTCATGATTCATGTCCTAGTTTAGTGATCGTAATTAATGAGGAGTGTTAAAATAGGTAATTACTCCCGCATGAAGAACATGGCTAAAATTAGAGATTCATTTAACTAAGTCAACATCAGTCAAGTTGAGTCAAGTCGAGTTAAGTCGTATTTTGAGTAAAGCCGAATTTGGTGTGTGGTTGCATGTCAAGTTATTTTAAATAAGTCGTTAGTCGGAAAAATTTTAAATACCCCTCAATGGGTCCATTGAAATCATCAAGTTTTTGTGTGATCAATTGAAGAGCATAAACTCGTGCATGTTTCGTGTGTTAAATTTGTGTTTTACCTCCTCTGCATTTCCAACACAATTGACCAACTGAAGTTGGGCAACAAGTACTTCCTTCTACCCAACACTTCTTTCACTCTCCCTTGACTCTTGTTTCTTTGACTTTTTTAATATCGCTTCCCTCGCCCTCAAAATCTCCACTTACTTCCACAACTCACCTATTAGCTCTGCTTCACAATATCGAACACGCTTATGCTTTGTGTCAACCGTTTGAGATACATAAAAGCAACGTTGGCCAAGGAATTTGGATGAGAGTCTGCATGGAGCTTATTTCAAATATTTTGGAAAGCATATGGCATGATTCTGAAGAATGTGGGTGTTCTGAGGGTGGCGATTCCAGAGATGAAGATAATAGGCTCTTGAATAGTCCTGAATTGCAGAAATTCTATTCACAGTTGGTCAATTTCAAAGCTCAATGGTAGATGTCTAGGCTTGAGAGCATCAGGGAAAATAATAATATGATCGTCCATAAGAGATTCGTGAAAATTAAGAGATTGGAACAAAAGAAAAAATCATTCTCTTGATTAATTCAATATATTGTGCTTTTTTCTTTTGGCTCTTCTTTCATTCATTCTACCATAGCTTGGCCAAGATTTCTGGTGCAATATTATATAGTGCTTCCTTGTAGAATTTTCGTCTTTGCCATCAGCCATGATAGTCATTTCTGAGAAAGTAATGGAATTCAAGTAGACTTGATCTGTCAATAGTGTTGAACTCTAGTCAATCTAGTAGTCTCTCTTGTATAGAAGATTAAGAAATATGAATCTTACATGGAATTCAGGTGGATATAAAAATGGTTAACAACTCATTGAATTAAAATTCAAAAGACGCTTTTTAGACTACAAATCCATAATGCCTAATCATATAAAAAATGGGGAAGAAGCTCATTGAATTGAATTTCAAACGAGTACCTTTAATACTCCTGCTTCAACTGCAAAGCAATAATGTCCAATTATATTCCCTCCGACACCTGAGGTTAATTGTATTGTAAATTTAAGTTTTTGGAGGCCAGCGACAAAGTCAATTGCTCACTTTTGTGAGAGTCTTTCCATGCTGGGGTTATAAATTATATTGTCGTGGCTTAGGGTTTGCAATTATGTTCCTGGTCGAATTATTTTTTTGTTATTTAATTTTTTTTTTTAAATGTATAAATGTGTTCTAGGTAAATTAGATAAAAAAAAATTCATAATGAAATTTTTTTAAATTGTAGCAAGAATTTCCACTATGACTATTATACAATTTAGTTAATTTTTAAAATTAATTTATGTTAAATTAATTAATTAAACAAAATGTTATATCAACATGTGTCATATTAGATGTGGTATTGATAAGCCATGATATTTTAACAAAAGTTAGTCAAAAGGATTTTCAAAATAAAGTGCTGTGAATATCCATTGTTAAGGATATTATTGCATGTTTTTAAAATTGTATATAAAATTATGTCATATATTAATTCTTTAATAGCTGATAATAATAATAATTTAAATTAAAGTTATAGTTGAATTAACTTTTATGGATCTTTTAATCTAATAATGTAACATGTATTATGGAGTAAGTGTTTTGGTATTTATTATGGATTGTTAACAATTGGTATTTACTAGCTATTTAATTTATATGAATGGGCCAGTTATTAATTAAGAATAAAATATTCAAAAATCAAAACACAAATATTGAAATGAGAAAATGGTAAGTAATTTTCAATACACATGATATTCTAATGCCCTTTTAAACATTGTAATGTCTTGCTAAACATTTTGACTCACTCAAAATAAAGCAAAAATACAAATAAAATCAAAGTTAAAGTTAAAATAAAATTTAAAATATAAAATTATCAAGCTCGTAGGGTAGAGATGTAGCAAAGTTATGTTTACCAGTGTAGATCCATCTTAACTATGGATCTATCAAGCCTCCAGAGGGATCAAATCTCTCGAGTTGTGAACCTTTTTTTAGTACAAAACTTAAGGAAAGGTTTGCACCTCGAGAGATTTGATCCATCTCAAAGCTTGATAGGTTCGAAGTTAAGTTGGATCTATGTTGGTTTAAATTATATATAGAATACCAATGGAAAAATCAAGGGTTGTTGAAACCTAGAGCCCAAAAACCACCAATAGTAAATTATCTCTATGACCTCAATTTTACATAAGCTTTAAATAGTGGGAAAACATATCATAACTTTGTTGTCAAACCAAGAGTGGGGAAAACCGTTAATGGTTGTTATCTACAAACGCAGGTTGGCTCATCATTATTATTTAAGAAAATCCACGCCACTTGTAATTACCTGTTTTTGTTCCGTAATGGGGATGTCACACACCCAAAATTAGAATAATCCATAGTAAAAAAAATTATTTACTATATGAATATTCCAACCCTTGAATAATTACGAAGTACTGATATCATAAAACAATTCGAAATTAACATATACAGTTGGCATCAAATTGATATATAAAATTTTCTATGGTTTTCACTTTACAATAATTACATATCTATTTAAATGTCAGCTCCATAGTTTTGAACCCGGAGGAATGGAGTTATCTAAGTTCATGTGTAAGTCTTTATGGTACCAATACTTGGTTTACTGTGATTCGCAATCCCACCATATCTTGTTCGTATTAACTATACAAACTATGTATTTATTGCCATAACTCAACCTTACGGTGGCATTAATGGTTCTCGGGCTGTTGAATGCCCTAGGGCTGTGGTCCGCTTCTGAGGTGAATGTCCTGGCGCCTCCAGCTGTAGTCCTCACGTGGGAAAATGTGCTTGATCTATGGCATCCGGTCCTCCTCCAGATCGAACGGCCGGAGTTTCGTCTTGATGGACATAGTGTGGCCTGTAAGGGAAAATTCGTCATTTGGTATCTCTGCTGAACGCTTTCCTGGTCCTCTGGCTAGTTGGGAAGCCTCCTTTCTGGTAAGGGAATTCTGACCTGCAACTTTCTTTTCACGGGTACTATATCGACTTCCGGTTCATCATAGTTCGTCACCGGGCTAAACTACATTTTCTGGTTGCTGTAGCCAGACTCCGGTTCGCATCTTGCTCTGGAGAGGGTTGGCTTGCATGGACGACACTCAAACAGGTACCCATCTCTTAGTGACATCCTCTGTCAAAGTCCTCACTACTCCTTTCCTTGTTTTCTGATTTCGAAAACGCAAGGATGCTATAGTCTAATTCCTATTCTTGTTTTATTGCAGGTTGGTTTGGCTCTTGGATGGAACACTCGGGATCTTTTGAATTCACCGTCGTGACATCAGAGTCCTCGGCATTTCTACCGGGTATGCAGGTTTTACCGTGATGGCCCTAAGTTGTTACAGACTCTGGGGTTATTTTTTATTTTAAAATCCATCGTCTTGAAGCCGAGAACACATGTTGTAATGTTTTAAAGGACGATTGTATAACTGTGTAAATCCCTTTATGGATATTTGACTCTATTTAGGTGTAGAGCTTCGCATTTGTTAATTTCTCTGTTGGACTTATTTTAATTGTCATTTGCCTATGGCACGAATCTTTTATTATGAAATTCTATCATTCTGCAAGCTATAAATGTTGGTAATTGCTACTCTGCTATTGCATAGTATGTATATAGTCGTATTGCTTATTTTCATTTCGAAAACCGCAATGTAATTTTCTATTGCTCTTGGGTTGGAGGGGATTCTGGAAACCCTTTTGTCAAATTCGTTCAGGAGTATTTCTATGAATGTTTTACTTGCTTTGACAGCGCAAGTAATCTTCTGTTTGTTTTCCATAACAGAAACATTATTATTGTTTTTCTTTATGAATTACTTTCCAGTGCTAGGATTGTCTGTTATCTTTAAATTAATTTCTTTGATAACTCAAGCCCTTGCTAACTTCTGGGGTTTATGCAAGTTTTAATGATTGTTTCACTATCGCAAGGCTTTCATTGGGTCTTGCACTGGAATAAAATATAGCAGGCCATACTTTCTTCTAATTATCTGTGGTGATTTGTCATGACTGTTCCACTATTCTATTGTTCTTTCTTGAAGTTGTGGTCTATTCATTTCTCCTCTGTTTTTAACTACAATAGTTCTTTGTTATGTTTGCTTCTAGAATAATTATGGTAGAATGAAATTACTTATAGGTTAATTAATTTCTTTTCTTTAGTGAGGGACAATATCCCAACCTGTTCTGGTTCTATTTGTAACATTTCTTAACTAAATTATCAAACTAGTTAATATTCTACTTCTTTAAGACAGAAGTTATACAAGTAAATAGTACCTTCTGTAATTTTAGAGAAGTTATTCAGATTTACTTATCTGTCCTCGCCCTTCCAGATATACTGAATTAGATTCTTCTGATTATTTGCCTCCCAACCTTGAGACCAGCACTGCTCTGCCTGAGGTCTCCCCCCGAGCTACCCTTCACAGGGTATTCTCTTCAAGATTTTCTATACTCGAATGTAGGTCTTAACCAGACATAGCGAAGGTAGCACTATCTGTCCCTACAACACAGCCAAGGTAGCACTATCTGTCCCTACAGCACAGTCCATCTCACAATTTTCCTCTTTTCCTCCAGGTCTCAGATGCGCCCCATCCTCTTGATTCCTGGAATAAATCTTCCTTCTGGAAGTAGTTAGGGCTAGGGTAACTACCCAACCTAACTGTTTGAGAATAAACTGTCATCCTTAGATGACTTATTCTCACTTAAATTAAACCAATTAATTATTGCCAAGATTCCAGCAATTCACTTTTATAAAATTAAGATAGAATTACTATTTATATCAAAGTTAACCAATATTCAGTTTGTCCAAAAAATACAGTAAAATAAATATTTACACATATATGGGGGACATCACATCTCCCCCTCCCTAAGATTGAACATTGTCCCAATGTTCTTATGTTGGAAATAACCCAGGAAATATCTCCCTCATGGTCCTTTCATCCTCCCAGGTAGCCTCTTCAGGCCCAAAATGTTGCCACTGTACTTTAACTTGGGTGATAACTCATCTCTGCAGCATTACTTCTCTCCGATCGAGTATACCCATTGGCTCGACCAGGAACTCGCCTTCTGATTCTACCTGTATAGTCAAGATAAAAGAAAGTTATTTTAATTATTTGGTAAAATCAGAATGTACTTCTACTATGCATAATTACATACTCATATATAAGATAAGTCGACGAGGATTTTTTTTTTTTATTTTTTGCTCCCCTTCACCTGTATTTCTTGCCAGTTTATTATGTGTTTGGGGTCATAAACATATTTCTTTAAAACCAAAATGTGAAAAACGTTGTGCACCTGTATATGGCTTGGTAAAGCAAGTTGATAAGCTACGGGCCCAACCCGTGCTAAAATTTGGAAAGGACCACAGAATCTGGGTGCCAATTTGGCGCAACCCATCCACTGAAGTGTACTTTTCTTGGCTCTAACACGCACGTAGACATGATCACCCACTTGAAATTCCCGAAAGCTTCTTTTCCGGTTAGCAAAGTTCTTTTGTCGGTCCTGAGCGACCTTTAAATTAGATCGCACTTCTTTGACCATTTCTTCCATCTCTGCTAACATATCAGGCCCCAACATTAACTTATCTTCCAGACCACCCCAGTTTGAGGGAGTCCTGCATTTACGCCCATAAAGCACTTCAAAAGGGCTCATTTGTGTAGAAGTGTGATAGCTGTTGTTATAAGCGAATTCTACAAGATGCAAGTATTCTTCCCACTTAGATGGTTGTTGCATTACATAAGCCTGTAACATATCCTCCACCACCTGGTTTACTCGCTCCATCTGCCCATCCGTTTGAGGATGGTAAGCAGTACTAAAATGTAGTTGAGTACCCAGCCCTTCGAACAAGGCTTTCCAGAATGCTGATGTAAATTTTACATCACGATCTGAAATTATAACCTTCGGTATTCCATGCAACCTGAAAATATTTTGCATAAATATATTAGCAATCTGTACTACCTTATAAGTAGATTGTACCAGTGTGAAGTGGGCAGATTTGCTCAGCTTATCCATGACCACCATGATTGAGTCATTCTGTTTTCTTGACCTGGGCAGGCCTGTTATAAAATCGATGGAAATAACTTCCCACTTCCATTTCAGAATGGGTAATGGGTGGAGTAAACCAGTTGGATGATGATGTTCTGTTTTAGCTTGTTGGCAAACCAAACAGCGGGACAAAAATTCAGCCACCTCCTTCTTTATGCCAGGCCAAAAATGTTCTTTTCTAAGAGTTGTTATCAACTTCTGATATCCGGGATGGCCAGCACATGGAACCTTGTGATATTCATCTAAAATTAAATCCTTAATGGCTTTTATATTGGATACATACATTCTTGTTTTATAAATTAGCAAACCCTCTTGGTTTACTTCATACCCAAGCTAATGTGCTTTGCTGTTGAGAATTTTTGTTTGCTACCACAAAGTTTGATACTCTAGGTCATGCATTGCCACCTCCTTAATTTGCTCCTTAAATGTATTTTGTGCTTCACTAAATGATGTTTCATATAAATAGTTAGATTTTCTACTTAGTGCATCTGCGACACGATTTTCTTTGCCTTTTAGATATTTAATTTCAAAATCGAACTCGCTCAGAAAATCAACCCAACATGCTTTTCTAAAATTCAAAGTGGGCTGTTTAAAGTAATTAGTCAAGCTATGATGGTCAATCATTAGCAGAAATTTCTTACCCAATAGGTAATGCTGCCACATTTTATAGGCATGAATAACTGTTGTTAGTTCCAAATCATAGGCAGAGTACCTATACTCATGCTCATTAAGCTTTCTGGATTCGTAAGCGATGACTCTGCCTTCTTGCATTAGTACACAACCCACACCTTCTTTGCTAGCATCAGTACACACCACATAATCTTTGTTTGGATCAACAATTCTTAATATAGTTGCAGTGGTGAGTAAATGTTTAAGTCAGTCAAGGCTGTGTTGGCATTCTATAATCCATTTAAAGACCTTACCTTTCTTTCACAATGAGGTAATAGGGTATGCTACCCTGGAAAAACCTTCAATGAATCGCTTGTAATACCCATCTAGGCCCATAAATTACCTTATATCAGCCACATCCTTTGGTACTAGCCACTCCATTATGGTCTTTATTTTCTCTCGGTCCACAGCTATTCCTTCTTTAGTAATGACATGACCGAGATATTGGATCTGTTCCTTAAAGAAGTTACATTTGTTGTATTTGGAATATAGCTGGTGTTCTCTCAAAACTTGTAAAACAATCTGGAGGTGTTCCTTGTGTTCTTCCATCGTCCATGAGTAAATTAAAATATCATCAATGAAAATTAACACAAACTTGTCTAAATATTGATGGAATATGTTGTTCATAAGGCACATGAAAGTTGTCGGTGCATTGGTTAGCCCAAAAGGTAACACCACAAATTCGTAATGCCCATAACGAGTTCTGAAAGCATTTTTCGCTATATCTTCTTCCTTGATTCTAATTTGATGATAGCCCGATCGAAGGTCAATCTTGGAAAACATGGTTGCCCCCTTTACTTGGTTAAATAATTCATCTATACGAGGTAGGGGATACTTGTTTTTGATGGTTAACTTATTCAATTGACAGTATTCCATACACATTCGCATGGTTCCATCCTTCTTTTTAACAAAAAGTATTGGGGCTCCCCAGGGTGATACATTGGATCAGATGTATTTCTTGTCAAGGAGTTCTTACAATTGCATTTTTAGCTCTGTTAATTTGGGTATGCTCATACGATAAGGAGCTCGAGATACAGGTGAAGCTCGTGGCACTAATTTAATAGTAAAATCTATATCTCTTTTTGGTGGAAGTCCCTGATTTCCACTGGAAATACATCCGGGAAATTCTGTACTATTGGTATATCCTCTATGGTGGCAGATTTTTCTTTGGAATCAGAATACCCTACTTGAATGGCATAAATATGGCACCCTTTTTGGATGCATTTGGCCAATTGGGAAGCTATCACGGGTCTCATCTTTACAGGTCTTATGATCCCTTGAATTTCCTTCCTTATCCCGTCCTCATCCATATAATTAATGGTTTTAGTTTTACAGTTAAGGAGAGACCAATGTTTCTCCAACCAGTCCATACCGATGAGGATATCGTATGACCCTAAGGGCAGCACATTTAAGTCTGCCATAATAGGTTGTCCTCCTATCTGTAGGAGACAATTACTGACCTTGGCCAACACTCTTCTTTTGGCCCCAGTAGCCAGTTGTACTAACCAGGAATTCTTAAACTTAACAGTCTGAAGATTGCATTGTTCTATTATTTTGGGGCTAACATAACTTAAGGTAGCTCCAGGGTCAATTAAAATAGACATAGTTTGGTTGAAGATCTTACCTTCAAACTCTATCATAGTCGGTTGGTACTCTGCCTGGTGGTCCTCAAGAGAAGCATTGATTTTTGACATGCTTCTTGCCACTTCTTTGATTGTTGATGCCTCTTGAACCGGTGCTACCTGATCAGTTCCCCTGCAATGTGAGCCGTTTTTAACATAATGAGACCCTCTGCATCCCCAACATTGTACTGGTGGTCTGGTTTCCATTTCCACTTTAGTACTTACTGATTGTTCATTAGCCTTGGTTTCACTGGGAGTTTTGAATCTGGGTGGATTTCTATTCAGATTTCTATTCATCTGTCCTCTAGGAATCTTATTGATCACAAATTTATTTATTTTATGATAGGAGGAAAATTTACTCCCTTTCTTGTCATTCCATTTCTTTCCTCCTTCCCCTTTTTGCTTATTTTGTTGATAGCATACCCGAGCCTTGCGTATGACCTCATCCATAGTTTTTGGGTTATCAAACTCAAGGTGTTCCTTCATAAATAGTGGCAAACTGCTGACGAACTATTGTACCTTAGCCTTTTCTTCCTATATGTATGGGATGTATCACAGCAAGGAGGTGAACTTGGTTATGAACTCATCTATGGATAATTGTCCCAAACGAAGGTTGTGAAACTCCTTGGCCTTCTCGTCATAAAATATTTCAGTTAGATACTTTTCTTTGAAATATCTTTGAAACTTATCCCAAGTTATGCTTTGTTCATTTACACCATGAATTGTCTTTACCTCCTCCCACCATAATGTAGCTTTTCCCTGCAATTGGAAGATTGCCAATCGAGCTTTAAGATTATGATCATATTCGTACAACTGGAAATACTTGTTCATGTTAATGAGCCAAGCTTCTGCTGCCTCCTCCTATTCACCATAAAAAAGTGGAGGCTTAATCTTCCGGAATTCGCCCTGAAGTTCTACTTTTTGTCTCTTGTGCTTGTTGTGCTCTGATGCATTTCTAGATTCTTCTTCCTAGTTCTCTTTGCCACCTTCAGTTTTTGCTCGTTCTGTATGGTACTCCTATTCTCCAGTGATATTTCGTTGTTTAGGACTAGGAATTGTGTGTCTCTGTTTCTGTCTATCTAATAGGCTTTTCATGATCTTTTCTTGTTCCTGCATCAGTTGCTCATTATCTACTCGAAGTCGAGCCATTTATGCCTCTAATTCTTGCACAGTTTCTAAGATCATGGGATTAGTGTTTCATGGTTCTTCTCCCAGTTGCATGCATACTTCAAGATTAGTCTCCTGAAATGTTGCTACTCCTCGTCCTATCATAGTCTGGTGCGGTATGGTTCCCATTCTTCTCATACTAGCTATGCCTATTCCTGGCTCTTTGTTGTGCACATTACACAAATACTATCAATTCTTGTCTTTCTAGAGGCCTCAGTTTTGGTAACCTGAGTGCTCTGATACCACATGTCACACACCCAAAATTAAAATAACACCTAGTAAAAAAAATTATTTACTATATGAATATTCCAACCCTTGAATAATTACAAAGTATTGATATCATAAAACAATTCGAAATTAACATAAACAGTTGGCATCAAATTGATATATAAATTTTTTTATGGTTTGCAATTTACAATAATTACATATCTATTTAAATGTCAGCACCATAGTTTTGAACCCCAAGGAATGCAGTTATCTAATTTCATGTGTAAGTCTTTATGGTACCAATACTTGGTTTATTGCGATTTGCAATCCCACCATATCTTGTTTGTATTAACTATACAAACTATGTATCTTCTACCATAACTCAACTTTACGGTGGCATTAATGGTTCTCGGGCCGTTGAATTCCCTAGGGCTGCGGTCCTCTTCTGAGGTGAATATCCTCGCGCCTCTAGCTGTAATCCTCACGCGAGTAGATGTGAATGATCTATGGCATCTGGTACTCCTCTAGATCGAACTGCTGGAGTGTTGTCTTGATGGACATAGTGTGACCTGTAAGGGCAAATTTGTCATTTGGTATCTCTGTTGCACACTTGCTTGGTCCTCTGGCTAGTTGGGCAGCCTCCTTTCTGGTAAGGGAATTCTGACCTGCAAATTTCTTTTCACAGGTCCTAGATCAACTTCCGGTTCATCAAAGTTCGTTATTGGGTTGAACTACATTTTCTGGTTATTGTAGCCAGTCTCCAATTCACATCTTGCTCTGGAGAGGGTTGGCTTTAATGGTTCGACACTCAAACAGGTACCCATCTCTTAGTGACATCCTCTATCAAACTCCTCACTGCTCCTTTCCTTATTTACTAATTTCGAAAATGCAAGGATGCTATAGTCTAATTCCTATGCTTGTTTTATCGTAGGTTGGTTCCGCTCTTGGACGGAACCGTCGAGATCTTTTCAATTCATCATCGTGACATCAAAGCCCTTGGCATTTCTATTGCATATGTGGGTTTTACCGGGATGGCCCTAAGTTGTTACAGACTCTATGGTTATTTTTAATTTTAAAATCCATCGTCTTGAAGCCGAGAACTCATGGTGTAATTTTTTAAAGGATGATTGTATAACTGTGTAAATCCCTTTCTAGATATTTGATTCTATTTAGTTGTAGAGCTTCACATTCGTTAATTTCTTTGTTGGACTTATTTTAATTGTTAGCTGCCTATGGCATGAATATTTTATTATGAAAGTTTGTCATTCTGCAAGCTATAAATGTTGGTAGTTGCTACTCTGCTATTGTGTAGTATGTATATAGTCGTATTGCTTATCTTCATTTCGAAAACACAATGTAATTTTCTATTGCTCTTGGGTTGGAGGGGATTCTAGAAACCCTTCTGTCAAATTCGTTCGGGAGTATTTCTATGAATGTTTTACCTGCTTTGATAGCGCAAGTAATCTTTTGTTGGTTTTTCCATAACGGGAACATTATTATTGTTTTTCTTTATGAATTACTTTCCAGTGCTAGGATTGTCTGTTATCTTTAAATTAATTCTTTGATAACTCAAGCCCTTGCTAAATTATGGGGTTTATGCGAGTTTTCATGATTGTTTCGCTATCAGAAGGCTTTCATTGTGTCTTACTTGAATAAAATATAGCAGGCCATATTTCTTATGATTATCTGTAGTGATTTGTCACAACTGTTCTACTATTCTATTGTTTTTTCTTGAAGTTGTTGTCTATTCGTTTCTCCTCCTTTTTTTTAACTACAATAGTTCTTTGCTATGTTTGCTTCTAGAATCATTGTGGTAGAATGAAATTACTTATAGGTTAGTTAATTTCTTTTCTTTAGTGAGGGACAATATCCCAACTTGTTCTGGTTCTAGTTGTAACATTTCATAATTAAATTATCAAACTAGTTAATATTCTACTTCTCTAAGACAGAAGTTATATAAGTAAATAGTACCTTCTCTAATTTTAGAGAAGTTATTCAGATTTACTTATCTGTCCTCGCCCTTAGATTCTTCTGATTGTTTGCCTGTCAACCAGACCAGTGTTGCTCCGCGTGAGGTCTCCCCCCGAGCTACCCTTCACAGGGTATTCTCTTCAAGATTTTCTGCACATGAATGTAGGTCTTAACCAGACATAACCAAGTTAGCACTGTCTGTCCCTATAACACAATCCATCTCACAGTTTTCCTCTTTTCCTCTAGGTCTCAGATGCCCCCCATCCTATTGATTCCTTGAATAAATCTTCCTTCTGGAAGTATTTAGGGCTAGGGTAACTACCTAGCCTGTTTGAGAATAAACTGTCATCCTTAGATGACTTATTCTCACTTAAATTAAACCAATTAATTATTGCCAAGATTCCAACAATTCACTTTTATAAAATTAAGACATAATTACTATTTATATCAAAGTTAACCAATATTCAGTTTGTCCAAAAAAATACTGTAAAATAAATATTTACACATATATGAGGAACATCACAGGAAAACGTTTTTGAGTGCAAAACTTGAGGAAAGATTTGCACCTGGATAGATTTGATCATTCTCATTGCTTGATAGATGTAGAGTTAAGATGAATCTACGTTAAATTATATATAGAATACCATTAACAAAACCAAGGGTTGTGAAAACTTGGAGCTGAAAAAAAAAACTATGATAACTTACTTGTCAAAACAATAGTGGGAACAACCATCACTGACTATTATCTCCAAATGTAGGTTGACACATCATTATTGTTCAAGCAAAACCATGCCATCTGTAATTACCTGTTGGGCTTTCACTCCTTCCAGATGACTCCGGGCCTTGGTCATTAACTTGTTTTCTTACATCTGAGGAAGATGAGATCTTATCCAAAATGAAGCGGCATCCCTCAACTATCGTAATATTTTATTTTTTTTTAATAAAGTTAGAATCTTATATAACATATGAATACCAAAAAAAACTTTTTGGAAAATTTATTGAAAAAACCTCATCTTTTTAAAGATACACACAAATTTCCCCACTTTAAGAAAACAATATATATATATATATATATATATATATATATATATATATTCATTCTTGATTATGTAAGATTAAAATTGTATTTTGCAAAACATGGAATAAATCCAATATTCATGTAAGATGAATATTTTAAGTTTACAAATGATAAGGTAAATTTACGATGTCATTTGTAAACCTGAAATATTGATCTCACGTGAACATTGATTTACTCCATATTCTGCAAAGTATAGTTTTTAATATTTCATAACGGAGAAAATTAACGAATCATTTTGGTAAAAGTAAAACATAAATGTGCTCACAAAAATAAAATAAAGTTTTAATTTAATTTTAATTTTGAGAAAACCAAATCTACATAACAAATAAAGTTTTAATTTAATTTTAATTATGAGAAGACCAAATCTACATAACTTCTTCTCTTTTTTTTAAGTAATACTTAAATTTACCATAAACTTTTAAACGTAAAATACTGTGATTGATTTTTACTTTTTCCTTTTTTTTTAACCCATATGATTCGTTTTTACTTTTCCCTTTTTTTTAAAGCCATTTGAATGGATTGTAAGGTTTAAGCATTAATCTTACGGAGAAGGGTTGCTCATGGTGAAGGAATTTAAGAGATTGAGGAAACAAAACACACTGAAAACGCATTAGCTAGACTATTGAAGTCCAATCTTCTTGTAGTGCTTGTGGAGTTCCAATGACGGGACTAGATATCTTTAGCCATAAAGGTCAAGCATATCGATCTTGATAAGTGTAGTTAAAGTTCTTTTTTAATATATTTGTAAAATGGGGATTTATTTATGTTGTACGGATGAGAATTTGTCTTTTCTGTTGAATTTAACAACATTTACGCTGTAATGTCAGAAGCAGCCTTATTGATCCTATTTTCAATGCCTGTTTTACAAAAAATTATGTTCCAATACATAAATTTGATAATGATCTAAATCCAATAAATACTCCAAGAACCTCTTTCTATGTCAGGATTAACTATGCATAAGACTCATGAAATTTTGCTAGTAATTGAAACCTGTTTTACAACAAATTATGTTTCAACACATAAATTTGATAATGATGTAAATCTAATAAATATTCCAAGAACCTCTTTCTATGCCAGAATTCACTGTATGCATAAGACTCATGAAATTTTGCTAGTAATTGAAACCTGTTTTACAAAAAATTATGTTCCAATACATGAATTTGATAATGATCTAAATCTAATAAATATTCCAAGAACCTCTTTCTAGGCCAGAATTCACTATGCATATGACTCATGAAATTTTGCTAGTAATTGAAATTAAAAGGTCATAAACATCAGTGAAATGGAGCTTTGTTGG
Source organism: Pinus tabuliformis (assembly GCA_031772625.1). Lineage (NCBI taxonomy): Eukaryota > Viridiplantae > Streptophyta > Pinopsida > Pinales > Pinaceae > Pinus > Pinus tabuliformis. The sequence continues at coordinate 268,342,352 of CM062808.1, read as the reverse complement.
GTCGATCACTTCTTTGATTCTTCCATGTGGACATGGATGCAGGACATAATCCAATGCAAGTAGCCTTATTGATCCTATTTTCACGTACCTGTTTTACAAAAAAATATGCTCTAATACATAAATATGAGAATGATCCAAATCCAATAAATATTCTAATAACTTCTCTCTATGCTAGAATTGACTATGCATAAGACTCATGAAATTTTGCTAATGGTTGTAATTAAAAGGTCATAGATGGTGAAATGGAGCTTTGTTGGGTCGATCACTTCTTCGATTCCTCCATGTGGATGTGGATGCGGGACATAATGCTATGATCATTTTGAAAACTTTAGCTTATATAGATGATATAAGAATATCATTGACAAAATAATGGGCTGTAAAGAATTGAACCAAAAAAATAAACGACAAATTTATTATTTTTCATTAATTTTATTATTATTATTATTATAATTATTTGTAAATGTTATTCTATAGAAGAATAATGTTTAATAAAGATTATTTTGAAAATTTTACCTTATATAAATATCCTAAGGATATTATTTGCAAAAAGAAGGGCTATAAAAAGGTGGACAAATATAAAATAAACCGTAAATTTATTATTTTTCATTATTAGTATTATTATTATTATTTATAAGTGTAATTTGACCTATGGAGTGGCCATGTGTTCTCCACTCTCCCCTATTCTAACTAACTTGTTCATGGAATATTTTGAATCCAAGGCAATTGCTTGAGCTCAAATTCGTCCTAAGTTGTGGAAAAAGTTTGTAGCTGATACCTTCATCATCTGGCCTCATGGGCAGGAAAAAATAGATCTACTGTTTTAGCATCTTAACAAACAATCAAGGTCCATCAAGTTTATTGTGTAATCAGAATTCAATGGTAGCCTACCTTTCCTTTAGGTTCGTATTTCTATGAAAGATGATGGTTCTTTTTCTCACCAAGTATTTTGTAAGAATACTAACATGGAACAATATCTTCATGCCAATTCCCATCATTATCCAGTGCAAAAATTGGGATTTCTCAACATGTTGGCTACCCGTGCTTTAAGGTTTTCGAATAAGAATCACATCGATAATGAGAAAATCCATGTTCTTAAGGTGTTCAAAAATAATGGTTATGATAAGCACCAAAGTCTCAAATCTTTGTCAAGGGAAAGTAAAGGCCTAAGGATAAAGAAAGAACCGAGAGATTTGGTTATCAATTTTCAACTTCCCTTTATCTAAGGGACCACCAAGAAGATTCGTCAGATTCTTAGGAAGCATAAGGTCTCTTCTACCTTTAGCCCCTTGAATACCATTTAGATGTTCCTAAGATCTGTCAAAGAACCATTCAGATGTCCCTAAGATCTGTCAAAGATCCAACTGACTCTAAAAGTATGAAAGGTGTTTATATAATCCCATGTTCCTATGGGACCCCTTACATTGAAGAAACCAACCCCTCCATAAATCAAAGGATTCAGGAGCACACAACCGACATCAAATATTTTAGGACTTGCTCCTCCTCTTTCGCTGGACATGATGAGAAGACAAAACACCACATTGTTATAGAAGAGTCATGAGTCATTGCCAAGATTGATCATTTCCACACTTAAAGTTTAGGGAAGCTCTAGAAATTGGGAGAATATCTAGTACGCTAAATAGAAATGATCGATGGAAAATTATCAGATGTTGGATCCCTTATCTTCCTAGTGGTCTCTATTCTTGTTCCCCCTCTTTTCATTTCTTTGATCTATTCCTTTTGTATTGGTTTCATGTTCTTAAGATTTTTTTTGTTTTGTTAATTCTTATTAATTTTAATGTCTTCTATTAAAAAGATATACTTTATACTAATTAGTAATAACATTTTTCTGTCATATTTACTAATATTATTTTTCTTTTCATATATAGGTATTTCTTTACATAAATATATATCAACACTTCACTATAAGTCATATCTTCTCTTTCCCCTTTGCTCCTTTTATAATATTTTTTTTCTAGACTTATATTTCAATGATTAAGGATTTTCTTCCATTTTTTTTTGCCAATAATTCTTTATTAAAATTTGTATGCTGTTTTGTTTTTTCTTTCATCCTTTAATATATGTTTATTTACCATTAATTTTTAATTTTTAATTTTTAATAATATTTATATATTTGGTTAATCTCGTAATTTTTCCTCGTTTTATACTTTTTAATTCCTCATTTATTAATACTCTTAAACATATTTGTATTCATACATAACTATATATTTATTCATTAATATATATTTATTGATATTTTTATTATTTTTCATTCATTTTCTTATTATTTATTGATTTTTATTCAATTTTTTTATTTTATTTTTATATTTTTTCTTCTTAATTTCATTTTTAAATAAAATAATTTTTATTTTACAATTTTTAAAATTTAACCTTTGTATCCCTATATTATCTATTTGCAATGTTAGATTAGTCTTTCCATCTTAATCATAATGATGATCCCCAAAAGTGTCGACCATAAAATTACCTATGTGTTTTTTTTCTTAATTTTTTTTTTATAAAATGTTCATAATGATTTTAGTACATTTATATTAAAATATTAAAAAAAATTACTTATTTTTAGTAATTATAAACCTCAATTTATCTAGCCTAAAAAACATTATTGAAAAAAAAAGGAAAACAAAAACCGTCACAAGTACATGTATACCTCAAAAATATTGTTGTTTTGATTGTCATTATTTCATTTGTTCAGATACTCGTTACTCTGTCCAATTTCACCTGATGGCGATGTCAGAAAAGGATCCAAAAAACTTAATTCGCCAGGCACTTGTCACCATCTGGAAGCAAGTAGAAGATGATGCATCATGTGACACATGTATATGTTATTCCTCTCACACTGGTAGGTATTATAGGTATATTATCGTCTATCCACGACGTAGAACTATATCAATAAATTGTAGCCCATCTATTAAAATATTGAAACAATCAACAGAGTTTCCATGGATTTGTGCATAAGTTGTAACACCCCTAGTCACATAAAATTACTGAAGTTACTAAGTTGATCTATGCTAAACATTAATTTAAATTTTATTACATGTTGATGATTGAATATTAACTCACTGGCGCTGGAAGGCCAAGAAACATATGTTGTGATTACCTAAATCATTGGTAATGATATTTTAACAAAATAGAAACTGTTTTAATTAAGTTAAAAGAAACAGTTTCCAAGAAAACAGTTACCCTCTGCCTGGAAACGAAAATATAGAGAGGGGAAAGGAAGCAAAAAAGGGGATCCTAGAGCTGGGTGAAAAAACCAGTGGGAAAATTTGCTTAACACAGTCAAGAAGAAAGTATAGATCTTGAGACTGGACGGAAGTCTTGAGGCGCAAGGTATTGACTGTAATAGGACAATCCAGTGTGGAACACAGAAAGTGCTTGGGGGAGAGCCTGGACGTAATTTCCAAACTTGTGGCTGGGAGGAAAGACTTTCAGATAGATAAGTAAAACAAAAAATTCTCTTAAGAACACCTATCCCTTCAGACAGATAAGTAAATAACACGCTCTCTGGTGAATACATATATTTATAAATTCCAAATCGCAAATCAGAAAGCTAACAGTAAACTTTCTGATAGTTATTACATCCATTATCAATTCTTGAATAGATGAGTTGCATATTTCCTCTTGAAGGTTATAAAATCGGATAATATGGCAACACACACACACACAGATATATATATATATATATATATATAGACAAATTAGCAGGCTTGCAAGAAATTACATGTTCATGAATAGAAAGACAAACGAGACAATTAAGTGAAATATAATAAATTTCTACAAGTAGAGTACAGTTCAGAAAGTATTGTTACAGCAAAGACTTATCGACTGTCATAAGTAAATCAATATCCAAATGCTAAGACATAGTTATAAGCAAGAACGAAACAGTCTAATCATAAGCCGCGAACTATAACAAATAATGCATGCGAATGTAACCCTTTCCGAAGTTATCTCATTTATACATGTATTAAGCATGAAACTGTAAAAATCATACTACATAAACCTCGAACCTTATAATATGTACTATCATTGTTAAATTCTACAAATTTCTAGAAGAAATTACACTTTACCTCACAGAGTTACTGGCCCTTTTCTACATATCAAGAATCCATACAAATTCTAGTTGGCTGGAATAAATGAATATAAATTGAATACCATAATAACAGGAGCAAAGAAGTACTGTAAACCCTCATTCGATAATGTAAATTTCATGCTAGGAAACTAAAAAATTCATTAAGAAAAAACATAAGATACACATGATATATGACAATAGTTGGAATAGGCGAGTAACAGAACAATACTCTTGTCGCAAAGGGAAAATAAAACCATGTAAGAATTTTCTATCGACCCTAACAGTTCTCACCAGTATCTTCATACAAAGCGCCAAAACATTTTAATACTAAAATGGGTATTGCTAACACAAAACCTTGACAGCCATTCAAAACCCAACTCTTAGAACCAATCTCAATAGGCTAAGGACCAGAGAGTAGTGGCCGAGTCTCGGCCCCAATCACAGAGAAAGATACATGCACATTTACTTCGTGGTAGGAATAGTTTTCCAACCTGTATAAGACCGAAGAAGCATCTAGTGAGGGTGTGGCCTTATTCAACTACCGTCTCAAATAAACCAAGGTGCGGTAAGCATACCTACAAGACGACCTCTAGTCAGCAAATATGACAATAAATCGTAAATCTTTGAGCAAGAAATGAGTAATAAACATTCACCTGTATGTGAAGAACCTCCTTGAAGTAGTAGTCGCCCATCCTATCACAGAAACCTTGAAATATTGAATCAATTCATTCAGGTTGTATAAAAACTATTTTACGAGTATTGAAGTCGATCATTCTATGTTAAAGAACCCCTAGTTATCTTGGTTAAAAACGCCTTCAACCAGGTTGTCCTCCCTGAAGACCAAGCAACCCGAGTCATTCTTGAGCAAAAAGGCCAAACGTTTGAATAGAACAAAATAGAGTTCAATCAGACAGTAACCATTAAACTCTTCTCCTGTATTGTAATCATTGAGAATGACTAATAAATTAAGGATGACCTTACCTGTAGTTTTCGAGTGGTGGAGGACACCACAATTCATGGCGACAAGGGTTTGAATCTCATCATCCATTTGCAAAGGTAAAACACTGTGGAGTAGCAAGAATCCAAAACCCCAATCGTAAAAATGACTAACCATCAGCTGGTGGGTGCCTCAAACAGTTAGGTAAAACCCTACCCTCTCCTGCAATGTCAGATCGACACTACAGATTGACGGTCAAGAGGGATCCCATTTGTACATTGTCCCCATCACATTAATCCTCGTAACTGGAAGGATGATCCTACGCTTAACATGTGGCCTAACCTATAGCTCCAACTGTGAGCAAATCTAGGGTTTGGAAGGGCAGAGTATGGATTAATTTCAATACTATGGTTAATATATGGTGACCGCCATTTTTTTCTACATAGTATATTAAATGACCAAGTGTGAACCATGTGCCTTCCGTATCCACGGATTAATCCATTAAACACCTCGGGATTCTATTGATACCCTAATTAATTATATATTGAACAGGATAAGTTGAAATGTATTAAATATTTTTTTTATGTAAATGTATGTTACAAATGGTATCAGAGCTTAGGTTCGTACACTGAGACTCTTTGGGAATAAGATATGTACCAGAAATAAATGTGTTTTTTTTAACTAAATAAAATTATGTGTGAACACAGAGATTGCACCAACAAAAGATATAAGGCAAAATGTAGGAGAGCCCAGGACCAACCGATCCACCCGAAACAACTTATGTAAATGACAATCCTAATATTTGGATACAGCTGGGCAAAGAGTCACGACAAGATAATGCGGTGTTACTCGATACTATCCAATAACTCTATGCTGAAATGACAAATTTGAAAACCGATAATGAAAGATTAAGAGAAGAACAGGAGAAAATTCTCAAAAGTATGTCTAATCGACAAAATCAAAGACATCCAGACCCCAGTGTTGAGGATCGGGAGAAGACCCCAATAGCTCAACATGGAGAAGAAAACTCTGAGTTGGTCGAGAAACATGGGGAGGATGAGGAAGGGCGCTCCAACAATGTTTCCGACCAGCGCAAAACTAAAAGACAAAAGATTGAATTACAATGCAAATTTAAAAAGATGAAGCCATCACTCTTTGAAGGGGAATCGAAAGACGCAACAGAAGCTTGGCTAATTGATATGGGCAAATATTTCTAGATTTATGAGTACATAGATAAACTGAAGGCATGATTAGAAGTTTATCAATTAAGAGGTAATGCCACCTTATGGTTGGAAGAAATCAAAACAATAAGGAAGATCAATGAAGAGGAAGTCACCTAGCAAGAGTTCCAAAAGCATTTAAACGATAAATATTTAACTGAATGATATTACGATGAAAAGGAAAACGAATTTCATGAGTTAAGGTTGGGAACCTTAACCATGGATGAGTATGTGACACGATTCACTTCCTTGCTGCGTTATGTGCCTTACATGCAAGAAGAGAAGGCCAAAATTCAGCACTTCATCAGCAGCTTACCCAACTTCATGAAGGAGAAATTAGAATTTGACTACCCCAAGACAATGGATGACGCTGTGCAGAAAGCTCACATCTGCTACCAGCAAATGAAACAAAAGAATGAAGGACCAAAAGGGAGTTTAAACAGGAAAGGTAGAAGTTTGACTCCAAATAAACACTCAAGATTTGCTAGTGGCAGAAATGTACAGCAAAAGCCCCTCAACAGATTTCCAGCTAGAAATCAGTCCAAGACTGCTTATTCAGAAAACAGACAGTCAAAAGGAGTTACTAAATTAGTTAATGACCAACAATCAAAACTGCCACTACAATGTTGGGGATGCAGAGAACCTCACTATTACAAGAATTGCCTGCATAAGGAAAGAACAAAACAACTATCAAATATGCAAGAGGCATCCACGGTTGGGGATGTGGCAAGGAGTATGCCCAGAATTAACATTGCCTTGGATGATCATCAGGCAGAATTCCAACCTACCATGATCGAATGTGAAGGTATGATTGCTAAGCAACTTGTCCCTATTTTATTTTACCCAGGAGCTAGCTTAAGCTATGTTAGTCCTAAGGTGGTAGATAAATGTCAATTGCAGAGCAGTAAGTTCTCAAAACCATGGCTAGTGCAACTAGCCACGGGGACAAAAACAAGGGTAACCGCAAAAACAAAACATTGCCCCATAATTATTTCAAGACAACATATTCACTCAGACCTTAATATTCTTCCTTTGGGTTCTTATGACATATTAATTGGGATGGAATGGCTGGAAAATTGTTGGTCCTTAGTATATTGCAAACAGAAAACAGTTAGTTTTATTGCTGAATCAGGCCAAAGAAATGAGCTCCAAGGAATTAAAACCAATACCAAGTTACGTCCCATTATTGCTAGTCAACTAGGAAAATGTATTAGAAAGGGTTGTCAAATATATGTTGTTCAAGTAGGATTCACGAACACTAAAAATAAAATGACCTCCCTAGAAAATTATCCTGTTATTTAGGAATTTTTTGATGTATTTCTGGAATCTATTCCAGGTTTACCACCAAAGCGTGATATTGATTTCACCATTGAGTTAATTCTGGGTGTAGCCCCTATATCTAGAGCCCTATATCACATGAGCATACCTGAGTTAATAGAACTCAAAATGTAGCTACAGGAGCTTTTAGATAAAAAGTATATCCGTCCCAGTGTGTCCCCTTGGGGAGCCCCTATCTTATTTGTACAGAAAAAGGATGGGACCTTAAGATTATGCATTGATTATCGACAATTAAACAAACTCACCATCAAGAATAAGTACCCCTTGGCACGTATATATGATCTATTTGATCAGGTGCAAGGAGCTAAGGTATTTTCGAAAATTGATTTAAAATATGGTTACCATCAAATAAGAATAAAAGAAGAAGACATTTACAAGACAGCATTCCATACTCGATGTGGACATTACAAGTTCGTGGTATTTCCGTTTTACCTCACAAATGCCCCAGACACTTTTATGAGCATGATGCATGGTATTTTCTAGCCCTACCTGGATAAATTTATGTTGATATTCATTGATGATATTTTAATATACTCTAAGAATCAGGAGGAGCATAAAGAAAATATGAAAATAATATTGCAAAAACTAAGGGAAAATCAGTTGTATTCCAAATTCAGCAAGTGTGATTTTTTTAAAGATCAGATTCAATACTTGGGTCACGTTATATCAGTAGACAACATCGCAATAGACTCAGAAAAGATCAAAACAATCATGGAATGGACAGCCCCAAAGAATGTCGTTGATATCAGATCATCCTTGGGATTCGCCGAATACTACCATAGATTCATTGAGGTATTTTCAAAAATTGCCTTTCCAATGACCTCCTTACAGAAAAAGCGGTGCACTTTCCAATGGACAGTCGAATGTCAACAAAGTTTTGAAAAATTAAAACACCTGCTCACTACCACACTAGTGTTAAAAGTAGCAGATCCAGAAAATCCTTTTGTGGTTTGCACAGATGCAAGCAAATAAGGTGTTGGTGGGGTACTAACACAAGAAGGAAAGGTGATTGCTTATGAGTCTCAAAAGTTAAAAGAATATGAACAACGATATTCCGCTTATGACCTTGAATTGACAGCAGTAGTGCATGCACTTAAAATGTGGCGACACTACCTGCTAGGGAAGAAATTTCTGCTGCTAACAGATCATAGCAACCTCACAAAATTTTTCAATCAGTCTAGCTTAAACGCTCAACAGGCTAGATGGACATCATTTTTAAGTGAATTTGATTTCAAAATGAAACACCTAAAAGGGAAGGAAAACCGTGTGGCCGACGCCCTAAGCAGGAAGGTACATTGTACCTATGAGGTCCAAATGAGCCAAGTAAGTTCAAAAATTCCTGAAATCATAAAAGAAGCAACTAATAAAGATTCAAAATATACTTTCCCTTGGTAATAGGTAAAAAAAAACCTGCTAAAAAAGGAAAAATCAGAATTTGAAATAAATTCTGATAACCTCCTTACTTTTCGGAATAGAATTTACATTCCTAACCAAAACTCAGTTAAACAACTGATATTAGATGAGTTTCACAAGAAACCTTATGCTGGCCACCCAGGTTATCAGAAAATGTTTTCAGCCATCAAGAAAGGGTACTTTTGGCCCGGATTGAAGAAGGATGTTACAGAGTATTTGTCCAAATGTTTGGAGTGTCAGTTAGTGAAGGCAGAACACCAACATCCCACCAGTTTGTTACAACCATTGCCCATTCCAGAATGGAAATGGGAGACCATATCGCTGGATTTCATCACCGGATTACCCCGCACAAGGAAGCAACATGACTCTATTATGGTGGTAGTAGACAAATTGAGTAAAACAACTCACTTCATACCTATGAAATCCACGTACAAAACCATGGAAATTGCAGATATTTTTATGAAGGAGATTTTTCGATTACACGGAATACCCAAGGTGGTGATCTCTGACAGAGATGTAAAATTTACATCCACATTTTGGAAGACTCTCTTTTTAGGATTGGGTACCCAGATCCAATTTAGTACTGCCTACCACCCCCAAACGGATGGACAGACTGAACGGGTGAATCAGGTATTGGAGGACATGCTACACATGTTTGTGATGCAGCAACCACACAAGTGGGAGGATTACCTCCATTTAGTAGAATTTGCATATAACAATGGACATCACAAATCTCTAGGTATGATCCCCTTCGAGGTGTTATACGGGAGAAAGTGCAGGGTGCCCATAGACTGGAATAATCCAGTTAATAAGCTAGCACTGGGTCTTGACATGCTAGCAGAAATGGAGGAAATTGTTAAGAAGATTCGACAAAATCTAAGGGCAGCCCAAGATAGACAGAAAGTGTATGTATATAAAAATAGAACATACAGGGAGTTTCAACCAAGGGATCATGTTTATCTAAGAGTGAAGCCCCAGAAAATTTCCTTATAGTGGTGGGGTTGTGCTAAATTAGCACCCCGATACTGTGGACCCTTTCAAGTCTTGGAACGAGTTTGACCAATGGCTTATAAGCTGGCGCTACCGAGCCACATTCGGGTCCACAATGTGTTTCATGTGTCCTTACTAAAAAAATATGTATATAACCCTCAGCACATTATTGACTGGGAAAATATTAAGGTAAACGATTAAGTGGTTATATGACTAGATATACTATTTTTTTTTTGAATGCAACTGAAAGTTGATTTTTTTTTTTTTTTTGTTTAGGGCCGAACCGGAAGGAGAATTCCTGGTAGAACCTCTTTTTATTCTCGATCAGAGAGAAACCAACTTGCGAAAGTGAGCCATCACCCAGGTTAAAGTGCAATAGAAGCACTTTCGTCTGGATGAGGCCACTTGGGAAGAGGAGGAGTTTATGCGGAAAACTTATCCAGCATTGTTTTCTGAAAATAGAGAGAACACCAGGGACGATTTTCCTAATATGGGGGGGATATGTAACACCCCAAGTCACATAAAATTACTGAAGTTACTAAGTTGATCTGTGCTAAATATTAATTTAAATTTTATTACATGTTGATGATTGAATATTAACTAGCTTAGGCTGGAAGGCCAAGAAACATATGTTGTGATTACCTAAATCATTGGTAATGATATTTTAACAAAATAGCAACTGTTTTAATTTTGTTAAAAGAAATGGTTGCCAAGAAAACAGTTACCCTCTACTTGGAAAGGAAAATATAGAGAGGGGAAAGGAAGCAAAAAAGGGGATCCTAGAGCTGGGTGAACAAACCAGTGGGAAAATTTTCTTAACACAGTCAAGAAAAAGGTACAGAGCTTGAGGCTGGACGGAAGTCCTGAGGCCCAAGGTACTGACTATAACTGGACAATCCAGTGTGGAACACAGAAAGTTCTCGGGGGAGAGTCTAGACGTAATTTCCAGACTCATGGCTGGGAGGAGAGACTTTCAGACAGATAAGTAAAACAACAAATTCTCTGAAGAACACCTATCCCTTCAGACAGATAAGTAAATAACAAGCTCTCTAATGAATACATATATTTATAAATTCCAAATCGTAAACCAGAAGGCTAACAGTAAACTTTTTTATAATTATTACATCCATTATCAATTCTTGAATAGATGAGTTGCATATTTCCTCTTAAAGGTTATAAAATTGTATAATCTAGCAACAAATATATATACATACATATATATATATATATATATATATATATATATATATATATATATATATCTATATATATATATCTATATATATATATATATATATATATATATATATATATATATATATATATATATATATAGACAAATTAGCATGCTTGCAAGAAATTTCATGTTCATGAATAGAAAGACAAACGAGACAATTAAGTGAAATATAATAAATTTCTCTAAGTAGAGTACAGTTTAGAAAGTATTGTTACAACAAAGACTTATCAACTGTCATAAGTAAATAAATATCCAAATGCTAAGACAGAGTTATAATAAAGGACGGAACAGTCCAATCATAAGCCACGAACTATAACAAATAATGCATGCAAATGTAACCCTTGCCGAAGTTGTCTCATTTATACATGTATCAAGCATGAAACTGTAAAAATCCTACTACAGAAACCTTGAACCTTATAATATGTATGGTCATTGTTAAATTCTATAGATTTCTAGAAGAAATTACACTCTACCTCACAGAGTTACTGGCCCTTTACTTCATATCAAGAATCCATACAAATTCTAGTCGGTCAGCATAAACACATATAAATTAAATACTATAATAACAGGAGCAGAGAAGTATTGTAAACACTCATTCGATAATGTAAATTGCATGCTACGAAACTGAAAAATTCTTTAAGAAAAAATAGAAGATATACATGATATATGACAACAGTTGGAATAGGTGAATAACAGAACAGTACTCTGGTCGTGGAGGGCAAATAAAACCATAGAAGAATTTTCTATCGACCCTAACAGTTCTCACCAGTGATCCAGGAGGATCTGTTGATTCAATTGTATAGGTGTTCAAGTGTCATTCAGTGTCGTCGTCACTTCAGTTCAGCTTCGACAAATTGACAATGTTGGTTGTGGATCAAGTTGCTCAGGTAATATTATGGTTTCATAGCGTTCATTTGATATGGGTTTAGCACCTAGTTGTTGACTTGAGTTCATCGACAGTTCCCCAGGGTTTGGTCAATGACGTGTTTTGTCATTCGTCATTGCAAGATATGTCAACATGGGTGTCATCCGTGGCATAGGTTCATCGTCAAGGTTGTCATTGCAAAGATAACTGGAATTGACGATGTGCGTGGGTTTTGTCGTCGCATGAGGTTTTATGTCACATTGTGACGAAAGATTCTAAAAGGGTTTTTTTTTAATTCTAGACCTAAACCCTAATCCTACATCTAAGTCCTAATGACTAAAACTAAACCTAAAACCCTAGTACTATACCTATGCTAAACACCATTACCTATTTCAAATACTAATCATTGCATTCAAAGCATTGGTAAAACCCTAACTATTAAACCTAAGTCCTAACCCTAACCTACCAAACCATCGCATTGCAAACATACACATAACCCTAGCCTAATACACTCTCAGCCTAATGTTATTGCAAACAATGTAAAAACAATACAAAACCATAACACAGTCCACTAACCGCGTGGCTAGCCTCGTCGGAACCGCAGGTATGTGAACAAGAGTTGACTGCGCGGAGGTTAACAGACAATCAGGATATAAACCGTCAGCTGGATATACAGTGGATGCATGTGAGCACGTTTCACCGCACCGTCAATTAACCATCATGGTTAGCTATTGCCGAAATCGCCGGGGAGATGTGCTATCACATGGCATGTCACAAAGTGATAGGAGAAACTGCCAGGAAATCAGTGCCGTGTGTCAGCCCGCAGTTAGACCGTGGCTGGTCACATGCTAACAGTCACCTTTTCCACCCGGACAACCAACTGTTTGTGGTTTCGGGGTATGATATGGTTTATTTTTTGGATTTTCAAAACAGATTTGTTAAAAAAACTAATTCGGTGACCATGACTATAACCCTAGGTGTCTCCTTGTGACTAAACTGAGATGGTAAACCTAATCTAAAGCAACTAAATTCACCTCAAATGCAGTGAGAAGAGGTTACCATGTATCCAGAGGCCTATAAGAAGTAGTTTTTCCCATGGAAGACATTAAGAGTGGTTTTGAGTTTTCATGTGTAGGTTTTGGAGGGATACAGGTGATTATGTTTTCAGAGTTTCGGGAGCATCGGGAATCAGAATTGGAAACTGTAACCGGCGTTGGAAAGATGGTTTACAGAGCTATCTGATGAAGGAGGTCAGAATTTCCTGTGTGCAAGTTCAGTCTATCTAATTCACTGTGTAATCGACTCCTTTCTTCTCATTCCTAATAAAATGGTCGCCAATCTTGAAAGCGGACCCAGAGACGTAGCCCATCAGGGACGAACTCTCTGTAATCAATCTTGCTGTCTGGTATATCTGTGTATTTGTTGATTTCCCTTTTGTTTTGCATCTTAATTATGGTTTATAAATTGTCGTAAAGTGTTCTGTTCAAGCAGTTTACCTCGATTTCTATGCTTTCAGTTAACATTCAACTCACTAATGGTTAATCAATTCTACATCAGTATTTATTTTATGATCATTTCAGATCATATAATTTGGTATTATAGTAGGTTGCGTTTTTAGAATGTGCCATTGAACGTTAACCAAGTCTAAGTCGCAATGAGGAGAAGGAATCATTGAGCAGATTGATCTAGAGATTGGAAAGTGATGAGTTGTTCGGAAATCGACCATGTCAGGACCTGATGCAGGTGAATACACTGAAACAAAGATGAGTGAGGAAAAGTTTCAGCAGGTGTTCCTAACTATGCAGCAGATGTTGGGAGAATTGTACGAAGACAAGAAGTCAAGATATCCAGCTTCTTCTTCAAAGGCATCGAAGAAGGACAAAGGTAAAGGGAAGACTGATAAACCACCTTCACCTCCATCATCTCCATCATCCTCTTATTCTTCTTCTTCTTCTTCTAGTACAAAATATGAAACGGAAAAGAAACCTAAGAAAACATCTCTTTTGAAACTTGATGTTAAATTTGAGTTACCTGTTTATGATGGTGAAATGAATCCTGAAAAGCTAGATAACTGGATAAAGCAGTTAGAAGTGTATTGACGTATTCAGAACATTTCTAGAGATTAAACTAAAATTTAGTTAACTACACTTAGAATGGGGGGAACAACTTTAATTTGGTGGGAAAGTAAAACTTAGCTAGATGTAAAGCGTAAAGGAAAAGTCATCTCTTCATGGACTAAGTTTTTGAAAGCTCTTAGGAAATAGTTCTATCCTTTAGGATACATGCAGCAAGCTATTATTGATTGGAAGCATCTGAGGCAAGGTAAAGGGAAGAGTGTTTAGGAGTTTACTCAGAATTTTAGAAATAAAGCATTGGCACTTGCTATTTCACTGAATACACGTGAAACTTTGTTAAAATACATCGGCAGTTTACATTCATATTTGCAGCATACTTTATTGATGTTTAATCTTGATGATTTTGACGAGGTGTGTGTTCAGGCCATACATATTGAATCAGGTGGCAAACCATTCAAGTTTTCATCTCAGTCATCCAAAGAGTTGGAAACCAGATATTCCAGTGACAGTAAGGGGAAGAACATTTTGAAGAGAAAGAAATCAGTGATAGCTCAGAAGGAAATACCTACTTGTTCTCATTGCCAGAGAATCGATCATGATGAATCGAAGTGCTGGAAACTTCATCTAGAACTTAAGCCCAAAAATTTCCTTAAGGAAATGGATGTAAAGAAGGCCATTGCAACAGTCCAGCAAGATCTCGGTTCAGATTCAGGTGATGAAAGGAGGATAACCGCCATGGTTACGACAGGTAAAACTTTTTATACTGGTTCAAGTTTGAAAACTAATTTATCTTCTTCAAACATAAATCCTCCACATGAGGATAAAATAGCTGAACTCTTCCACATAAGGATAACTTCTAAGCATACAAAGATTGACACAATGTTTGACAGTGGATCGCAAGCAAATTTAATAGCTGAACTTATAGTTAATCAATTGGGATTGGAGACATAGAATCATCCAAAACCATACCCATTAGGTTGGATTAATAAATCAACTCAGATACATGTCACAAAGCAGTGTCGATTAAAATTTGCAACTACATCTAAGTACATTGATGAAGTGGAGTTAGATGTGGTCCCAGTGGACATATGTGAAGTTATCTTAGGAAGTCCTTATCTTTATGATAGAGATGCAGTGTTTTACAAAAGAGAACATAAATATCACCTAAATAAAGAAGGGGTTTAATTATTGTTAGGGCACATAAAGTCAAATCAAACTTGGATTTAATTGTTACAAATCAAGTTAAGCAGTTAATAAGTTCAAGTAAATATGTACTCATGTTTATTAAGGAACAACATAAGGAAGATTGTTTGGAATGCGAGATTCAGTTTATAGATCAATTGGTCAAGGTCGTTAATTCTTTTCCAAGAAATCTTATTCATAAACAGGATAAGCAACATGAGATACATTTAATGTCCTATGAACATCTTCTTAAAGACAGAATGAATCTCAACTCATTCATTCAACTGAATTTTAGAAGTTATCATCATCAACAGTGTATTGCAGGGAATGGTACATGTGAGTCTAATCAGAGACTTGTTTCAGATGGTATGTTTATTTTTAGTTTCAGGGGTGTAGGTCAGTATTGGGAAAAGTCAATGTTACATTTCTTTGGTACTGCATCATCATTTCATGCTTTAAAAATTAATGAAGCCTCTTTTCAAGTGGAGAGGAAGTTTATAAGTTTTCATGACAAGGCATTTTTGAAAGCAGATCTAAAGTTTCCTTATCATGAATCGAAAAATAATGCATTAAGTGAAAGTGTAAGTCAATGGAGATATCAATTAATAGACAAAGAAATAGTGATTCAAGTAAATATACAATTACTTAGATACTTTCAAAGTCAAACAAAGTTGCAGCAGTCTTTACAACACAGCTGGATGAGTTCTGTGTAGCAAGTTCACTTAGTAATCAGTCAACAGGAAAGTAAATCAAGTCAAGTAATTGATATGAAGTCAAAATCAAAGGAGTCTTTGAATATTTCAGTTATTCCGGAAAGTAGATTGTTAATAGCCATCAGATGTATTGAAAAAAGTTCTACAAATACTATTTTCAAATATGTTTTTGAATCACTAATTCATTATTCTTCGTGGAAAGAATTCAACTGCCATGTTGATAACAGGTTGTTTGCCCATCGTCGCAAGTTTTTCATACTGCGGATGGAAGAAACAGGTCACTGAATCGCAAGGTATCACGGTCAACATCATCAGGGTCATCACATGAAGGCGATTGATTGAATGTATTGGTACATCGTCTGGTCAAGGTGGAAAGAGAGGGAGTTCTACCCTCATTGACTATTTTTTTAGTCAAACTTTTGTGGTCCAAAAGATTTGAAGTGGAGAGGAATGATCCAGGAGGATTCGTTGATTCAATTTTATAGGTGTTCAAGTATTGTTCAGTGTCGTCGTCACTTCAGTTCAGCTTCGACAGATTGACAATGTTGGTTGTGGATCAGGTTATTTAGTAATGTTATGGTTTCATGGAATTCAGTTGATATGGGTTTAGCGCCTGGTTGTCGACTTGAGTTCATCAATAGTTCCCCAGGGTTTGGTCGACGACATGTGTTTTTTTGTTCGTTGTTGCAGGATATGTCGACATGGGTGTCGTCCGTGGCATAGGTTAATTGTCAAGGTTGTCATTGCAAAGATAACTGGAGTCGACGATGTGCATGAGTTTTGTGGCAAGAGGTTTTATGTCACATTGTGACGAAAGATTGTAAAATGGTTTTTTTTTTTAATTCTATACCTAAACCCTAATCCTACATCTAAGTCCTAATGACTAAAACTAAACCTAAAACCCTAGTCCTATACCTATGCTAAACATCATTACCTATTTCAAATACCAATCATTGCATTCAAAGCATTGTTAAAAACCTAAGTCCTAACCCTAACCTACCAAACCATCGAATTGCAAACATACACATAAACCTAGCCTAATACACTCTTGGCCTAATGTTATTGTAAACAATGTAAAAACAATACAAAACCATAACACAATCCACTAACCGTGTGGCTAGTTGCGTCGGAACCGCGGGTATGTGAACAAGAGTTCACCGCACGGAGGTTAATGGACAGTCAGGCTATAAACTGTCAGTGGGATATACAGTGGATGCATGTGAGCACGTTTCACCACACCGTCAATTAACCATTGTGGTTACCGTGCTATTGTTGAAACCGCCAGGGAGATGTGCTGTCACATGGCACATCGCAAAGTGTTAGGAGAAACCGCCAGGAAATCAACGCTGGGTGTCAACCTACGTTTGACCATGGCTGGTCACATGATGACAGTCACCTTTTCCACTCGGACAACCAAATGTTTGCAGTTTTGGGGTATGATATTGTTTATTTTTGGGTTTTTCAAAACAGTTTCGTTAAAAAAACTAATTCGGTGACCATGACTATAACCCTAGGTGTCTCCTTGTGACTAGACCGAGATGGTAAACCTAATCTAAAGCAACCAAATTCACCTCAAATGTAGTCAGAGGATGTTACCATGTATCCACAGGCTTATAAGAGGCAATTTTTCCCATGGAAGACATTAAGAGTGGTTTTGAGTTTTCATGTTCAGTTTTTGGAGGGATAGAGGCGATTTTGTTTTCAGTGTTTCGGGAGCATCGGGAGTCGGAATTGAAAAGCGTAAGCGACATTGGAAAGATGGTTCAGAGAGCTATCAAATGACAGAGGTCAAAATTTCCTGTGTGCAAGTTCAGTCTATCTAATTCACTGTGTAATCGACTCCTTTCTTCTCATTCCTAATAAAAAGGTCGCCCATCTTCAAAGCGAACTTGGAGACGTAGTCCATGAGGGACGAAATCTATAATCAATATTGTTGTCTGATATATCTGTGTATTTGATGCTTTTAATTCTGTTTTGCATCTTATTTATGGTTTATCAGCTGTCGTAAAGTGTTTTGTTCAAGCAGTTTACCTCGATTTCCGTGCTTTCAGTTAACATTCAACTCACTAATGGTTAATCTATTCTACATCAATATTTATTTTATGATCATTTCAGATCAGCTACTATCTTCATATAAAGCACCAGAAAATTTTAAGACTAAAATGGGTATTGCTAACATAAACCCTTGACAGCCATTAAAAAACCAACTCTTAGAACCAATCTTAATAAGCTAAGGGCTGAAGAGTAGTGGCCGAGTCTCGACCCCAACCACAGAGAAAGCTACATGCACATTTACTTCATGGTAGGAGTAGTTTTCGAACCTATATAAGACCGAAGAAGCATCTGGTGAGGGCGCGGCCTTATTCAGTTGCCGTCTCGAATAAATCAAGGTGCAGTAAGCATACCTGCAAGACGACCTCTAGTCAGAAATTATAACAATAAATCATAAACCTTTGAGTAAGAAATGAGTAATAAACATTCACTTGTATGTGAAGAACCTCCTTGAAGTAGTAGTCGCCCATCCTGTCACAGAAACCTTGAAATCTTGAATCAGTTCATTCAGGTTGTATATAAACTATTATATGAGTATTGACGTCGATCGTTCGACATTAAAGAACCCTTAGTTACCTTGTTTAAAAATGCCTTCAACCAGGTCGTCCTCCCAGAAGACTAAGCGACCCGAGTCATTCTTGAACGAAAAGGCCAAACGTTTGAATAGAACAAAATAGAGTTCAATCAAACAGTAACCATTAAGCTCTTCTCTTCTATTGTAATCGCTGAGAATGACTAATAAATTAAGGATGGCATTACCTGTAGCTGTTGAGTGGTGGAGGACGCCATAGTTCATGACGACAAGGGTTCGAATCTCATCATCCATTTACAGAGGTAAAATGTTGTGGAGCAGCAAGAATCATAAACCCCAATCGCAAAAATGACTAACCATCGGCCAGTGGGTGCCTCAAACAGATAGGTAAAACCCTACCCTCTCCTGCATCGTCGAATCGACACTGCAAATCAACGGACAAGAGGGATCCCATCTATGTGTTGTCCCCGTCACATTAATCCTCGTAGATGGAAGGATGACCCTATGCTTTACGTATGGCCTAACCTACAGCGCCAGCTGTGAGAAAATCGAGAGTTTGGTAGGGTGCCGTATGAATTAATTTCATTACTATGGTTAATATATGGTGACTGCCATTTCTTTTCTACATATTATATTAAATGACCAAGCGTGAACCATGTGCCTTCTGTGTCCACAGATTAATCCATTAAACACCTCAGAATTCTATTGAGATCCTAATTAATTATATATTGAACGGGATAAGTTGAAATGTATTAAAGATTTTTTTTTTATGTAAATGCATGTTACATAAGTCTTTCCTAATGATGTAATAGAGGATGGGATATGGTTTAGAAACGTAGTCAATGTTGTAATGGAGAAACCAAGACATCTCAGATACCTTAATAAAATAAAATATATTAACAAAAATAAAATTAATAAGACATCTAAGATATATTAACAAAAATAAAATTAATAATTAAAGTAAAATTGAGCTCAAATAGTCAGTTTATTATTTGTGGTTTTTGGTTCACGACAACCTATGATTTTGCTAATGATATTTTATATAAGAAGAAATATATATTAATATTAATTCAAAATCTATCAAATTTAAAAAAATATTAAATCTTTTGAGGTACAAACACTTTTTGGAGGTGTGATAAATTCCAAGTTAAAATAAATCTAACTAATTATTAAAAAAATATTTGTCACATTAACATTAACATACATATATATATATATAATTTATTTAAATATAATTATAATAATCATATAGATAATTATAATTTTAAATTTTAAAATTAATTTATACTATATAACCATTAATATAAAATAAAATTAAAAGAAAAAATGTATTTGAATTTTATAACTGCAATTTTTTTTGGTTAGTTTTCAAATGATATTTATTAAATATTTACTAAAATAATAATATTTTAATCACTTTAAGTCTTTTCAATTTTATATATCGAAATGCTTACCATTTAAATTGATCAATTAACATAAATTATAAGGATATTGAAAATGTTCTCGTAGGACAATTTGTGTACTAATTTGTTACACTAACCTAAAAAAAATCAAGTTTTTTTTCTTTAATTAATGTTATGAATTTTAATAACACAGTGGCATGTGCAAAAATTTAACTTTCATATAAAAAATGCACCAAATTTCAGTGAAACCAAAACCAAACTATTTTGAGTTCAAATTGAATCTATTGTTTAAGAAAACCAAGTTATGCCAACTCTCCTTAATCAGCGTAATCATATTTACGATTTTATCTTGCAAATATTCTTTGCACCGACCGGTAAATAAAATACAAAATCATATTTAAATTTATTTTTTAAATAAAATACAAAATCATATTTAAATTTATTTTTTTAAATGTTTAAACTAAAAAATTAATAGTTTTTAACTCTCTTAAAATGTAACTATAAGTAGCTTTGTTACCCTTTCACTTGTTTGTTTTAATGGCTAACATTACATCTACTTTTACTAATTTGATTAGGTTAAAATGTAGCAATAAGTAGCTTTGTTGCTTTGTTACCCTTTCACTTGTTTGTTTTAATGGCTGACATTACATCTATTTCAACTGATTTGATTAGATGCTTCTATTTAATAAAAACGTATTTCAGACGCCAAGTTTGAATAGTCTATAAGAATTAAGATCCAAAGGTTTGGACGGCCAGTGGTCGCCCACCCTTCGTTGAACGTCCGATGTGTCTTGGACTTGGTTGAGGCAGTCATGGTCAATATGCTTCAAAGCGAGGAATCGATAAAAGTAGAAAGCTGCAAATTACTTAATGGCTTTGGCTTTTACTGCAAAGCAATTAATAATAGTTAATTATATAAAAAAATGGCTTATTGAGGTTCAGGGATTGTTTGGATGGTTAAAAGTGGTTGGAATTTGGGTAAAAAAATTTCAAAAAATATTGTAGGAGCTGTGTTTGAATTATGTTTTTGAAGATGGAAATGGATTCAGCAACATCAAAAACCTCTAAAGCATCCAAAATATTAAAGTTTGACAACTGTGTTGGAACTACTACACACCTACATGCGGACTCTTAGTTAGAGCATGGGACTACATGCAAGATTCCTTTTGCATGATTTACTCCTTGATTTGCTCCTTCTTTAACTTCGCAACTGGTTAGTTCTTCTGCATGATTTACTCCCTGATTTGCTCCTTCTTTCACTCCGCAACTGGTTAGTTCTTCTGCATGATTTACTCCCTGATTTGCTCCTTCTTTCACTCCGCAACTGGCTAGTTATCTCCGGAACTTGTTGTAGGTGTTGAGTCTTCTCATTGATCACCACTATGGTGCATTACCTTGGGATCTTCACCCAGTAATGCTATATCATGAGCATTGTAACCTATTTTCTAATGAACCATTCTTTTGTTCTTTCAATTTTCTTTTAGTGTTTTTGCTCTGCAAAGCTGTGTGTTCAACCTTTACTAGCTAGATTCATCTGTGCAAGTTTTCTAACACATTTACATGGTATTAGAGCCCACAGGTTGCTAGATAAAAGGCGCACCAGTACTTTATTTTGCAGGTATTACAGCTTGGAGATCGAAGATCGACAGAAAAATGGAGTTTCCCAAAGCATCGATCCTAACACCGTACAACTATCACGAATGGAAGGACCAAATGGCTCGATACCTTCATCATAAAGGGTTGTACAGGATTACCATGGCTACAGAAGTGGAACCCACTTCAGCCATAGAGAAATCCAAGTACCTCAACCGTATGGATGAGGCCCACGGATCCATATGCATGTGCATCTCTCCAGAGTTGCAGTTTCATCTATCTGCTTGCAATACTCCCAATGAGATTTGGAAAAAGGTTGAAGATCTCTACGGGAAACAGGATGAGATGAAAGGACATCTGCTCGAAGTGGAGCTATTGTCATTGGATCCACGGAACTATGACAGAATTCAAGACTTCTTCACAAAATATAATGATCTATTGCTGCAACTCAAGGGTTGTGGAATTGACAAATCCAAGGAGGAGATTCGCCAAGTTCTCTCTATTATGTCAAAGCTCGGACCGGAATACTCTGTCTTTGTGTCTACATTTCATTTAGTAAGGCTCGCAACAGGTAAATCCTACACTATGCCTTCTCTCAAAGAATTTATGGAGTCTCTTATTTTTGAGCAAGATAAACTCATTGGCATGGGGAAAATCAAACCTCCAAAAGCGCATGCACTTGCTGTGCATGATGGCAGCCACAATAAAAATCACAGATTTGATTCAAATCAAAAAAATCAGCAGCAAAAAGACAAGGGAAAAGCACATTCCCATCCAAAGAAAGAAGGGTACACCAAGCCCTTCAATGACTCCTCTGGCTCGAGAAATGAGAAAGGGAAGAAAGGAAACAGATGCACCTACTGTCAAAGATGATTCCATACAGAATCCTCTTGCATGAAGAAACAAATTGACCAAATGGCAGAAATCCTTCAGAAGCACAACCTTGGGGACCACATCCCTCAGGGCGCCAAGAAGAAAACTGAGGATCCGCCACACGGGAAAGGTAACAATTTTCATGCTTTAGTTGCAATTAATTCTTCTCCTGATGCATGGATTATAGATTCTGGTGCATCACATTATATGGCTGCTGCAAAGGAAGTCTATTCCTCTTTGGATGCATGTAAAGGACCTCCCATCCTCATGGGAGATGACTCACCTATTGAGGTCACCTGAAAAGGTAGAGTGGAACTTTTACACGGAAGCTTTGAAGATGTGCTTCATGTTCCAAAACTTTCCGTAAACCTACTTTCAGTTTATCAGATCACTCATTCCGGCACCAGAAAGAGAGTGGAATTCACTCCAGATGCAGTGAACATATATGATCTACATAGCAGCTCCAAAATTGCAACTGGTGAGGTAAACAATGGAGCCAGACTGTATACATTTTCTGAATTTATTGAATCTGAATCCTCCTTATTGCTTACACATGCTGATGATAGTAGTAGGCTTTGGCATGAGATGTTTGGTCACTTAAATTATAGGTATATGCATTAGCTAAGCAATAATGAGATGGTGGAAGGCTTGCCAAATATCAATTTCTCCAAAGGAGTTTGTGAAGGGTGTGTCCTTGGCAAACATCCCAGAGAAAAGTTTGACACCGGCAAGACTCACAGAGCATCCTCTCCTCTAGATCTGATCCATAGTGATCTCATGGGGCCTTTTCCTCATCCTTCCATCAACAAAGCAAGGTATGTGCTTACATTTATTGATGATTTCTCACAGTATACTTGGGTGTATCTTCTCAGGGCCAAATTTGAAGTTTTTGCGCACTTTGAAGATTTCAAAGCACTAGTTGAGACATAGTCAGAGAGAAAGATCAAAGCCCTCCGTAGAGACAATGGGGGGGAAATGTTAACACAGCACTTTGGAACCTTTGCTTTTAATCCAGCATACAGTTGCAGTACACAATTCCATACACTCCGCAACAAAACGGAGTTGCTGAGAGAAAGAACCGATCTCTCAAAGAGATGGCTTCCTGCATGTTGCATGCTAAGTCACTGCCTCATAAGCTATGGGTTGAAGCACTTAATTGTGCTAATTACATCCAGAACAGATCTCGTCATAGGTCTGTCAAGGATCAAACCCCCTTTGAGGCTTGGAGCGGCACTAAACCAGAGGTCACCCACTTCCGTGTTTTCGGCTCCCGAGCATGGGCCAGGATCCCCTCTGAAAAGAGGAAAGCTCTTGATCCACAGAGCATTGAGTGCATCTTTGTTGGATACCCTGATGGTGTGAAGGGATACCGGCTCCTGATTTCCTCTACGGACAAGCTCATCATTGAGCAAAGTGTCAAATTTGAGGAAAGTCTCTCACATGCACCTCAATTGCCGCATGCAGACACCTTTTATCTACCTCATGTCCGAGATGATGACTCAGTACACTCAGATGCAGATACAAAGCATGCAGATGCTGAGGTAGAGCATGCAGATGCAGAGACAGAGTCTTCAGATACAAATCTAGTGCATGCAAATGATGATCCACATCCAAGTCCAGATCGGGCTTCCAGCAGTGAATCATATTCCCCTGTCATAAATCAAAGAACAAGGAGCTTATGTGAGATATATGCACAAGACCACCCAGCTGCTAGAAATGGTCTTGTGGGGGATAATTCTGATTTGCAGAGGACTAGCTCAGAGTTTATTGAGGCTCCTCTTGTCCTCACCGCCACTGAACCATCGCCATCCTGGCATTGTCATTTGGTTCAGTCTTCTGATCCACAGTCTTATGCTAAGGCTGCTAGGCATCCATCTTGGGAGTCCGCTATGGAGGAGGAATATAACTCCCTCCTCGAGAACCAGACCTGGGATCTGGTCCCCCTTCCTTCAGGAAGGAAACTTGTCTGATGCAAATGGGTCTACAGGACCAAAAGTGTTGCAGATGGGCAAATCACCAGATGGAAAGCGAGGCTAGTAGCTAAAGGCTTCCAACAAGTGCATGGCATTGATTATGATGAGACCTTTGCTCCAGTAGCAAAGATGGATTCCATATGCCTTACACTTGCCATTGCGGCAGCGTGGGGATGGGAAGTACATTAGATGGATGTGAAGAATGCCTTTCTTCATGGAGACCTATCAGAGGAGATTTACATGGAGCAGCCACATGGTTTCATTCAGGATTCATCTTTGGTCTGCAGACTGAAGAAATCTCTCTACGGCCTTAAGCAGGCCCCAAGAGCTTGGTATGCGAAGATGGATTCTTTTCTCTTATCACAAAACTTTGAAAGATGTAAGTCTGATCCGAATGTTTACATGCTCAGGACACATGATTCTCTTCTTATCTTAGTTTTGTATGTGGATGATCTCCTAATCACCGGCAGCTCGGCTTCAGCCATTGCTACAGTCAAGAGGGCCTTGCATGATAGGTTCTTGATGACAGACATGGGTCCATTACACTTCTTTCTTGGTCTTGAGATTAGCCAGGATGCCACAGGCATCAAACTCTCTCAGGCTAAGTATCCACGGGATCTCCCCAAGAGATTTCGCATGACTGATTGCAAGCCAGCACCGACTCCTTTTCTGTTTGGGGTCCGCCTTGAGGATGGAGGTGACACTCCATTAGTTGATAGCACTCTCTACTGACAGCTAGTGGGGAGCTTATTGTACCTCACCCACTCCAGACCAGATCTCTCATATGCAGTAGGGGCAGTTTCTAGATACATGCAGGAGCCGCATGAGCTACATTGGAATGCTCCCAAGCGCATCCTCCGATATGTGCAGGGCACCATCACCTTCAAGATTCACTATGCAGCCGGCACTGCATTGAATCTCCTTGGCTTCACTGATTCTGATTGGGCAGGCGACAACATTGATCACAAGTCCACCTCCAGATATTCACTCAGTCTAGGGTCTGGTCCTATCTGTTGGTTGAGCAAGAAGCAAGCTGCTATTGCTCTCTTTTCAGCCGAGGCTGAGTACAGAGGAGTAGTCAACATCACCATTCAGGCTCCGTGGCTACAACACTTCCTCACTGAGTTGGGCGTCCAGTTCCACCAGCCCATTGTCATCTAGTGTGACAACCAGAGCACTCTTAAATTTTGAAGGGATCCAGTATAGCGGCAGCGGACGAAGCACATAGAGATCCATATGCACTACATCAGAGACTTAATACATGATCGGGTCATTGATTTGCAGTTCTGTCCCTCAGCAGAACAGACTGCAGAAATTTTCACCAAGACATTCACTGAGCAGAAGTTTCGCTCTCTGCGCGATCGTCTTGGAGTGAAGGACACAGTTGCTTAGCAATTGTCTTTTCTTCCTCTTTTCTTTTGATTACATTGTATTTTGAGGGGGGGGTTTTCCCACAAGGTTTTCCCTCTTTCCTCAATTTTAGTACAAGTTGCACTGTATTTTGGGTGACCTTTGGCCTTAGTTTCCAGGGCCCATTTTCTATTTTTTTCCATAGTGGTGTTGAGGGGGGGTGTTGGAACTACTACACACCTACATGCGGACTCTTAGTTAGAGCATAGGACTACATGCAAGATTCATTTTGCATGATTTACTCCTTGATTTGCTCCTTCTTTAACTCCGCAACTGGTTAGTTCTTCTGCATGATTTACTCCCTGATTTGCTCCTTCTTTCACTCTGCAACTGGCTAGTTATCTCCGAAACTTGTTGTAGGTGTTGAGTCTTCTCATTGATCACCACTATGGTGCATTACCTTGGGATCTTCACCCAGTAATGCTATATCATGAGCATTGTAACCTGTTTTCTAATGAACCATTCTTTTGTTCTTTCAATTTTCTTTTAGTGTTTTTGCTCTGCAAAGCTGTGCGTTCAACCTTTACTACCTAGATTCATCTGTGCAGGTTTTCTAACACATTTACAAACTGTAACTTAAATTTACTAAAATCCCTGTGGAATTTTATCAAAATATTACCAAATTTTCCATAATTTTCAAGGAAAAAAACAATATAATTAGATTCTCGCTAAAAATAACAAAGTAAAAAATAGTTGAATTGAATTTAAGCCGCTACTTTTAAGACTTCTGCTTCCACTGCAAAGCAATAATGCTCAATCATATTCCCTCCGGCTTAACCGTATTGTAAATCTCACAGACTGGACAACGGAGACAAAGTCAATGGTTGACTTTTTGTTGCAAACCTTTCTATGCTGACTTGGAAATTATGATGGCGTGGTTGACGTTTCCTTGGTTATGTGCAAATTGTTTTTTGGTTATTTAAAGTGGTTTATGATATATAAATGTATTCCGGGTAAATTAGATAAAAAAAGTGTTTACATAAAAGAAATTGTTTTTACGAGTAATTAATTTAATTATTTTTTTTAATTAATTTATTTCAAATTAATTAATTGAAAAAATACTATTTGAACATGTGTTTTATTAGATAGGGAATTAATAAATCATGATAAAAAATTTTATGATAATATAAATTGAATTTCTATAGTTAAAAATATCGCTGCAAAGCCATATAATAATTCTTTTATAATTATTAATAATAATAATTTAAATTAATATTTTAGCTTTTCTATGATTTTTTTAATTTAACAATGTAATATATATTATAGAATAAGTGTTTTGATGTTTATCATGAATTGATACCTATTGGCATTATTAGCTATTTAATTTATATGAATGTGCTAGTTATGAATTAACAACAAAATATCTAACAATAAATTATCTCTATGACCTTAATTTTACCTAAGATTTAAATAGTGAGAAAACCTATCATAACTATTCTGAGAAGGTTCCACTTAATATTTGTATTAGCCATATTGCAGTCCCTTTATTTAGAAAAAGTTCATTTCTATTTTTATGTCTTGGGTCATGATGTCAGACTTGTTTTGTTTTCAATAATTCATTTTATCATGATTCTGACGAGTTTCTTCTAAGGCTATTGGATATTATATCGTATCAAATTTATCTTTAAGTTATCTATATCCCACTACTACACCAAGGGCACTTTTAAGACATTTTTTTAAGACAAAATAAATCTTTTGTCTTAAAAAGCCATTTTTTGTTTTAGTTATTTTACATTAAAATTTAATATCAATTGAATTCTCTTAAATATAAAATTTAAGACAAAAAACAATTTGAGACAAAAATATCTAAAGACAAAATTTTATATTTAGGACAAAAATAGTTTAAGACAAAAATATTTTGAGACAAAACTTTGTATTTAAAACAAAAATAGTTTAAGGCAAAAATATTTTAAGACAATCTTTATATTTAAGACAAAAACAGTTTGAAACAAAAATATTTTAAGGCAAAACTTTATACTTAAAACGGAATTTTTTTTTTTTTTTGTATGTAAAGGTAGTGCCATTCTTTTCTGATTATATTAAACAGGGAAACCATATACATTGTTCTGGTGGCCTCACCCTGCCCCAAAGGGAAACCAGGTCTGTTGGCCACCTTAGATTGTTATAAGCATTCCAAAAGCAAAACTTTACTAGTCTGTCCATATTGGCTACATACACCAAACAGCTGAAACTACTTATTAAACTACTAGTTCGCATGCAACTGAAAAAGAAAGAAATTCAAAACAGCTTCAACTGAGCCTTCAGAAGCTCATTCTTTTCTGGTTCCTGTGTGCTGGTCCATGTCCATGGGAATATGCGCCTGATCAACCTGGCTAGGGCCGCTTCCAGCCATCCTGGAGAGTATTTGAGAAATCTCCTCTAACTTGTTATTATGGCTTATCATGATGACTTGGAAATTCTTCATTTCCTTTTGCAAATTAGGCACCCCATTGGCAAGTTCCGCCATTTCCTTTGCAACCTGTTCAAGAGCTTTTCCCAACAAGCACTTTAGGACCCAGTAAATATGCAAGGACTGTCTGTATAAGGTCAGCCTGCCCCTAGTGTTGCCTGGGTTGGTCACCGCTTCTGCCCAATCTTCTATCTCTGAACCAGACTGCTCCTCCAGGATGCTGGATTCCATATTTTGGATAATGCGTCGAATTTCTTCATCCGTGCCTTCCTGGTAGGCACGAGCCGCTTCTTGAACTGTTGTCAAGGTCAATCTCCTTCCTCTACGCTGACTATCTATTGCTTCTGCAGACCTACCACCCTGGGTCCCCTACCTTGGGCGTCCCCGGCCTCCTCGTCCTCTTCCCCGACCCGAGCGCGCCATCCCTTGTCCTGCCCTCACCTATAAACATTCATCAATTACTGGAGTTAGTTTTTGGATATTCTTATCATCAGCCTTACTTGCCACAATGCCTTTGGTAATTCCCCGATTTCTGCTGCATTTCCCTCTGTTTCCACAGGTTTGGCTTTGCTCTCCCTCCTCCGGGTATAAAAGATCTATTATGCCCTCTGCCATGCGGACCAGATGATGGGCACTTGGCATAATTTTCGGGTCTCCCTTACTAGGCTTCATCTCCTCTTCTATTTGGGGGTACTTATCACGGTTTCCCTCATATTTTCTCCTACTGTATTCACTGCTGCAGCTTTCCTTTTTCTCAGGATTCCCCACCCGATGTAATTCCTTATAACCTTCTTCGAGAATTACAGGGTGGCGCTCATATTTCTCGTCCTCCGGGGCTTCACATCTTCTAAACATATCCATTCTGTCTATTGAGCTATATGGAAAAGAGACAGAGTTCACAGGAAGCACATACCCGTGAATGCCGACCTCCCTGTTGATTGCTTCTGGCTGTGGCTCTTGCAGCTCCTCCCTCGCCCCGTTCAGAATGAGTTTACCTCTACCTACCTCAGTCTTCATATAATGGCTCTTCACTGCCCTATTCTCTCTGCCACTACCGCTGCCACTCCTACTACTCATCTGTGTTCCACCACCTCCACTTCGGTTTCTTGAGGCTTGAGCTGACCGCTTGCTCATTAATTTTATTGGGGGGGCTGCCTCTTCCCTGAAGTCACATCCGGCTACCCTCCCTTTGCAATGATTACCCCTGTCATCTCTACCTAACCGGCTCCTCATCCCGATCAGGAACCATCTGTCACTGCTTCCTTTGAGTCGTGTCTTCATGATTATCTTGGATGAGGATCGTACTAAGCTGTTCAAATCTTGATTCTTTTGAGTGCGTCGTCCATAAGCTGTCCATTTTCTCTCTTGGTTCCTGACATCCCCAGTTCGCAAGGAAATCAGCTGCTTTGTTGGCCTCTCTTCTAACATGCCTAATAATCATATAGTCAAATCTTCCCAAAATACTTTCCAGATCTTGGATCAGGCTGGCCGTCCTCCAGCTCTGAGTTACTTTGTCCCATGAGGTCCCGTTGTTAAGTTTTTTGAGGACTTGTATCACCATTAAGGAATCTCCTTCCACCTCCAGTTTATTGTAACCATTTCTAATTGCTATCTTTAAGCCTTGCCGAACTGCCATCAGTTCTGCCTCATTGTTACTCATAATGCCTCCGTTGTCTGCATATATCCATCTCGTTCTTCCCTGATCGTCCCTGAAAAGACCTCCGATCCCTGCAGGGCCTGGGTTTCCCTTAGAGGCTCCGTCGAAGTTCAACTTTATGAAACCATTTGGGGGAGGGGAAAATTGCCTGATGCCATTATCTCCCACCCTGGGCGCTTTCCACATCTGAGGGGCCACCATTCCTTGGTTCAAGTTTAGTTTCTTTAGGATCTGCTCTTCTTCCTGCGTCACTTCCCAGTCCTCTCCATTCCAAGTGTCCGCAAGTATGGTTTCCCGGATATGTCTCAAGGTTTTTCCCCATAGTTGGTCTTGTGTCATCTCTTTGTTCTGGAATACTCTTCTATTTCTTTCCTTCCAGATCATCCACATATTCATCCCAGCTACCAGATTCCATGCACGCCTAACCACTGGACTTGTAAATTGTCCTCCTCCCCAAATTTTGATAGTGTTTTTAATACTCTGTTGATCTCTGTGGGTTTTTCCAAAAAGCCATCTGACCTTTTCCCATTGTCTTTGAGCTTTTGTGCACGAATTCAGAAGGTGTTCTTGCATTTCCTATTCTTGTTTACATAGAGGACATCTGGGAGGACCCTGAATGCCTTTCTTTTGGAGTTGATCCCATGTTAGAATACGGCCTTTGATGACCAACCATAAGAAATGGGTCACTTTCGGCCACCAGTTGTTGTTCCATATCTGTTTCCAGGTACTTGTCATATCCTCTGGTTCTCTATTAATCAAGAGATGGTAAGCCTCTTTAATTGAAAATTTTCCTTTTATTTTGTGTCCCCATCTCAGGATGTCCAGTCCCGATCTTATGGGGATTCTTCTTGTCTGCATTTCCTTTTGGTATAGCTCTTTTTGCTCTCCGTCTATTTGTTCCATCCATTCTTCTAGGCTCTTCCAGGTT
Source organism: Pinus tabuliformis (assembly GCA_031772625.1). Taxonomy (NCBI): domain Eukaryota; kingdom Viridiplantae; phylum Streptophyta; class Pinopsida; order Pinales; family Pinaceae; genus Pinus; species Pinus tabuliformis. Next base: position 268,311,467 of record CM062808.1, on the reverse strand, counting down.
CTCCATGTTTCATCTTGGCTCTCTATCCTCCAAAAGTCCTTTACTAGTATCATTCCTTTCTCAGCTGCTTCTTGGCCTAGACTCCTTAGGGCTTGCAATCCATTCATTCTGTCCCTTTGTTGCCAGGCCTCCTCCCAAAATCTTGCTGAACTGCCATCCTTGATTTCCCAAAACGCATGCCTGGTTATCATGTCTTTATTGAGACTGGCTAGATTCCACACTGTCGACCCTTTTGGTGTGTCCCTTATCCTTAGTATTTCCTCTGGTTTGGTGGGCATGTTATATTTTTTTGACCATATTCTTTTCCATAGATCATTTCCTCCATTCATCCACCGCCACCAAAGCTTTGCGCCCATTGCTTGGTTTAGAATATAGGGATCTCTAAGGCCTAATCCTCCTTCCATCTTGCTTTTCACCACTTCCTTCCAGGATACTAATGCCCATTTCCTTTGGTCCTTATTTCCTCCCCAAATGAATTTTTTGAAGATCTCTGTCATCTTAGTGCATGCACCTTTTGGGGCAGCCATTGCCGATAGTTGATATATAGGTATAGATTGAAGTACTGCCTTAGCTAAAACAGTTCTGCCCACAAAATTCAAAGTTCTGAAAGACCAGTTTGCTAATTTTCTAGTTATTTTTTCCAGGGTTTGTTGCCAATTTACCATCCTCAGGGGATTTAATGCAAGAGGGGTACCAAGATATCTGGTTGGGAGTTCTCCAGAGCGGAATCCCAAAGTTCTGGTCAAGAAATTTCTGATATTTCCAGCTGTGTTAAAAAAATACATGCAAGATTTGTCATTGTTAATTTGGGTTCCAGAGGCTGTCATGAATAGGTCTAAAATTGCTTTGATTCTGCGGGCTTCTCTGAGTGACACATTACAGAACAGCATGATGTCATCAACGAATTGCTGATGAGTAATAGGAAGGTTGTTACCCCAAATTTGGATTCCTTTGAGGTTTTTTTCTCTAACTTCTTTTTTGATGTATCTCCCTAAGCCTTCTACCGCTATGATAAACAGGAAAGGGGACAGAGGATCCCCCTGTCGGAGACCTCTGGAAGCTTTAAAAGGCTGGGATGGGGTTCCATTCACCATGATAGAGAAATTTGTTGATGAGATCATTGATGATATCCATTCAATCCATCTATTACAGAAGCCGAAGGCTTTCAAGATTCCTTTCAGGTACTTCCAGTTCAGACGATCATAGGCTTTGGAGAGGTCAAGTTTAATCATCATACCAACTTCCTTTTTGACCTTTAGGGAGTGCACCACTTCTTGGGAAACCACTAGACCATCCAGGATTTGCCGGCCCTCAACGAAGCTTGTTTTCTCAGGGGAGATAATGCTAGGCAGGAGCGGTTTGAGTCTTTTTGCTATTAAGGTAGCTATAATCTTATATATTACGTTACAGAGGGCAATAGGTCTGAAGCCCTGAGGGTCTTCTGATTTATTCTCTTTAGGAATTAGAGATAAGAAAGTTGAGTTTAGGTTTGTACTTACCTTTTGATTCCTTCTTGATTCTTCTACAACATCCAGGATGTCTTGTCCTAGGAAGTTCCACCCTGCTTGATAGAATTCCACTGTAAATCCATCGGGGCCTGGGGCTTTATTCTTTTTCATTCCCTTCACTATTTCTTCTACTTCTTCCAGAGTGGCTGCCCTCATCAAAGCGAGGTTTTGGTCTCTAGTAATTTTACTCGGGATCTCATTACACATTCTTTCAATAGCTTCTTCTCTATCGACATTTGGCTCCGTCAGAATATCCTTAAAGTGCTTAACCAATACCTGCTCTATCTCCTCATGTTGCATGACTCTTGTCCCTGCTTCATTTTTAATAGAGAAAATTCTATTTCTCTGCCTTCTTTGGATCATAGCTTGGTGGAAGAACTTAGTATTCCTTTCCCCTTCCCTTAACCAATTTACCCTGGATTTTTGCCTCCACAAGATTTCTTCTTGTTTACGCCTTTCTTCTAATTGCCCTATTAATATTCCCTCCTCTTTGGCCAGGTCATCGCTTCTGCCTGTGTTTATTATTTCTTGTTGGATTTGTTCCATCTTCTGCTCTAGCCTCTGCTTATCTTCAAGTATATGTCCGAATTCTTCCTTATTCCATTTCTTGATGTTTCCTTTTATTTCTTTTAGTTTCAGCTGGAAAGTCTGCATTTTGTTTCTTCCCCTCTGTCTGCTTTGTCTCCACCATTCTTCTACTTTCTTCATAAAATTTTGGTCTCTGAGCCAGAAGGCTTCAAATCTAAATGGCTTTCTCTTCGGGCTAGCTTTTATGTCTAGTTCTGCTTTGACCGGCCAGTGGTCCGATCCCATTCCTGGGAGAATCGTTGCTTCAATGTAAATGTCCCAATTTATAATCTGTTCTGACAATAGGAATCGATCTAATCTGGATGCTATCTGATTTCTGCCTCCTCTCCTGTTATTCCATGTATAAATTCCATTAGTTGTCTGTATGTCCACAAGCCTTTGAGCTGCTATCCAATCTCTGAAGGCTTCCATGTCTGTCTTTGTTCTTCTAAGTCCTCCCTTTTTTTCATTTAGAGTTTTTATCATATTGAAGTCTCCTCCCACTACCCAAGGTAAACCTGGGTAAAGGGCACGCAAAGCTGCCAAGTTCTGAAGAAAGTTCCTGCGTTCATTCTGCATATGGGGCCCGTATACATTTGATAATAAAAACCATTCTTGAGACCCTAAAATTCTAAATCTCCCGGAAAGGATACGAGGTATGCTCATCCAATCTTCGAATTGGACCTCCTCTGGGTTCCACATTATTGCTACTCCTCCAGCACTGCCTATCATCTTGACCCATAATCTCATAATGTGGCTTGAAATTTTTCATTATTTCTCTTAGTTTGCTCTCCCGTACTTTTGTTTCTTGGATTAGCATTATATTTGGCTTATCCCTTCTGAGTCTCTCTTTCAGATATCTCTGTTTTCCCTTACTGTTCAGTCCTCTGATATTCCAGGTTGTGATAATCATTTCAAAAGTTTTAGGGGTTGTTGGAAGACCTCCGACAATGGTATCACTTTCCCTGAATTCACCAACATGTCTCCTACCATCTGAATGGTCTCGCTCATAGGTCTCCTTCCTCTTTTCCTTCCACTTTTCCCTGTTGTACCTATTTCTGAGTTCTGATCCCCTTGTGATCCGAGTTGCTCAGGTTGCTTCGCTGTCCATCTTCCTCGTTTCTCCTTGTACCTTTGGAACATGTCCTTATAGAGTTGTTTCTGGTCCTCTGGTATGAACCTCTCATCCAGATGCTTCCATTCCTGTAGGAGTTTCCTCATGATCTTTTCTTCTTCTCCTTCTTGTTCCTGTTGCGGGTCTATTTCCATTTGGATCTGTTCTTGGGTCTGTTCTTATTCTTGTTCTTCCTGTTCTCCCTCCTTTTCCACTGCTATTTCATTCTTTTCCTTAGCTTCTTTCATAATTTCTTTCTGAACTTCTCTTGTGTCTTCTTCCTCTTCTCTTTCCACTTCCATTTCTAGGTCTCTCAGGACTTCAAACTGGTTCTGGCTTTTCTGGTTGCCTTCCGGGTAAAAAGGGTTTGTTTTGGTTTTTCCTTTTTGGGATCTTGTTCTTCTCTGAACTTCCGTAAATCCTTCTCTGTTTCCTTCATTCATCCTCCCTTCCTACTCTGCTCTTTTCCTTTCTTCCGCTTGGTTTGATGGGGTATTTCCTTTGTTCATTGGACAATGTTTAAACAGATGGTCGTATTCATGTCATCGTCTACACCTAAATGGGATGTGTTCGTAATCAACTGGCTGCTCCCATACCTCATCATGATATTCTATTTCAATATGGTCCGGCAAAGGTTCTGTGATATTCATGTAGACACAAATCCTGGCATATGAAGTATATCTCCCTCTCTTTGTCGTCTCTGCTACCTTCACAAAGGTTCCTATTGAGTTCCCAATTCCTTCTAAAATCTCCAGGTCCCAAAACTCTATCGGAAGCCCAAATAATCTGACCCAGACTGGTGCTGCTAACATCTTTTCTTTTTCCGGGTTATAACATTCTTCCCATTGCCTCATGAATAATCCTGCATTGTTGAAGAAATAGGGGCCTCCTTCAAAAACCCTATCCTTATCTTCTAGGTTTGTAAATACTACTGTGAAAAAACCCTTAGCCCCCAGTTTAAGGTCTATATGTCCTTTCGGTTTCCACTTTTGTTGAATCCATTTCATCAGATCTTTCTCAGACAGACAAGTTCCTATAAATTTGCAAATAAGTGCATGATCTCTCATATAGCCTTTGTACTCTTCTAATTTGTTGTTCGAAATTACGAACCTGGGTTTTTTGGATGCCCGTGGCAAACATTTGTTTCCTGTCTTTGCCTGCCCTTCTTCTCCCATCACCGGCGCATTTTTGCTACGGTTTCCAAGTCCTCCATTTGTCCCATAGCGGCCTGATTCCCCCGCTATAATCTCCTTGTAGGAGGGGATCTCCCCCCCCCGCTTACTTCCTTCATTCCTCACAGTCTGGCCTATTCAGTGCTTTCTACTCTATTTTATATGGTACTGATCTGATACTTGGTTTTTGCAGGCGCACCCATGGTCTCCTGCACCTGCCCGAGATCAGGTCCACCAGGGGATGACTGAACCTGTCCCGAAACCCTAGCCTGCCATCGCTTTCCTTCACTCCGCTCTACCGAACTCTCTCTCTGTCACCCTACTTAAAACGGAAAATTATTTTAAGACAAAACTTTATATTTAAGACAAAAATAGTTTGAGACAAAAATGTTTTAAGACAAAACTTTATATTTAAGACAATGACCACTTAAGATGAAACTCATTTAAGACAATTAACAATTAAGACAAAAACATATCAATTTAAGAATTGACTATGAGGATACCTTTGCTCATGTAGCAAGGTACTCATCTATTAGATCAATTCTTGCTTTGGCTATGCAAATGGGGTGGAAGATCCACCAGATGGATGTAAAAACAAAAATTCTCAATAGCGTTATTAAAGAGGAGGTGTACATCAAACAACTAGAAGATTTTGAGACATTTGAATGAGAGTCTCATGTGTGGAGACTCAAGCAAGCGTTATATGGTTTCAAACAAGCACCTTGTGCTTGGTACACCATGATCGATAGTTATCTCACCAGTTTGAGCTTCACAAAAATTGAAGTGGATGCAAACCTTAATCACATCTTGGTAGAAGGTAAATTTCTTATTATTGTCTTATATGTTGTTGATTTGATTTTAACTAATGATGAGCAGCTAATTAGATCTTTCAAGGAGGACTTTGCAAGGTTATTTGAAATGCAGGACATGGGTCTCATGTAGTACTTCCTCTGGTTGGAAGTATGGGAAAACGACGGGGAATTGTTTGTCTCTTAAGGCAAGTATGCAAATGAGATACTACATCGATTATGCATGGATAGATGTAAACCCATGGAGACACCTCTAGCAAACAACTAGAGGAAAGAGGATGTCACTTCAAGTGAAGAAGTGGATGCTACCATTTATCAACAACTAGTGGGCTCACTCATGTATCTTGTGAACACATGACCATATATGTGCTATGCAATAAACCAACTAAGCCAAGTTATATTTAGGCCAACCAAATTATTTTGGAAGGCAGTTAAGCATGTTTTACATATCTCAGAGGCACTACCTAGTTTGGAATATGGTATAGACGGATAGAGGGAGTGAAGTTGTGTGGCTTCATAGATGCAGATTGGTCGCGAAGTCCATCAGACCGAAAGAGTATATCAGGTGGACTTTTCAGTGTTGGTTTTGTAGTTGTTTTTTTGTACAACATGAAGAAAAGATATGTGGAGTTTAGCTCGATAGAAGTAGAATACATGGCTACAAGTCAGGCAACATGTGAGGCGATATGGATGAGAAAGATACTTTTTGGACTGTTTGGTCAGATGACGGATCCAACTGTGATAGTTAGAGTTGCATCAAACCTTGTGAGAATCCTGTATTTCATGATCGATCCAAGCATATAGATATCTAGTATCACCATTTACGGGATAGTGTGCAAAGGAAAATAATGTTGCTACACTACATTCCGATAGAGGAACAAGATGCTCGCATTTTGGAAAAAAATTTGTCAAGAGGGAAGTTTGAGTTCCAAAGGTGTAGGATAGGGGTGGCGGATAATCCCTTTCTTACTAAGAGGGAGTGTTGAAAAATGGAGAAAGAAATTCTCAATTTTATTTTGTCTTGATTAAATTGATAAAATTTGATTTTCCACATCAATAAACAACTTGGATATAGTTAATTTGTGTGACATGGCTTGTCTCACCTGGTTTACTCAATAAATTTGAGTTGGAGGAGATAGAGTTTAGTTAAGCATGTGGGATTGCTAATTTGTAGCAACCAAAGTCAGTTATCTCAAGTTGTTTTTAGTTAAACTAGTTCCAACTATTGGAGGATCTAGTGGAAGGTCAGTTGTGTAGTGGGACTTCAATGGCGAGACACATGTGGATGGTGACTGCAAAGTGAGTTGTGAATTGATGAATCCAACAATAGACCTTGTTGATGATGGTGAAGCTTCCAATAAAGAAGTGAATAACATGTGTGATTTAGTTGGTATGATTGTAGTTGATGATGACCTCTTTGCATTAGAGTTCGAGGCATTTAAGTTTGAGAATAGATTCAAAAGATGATATTATTGGTATTGACTGCACCTTATTTGGAGACATCATTTGTATTGTAGGGGTTGGTACCTTTCCATTGGATGTGGTTGGTGATGTGAAGAATACTCAACTTCTAGTAAAGATTCATACTAACTCTAACAAGCCTATGGATGCTTGTTTACAAAGGGATACCCCTCTTGACTTAGCTCATTGAATTCTTTGTTTGTTCATGCTATTTGTTTTTCTCAACCTTCCTTCTCTAAGGGTTTGAGACTATTTGCTTCATTTATTTTACATGGCCTAGTGAAATAAGAAGAATGGAGCTTGTCTCCACAACTTTTCCATTTCGCTAAGTTACAAATAAAAAGAGTCCAATTATATAGCCAATAGACTAATAACCTCTTAATACACCTTTGGTGAGCTATGCATAGCTCTCACCTATCACTGTTGCTCAATGAAATGGCATCTAATAGCTCTAATGGGAAAGAGTTCAATTTTATGCCCAAGGCACTAGTAGAAATTGAGTAGTTGTGAAGGCAACAATCTCCATTGGGGATTTCAATTTTTATTGCAATAGACAAGAAGAATCTTGGTGTTGGAGGAAGAGATAAAAGATCTCTACCAAAAACATAATATCATCTCCCTCCTCGTGCCATTAATTTTTGTTAACTCATTCGAATGCAGGTAATTAATAAGGATCCGTTAGTGTATATGAAATTTTCTCTCTTTCTAATAGAAAAATAGGTTCATCCTAGTATTAATATATAAAATAAGGTTCATTAATATGTATGGTTCAATTTCGTTTGATGATCATATTTCTCCAAACAATATCTTTTTTTAATTTTGTTTGGTTTAACTTATGGTGATACCTTTAAATATGAGGTAATTTTGGGTAAAATTAGAAGTGGAAAAACAAGTTGGGATTTGAATTTCCTTTGTAGTAGGAGTCTACTTGAATTTTCCATCGAAATGTTTTGTTGTGGCCTAACATAGAATAATCTTTGGATGGAAAGGTTTGTTATGGGTGGTATGTTTTTTAGCCCTTCAACTGATTATATTCTTTGTTTGTTCATGGTATTTGTTGTTCTCAACTTTCCTTTTCCAAGGGGTTGATACTATTTTCTTTATTCATTTGTCATGGCCTAGTGAAAGAAGAAGAATGCGGCTTGTCTCCACATATTTTCCATTTCTCTAAGTTACAAATAAGAATAGTCCAATTCTATAGCCAAGAGACTAATAGCCTCTTGATACAACTTTAGTAAGCTATGCATGAAGATCTTGAATGAGGGTATAACTACAATCTAGGTTTTTGAACTCAAGAGTTGTTTCTTACACACATTTAAAATCTACCCCTTTTCCCATTTGATCATTGTTTTCATGCTGATGTTTTATATTCTAGATCATTTGATTAAAATTTGTAAGTCTATCTAAATGTATTCATGATTTGGCAGACATATTTTGATGTAAATGAAGCTTCTATATCTTCAAGAAAGACCTTTCCTAGAGTGGACAATGAGGTACTGCAAAAATTTATATGTTGAAAAATGATTTGTTCCTAGTGTTTGGCTTATTATCTTCAATTTATTGGTTATATCATTGTTTCCACTTCTTGCATCTTAAATTACTTTGTTCACATTTTATGCTCATGTTTCTTGGGCTATATTGATCTCATTTTTTTGGTTTTGCTCCATATATCTTAGTGAATTGTTGCCACTATCTTTTAAATCAATTGTTGCAGATTCTTCACTAACATCATAAAGAGGAGGAAAATAGCTTCAACTATTTTGAGTGCCATGGTTATACTGTTCACCATTGTATAAGCACTTGAAATGTCCTAAAATAACCCCATTATAGTTGGAACCATATTCTAACAATCTAGCTATGTTAGCATGATCAACAGGATCCAATGTTTCATGATGAGAATAAATTAATAGTGCCATATTCGGGGATCTCATGTAGTCACTCTCATTCATGGATGATGTAGTGTAAGTCCATTACTTTTTTATGACTTTGGATTATAACAAAAGGAACCTTCAATTGGGTTCAAGTTGTTGTAGCCATGCAATGTATTTGAAACTGGGAGTCCTTAAACTTGTAGATCATTGTGCCATTGTAATATATATTGCAAATTATGGTTCTTACATTTTTTGTTTCTAGAGATGGTTAAAATTCTTGAATTTTTAGCAGCTTACTCTCATTGCTGAGAGATGTAGATTCTTAGAACAAGAACTATGGAACATTAATATGTACTTTGGAGGCCTCAATATTCTTTGAGATTATCTCACCCTTAACAAGCTCTTTCTTTACCCAAGAGTTATAGTAATTTTAAATATCATTATTTATTTGGAGGAGCCCATGAGGACTGTTGAGAAGCCTACCAAATATCCAAGGTGACAACAGGCACATCAAATGAGAGGCAAGAGGATAGTAGCAAGGAGAGTTGCAGATGTTTCCTTGATGAAAGTTGGATAGATGTCCTAGGTGAGGACATGATTGGTGCCCAGATTTGTGCAATAGCTCCTCTATTGCAGAAGCAAAGGGAAGATTGGTGAAGTTTGTTGGAAACCGTGTGTAAGGGTATCCTAGGTGTGGGGATGCCCTAGCTAGGTGCAGATGCTACATCATGGACTTGGTCACTCGTGGTCTATTGGAGGGCAGTGTGAGAGTGGACCAAGTGTGGACAAGATTGGGCACTTATGGTCTATTGGAGGAGAGCATGATAGTGTCCAAGTTAGGGCCCGATGAGAAACACCTTGATGGACAAAGGTAGTTGCGAGAGAGGCAGTTGTTGAGCTCAAGGGTTTACGAACCAGAGGAGTAGTTATGGAGCCCAACACCTCGAGTGTTATATTACCGACCCTCCTTCTATATTAATGATTTTAGTTTATGGTCCTTTAACTCTTTATCATTAGCTTTATCGATAATCCTTTCAAAATATAAATCATTGTTTGAATTTTTCATTTTTCTATGTAACCTGTCCACTTATGATCCAAAGATGGCAGGGAAAGGACCCTTACAACAAGATTGATGGCTACTAGAATCCTTTGGTGAGTTGCCTAACTGGTTACCAAATGTGGTAGATTATCTTGAGTCCATTTACCCTATGCTTTTATTGCAACAAAATTAGAAAAATAATCTCAAGGCTGAAATTATTTCATTGTACCCAAGGTAGAAACTTGGGCTTGAGAAACTATCATGGTGATCATGGTACCGGTGGTATACAAAAATGTAGAGGGTTTGTTGCAATCATGGAAACCAAGATACTAGGGGATGGAATTGTAGTAGAAGGGGAGTATAAAAAGGGAACTTGTAAGGTAGTTAAGACACTTGAAGAAGGGTCAACACTAGGCATGCACATTTATGTTAATTAGGATATCACAAGAATTGAGGAAGATTCAATATAAGAAGTAATGAGAACAATTGCAAGGGATGAAGAAGGAGAAATGATAGAGGTACTCTAGGTAAAGGAAATATATTGGTTAGAAGAATCTTTGGGTTCCACTTGTGATTCCTCCTCTTTTTTAGTCTTTTTCAGGTCTATCTCTTGTATCTCCTCTATCTCGTATTCACTCTCCCTTCCATATCATTAACATCTTTATCCTTTTTTTCTTTTTCCACCAACACCAATAATAGACTTATTGTTAATAAGTAGCATTGGATGACTTAGGATGACAGTTAGAGCTCATATGTTCATCTTGGGCTTTTCCTTGGGGTTTATGAGCTTATGTATCCTAATTTAAATTCTTTTTAAAAGTCCCAACAATATCCTTTCCCATCTCTTCTTCATGAAGCTTCAGCTTGTGAACACAATATTCATCCTAAATTTCCTTTGAAGAGTCATGTAGCCATTTTGCATCGAGGCCTTATCCCGGGGGGAGATTGAGAGGATATACATTTGTCAAGGGACCTTTTTATTTTTGTCCCATGCCACCCCAACCTTTATAGCCCCTGTTTGTAGCCAATATATACCCTTTTCCATATGTAAACTCTTTATCAGATTGATAAAAGGAGAAGACTAAGCTCTCCCATGAGCTTATATTTTAAGACGAGAATGACAATGAAATGCTCATTTTTAAATGTACACCTTAACAAAATTAGATACCCTTCCACCTCACTGGCTTAAAATATGGACTCAAACCATGGCAAAATGTGACATTTTTAAGCGTGTCACTTTATTCCCTTTGACAAGGAGTGACATAACACCTTTTGTGAAAGAGAAATAAGAGACTGTCACCTCTTCCCCCTTTGAAAGGGGTGAAATTGTCTAGAAAGAGGGGAAATGTCTGAAAACATCCTTGAAAAATGTTTCCAAAACATTTAAAGATGATTCCATTTTATTGAATCACTACTACAGGAGATTGTCGCCTCTTCCCCCTTTAAAAAGGGTGAAACTGTCTAGGAAGAGAAATGTCTGAAAACATCCTAGAAAAAGGTTTCTAAAGAATTTAAAGATGATTCCATTCCATTGAATCACTACTACACAAATGGGTTTTTAAGACATTTATTTAATTTCGTCTTAAAATTTCATTTATCTCAACCATTTTTATTTAATTAAATTTATCATAATGAGATCATATAAAATTTAATTTTTAGTATTACACCAAAAACATTATTTATTTATGAATAAAAAAATGTATACAAATTTGATGCCAAATATCTTTAAACATATCCATAATGTATCAAAAATATATGTGGTGGGACCAATAACATTAATGAAGCTATTGCCCATGTTTATTATAAACCATTCATTCAAATATATTAATCGTAATATCAATGAAATCTACATGAATCAAGGGCATATGCATCTGCATGGTAGACATTGAGAGGAATTAGAAGAAATTCTTTTTGATTTTCCATATCAGCTTGTTAATACATACATTGGAAATTTAAGACCCTTTCTTTAAGACATTTTGTCTCCTACGTCACCAGATAAAATTTCGAGGTAGGCGATGCCATTTTTGTTCAAACACTTGAGGAGATTTCAAGAATGGAAGAACAATGGGCGGTTCAATTTTGTTCAAACCCTCGATGAGCTTTCAAGAATGGAAGAAAAAACCCTCAAGGAACCTTCAAGAAAGGGAGAACCTTATATATTAATGAGTTTAGTTTATGGTGCTTTAACTCTTTATCATTAGCTTTATTGATAATCCTTTCAAAATCTAAATCGTTGTTTGACTTTTTCATTTTTCTATGTAACCTTTCCACTTATGACCCAAAGCTGTCAGGGAAAGGATCCCTATCTCTAGATTCATGGCTGCTAGAATCCTTTGGCTAGTTGCCTCATTGGTTACCAAAGGTGGTAGATTATCTTGAATCCATTTACCCTATGCTTTTATTGCAACAAAATTAGCAAAAGAATCTCAAGGTTGAAATGATTGCATTGTACTCGAGGTAGAAACTTGGGCTTGAGCAACTATCATGGTGATCATGGTACCGATAGTAGACAAAAAGGTAGAGGGTTTGTCACAATCATGGCAGCCAAGATACTAGGGGATGGAATTGTAGTAGAAGGGGAATATAAAAAGGGAACTTATAAGGTAGTTAAGGCACTGGAAGAAGGGTCAACACTAGGCATGTAAATTTATGTTAATTGGGATATCACAAGAATTGAGGAAGCTTCAATATAAGAAGTACTAAGAACAATTGCAGGGGATGAAGAAGGAGTTGTGACAAAGGTACTCTAGGTAGAGGAAAGATATTGGTTATAAGTCTCTTTGGGTTCAACTTGTGATTCCTCCTCCTTTTTAGTCTTTTTTAGGTCTATCTTCTCTATCTCGTCTTCACTCTCCCTTCCCTATCATTAGCATCCTTCTCGTTTTTTTCTTTATCCACCACCACCAATAATAAACTTATTGTTAAGAAGTAGCATTGGATGACTCAAGACGAGGGCTAGAGCTCATATGTTCATCTTGGGCTTCACCTTGGGGTTTCTGAGCTTATGTATCTTGCTTTAAATTCTCCTTAAAAGTCCCAAAATATCCTTTCCCATCTCTTCTTCATGAAGCTTTAGCTTGAGAACACAATATTCATCCTAAATTTCCTTTGAACAGTCATGTAGGCATTTTGCACCGAGGCCTTAACCTCGGGGGAGATTGAGAGGATATACATTTGTCAAGGGACCTTTTTATTTTTGTCCCATTCCACACCAACCTTTATAGCCCCTATTTGTAGCCAAGATATACCCTCTTCCATATGTAAACTCTTTATTAGATTGATAAAAAGAGAAAACTGAGCTCTCCCATGAGCTTATATTTGAAGACGAGAATGACAATGAAATGTTCATTTTTAACTGTACACCTTAACAAGATTAGAGACCCTTCCACCTCACTGGCTTAAAATATAGATTCAAACCATGGTAGACTATGACATTTTGAAGCATGTCACTCTAGTCCCTTTGACAAGGTGTGACATAACACCTTTTGTGAAAGAGAAACAAGTGACAGTCGCCTCTTCCCCCTTTGAATGGGGTGAAATTGTTTAGAAAGAGGGGAAATGTTTGAAAACATCCTTGAGAAAGGTTTCCAAAAAATTTAAAGATGATTCCATTTCATTGAATCACTACTACAGGAGATTGTCACCTCTTCCCCATTTAAAAAGGGTGAAAATGTCTAGAAGGAGGAGAAATATCTGAAAACATCTTGGAAAAAGGTTTCTAAAGAATTTAAAGATGATTCCATTCCATTGAATCACTACTACACGAATGGGTTTTTAAGACATGTATTTAATTTCGTCTTAAAATTTCATTTATCTCAACCATTTTTATTTAATTAAATTTATCATAATGAGATCATATAAAATTTAATTTTTAGTATTACACCAAAAACACTATTTAATATGAATAAAAAAATATATACAAATTTTATGACAAATATCTAAAAAAATATCCATAAAGTATCAAAAATATATGTGGTGGGACTAATAACATTGACGAAGTTATTGGACATGTCTAATATAAACCATTCATTCAAATACATTGGGCTTAATATCAACAAAACCTACATGAATCAAGGGCATATGCGTCGAACATGGAAGACATAAAGAACATAGGTGGGGCACAATATTGCTGGAACTCTATCAAAATCTCTAGAAGCCAAAGTCTAATGGTCAAAGTACATTGATAGTGAAGAGCTGGAGAAAATGAAACTAGCAGCAACCAAAGCTAGAAAGGATGAGATAGTTAGGAAGCTTAAAAGGAGACTATTTTTCACCCAATTCAAGGTTGCTAAAGATGAGAAAGCTTTAGCCAAAGTAGAGGCATTTTTTCACCTGCCAAACCAGCTTCAGATAAAAAGACAATAACTGATGAAGAGAGATTCATGTTCCATAAGATTGATCTGAGAATGCAGGCATTCTTATTGTTGGGGAGATGAGGAATCTTTGATGGTACGATGGAAAGCATGTACTTGCACTAGAAACGTAGGGAACTATTGAAAATCGTATCAAAGGAAAGGTCTCTGGCAGAGGTGAAATACACTGCACTTATGCTAGAGCCTGAAAGTGGGGGAATAGTGAGCCAACATCAAAGGGGCAAGGCATCTGGCGAATAAAAGGGATAGGAGGGAGTGGAAGCGGTTGGTCTGCTGCCCTTCTTCACGGGGATAGGGAGATAGATCTGGTGAGACCCTAACTCATAGGAAAAGTGAGATCGGGATGAGAATGAAACTGTTTTATGGACTGTGGGACACAAGGGCGCCGGCTAAGAAGGAAACAACGAGCTAAAACAACTGAAAATGGAAACAGACCAGCTAAAAATGGAAACAAGCCAGCTGAAGCGGCTGAAATGTTTTTGTTGTAGACGGCAAAAAAAAGTTTGGCACCGATTTCTTTTAGTTTTTATATGAATGGGATTTCATTGTGATTTTGCAGTTAGAGTTTATGGTGGTTTTAATCAAATTAAGCAACCTAGAGAAGCATTTGAGCTAGTAGCAAGGGACAAAGAAAAGGCACTGGAAGCTGAGCTAGACGTATCAAGGAACACAACAAAGGGTTTATTTTCTAGAGGTATTTTCCTTGCAATTTGATGTAACTAGTCTTATGTACAATCTAATTCACTTTTTAAAACATAAATAATATATTTATCATGTTACATTTTCACTAGGATTTCTGGTTATCTTTTGCAAATATTATTGGTGCCTTGGTAACATTTCCCTTGCAAGACCATAGTGTTCCATTTGGAAGACATTCAATTGCTAGATCTAGTTTTAAGCATCCATTCTGGACCATCGTTTGTCTTGTTGTGCATATTTTCATTACAGTCAAGGTTTTTTTAGCTAATGTTTGTTTTGTAGGTTCACACTTCTTGAGTGCAGGGGTATCATTCCATTATTGGAAATCTTTTTTTTCTACTGTCATTATCTTCCATATCTCAAGTGGCTAATCACATTTAAATCAATCCTAAAATAATATGAATTTTCCATACATAGATTATAAGATTGGCTGCAAACTTTCTTAGTAATTGTTCTTGCTTGCAGCGGTCTCATCTGTCCTTATAGTGATTTTACAATGGCATCTTTATATTATTTCTAGAACACAAAATTGGATTTCTTATTGGTATTATTCCTTAGATCTTGGGTATGATCTTGTGATTAAGTATACTAGTGCATATTTGATAATAAGCTATAGTGAACTTATCTTTGAGGTCTAGTGTTTTCAATTTAGCTCTTAAAGTTTATCACCAATTTTCTTGTATGGCAGAGCTGAAGGCATTGGTATTGTGGTTTTAGATTTATATATCAACCCTTTTCAGATCTAAAAATCACTTAAAGTGGTCGACCATACAACTAATCCAAAGGAAAATACTTTTAATTTAACTCATATATGATGAAGGATTAACCACAAGTGTTTTTATCTCATCATATGCATTAAGTAATTGATTTAGATCATTAAATAAATGATATTTGAGGTATGATATGAAAGTGCAAAGTATACCGAAGGAATGATATGTTAGGTAGAAACAATAAGATATTGTTCTAAACTTGTAACTGATAAGTAGCTACATCTATTTCCATTTTAGTGGCATTTAACAACAATCTAATATTAGTGCTCTAAAATGTAAATGGTGGATTTGATTGGTTAATAGCATTAACTCATGCTCTAAAGGTTTTGTATCTTTCGTAGACATAGTACTGTTGCATCTGATTATAAATCTATTTTTGCACATTGTCTAAAAAATTATCTTGCGACTTGCATATTGTTTCCTAATTTGCAAATCAGAGTTACAAAAGTTGCATATCTCTACTATCATCAAAGAATTTGGCTATAAAAAATTGCAAGTATTTCTTTAATAATCATATGTTGAAAGGAATGAATGTTATTATCGTTTCACTTTGAATCTAAATCATATGTCTCTTGACTGATTATGGGCATCAAAGAAATCTAATTGCAACATTGACATTATCTTACTAACATTGTTTCATATCTCTTGAAGCACCTAAGTTGATATTGGCATCAAGCATATCTTTTTGAATGATTGCCAGTACTTTATCATATTTTCACTTTGGGATCTAAACTGCAAATTTTGTTTAGTGTTGAGTGCCTAAGAAGTACAATCATATATTCATCAATTGGCATTGTCTATTATAAAACCAGCTCACAAAAAGATAAAAAATATAGATCAATGACTTATAAATAAGCCTCTTCTAGGGGGCAACCTCCTTTACATTACACAAATGAACAATTCTTGGATGATACAAATGACAAGACCTCCTTTATATATATAGGAGTCTAAGGGGTCATAATATAATTAGAGCCGACATAACAATAGTGATTTAAGGGCACAACAATAACAATAGTGGGCTCCTATGGGGAACAATAATAATAATATGGGGACTACATGGGTATAATAAGGGGTTGCACTAATAACAAAAAGGGGTTAGACTAGTAGTATAGGGACCTAACATGCCCCTCTCCTTCAAAAGTGTTGTCCTCAACGCTTGAGTATTTATGTATGTTTCTGTATAAAATTATCGTCCTCCCATGTGGAATCTTCAGTGGGTAAGTTCTTCCACTTGATAAGATACTCTGAAATTGAACGATTTCATACCTGTCGGATTCTTGTTTCCGTGACTGCTTCAGGTTCCAATATGAATTTTCCTTCCTCGTCAAGTTCTGACAATATTGGTTGAACTGGGATCTTGTCACCTATAACCTTCTTTAAGCATGAAATATGGAAAACTAGGGGCACTCGGGAAGATGCAGGAAGCTCCAATTTGTATGCCATAGTACCAGTCTTTTGCAGCACCTTGTAAGGACCATAGTACTTTGGTGATGATTTATTATCCTTCTTAGCTTGCATGAGGGACATTTTTTTATGTGGTTGTATTCATAAAAATACCCAGTCGCCTATATCAGAACTTCTTTCACTGCGATGTTGATCCACCTATTGTTTCATTCGATTCTGCGCGAAAGTGAGGTTATCCTTTTTCTTCTTGATATGTCCTTCTATCTTGAGAGTTTGAGGAGTGGTAATTTCTACCAAAGCATTACAAAATATGGTCGGATTCATTTCTTCTTTCTGTGGGGTTGATTCCTGGTGTATATCCTCTTCTTTTGATGTTTCTTGATCTTTTTCTTCCTTCTCTTCACAATCAATGTAAAATAATTTCTTCTCAGCACACTTATGACCTTTAGTGTATTTGCTATCATAACTATAACAAAGACCGTTTTCTCATTTTTCTTCCAATTGTTGTGGTGTCAACCTTGTAGGTTGTGGAAGGCTAGGAGAAACAACACTTCCATGTTTATAATTGTGAGTGGTAGAATTTCTTGTTGCCATAATTTTGCTTTCAATTTTTCTTTCCAGCCTGAATGCCTTCTCCAATGAATGAAGTTCCCAAAGACAAACATCATGTTGAATTTTATCCTTTAAATTCCCTATGAAGACATCATTTACCCTTATATTCAATTTTTGAAAGTCCTTAATGTGCTCTGTGATTGAACCTTTTTGTTTGAGATTTATCAATTAGTTAAAGAAGGTGTTTCTCTTTGTATCCTCATAATGTGCTATCATTTCATTCTTAAAAATTGACCAAATAACAAATAATTTTTAATGTTGTAAAAGAAAAACCAAAACATTTAATAAATCTAAATTAGACTTCTACTATGTTTATGAGTGTTCATTGTAATTTCTCATATATTTTGAGTATGTGTATCAAACTCATAGCAAATAATTATTTAACATATATGCACAATCTTCCCTTTTACGTACATACCCTCATCATCTCGCACCTTTGACGTTAGTTTTGCAATAGTGCCACGAAAAAATATAACACTCGCAGGGCTTGAATTAGTGTGTCAAAAATATTAGTTTATGGTTATTTTTGTAGAAAGGAACTAGTTATTTAAAATACATTATCATTCGTTTATGAGGGATGTTGAGAAAATACATTAATGTTTCTCTATAATTTTTTTTGTATAGAAGATCCGATGGTATTTCTGTTCTTGTAATTTTTTCCATTTTATATCATAAATACTATTCAATAATAATTAATTGAGTAATAAAAGTTTAATGAGAGTTTCTAAATTTCATTGGGAGAATTTTTTTTGATAAAATTGTGTGTAGTAGGTATGTTGTTTAAGCTTATCCAATACTTTATGTGGATACTCTCTTCATGGTCGACGAAAAAAAAAATATTAATTTTATTTAAAAATATGTAAGTAATATATTTATATTATTTGAAATATAATTATTTTTATTAAGTCGAAAGGTAAACAAATAAAATTAGAAATAAATAAAATAAAAAAAATGAAAAAAATAAAATTGAAGTTAAATAGTGAGTTTATTGTTTATGGTTTTTGGCTCCAGCAAAACTTATGGTTTTACTAATGATATCTTATGTAAGAATAAATATATATTCGTGTTAACTCAAGATTTATAAAGTCTCTAGAAAAATAAATATTTTAAGGTGCAAACACTCTTTTAGACTGGAAAAAAATTGACACTTGATAGATTGTGAGTTAAGATAAATCTAACTAATTATTAAATTTTTTATTAAAAAAATATTTATGACATTATTTTATATATATATATAATTTTAAAATTAATTTATCCTATATAATCATTAAAAAAGAATATTTGAATTTTAGAAGTACCATTTTTACTCATTTTCAACTAAAAACATATAATAATATTTTAATCACTTTAAATATTTTCATTTTTATATATCGAAATACTTACCATTTAAATGTAAATTGATTAATTAACATAAATTATAAAGATATTGAAAATAAACATGCGAACTAATTTATTACACTAACAAAAAAATCAAGTATTTTTTTTCAACTAACGTTATGAATTTTAAGAAGTCAAATGTGTTCTTTTACAGTGCCGTGTACAAAACGTTATGCACAATACCTTAAATTTTAAGAAGTCAAATGTGTTCTTTTACAGTGGCCTGGGCAAAACGTTAGCTTTCTTATGCACAATACATTAAATTTCGATGAAACCAAATTATTTTGAATTTAAATTAAATCTATTGTTTGAGAAAGATAAGGTAGGACAACTCTGCTTAATCGGCCAAATTATTTTGAGTTTAAATTGAATTTATTGTTTGAGAAAGTTAAGGTAAGTTAACTCTCTTTAATCGGTTTAAGTGTCAAAAGTTTTTTATTTCAACTTAAGGTGGATGGAGATTTGTTGATTTTTTTGTATTTTTTTAATTGATGACTTACATTGATTCTCAAGAAAATATGCTCAGAGTATGCTTACTCAAATGCTTATCAACCACTGTAGTGTGTTACAAAGTTTGTTAGGTTGCAGATTATTCCAATAAGTTCATATTCTAATTAAATGGGGAAATTAATATACAACCAAATTTTATTTAACAAAATGGTCCATTTTACAATAAGATGTGTAATTTCTTTTTTTTTCTCAAGTTAAATTAGATTCGTGCCACGTGACTCCCGCCCACCAATTTCCTAGTGATATGAGATTATTCCAATTTTAATAGATTTTTTAGAGGGGAGAAATGATGGGGGGTAAGACCCTCAAAAGAAGCAATATATTAACCCCGGTATATACAATATTCACAATATATTACTCAAATGCTTATCAACCATAGTAGTGTGTTACAAAGTTTGTTAGGTTGCAGATTATTCCAATAAGTTCATATTCTAATTAAATGAGGAAATTAATATACAACCAAATTTTATTTAACAAAATGGTCCATTTTACAATAAGATGTGTAATTTTTTTTTTCTCAAGTTAAATTAGATTCCTGCCACGTGGCTCCCGCCCACCAATTTCCTAGCGATATGAGATTATTCCAATTTTAATAGATTTTTTAGAGGGGAGAAATGATAGGGGGTAAGACCCTCAAAAGAAGCAATATATTAACCCTAGTATATACAATATTCACAATATATTACATCCATCGGCCAAAGAATACATATGCTGCGACGGCGGCCCAACATGTTCGGTGGGTCGATCCCGGGTGGGGAGGCTAATATCGTGTCGTCCCGACCAGGCTCCCCCACAGAAGAATTTTTAATAGATTTATATTTTAATTAGATGGGTAAATTAATATATAAGCAAATTTTATTTAGCAAAATGACCCATTTTACAATAAGATGTGTAATTCTTTTTTTTTCTCAGGTTAAAATTAACCCATAACATTTTTATCCATATTAATAAAGTAAATGAAATAAATGTGTACATTAATAAAACATTCTAAATATTGCAATAATTTTTTTTCTAATAATTTTTTTTTGTTATCAACCACATTAATGTTACAATCAACTATTTTTATTATAATATTAATATAATTATACTAACATTTACAATTTTAGCTTTCCAATATATTTTACACCTCTAATAAAAATAACGTCTTACACTCTTTAAATGGAATTCTATGTAGCGTTATTTTAATCGCTGACATTACATCTACATCAACTTTCTATTTTAAAAGACGTATTTCAGACGAAGTTTTAGGTGCAAACACTTTTTTGGGCTCGGGAAAAAATTAACACTTCATAGATTAAGATAAATCTAATTAATTATTAATTTTTATCACATTAATTAATTAATTAATTATTTTAAATTTCACAATTAATTTATTTTATATAATTATTAATATTAATATATATAAATAAATATAAATTTTACAAGTGCGATATTTTTACTCATTTTCAAATAATATTTATTAAATAATTAATTAAAATATATAATAATATTTTAATCACTTCAAATTTTTTCAATTTTATATATCAAAATATTTACCATTTAAATTGATTAATTAGTATAAATTATAAAGATATTGAGTATGAATTTGGGCACTAATTTGTTACACTAACAAAAAAAGTATTTTTTTTAATTAATGCTATGAATTTTAAGAAGTCAATTTTTGAATTCAAATTGAATTTTATTGTTTGAGAAAGCTAATTGGCTAAACTATTTTGAGTTTAAATTGAATTTATTGTTCGTTTGAGAAAGTTAAGGTAGGCAAATTCTTTTTAAATTGGCAACTCAAGGTTTTTTATTTCAATTTAAGGTGTTTCTTATTTCAGCTTAAGGTGGATGAGGATTTGTTGATTTTTTTGTATTTTTTTAATTGACAATCTAGATTGATTGTTAAAGAAATATGCTGCCTATGGTTTGTTGATTTTTTTTATTTTTTAATTGACGACCTAGATTGATTGTCAAAGAAATATGCTCAGTCTATGGTTAGTTTGAATGCTTATCAACAACTGTTGTGTGTTACAAAATTTGTTAGGTTGCAAAATATTCCAATTCTAATAAGTTCATATTCTAATTAGATGCGAAATTAATATATAATCAAATTTTATTTAACAAAATGATCCATTTTACAATAAAATATCTAATTCCTTGTTTTTGACAAGTTAAAATTTACCCATAACTTTTTTATACATATTAATAAAGTAAATGTGTATATTAATAAAACAGTCTAAATATTGCAATAATTCTTTTTGTTATAATAATTTTTTTATTATCAACCAGATTAATATTACCATATTAATATTACGCTCAACCAGTTTTGTTACAATATTAATGTGGTTGTATGGGATTTTATCCTGCCAGTATACTTTGCACCTCGGAATAAAATACAAAGTCATATAAACTAAAAAAATAATAGCGTCTAACACTCTTTAAATGGAATTATATGTAGCTTTGTTTTAATGGCTCACATTACATCAACTTCAACGAACTTGATTAAATGTTTCTATTTCAAAAGACGTATTTGAGACAGCAAGTTTGAATAGTCTATAAGAATTAGATTCGAAGTTTTGGACGGCCACTGGGCGCCCACCCTTCGTTGAACGTCCGATGTCTCTTGGACTTGCTTGAGGCAGTCATGGTCAATATATTTCAAAATGAGCAATAGATGAAAGCCCTCCCATAGAGCTTGCAAATTACATACTCAACCGGGGCCCGTGATTTTCCCAAAGAGCAGCGAATTATAAACTCAACTAGGGCCGCCGCCAGTGCACCTGTGACGTAAGACAGACGATGAAATTTGCTTTACTTTGGGTAAACTGAAAACTCAGCTGATGCCAACTGGCTTTTTCATGCATCCATTCATTCCCAACTGTCAAAAGTGTGGCGCCCGTGATTTTCCCAAAGAGCTTCGAATTATAAACTCAACTAGGGCCGCCGCCAGTGCACCTTTGACGTAAGACCGACGATGAAATTTGCTTTACTTTGGGTAAACTGAAAAGTAAGCTGATGCCAACTGGCCTTTTCATGCCTGCATTCATTTCCAACTGTCAAAAGTGTGGCTGTAATCACGGATCTGATGATGAAGATAATACCGAGAATGGGCTGCTGGTTGACTCGATCTTCTCTACTCCTTCACGACTCTCTTTCCTACTCTATAAATACTGGTTTTACAATTTATATAACACACCACTTCTGCGTTCTGCCCTTGCAGTATATTCATGTTTCGCTTGCTCATAAGAAACCAAATAACATATGGGCAACCATATCTGCTGTCTCACGGTGGGCAATCACAAGGAAACCATTGAGTTGGTTCCCCTTGCCGGCACCGTTCAGATCCTTAATAAACCACTCTGCGCTGCCCGGATCATTCAAGAATTCCCTCAACATTTAGTCTGTCACTCCGATTCATTCTACATCGGCCATAAGACACCCACTCTATCTCCAAGTGACCAACTGAAGTTGGGCAACAAGTATTTCCTTCTACCCCAACACTTCTTTCACTCTCCCTTATCTCTCCTATCGCTCGCTTCCTTAATATCGCCGCCCCCGCCCACAAAATCTCCACTTACTTCCACAGCTCGCCAATCAGCTCCGCTTCGCAGTATCGAACGCGCTTCTGCTTTGTGTCAACCGTTTGAGATACAGAAAAGCGACGTTGGCGGAAGACTTCGGATCAGAGTCTGCCCCGAGTTTATTTCAAAGCTTTTGGAACAAGGATGGCATGACGCTGATGAACGTGAGTGTTCTGAAGGCGGGGATTTGGGAGATGAGGATAATAGACTTTTGAATACCCCTGAGTTACGGAAAGTCTATGCACAGTTGGTCAATTGCAGAACCCAGTGTTGGAGACCGAAGCTTGACAGTATCAAGGAAAATGACAAGATGATCGGCCACAAGAGATTCATGAAAATTATGAGACTGGAAGAGAAGAACAATTCGCGCTCTTGATCAGTTCAATGTATTGTGCTCTTTTTTTCTGGCACATCTTTCATTAATTCTGTCATAGCTCGGCCAAGATTTTTGCTGCGATATTATATAGTACTTCCTTGTAGAGTTTTCGTTTTTGCGATCAGTCATGATCGTCATTTCTGCTGAAGTAATGGACTTGAAGTAGACTTGATTTGTCAACTGTGCCCAGCTCCAGTCAATCTAGTAGGCTTTCTTGTGTGGAAGATTAAGAGATATGCATGTAACAAATGTAATTCGTGTGCATATAAAAAAATGGCAGAGCTTCTTGAATTGAATTTCAAACGGCACTGTCAAGACTTCTGTTTCGACTGCAAAGCGATAATGGCTAATCATATAAAAAATGGCGAAGCAACTGGTTGAAGTGAATTTCAAACGACTACCTGCTTTGACTGCAAAGCAATATTGGCCAATCATATTCCCTTCAACACCCGAGGTTAACCGTACTGTAAATCTCCGTTTTCCGCGGACAAGGTCAATAGTTGAATAGTGTTCCATGCTGCGGTTGTAAATTATAATGGCGTGGTTTAACTAAACTCTCCTATGTTATGATTTGGAGTTTGGTGTTTTGTTAATTTATTAATTAACTTTTTTTTTTTTATTTAAAATTAATTTTTAATGTATAAATGTATTTTATCCTAATTACATAAAAATATATATATTTTATTTTTCTTAAAGAGTCCACTATTTTTTTTTTTTCAAAAGGTGGAAAAACCTATCAAACTCAGTTTGTCAAACCAATAGTGAGGACAGCCATCTCTGGCTGCTATCCGCGAATGTCAGTTGACACATCACTGTTATCAAGGAAAACCACGCCACCTGAAATAACCCGCTGGTGGTCCGTAAGGGAGCAGGCTTTCACTCCTGCCAGATGCCTCTGGATCTTGGGCCGTTAACCTGTTTCCTTACGTCCGAGGAAGACGAGCTCTTAGCCAAGCAGAATCAGTTTTAGGGCATACTCCAGGCCCATTAAAGAGCCCACTATTATATAGTCTAGTTATTTTTTTATTATTTTTAATTTATTTATCTTAAATTAATTAATTAAAAAAAGTCATATCAACTTGTAATATTCATAAAGTATTTTAGCAAAAAAAATTTATAAATTTTTTATGATAAAGTGTAGTTTGGTTAAGAATATCTTTATATATTAGTGAAATGAGTAACCTCATATATATACAATTATCACTATTTCATAAATGCCAAAAGGGTCAACTGCCAACTTGTCTCCAAAGATTTGAACCCACCAAACTAGGACACTAAACACACGAAAAGTATATCGTACACTTGAGCTAAGTTACTTCAAGATCAATTCTTTTTATAATTAAGAATAATAATAATAAATATATAGTTTAATTAATTTTTGTGATTTTTTTAATCTAAGAATTCTTTTATAATTAATAATAATAATAAATATATAGTTTAATTAATTCTTATGATCTTTTAATCTAAGAATATGACATGTATTATGGAGTAAGTGTTATGATGGTTATCATAGATTGACATTTGCATTTACTAACAATTTAATTTATATGAATGTGGTAGTCACAAATTAACAACAAAATATACAAAAATCAATGCACAAATATTGAAAGGAGAAAGTGGTAAGCACTTCCCAATAAACAATGTATTAGATCTTAAAAGTTCTGATAAGACTTCAAATTTATTTAGCAATCAAATTATATATATATATATATATATATATATATATATATATATATAGTTTATGAATAAGATTGTTATGCCTAGAGGTGCTCTAGAGCTTAGTACAGTAGAGATGTTGTAATGTTCTTTTAAATACTGTAATGTCTAGTTAAAATTTTTGACTTGGTCAAAATAAAGTACAATTAAAATTAAAATTAAAAACATAAATTTTGGAGTTTATATGGTAGAGATGTAGCAATTTACATTTTAATATTTTGATTGGATAGAAATAAAATAAAATGAAATGAAAATGAAAATGAAATTATAACTATAATTATAATTAATAATTAACTAACCTAAATCAATCTTAGCTCTAGATCTACCAAACTTTAGAAGAAATCAAATCGTTCTACACACAAACATTACAAAATTTATGAATAAGATTGTTATATAAATATACACATAAAATTATATTTAAAAAAAAAAAACACTAAATTTATCATACAAATATTAAAATATAATATTTTAATCATATTTAAAAATATATTATTTATTTGTTAAATTTAATATTATAAATCAAATAACTAACACCAATCACAAATTCATTAATATAATCTCGTTATAATCCTGTAGGGCAAATAATGATAATAAAAGTAGCGTAAATAATGATAATAAATGTACGTGGTGGTCTTTCTTATTATACCTGCCAATAATAGTAAAATATATTATAATTTTAGATGTGAGACTTTTGTGATCCATATTGTAGATAAATGTCTTTGAGATTAATCACATCATTAGGATTTGAAGATGAACCACATTAGTTGGTTCAAAATATCGACCAAATCTTAATGATGTGATTAATCCGAAAGACATTTATCTATATTATAATTTGTTGGAAATCGAATCACTTTGACTTTTATTAAATCTAAGTTTAATTTGTATCTGGCTTAAAAATATTATTTAAAATAAACAAACATCATAAGAGTTAAATTTGCATGATATATATAAAATTCTATTATTCACATCAAATAATAATATATTATAAATATAGAAAATTATATTTAAAGATAGCTAATTTATTTTGAACTTAAAATCTTACCACATACCAATTTGGAAAGCTAACTAGTTGGAGAGAATATCTCAACCAACTAGACCTCAACAAACTCCCAAATACTAGGAACAAACTACTATGCTTAGAAAATATCACAACTAAGACAAGTAGGGTTTATATTTTCCAAATGGCCCCTTTAATGACTACTTCTCTCGATCTCAATCAACAAGATCTACATCTGGTCCAATATGGGAATTACACCTTGTACCTTGTTCATACATTTCAATCAACAAGATCTACATTTAATCCAATATGGGAATTACACCTTGTACCTTGTTCATGCAAACATCATCAAATTGTCAACTTCCATATAAAGGAACAACCATCCACCACAATGTATGGATACCATGTACCTTGTTCATGCAGACATCATCAAATTGTCAACTTTCATATAAAAGAACAACCATCCACCATAATATATAGATATCTAACCGCTACAAATTTTGGTTTAGTAGAAAGTCTTTAACATACATGTTCATCCAACTTCTTTCTGCCTAAGCTTTTAAATTAAAATATAAAATTCCATATAAATAAACAACCATCCACCAAAATACATAAATACCTAAACCTTTCCTAATAAACTAATCAAATAATCTAACAAAAAACTGAAATATGATTTCCAAACGCACTCTATATTATAATGGAGAAATCAAAATGAGAGATCCAGATAAGACTTCTAGGACCAACTCATCAATGTTTGAGTGTTCATTGAACTACTCATATTTTAGGTACGTGTGTCAAACTCATAACAAATAACTATTTAACATTTATGCACAATATTCCCTTACGTGCACATACGCTCATGATCTCGCACACGTAGCTTAGTTTTGCAACAGTGCCACATGCTAGGTAGATCGTGACCAAAAATAACACTTGGAGGGATTAAAGTAATGCGTGAAAAATAATACTTCATGGTTTTTCCTAAGAGAAGGTAAATAGGTATCTAAAATACAATATCATTCAGTTTATTAATTTATTAAGGATGTTGAAATAGTATATCATTGTTTCAACCCTCGAGATGGGTTGAACGTCGTAGTGGAGGTTCCGTTTAGCAGGGTGGAAAAGACTGGAGAGGATATCATGGCTAAGATCCAGTTGATCCATCTTTGGGAAAATAAATAGGCTTTGAGAGCGCTCGAAAGATATCCCCAACTAAGTCTGTCATAAGCTTTGGATAGATCCAGTTTTGTCATCATGGCCGAGAGCTTTTGAGACTTAAGGGAGTGGACTACCTCCTGGGACGAAATAAAGCCATTGAGGATTTGATGACTTTCTACAAAACCTGTTTGTTCCGGAGAAATGAGACTAAGAAGAAGGGGTTTCAGGAGTTTGACAATGAGAGTGGCAATAATCTTGTAGTTGACATCACACAGGGCAATTGGTCGAAACCCTTGAGGATCCTCAGACTCAGCGGACTTAGGAATCAAAGAAATAAAAGTAGAGTTGAGGCTTGGACATACCTTTTGAGTACATCTTGATTCCTCTACGACCTCCACGATGTCCTGCCCCATGAATGGCCAGGTGGCTTGGTAGAACTCAACAGTGAATCCGTCTGGGCCAAGGGCTTTATTCTTTGGCATTCCTTTTACTATTTCTTCTACTTCTTCTTTGGAAACAACTCACATCAGGGCCATATTCTGGTCATTTGTTATCAGGTTGGGAATGTGTTGCGTGATTCTTTGGATGGCTTCCATTCTATTGTCAGCGTTCTCCGTGAGCAGGTCTTTGAAATGGTTGACCAGAAGTCCTTCCATTTCTTCATGTTGTATTTTACGTTGTCCTTTTGCATCTTTAAGAGATTAAATGTGGTTACGTTTTCGTTGATGCACCATAGCTTTATGTAATAATCTTGTGTTTCGTTCTCCTTCCTACAACCACTGAACCCGCAATTTTTTCTTCCACATGATTTCCTCCTGTTGTCTTCTTTCCTCTATATGATTGATCAATAATCCTTCTTCCTGCACCAGGTCTTCTGACCTTCCATCTTGTATCATTTTTTGTTGGCCATACACTTACTGAGTTCAATTTGATCTTTGAGGATATGACCGAACTCCTCCTTATTCCACTTTCTGAGCCTCTTTTTTAGTTCTTTGAGCTTCAGTTGGAAGGTATGCATCCTATTCCTGCCCTGTTGAACACTTTGTGTCCACCATTCCTCCATTTTTTCTAGGATATCAGGGTTCCTGAGCCAGAAAGATTCAAACCTAAATGGCATGTTCTTGGGTCGATCTTTTAGATCCACTTCCAGGCGGACCAGCCAGTGGTCCAACCCCATACATGGGAGTATCGCTGCTTCTATGAAGATGTCTTTGCTCATCAGTTGTTCTGAGATTAGGAACTTGTCTAGGTGACATGCTATTTGGTGCACCCCTCCTCTTCTATTATTCTAGGTATGAATCCCATTGATTGTGTCTATATCCACTAGGCGTAAATTAGTAATGGTTTTGCTGAAGGCTTCCATATCTGAATATGCTCTTCTCATTCCTCCCTTTTTTCCCCCTAGGGTGGTGATCATATTGAAGTCCCCCCCTACTACCCATCGATCATTTGGGTATAAATTTCTCAAGTCACTCAAATTTTGAAGGAAGACTCCTCTTTGTCCTAAGAGATGCGGACCATACACCCCTGAAAGAAGAGCCCATTCACTGGATCCTGGAGTCTGGAATTTGCCGGTGAGAATTCGGGGTATACTTACCCAGTCTTCGAACAACACTTTTGTTGGATTCCAAAGGATCACCAATCCTCCTGCACTCCCATTTGCATCTTGGGCCATGACTTGGTATTCCAACTTGAAGTTTTCCATTATTTATTTTAGCTTTCTTTCACTAATTTTAGTTTCCTGTACTATCATAATGCTTGGTTTATCCTTTTTCAACCTCTTCTTAAGGTACCTCTATTTTCCTTTGCTATTGAGGCCTCTAATTTTCCAGGTTGTAATAATCATTTTAATAGTTTTACTGGTTGGTGGAACACCTCCAACAATGGCACTACTCTTCCTAAGTTCACCAGTAATTCGGCGACCATTTGTATGGATTCATTCATTGTTCTCCTGCCTCATTTTTTCCCCGTTTTCCTTGTATTCCCGTCTCTTGTCCTTGATTTGCTTGGGCCCCTAAATGTTCAAGTTGGCTTATTATGATTGAACCCTACTTGTCTCTATATCTCCTTATAGAGTTGCTTCTAATCGTCCAAGATGAATCTTTCATCCAAATGTCTCCTTTCCTGCAATAAACGCTTCATGACTTGTTCTTCTGCACTTAGGTCATCTTTATAATTTTCAATATCCATTAGGGTTTCCACCATTTGCATCTTGTCCTCTGGTCCTTGATCGACCTCAATTGCCATTTCCTTCTTTTTTTTCCCTCTATTCCTTTGTCTTCCTGGCTTTCTTTTTCCTGAGAATTGTCGCCCATCTCCCTCCCTAGATCTTCTTCCTGTAGGACCGAAAATTGGTTCTGCGACCTTTGCTCCTTCTCTTCTTGGTTTTCTTTGTGGTTCCCGGCCTGTCTCGGGGTTCTTTTCCTCCTTTGCACCTATTTATACCCTTCTCCTTCCGCCTTCACCATCAGGTCCCCATCCCTTTCCTCCACCGAATGATTGACTGTCTGGTTAAGGGGGCATGCCCGGAACAAGTGGTCATATTCGTGGCATCTGCGGCACCGGAACGGGATGTGCTCGTAGTCAATCGGTTGTGGCCATACCTCATCGTGGTACTCCAACTCTATGTAATCTGGAAGTGGTTCCATTATATTCATATAGACACAGAGTTTAGCGTAGGAGGTGTATCGGCCTTTCCTTGTCAAGTTTGCTACCTTCACAAAAGTGTCGATCGAGTTTCCAATGCCTTCTAGTATCTCTGGATCCCAGAAGTCCATTGGGAGGCCAAATAGCCGAACCCATATTGGGGCAGCCAGAAGTTTCTCCTGGTCAGGGTTGTAGCATTCTTCCCAATGCCTGATGAAGAGGCTGACATTGTTAAAGAAGTATGGTCTGTCTTCAAATATCCTCTCTTTGTCTTCCAGATTTGAGAAGATCACTGTGAAGAATCCTTTCTCCCCCAGTTTGAGATCTGTGTGCCCTTTTGGCTGCCATCATTGTTGCATCCATTTTATCAATTCTTTCTCTGTCGGCCATGCCCCTATAAATTTGCAGATGAGGGCATGGTCCTTCATGTACCTTCTATATTCTTCCAGCTTATTATTCGAGATGATGAATCTGGGTTTTTTTGCAGCTCTTGGCAGACACCTTCCACCCAAGCCTGCCTGCCATTTGGCTCCCAAAACCGGGATCCCTTTACCTTTTCCCCCATTCCCACTTGCGGTGTCATATTGGCTTGATTCGCCTGCTGCAACATTCCTGTAGGAGGGGATCTCTCCCCCCCATGTCGTACCACTCATCACTATCTCAGCCGTCGTCTCAGTCAGGATGTAGGCCTCCATTTGGTTTTTGTTGTTGCAGTGTTGTCAGGGCAGGGTCGTGGAACCCTGAAACCCTAACCTCCCGTGCTCCTAGCTCTCTCCAGCATTGCTCTCAAAACCACAACATACCTTCAAAAGAAAATGTTGAAAATTAATGAATGAATGAGATTATTATTATATACATATACACATATAATTATATTTTGAAAAAATTACAATAAAACACTCAAATTCTCATACAAATATTAAAAAATAATATTTTATTTATATTTAAAAATATATTATTTATTTTTAAAATTTAAACTAATAATAATCAAAAGACAAATTTGGTTATAACCGTGCCTCGGGAGATAATGATAATAAACCTCCAATAAATTAGTGGCCTTTCTTGTTATACCTACCTACTAAAAATTATAAAATTATAAAATAAATTTATATTAAAACTCAAAAAATTATAAAATTTTCAAATAAATTTATATTTAAATAGATTTTAAAAAATCAACATTTTTTATATTGAAAAATAAAAAGAATTTTTTTATATTTCTTATTTTTATTGATGATGAACTTTAATTTTATCTAATTTAAAATGCATTATTAAAAAAAAAATTATAGTCAACGACCAACTAAATTGATGATCAAAGTGATGTGAAATAACTATATTTTTTATCAAAATAATATGAAATCTATGAAAAATCGATATCCAAAATTCATAACCCCATATTTGCAATGTGGTTTAAGGAGAGGAAGATACAAAAAAAAAACTCATAATATCATACATGCTTCACAAAATTATTGTTGTTTTGAATGACATTATTTCATGTGTTTAGATACTTGTGACTCTGCCCAGTTTCACCTAATCACATTGCTAGAAATGGATCCATAGCATTTAATGCCCCAATGGTTTTTGACCATCTCCAAGTAAAGTGAGGATGATGCATCATTTAACACTTGTATATGTTATTCTTTTCACACTCACCAAGTTTTCATAACTCATGCTTTTACCAATAGTATCATATATATCTCTCTCTATATATATTATATAAAACTAGCCTAGATTCTTGTAACTCTTTAACTATCAAAAAGAAAGATCAAATCTTTCAAAGTGCAAACATTTTTAAAATGGAAAAAAAATTGATAGCTTTTGATGTTTAGTAAATCTGAATTTAAAAAAAAAATTGATCACAACATACTCACATTAAAATTTAAATGGTTCATATATATATATATATAGATAGATATATAATTTAAATTTTACAATTAATTTATGCTATATAATTATTAATATAAAACAAAATTAAAAAATGCTTTAGTTGAATTTTACAAGTGCACTTTTCTTAAGTTTTTTTTTTTTTTTCAAATAATATTTATTAAATATTAAAAAAAAAAATTAAAATGAGTATTTAACATAAATTATAAAGATATTGGGAACGTTCTTGCTAGAAAGTTTGCTTGCTAATTTGTTAGTAGCAAAAAAAAATATTCATGCTCTTAGTTTAAAAAAATATATATTTCTTTATAATTAATTTTATATATATTACAATTCAAATAACTGTTATCAAATATCTGATACAATAGACGTAGTAGTGGTAGCCTGGTCTGTAGTAGAAGATGATGGATGGTTAAGTATTGCCTCAACGGTTGAACTATGATGTGGAGGAGAAGGTGGTTGGTCCGCTCTATCAGGAGAAACATGAGGTGCTTCCACCAGTACTGGGATGTGATCATCAAGCGAATGATGAGGAGGTTGAGTACTACTAGAAGGATCATCGACACCCTGACCATGATCTGATGGGGTAGTACTACAAGAAGCATGATCACCACCCTCATCATCATGATCCAACGGGCTAGCACTGCGTGAAGACTCATGTGATGTATATGTTGCATGCCCATCCCTCCTCACTGCCAATTACTTGGTAGCTCTGACGATATGATGCATAAGACTCATCTTATCACGCAGATAGTCCCTCAAGAGCTCTAAGAGCCTAGGATCTTCCTTGATGTCTCAAGCCCTCATAGGGCAGACTCCCTCCTCAACCAAAAGTCTAGAAAGTCATTCGCAGTAGTCCATCCTAAATCTAAGACCCGACACACATGCTCGCGCACCTCTACATTTGAGGATGTGCCTCACGTCCGAGGCCTCGCCCATCTCTACACTTGATTCCTCGGGTGGGGGAGGAGGCATGTCCCCAATGAATGTGTCAATGTCTACAAGATATATGGTACACAACAATAATTAAATAGTTTAATGAAACAAGTTAAGAATGTGCTAGAATAAATTGTATTCTAATTAATTAAGACAATCAAATGAAACTAGATTAATTTAAATAAAATATTATTAACTCTATCATTTGTAGGCTCATCTAGTGTGAAGGGGACATTGGGAAATTGTTCCCAATATATCCCCTCATATGGACACGACACTAAGACAAACATGTGGTTAGCCTCACTGACCATCACTATTATAGTGTGCAAGGGTACTCACTAATAATGAGAGGCAGCTAACCTCCTATGCACCAAAAGAAGCAATCCGTAGTTGTCCACCAGACACCTGAAAATTTGTTGGATGCACTAAATGACCCCCGACATATCTCTTAGAGTAGATAAGCTAACTCTCTGTTGCCACACCATGGGGGACATCAAGGAACTCGGGAAAATTATCCCCTCTCCTGGATAGGCCAATGATAAAATATATGTCCTCCTCAGAGGGCCTATACCATGTGTCAGGACCAAGACAGAAAGATTGTTGGTGGACATCCAACTAATGGATCAATTGTACCAACAATCCAGAGTGTGCCTTCAGGGATGTAGCCTCCTCATAGTACTTAAGGAAGCCTACATTCCTCAAGTGCGCTCGGGTTTTTTTGCTAGTAGGGCAAGGGTATAAATCTTTGTCCCTATCTCGTGCCTCCCATGGTTAGATCACATTGTATTGGTCCGCCATTTTCTCTTGCTCCTGCTACGTCTCTGCTACATGATTGACACATAAAATACATCAACCTCATACAAAAAAACATATTTTTTTTATTAAACGAAAAATGTATTTATAAATATAAACATATAACTTTCAATTAAGAAAAATAATTCATCCCCGGTGCACCCAAAAAATAGTAATGCATCGATTCTGGTGTGTTATGAAACATGAAAGCAATAACAATGGTGCGTACATATACATGACATGCTACTTTTAGTTTACATACATAAATTTTCAATGTGGCGTGTCGAGACAACCTTACGCACGAGTGCGTATGTATAACCTTATCACACTGAAATGGAACGTTCAGGTTATCGAATGCATCGAGCTATATTTTTTTAATATTATGTTTGTGGTGTGTTTGGTAAATATAAACACATCAATAGTAACTTAAAAACGTACTCACTAATGTACAATTTATAGATTTTCCTCGTGCGTTTTAATTTACCAAACGCACCGACAAGGTTTTAGCGCATTAGGTTCACGCACCAGATTGTGGTGCACCTCGTAAATTTACAGGGTGCACTACTACAGGTGTGAGCCAAACTTGTCTAACACATCATGCAAGAAAATAAAAAATAAAAAACAATTGATTTTTGGACCTAATTTGCAATTCTAATCCACTAAAAAATTAAATTAGAGAGAAACATGGACATTACCTCGACATTTGCTTGTGAGGAGGCATTGTTGACACGTAAATGAGAAAAACAAATTTCACCACCGTTTGAGAAAATTCAAAAGCCATGCACTAAGCACGGGACAAAAGGATGGTGAGCAAGAGCAACACCAACAATAGGGTGCTTGAATGAGGCAAGAGTGGCATCAGTGCTTTAAAGCACTACAACACTACAAATGGTAAAAATGAAATTTACGACCAATAGTTTTTTTTATTTAACCCTATTTTGGTACGTTATTATAACATCATTGATGCATACTATTTCCAAGAGCACCATATTTTTTAAAAATTAAAAACCCTATAGTGGTGCTCTTGTTAAGTACACACCAGGGTGTTTTAATACATGAACAACATTGGTTCTTCATGGGAATATAGCACCAATATGGTGAAAATAATTTTAGGACTGACATTTTTTAAATTTAACCTTTGTTTGGTGTTATCGAGTAGTGTAAGCATTAGTGTGTCATATATATGAAACACACCATTACTTTTATTTGTATAGAAAATAACTCTTTGATGGTGCATCACTCTCTACTAAGCACCAAGGCTTTTAGTTCATTTAATTGCACCAATGTCTATAATCTAATAAGAGCACCATCATTTTTAAGTTAAAAACTCCACAACAATGCACTACACTATGTACACATCAGGGTGTTAGTGTAATGGTTTAGCACCGGGTCGTCGTAAGAGTACAACACTGGATTGGGTAAAATAATTTTTACAACCGACATTTTTGTAAACTTAGCCCTTTTTCAGTGCTATCCAGTAGTATATGCACTGGTGCACTTTTTTACTTAACACAATATTATTTTTTTTATTTAAAAAAAATGAACTTTCCACGCACTAGTGCATATGTGTATAGTAAAGCACCAGTGTGTTTTTATATTATAGACGCACCGTTAAAAACATCCACGAAAACATCTGCTAGTCCAACTTCGCTGGTGACCTTCACTACAAACATATTTTTGGGCTACTTTTATGGGGGCTTCCACAAAAAAAAAAATTGGAGGGTATTTTCCTTATAGTGTTTAATCATTTTAAATATTCAGTGTTTGTCATTTTTATATAAATGTTTAATCATTTTAAATATTCAATGTTTCTCATTTTTATATAAAAAAATACTTACAGTTTGAAATGATTAATTTCTTGGAAAGGGAGAGGAGGAAAGACACAATATTGACACACACAAACAATACGAGTTGTTGCTCTTCTATTTATCACACAAACTTGACTTGATTTCAATGAATCAATCATGAGTTATTTATAATTTTTTAACTTGCGACTTACCTGATCCTAACTTCAACACGCAAACACACACTAAATTTAACCTTTCCCAAATATAGGACTGAACTCAAACTCACACTCACTTGACTCAATTAAATCACAATGACACTAGTTAACTCAAACTCTAAATTTGGATTTCTTTGCATGTGGGAGTAATTAGTTATCTTTAGCATTCCCCCTTAATTACGACCGCTAAACTAAGACATGACTCATGACAACTCAAACATGCATGTTGATCTAAGTGTTAGCTAGGCTTACAACACCTAAGTTGCCTCTATGAAACTCAAATACATATTTTTCTAATGGCTTAGTAAATATATCAATCAATTGATTACTTGGTTTACAAGGCTTCAAATAAACTTCTCCATTACTCACACGTTCTCTAATAAAATGATATATTGTATCAATATATTTTCCCTTTTGATGAAACACATTATACTTGGATAGTGCAATGGTTGAGGTGTTGTCACAATAAATTTATGTTGATCCTTCTTCTTTTTGTTGAAGTACATCCAAAACTCTTCATAACCATATTGCTTGACATGTTGTTGATGTTTCTACTACATATTTTTCTTCTACTGATGAAAATGTCATAATAGGATGCTTTTTAGATGCCTGTGATATCACACTTGAACCAAGTTGAAACACATAACTAGAAGCGTTTTTCCTATCATCAAAACTTCCTGCAAAATCACTATCAGTATATTAAATCAAATCTTTGTTTTCTGTGCTTGTATAAAATATGCCACAATCTGTAGTTCCTATTATCTTAGGATTTTTTTTCCAACTTTCCAATGTGTGTCTTTTGGAGACTATGAGATACATAAGGTTATCAACCAATCTTTTGTATACAATTGGATTTAAACATGATCCTTCATCATCCTTACTTAACTATGTACCTACTGGAACTCGTGCAGGAGCAGGTTTACAATGTTCCATTCTGAAATCTTTTTAGAAATTCTTTAGCATATTTATTTTGACAAATACAATTTCCTTTCTCTAATTTCCCAACTTCTATGCCAAGAAAATATCTCATAAGAACAAGATATTTCATTTCAAATTTTTCTTCATTGCTGGTATAAATTCATCTAATTCAAAATTACCAATATAAATAATGTCATCCACATACAAACAAACAATAAAAAATTTTCCATGCCCATTTACCTTTGTGTATAAGCTTGGTTCAATGTTACTTCTACAAAATCCATTCTTGATCATATAAGTGTCAATTCTCCTATACCAGTCTCTAGGCGATTGTTTGAGTCCATTGAGCGCTTTCTTCAATATGTAAACCTTGTCTTCCTAACCTTCAACTTCATAACCAAGAGGTTGATGCATATAGATTTCATCTTTTAGAATTCCATTAAAGAAGGTCACATCCATCTGATACACTTTCCACTTGTTGTGAGTTGTTGTTGCTAGGAATCCTCTTACAGTATCCAATCTGGATACCAGAGTAAACGTCTCTCCAAAGAATATCCCTGGTTGCTACGAGAAACCTTTTCCTACAAGTCTTGCTTTAAATTTGTTAATCTCTCCTTTCTCATTCAACTTTATCTTGTACACCCACTTCACACCAATTAGGTTTTTATCTTTTGTTAAATCAACTAAATCCCAAGTGTCATTCTTCTCAATAAATTCTATTTCTTCACCCATAGCTTGCACCCAATTTTCATCCATGATATCTTCTTCAAACGATCAAGGTTGAA
Organism: Pinus tabuliformis; assembly: GCA_031772625.1. Taxonomy (NCBI): domain Eukaryota; kingdom Viridiplantae; phylum Streptophyta; class Pinopsida; order Pinales; family Pinaceae; genus Pinus; species Pinus tabuliformis. Next base: position 268,274,411 of record CM062808.1, on the reverse strand, counting down.
ATGTCAACAATGTAAAATTTGAACTAACATCTAAATCATCATAAATATCTTGCAAACTTCTCATTTTTCTCTTACCGTTGCTTGATTCATCACTTGATTGATAGATGGGAGTATTCTGTTTTGCAAAACTGTTTGAAGATTCATGTTCTTCAGGAAATATTATAGTCCTTCCTGGTGTGACTCTATTTGGTGTCTTCTCCCATGATCCCTACTACTCAGTTTTTGCTACATCTTCTTCTTCCATGAGTGGTACTCTTACATCAATTGTTTTGTCTAAATTCTCATTCCATGGCTCTTGTTGTTTAAACACAACATCACTATTGATTATAATCTTGATGGGGAAAGGGTTATATAACTTATAAGCTTTTGATTCCTCACTATAACCAATAAATATGCATTTTTCAATTTTATCATCCAACTTACGTCTTATCTCTTTAGGTACATGTGCATATGCTACACATCCAAACACTCTGAAATGAAACATACTACAAGTCATACCTAACCATGCTTCTTCTAGCACTATGTTCATCATGTTGTTTGTAGGAAATTTGTTTATCACATAAATGACACATACAAATGCTTCTGCCTAATACTCGTTAGACAATTGTCTTCTTATAAACATGCTTCTTTCCATGTTCATATTGGTTTTGTTCTTTCTCTCTGCTACACAATTATGTTGTGGTGTGTATCTGGTTGTAAATTGCCTTTTGATTCCATATTGTTTGTAGTAAGAATGGAATGCCTTCGAATCATATTCTCCACCATGCTCATATCTTAATACCTTGATTTGATGATCACTCTTGTTCTCTACTAAGGCTTCAAATTATTTTTACTTTGCAAAAATTTCAAATTACTGCTTCAAAAAACAAACCCACTTATTTTTGCTGAAATCATCAATAAATGTGATGAAGAAACAACTTCTACCAATCAACTATGTCCGCATAAGTTCACACAATCTTGTATGAACCAACTCTAGTGGCTACTTTGCTTTGTATGCAACTCCTTTCAGAAAACTCTCATGATGTTGCTTTCCCAAGATACAACACTAATAAGTACTAGAAGTTTCTTTGATGGGAGGTAATCCTCTAACCATCTATTTTTGCTGCAACAATATTAAACCAAAGAAATGCAAATGTCCAAATTGAAAGTGCCATAACCAATAATCATTAGAACATGCAACCGTAAAATAACTGACCTCATCTATGTAATTCATGATCAGAGGAAAGAATTTGTTCCTCGTCATCTGCACCTTTGCTATCAACTTCTTACTTAGGGGCTTGTTATATATAACACAATCTTATCCCTCAAAAATAACTTTGTATCCTTTCTGCATCAATTGACCAACACTTATCAGATTATGTTTGAGACGAGGGACATAATATACCTCTAAAATTGTCTTTGGCTCCACCTGCTTGGTCAGAATGTTGACCACTCCTTTTCCATCTATATCCATAGTCTTGTCAGTGTCGAACTTCACATTTATCTTAACAGATTCATCTAGATTTGCAACCAAATTCTTGTTGCCAGTCATGTGGTTACTGCAACCATTGTTTAATAGTCACACATTATCAGAAGGCTCATGCATGGTATGGCAAGCTAGGAAAATGAAATCAATATTCATTGTAGTTACATTAGCTTTATACTTTCCTTGATCAACTATCCTCTTCCTACAATCACATGCATAGTGACCAAATTTATTGCAATAATAACATCTCACCTTTCATTTATGAACTCTTTGATTGCTTTTGAAGCTTCTTTTGTTGCTTCCACTTTCTTGTTCCTGCTCTTCTCTTTCATTTCTCTGACTGCCACTTCTTCCACCTCGTCCTCTGCCTCTCGGTCTACCTCTGCCTCGACCTCTGTCTCTTGAGATAGAAACATGGCTTTTAAAAGTAGTTTCTAAGGATGAATCCTTATTTTTGTATATCCTCGCCTCATGGGATAGAAGTGATCCAATTAATTCATCAATTGTCAGTGTTGTTAAATCCTTGCCTTCTTCATAGCTTCTACTACAACATCAAACTTAGTAGACAAAGATCTAAGGACCTTCTCAACCACTGCTTGATCTTTAATATCTCACCATAAATATTTAATTGGTTTACGACAGTCAAAACCTGATTCATGAATGAATTGATATCCTCTGTTTCCTTCATTTGTAGACTTTCAAAAGCTCTCCTAGTATTCTTTAACTTAACAATATTGACTTTGGCCATACCTTTATAGCTGCCTCAAAAGTCTCTCACGCTGTCTTAGCTGAAGTTGTGATCATAATCTTTTGGAACACTATTTGATCCACTCCTTGTTGGATAAGTTGCAATGCTTGCGCATTTTTCTTTTTGTCATTCCTTAATTGCTCCCTCTTTACACTAATGAAAGCGTGTTCTACTTCATTCCTAAATTCTGAAAGTTGAAACCCAATGTACTCCCAACGTGATGAAACTATCTTTAAAAAACCTCTCTTTTTCAAATAATAATGAAACCCTCTTTTGTCAAATAAAAAAAATAAAAAATAAAAACCTCTATTCAATTAAAGCACTCTTTTTCAAAAACCTTTTAAAAAGAGACTTTAATAAACCATTTATCATTTTTTATAAAGCTCGTTTTATAAATATTTCATATAAAAAAACTATTTCCAAAAAGAGGTCACGTATTATTTGAAAAAGACTTTAACATAATAACCCAAAAACTTTATAGCCATATGACCTTTGGAATGAACGCGCTTTAAAGTTTTCAATTTGCTCACAGGCTTTCGTACGATGGAAAAAGTTATTGTTAATTTGTCGCACTTTTTACACTAGCAACTTGTGGGTGTCACACCAAAGTGTTGCATCTTTAAAACTTTAAGTCTATGATAATTTTGCAAAGTGATTTTTTTAAAAAAATTATTGGTCTTTTTTCTGGCTAAGTTCCATGGATTTTATATTATTTCTTTAGTTTTGATACGGATTTGTTGGAAAAACATAATAAGAAAGATATAAAATTGATATACATAATAGGAAAGATACAAAATTGACACACATAAATTATATGATTTGATGCTCTTTTATTGATCACACAAATTTGACTTGATTACAATGAACCCATTATAAGGGATTTATACTTTTCAACTCATGAATCAAGTGATGCTAACTTGAACATGAAACACACACTAAATTTATCTTTTCTCAAATATAAGACTTAACTTAAAGTGACACTCACTTGACTCAATTAACTCACACTGACTCTAGTTAACTCAAACTCTAAATTTTAACCACTGTGTATTTAAGAGTAATTTACTATCTTTTATATAATTAATATAAATTATAAAAACATTAAAAATTTTCTTGTGTGAAAAATTTGCATACTAATATGTTACACTAATAAAATGAGAAATCAATTATTTTTTAATGATTAATACTATAATTTTTAAAAAGTCAAATCAATTATTTTTTATAATTAATACCATAAATTTTAGAAAGTCAAATGTGTTCCTTTACAGTGTGGCCTGTTCAAGAAATTAGCTTTCCTTGGCACACTGCACTAAATTTCTGTGAAACCAAACTATGCTGAGTTCAAATCGAGTTTGGGGATGGAATTTGACTGTCAAGGGTGATTTGCTAGTCAAACACAGTTTGAAATTTTACAAAATCATCTAGGTTTTTTTGTTGAAATTGTGAAAACTAATTAAGAAGTGTGAAAACCATCAAATTTACCATGCAAATCTGTTTTGAAATTTATTATTGTTTGAAAAAACCAAATTAAACCAACTTTCCTTAAACTGCCCAATCATATTTGCGAGTTTGTCCGGGCACACCCATAAATAAAATACAAAATCATATTTCTTAAAAAGAATATTTAAAAAATTTAAACTAAAAAAATTAATACCTTCTAACACTCTTAAAATGGAAGTGTAAGAAGCTTTGTTACCCTTTTACTTGTTTGTTTGTTTTAATGGCTGACATTAAATCGACTTCAAGTAACTTGATTAGATGTTTCTATTTAATAAGAACGTATTTCATACAGTCAGTTTGAATAGTCTATAAGAATTAGATTCGAAGTTTTGGATGGCTAGTCGGCGCCCACCCTTCGTTGAACGTCTGGTATCTCTTGGACTTGCTTGAGGCAGTCATGGTCAACATGCTTCAAAGCAAGGAATCGATAAAAGCCCTCCCAGAGAGCTGCAAATTACATACTCAACCAGGGGCCCGTGATTTTCCCAAAGAGCTGCGAATTATACACTCAACTAGGGCCCCCGCCAGTGCACCTGTGATGATTTCCTCAAATGAAATTTGCTTTATTTAGCTGAAAAGTCAGTTGATGCCCAAGTGACTTTTTCATGCATCCATTCATGCCCAACTGTCAAAAGTGTGGCTGGAATCATGGATATGATGAAGAGAATACCGAGAATGGGCTGCTGGTTGACTCTATCTTCTCTACTCCTGCACGTCTCTCTTTTCTAGTCTATAAATACTGGTTTCACAATTTATATAACACACCACTTCTGCATTCTGCCCTTGCTGAATCTTCATGTTTCCCTTGCACATAGGAAACCAAATAAAGTATGGGAAACCATATCTGCTGTCTCACGGTGGGCAATCACAAGGAAACCATTGAGTTGGTTCCCCTTGCCGGCAACGTTCAGATCCTTCATAAACCACTCTGCGCCGCCCGGATCATTCAAGAATTCCCTCAACATTTAGTCTGTCACTCCGATTCATTCTACATCGGCCATAAGACGCCCACTCTATCTCCAAGTGACCAACTGAAGTTGGGCAACAAGTACTTCCTTCTACCCCAACACTTCTTTCACTCTCCCTTATCTCTCCTATCGTTCGCTTCCTTAATATCGCCGCCCCCGCCCACAAAATCTCCACTTACTTCCACAGCTCGCCTATCAGCTCCGCTTCGCAGTATCGAACGCGCTTCTGCTTTGTGTCAACCGTTTGAGATACAGAAAAGCGACGTTGGCGGAAGACTTCGGATCAGAGTGTGCCCGGAGTTTATTTCAAAGCTTTTGGAAGACGGATGGCATGACGCTGATTCAGGAGATGAGGATAATAGACTCTTGAATACTCCCGAATTGCGGAAAGTCTATTCACAGTTGGTCAATTGCAAAACCCAATGTTGGAGACCGAAGCTTGAGGGTATGAGGGAAAATAAAGAAATATGTATGTAACACATGGAATTCATGCGCGTATATAAAATGGCTGAGAGCCCGTTGAATTGAAATTCAAACGGCACTTTTAGGACTTCTGCTTCGACTGCAACGCCATAATGGTTAATCCTATAAAAACTGGCGAAGAAGCTCGTTGAATTGAATTTCAAACGGCTACTTTTAAGAGTTCCGCTTCGACTGCAAGCAATAAAGGTCAATCATATTCCATCCGACTCAACCGTATTGTAAATCTCGGTTATTGCACATTAGCTTAAAAGTCAATGGTTGACTTTTTGTAGGGGCGTTTCCATGCTGAGTTGTAAATTATAATGGCATCGTTGAAGTATTCTAGGTTATGTTTTGGTTTTTGCACTTCTGTTCAATAATGTTTAGCCAAATTATTATTTTTATTTAAAGTTGGGTTGTAATGCATAAATATATAACAAAATATTTATAAAAAAATTATTGTTATATATATCTATATATATATATATATATATAATTTTTCTCAATTTAATTATTTAAAAAATATATTATATTAACATATGTTTTATGAAATATGGTATTATAAGTTATGATAAGAATTTTTACAATAAAATGCATTAAATTTCTATAGTTAAGATGCATTGAATTTCTATAGTTAAGAATATTTATTGTTACTTTTTTTTAAATGTATATTTATGAAAATCATATATTAATTATTTTTATAATTAATAATAATAATTTAAATTAAATTTATAGTTTAATTAATTTTTATGAATTTTTCAATCAAAGATTGTGACATGTATTATGGAGTAAGTGTTTTTATGCTTATCATGGATGGATAGTTATTGATATTTACTAACCATTTAATTTATATGAAAGAGCTAGTTATGTATTAACAACAAAATATCCAGAAATCATAAGGGAAATATTGAAATGAGAAAGTGGTAACTAATTTTAAATACAAAGGGGATTAAATCTTAAATGTTGCAATAAAGTTTTTAAATTATATATATATATATATATATATATCAAAGTTTATGAATGAGATTGTTGAGTCTGAGAGGTGCTCTCTAGCCCAATATTGTAGAGATGTTGTAATGTTGGTAATAATAAAACAAAATAAAAATTAAATTAAATTAAAAAATAAAATAAATAAATAAATAAAAAACATAAAATTCTCCAATTCAATATGGTAACATAGTCAAAATAAAATTATATTTATAATTAATAATTAAATAAGCCTTAAGTTAATATTAACTCCACGTGGAACAATCAAATCACTTTAGATAATAGCATTATGAATAAAATTATTATATAAATATAAATATCCACGAATAAGCTTATTATCATATAAATAAACTCATGTAAATATATTTTGAAAAAATTACAATAAAACACTCAAATTCTCATAAAAATATAAAAAAATAATATCTTATTTATGTTTAAAAATATATTATTTATTTTTAAAATTTAAACTAATAATAATCAAAAGGAAAAATTGGTTATAACCGTGGGTGGGGAGATAATGATAATAAACCTACAAGAAATTAGTGGCCTTTCTTTTTATGCCTACCTATTAAAATTCAAAAAATTATAAAATTTTCAAATAAATTTATATTAAAACTCAAAAAATTATAAAATTTTTAAATAAATTTATATTAAAACTCAAAAAATTATAAAATTTTCAAATAAATTTATATTAAAATAGATTTTAAAAAATCATTTTTTTCCTTTTTATATTTCTTATTTTATTGATGATGAACTTCAATTTTATCTTATTTAAAATATATTATTAAAAAATAAAATCATAGTCCTGCAGTTTAATCAGTCATCAAAGTAATGTGAAAAAAACTCAAAATTTTATCAAAATAATGTGAAATCTATGAAAACTCGATATCTAACTTTCAAATCCCCATATTTGCAATGTGGTTTAAGGAGAGGAAGATACAAAAAAAAAAATCTCATAATATCATACATGCTTCACAAAATTATTGTTGTTTTGATTGACATTATTTCATGTGTTTAGATACTCGGGACTTTGCCCAATTTCACCTAATCACTTTGCAGGAAATGGATCCATATCATTTAATGCCCCAGTGGTTTCTGACCATCTCCAAGCAAATAGAGGATGATGCATCATTTAACACTTGTATATGTTATTCATTTCACACTCAAGAAGAGGGATCAAATATTTTGAAGTGTAAATCTCTTTTATAACCCATATTTTTGCCAATGGTATCTTATGTAAGATGATATATATATATATATTAATTAAAAACTACTATAGATTCTTGTAACTCCTTAACTATAAAAGAAAAAACAAATCTTTCAAAGTACAAATCTTTTTAAAATGGAAAAAAAATTTGATAACTCCTTAAATTTAGTAAATCTATTTTTTTTTTTTTAAAATTTTTAATAAAACACACGTTTCGCATTAAAATTTCAATTAATTCTATATATATATATATATATATATAATTTAAATTTACAATTAATTTATGCTATATAATTATTAATATAAAACAAAATTAAAAAATAGTTTAGTTGAATTTTACAACTGCACTTTTCTTGAGGTTTTTTTTTGTCATTTTCAAATAATATTTATTAAATATTAAAAAATTTATTTGAAAATGAATATTTAACATAAGTTATAAAGATACGGGGAACGATCTTGTGGAAAAATTTTCTTGCTTATTTGTTAGGAGCAAAAAAATATATTCGTGTTCTGAGTTCAAAAAAAAAATTATCATTAATTCTATGAATTTTCATCAGACAAATGTGTAAATAGTAACTAATGCTCTGAATTTTGAACAATCAAATGTGTTCTTTTGGGCACAAAATGTAGCTTTCCCATATTCATATTTGCTAATTCATATTAGCGCGGAGAAAACCAAGTTAGGTGAGCTCTCTTCAATCGGCATATTCATATTTGCTAATTCATTTTGCCAATATTTCTGGAGCTATGAATTCATAAGTTTATGGTAAAATTACAAATAGTGATTAGAAAAGAGATATTTAAAAATTTAAAACTAAAAAAATTAATACTTTAACCAGGGGAAGTATAAATAATGGAAGTATCAATAGCTTTGTTACCATTTCACTTGTTTGTTTTAATGGCAGACTTTAAATCTACTTCAATGAACTACTTGCTCAGATGTTTCTATTTAATAAGAAGGTATTTCAGATGGTATGTTTGAGTAAGTCTATACGAATTAGATTTGACGTTTTGGACGGCCAGTCCACGATCACTCTTGGACTTGCCGTGAGGCAATCACGGCCAATAAGTTTCAAAACGAGGAATCAGTAAAAGCTCTCCAAAAGAGGTCAAAAATATAAACTCAATCAGGGAACCGCTGCCCCTGCATCCGTGATGTTCACGGAGAGCTGCGAATCATAAACTCAACTACGGCCCATCCTCCATATTTCCTTTTTATTGGTCTGGACTAAAGAAGTCCACCGCCGAGCTTATCTCGATTGCGGGTTGCTCACACTTGTTGACGTGGCTAGCAGGTCTTATCTGCTCAGTTGCCAATTCCGTTAATACGACAACTCTCAGGGGCTTTAATCATGGAGATGGATTCTATAGATTATATTATACTAATGACCCATATGATAGGATGTAGATTTCATCTACTTTGGATTGCCATGTTGGTTTCCCATTGAGGGTTTCTTAGGTATGCACATCATTTCCCTTATCAGATGATGGTGTCTTAAAGGAATTAATGAAGCATCTCTCTGTATAGATAGTGGCGTGGCGACAATGGAGATTCTAGTTGTGTACACAAAGATTTCATTTGCTTCATGTGCAATTGCGCTACAAACATTTGGCTTTCTTTGTTAGAAAATTTCGTCATTATAGCTCTACAAGTTGGCTAAATTTACTTCAAATGGATGCTTTCTGGGAGTAGTAACTCAACAATCGACCTACTAATTGTAATGTGGAACATTTGAATACACTTATTTGCTGGAACTTGGAAAAGAATGAGAAAATAGGTAATCAGATTCCATAATTAGTTATCCAAACTTGAGGTCGCTTGATATCTGAGATTGATAACTGGAGAGTAATCAAAGATTAGTCCAAACTGCCAATGAAAAACTCATTATGTGAAATACCCCATATAAAATTGTTGTTAGAGAATATTATGACTAGAAAATGCAGAGACCATAAAACGTTCAAGATATTATTTTAACACTGCTTCCAACAATGAAAAAGACACAAAACATATACTACAATGAAATGTCCATTATGGAGCCTCTTTCTTATGTCTTAGCTCTACTTTCTTCCATCTCCCTGCATCGATTCGAACTAAACAAAGTGTTTTTGAAATAGTCTCCTAGACAAATGAGAGGTGGTCTACTACAACTTTCAGATTTTGAATTTAAATTTAAAACTCAAAAAAACCGCCCCATCACATTTAGTATTTAAACTACCTTGTCAAATCACCATATTACTTACTCAACCATTTGGAAACTGTAGTGGTGATCCTAACGAAGATTGCTTCAGAATAAGGGGTTGACCGAAAATGGATGACCAAAATATGGGAGTAAGAGGATGCTAGAAAAGTGCCAAGATTATCAACATCATACATGCATACATCTGGATAACATAATCTTAAGGACTCTTCATCTTGGTGGATAATTCTCATCGTTCTCCCACTGCTCATCATTAAATAATGGATATATTGAAAAGACATATTTTGGAATCAACATGACCTTAATAACTCTATCCAATAGGAACTGTAACCCATAGTAACTATAACCAATGAGAACTATTACCATTGTTACTCTAGACGACAAGAACTTTGATCAATGAATGAATACGATGATTATAGGTCGTTGGTCATAATAGTTCTCTGATCAAGAAATTTCATATAACTATGACTAATAAACATTGATTATAGTTATTGTGAGTCAAGGTTCCTAACTAACAAAGGAATTATTCCCTAGAACTATGATTGAAAAAAAAAAGTCATAGTTTAATTTCATAGTCAAAGCTCCCACATCATAATTCTTGTGGTCATGATTCTTGTAAAATAAATTAAAAATTCCTAATTGACAAGGGAACTATGAACAACAAAGGAATGATTCCTAAGGTCATAGTTCATGAGGGTCAAAGCTCTCGAGGTCATAGTTATTATGCGTCATAGTTCGTAAGGGTTAAATTTCTCAAGTTCATAGTTCTTGTATTTCATAGTTACTATGGTCATATTTCTCGTGGGTCATATTTTCTATTGGTTATAGATTCCAATGATAAGAAAGCTCATAAAGTTTCTTCAATGAGAGTCGATGAAGTGCTTGTTGGAAAATGAGAGAGGGAGGGAAATATATATATATATATATATATATATATATATATATAGAGAGAGAGAGAGAGAGAGAGAGAGAGAGAGAGAGAGAGTGTGTGTATAAATGGAAATAGAGAGATAGAGAGTGTTGGGAATAAATTAGTCATAATGGTATAAACAACAATTTCATCCATACGATACCATTCCATCAAATTATACAATACTAGGGTTTTCAAATTCCATAAAAGTAGGGTTTTAAAATTGCACAAAATTAAGGTCTTCAAATTTCACTTCAATATACATTGACAAACATCACCAACTTGTGATGCAAAGTAAATATGGTTTGTTTACTTACATTGTCTAATTATGCACTCAAATTTGAACTCACTATATTGGAGTTTCCACATTCCACATTGATAGGGCTTTCAAATTCCACAAAGCTATGGTTTTCATAGTGAATAAAGTTAAGGTTTTAAAATTGCATAATGATATTTCCTAATAACGCATGTACACTTTTGAGCCATGCTAAGAAGGTAGCCTAGTTTGGGCCTTACAAAGCCTATACAACTAGGACCACGTGCATTCCTAAGGACAGGCACACATTCTTGTGGGCATGTGTTCCTCATGATAGCCCCATTTGCACTTCTGGGGTCATCATTCTTGTGCAAGATCCCTTAGTTGATTCTCACTAGTTTTTTCAATTATTCATAATCCTTCTCAAGGTCTCATTATAGAATTTCTCACAACATTCATTCGTACACTTCATGTTAGGTGTTTTCTCATTAGTCTACATAGTTTATTTATTTTTTCACATATGAAGTCATTGCCACACATATGTGATTCCACAACCACTTTCCACATGCTTATGTACAATATATCATGATTATTCCCTAATTACAAAAGCCTCCGCCATGTTCTGGTTGATTTCTTACACTTGTTTGAGAAACTTTCACATATTTAACTTTATGTATCCATTTATTACTCTTTTATGTTCACATCATCATTCTAGATTGATCATGGTTATGAGTGCTACAATAGGTTATTATCGTTCATTTCTTAAAACCCCCATTTCTTTATACTTATTTTTCTATCTTCTCATAGGTTTTGTATTCTTTGAGGGGTAAGTTTCTTCCAATTTTGACTTCATTCATATGTAATTTAGGGAATTGTGATACTATTTCTCATCTATAATTTCTCTTGATTCATATTGAATTATTATATTGTTCGTTATCTATCTCAATGCTTTAAGAGTGGAAGAATTACATGAATGAGCTTGTAGGGTCTTTTTTATCAATGGGTCCCAATTTGGAAAATTTGGGTATGAAATCTTCCAGAGCCATTTTGAGGCATTAAACAAATTTTTTTGGGGTAAAAAAATTATCGCTTGTGCGAGACCATCCGGTACTCGAAGTTTGTATGCAAAATTTATGCATTTCGCGAGTTGATCTACCATTCTGACCGCCATGGTACAAGTTGATGTCACATTAATCCTTGTTACTCATGCATATTGTGCTAGCCATGTATGGAATTTCGAAAAGACTCTAGAATGTCCAAAATTGAAACTCTAATTGAGGGTTGAGGGAGTCAAACCTTTCATATAGTTAGATATTGGGTTATGTTAAACACTAGGCCACTAGGAGGAGTTGGGGTTCCATTTCATGCTAAAATATTTTCTTCCATATTTGAGCAAAGAAATTGAGAGTGGGATGTGAGAGAGAAAAAAAAGGGGATTAAGATTTTGTAGCAACTTTACAAGGCATAGGTCTTAGGCAACTCTATAGAGAGTACCTCTTTCTTTGTATCTACACATTTTTCCATACTAAAGAATAGAGATCAAAGAAACCTCACCTTCTAGCTAGGTTTCTCCCGTAAGGGTTTCCCAAGGAAAAAATTGTGCCTATTTTGGTTAGTGTGTGTATGTATTTTTAGTCTATATTTCTTGCATTTCAACTAATTTATATTTAAGCATACAAACAATAAATAATTAATCTGAGATCTAAAAAGAATTAACATTCACATTAAAAATTTAAATATTTTATCAGATCTATTATGATGAATTATTCCAATGGAATAACCACGAAAATTTACTGATCATCTCACCTTGCCTGAACGACTAGTGTCTTCTTTACTACCACATGTTACGACGACTAGTTTAACATATTATGTGATTGTATGTTACTTTATCTTTGATGTTCTTTTCTTAATGTCCATGGTTAGGATTTTATTTCCATTATTCCCATCTTCAAAATGCAACATCCTCAAAGCAAGACAATCTAATAACCATTAGTTAGGAGTCAGACTCAACAATTATCTTGAATTCATTGTGTATTTGAACCCATCATTCATATCAACTGGAATTGCATTTTCAAACTATGGCATGATTGCTAGGTTGTTACTTCCATTAATAGTATAAAAATATTCTATTATGAGGACAAGTATAAAAGACAATCAGTACATAAAACAATTATTAATATTTCTTTTCCCACACTACAACTATTTATTGGTCGTATCTATATTCCCTCGCACTTTAGCACTAAATAAGGTTCCAAATTCCTTAACCCTCCCTTAATTAACTATATACACCTCATTATATCTAAAATGTAATAATAAACCTTTTTATTCACATAAAGTTACTCATATTCATGAAGTTATATAATTTCAATTTACTTTTTTTTTTTTAATGGTTATACACATTTATCAATAACCAAAATATCCTCATCATAACTTAGTCCACAATAGTTAAATTATTATTTATACAAAAATATAAATCACAATAAAGATAAATGTAATAGTATTTCCCAAAAATTTCATATGAAAATATTAACTTCTTATATATTAATTTGTTACATGTCTTACTTTTTTAAACTTGTTATAGAATATTTGAATTCAGTTTAATCATTCTTCCAAATTGTGGAATGTGCAATTCTCTAACTTTAAAATGTTATTTTTAAACCATTGCACTAAATTATATCTTTAACAAATATCATATAAAGACATTACAAATTAAATAAAAATAGAAATAAAATAAATCTCACACAACAATATATTATTTATAAGTAATTTTTTCCCCTCTTTTAATTTTGTTTCAATATTTTACTTAATCACTAGATATGTAGGAGTTAGATGTTAGATGTTAGACATAAATATTTTCTAAATTCAATTTCTTTTTTTAGTAAGTTTGTTTTTATTAATAAAATGACGAACATTTTTTAGATAAACCATCATAAATCCATCTTACTCCCGATCTATCAAGTGTCGAGAGGGATCCATCTCGGCGCTTTATAGATTCAAGGTTAAGATGGATCTAGGCTAGTTATATAATATCTATATTTTTATCTATGTTTCTCTTTCTTATTCCCGAACTTATTTTAACATAATAACTTTCTCTTTTTTATATAAAGTCAACCACCTCATACTTCATATGAGGACATATTATGTTGATTTCTTCTAGTGCAACATATGCCTTTTAGGATCCCTTTAGAGGAGGAGATCCCTTTCCCTTGATCACGCTTCTCAAGATAGAAGTAGTGATCCATGTTACCTGCAACCATACTACATGACTTTATAATATTAAATACAATCATACATACCTCATTTTACCTTTAGGTCATTTAGGCTTCTTTCAGCAGCTTCCTTGATTGAAAAGATCTTCAATCCCTTGATCTACTTCATCATACCATCATCCCATGAATTCCATAAGTTGGAGTTCCTGATGAAACACTTGCTTCCTCTCTAGATTAATGATCCCTCCGATGAGGATTCCATCAAAGAGTCTTGAGGATCTTGTGTATCCCCATCTAGCAGATGTTTCCTTTTTGACTTGATGTATAATGAGCCTTGTCCTAAATGAATTCATCATTTCCTTCAATGTCCAATGAGGTTCCCAAGAGCTATATCATTTGTGTTTGAATGTCATGGATTTTTTCCTTCATGATTCCCATGGTGATGTCACGAGCTCTTATTTCTAATGCTTCCATGATGCCACGATGCATCTTATTATCATGGTCATGGGAAGATGAGATCAAATAGGAAAGGGAGCCAGACGACGAGATAGAAGACTGGAGGTCGTTAGTGCCCGATCCAAGGAATACACGAGATAGAATTTCACATTTCAAACACACCTTTTACATGTAATTCTTGCTGAAAAGTCTGCTTGGAAAAGCGATGGTACAAATATCTATGGGGATGGCAGTCACAATGCAGCCTGCCTCCTGCCTAGCTATAAAAAAGACATGGACAAAATCCTATTTCAGTTGCACAAACAAGACATCAGGATGGATCGTATTGACCATCACATCCCTTACATTGTCCAGCTATATGGCATGCCAGTGGCAACTTGTGAAGATCATGCTCCTGTAGCATCTGCCTCTCATGAGTAGAATGTTCAAAAAGACTAGTTTCATTATGCGTAGTTTTTGTTTATGCGGGTGGCTTTTAAATTTTCTGTTAAGATACTTCACTTCTATCTTTAACATAATAACTTATTCCTGAACTTCACCTCTACTTTAACATAATAACCCAAAAAATTTATAGCCATATGACCTTTGGAATGAATGCGCTTTAAAGTTTTCAATG